>OY756228.1:13757500-15007500 GCA_963576875.1 Acrobasis repandana | reverse complement strand
GAGAGTGTGAATCTCTCACACTTGAGAGTGAGAGAAGTTCAGAAGTGGGCATAGGCCTCTCTTCATAGACAACATATATTTCGGTAATGTGGAGTTCTCCACCCACCTTCATCTAAGTCGCAAATCCATCTCAACTGGACGTCACTCTTTTATGCTCGTACGAAGACAGATTTGCGGTCTGCCCAAATATGTTAGGTAATTGAAAACAAATTATTCAATTGGCTGTAAATTTATATCATCAACGGTAAATAAGGGCTCCATCTCTGTGTGCATATTTGTGAAACAAATACCTATGTAAGGTATGGACTTTGAATCATAAAAGGCTCATGAGAAGTCATTTTTAGGGTTCCGTACCCAAAGGGTGCAAACGGGACCCTATTACTGTGACTTCGCTGTATGTCCGTCTACCCGTCTGTCTGTCCGTCTGTCTCTTGAACCGTAATAGCTAGACACTTGAAATTTTCACCGATTATTGTATTTCAAACAATTGTCTTTACAGGACTCAAGACCCAATGCGACATGTTTGCCTTACAACTACCTAATTACATAATACAAATTATCCTCAAAGATATCCTTGTATGTATTATGTATTACTGTGGCCACTATAACAACAAATACTAAAAATAAAAAAACCGGCCAAGTGCGATTCGGACTCGCGCACCGAGGGTTCCGTACAAACCTGCAAGGTTTAGTATTTGGTATGAATTTCAATTTAATACCTCTACGCGTTTATGAGGAAATGGGTAGTAAGTTTAAAATTATTAAAAAAAAATATATTATGTGATGTAACTAAAAATTTATGGTTTTCGTAATTTTTCCTTTATCTATGCTATAAGACGTTGCTTCGTACCAAATTTCAAGATTCTGATTTCACGGGAAGCACCCTGTAGGTTTTGATTCCCTTGCAAGTGTCGAAAATTTGCGGCATAAACGGCTGTATCTTTTGATTGCGTTGGCTTAGAAGTTTGATTTTTTCACAGCTTCAAGGGACAGTAGACCTGAGTAATTGATATAAATTTCAGCTTCATACCTCCACGCGTTCCTGAGAAAAAGGGTCTTGACAGACGGACGGACGGACAGACAGACGGACAACAAAGTGATCCTATAAGGGTTCCGTTTTTTCCTTTTGAAGTACGGAACCCTAAAAATAGTTAAAAATTAAATGGGGTCGACATACAAGAAACGTGTTTTTTCAGCGGTTTTAACTTGATCTTTATAATGGCATTAACTAGATACTTGAAATTTTCACCAATTATGTATTACTATGACCACAATAACAACAAATACTAAAAATAAAATAAAGTTAAAAATTAAAGGGGGTCGTCGGGGGTTTTAAAACATTGTACGGTGCTACGGAACCCTTCATGTACGAGCCCGACTCGCACTTGCCCGTTTATTAGGTCAAGCGACTTTGATATTAACTCAATATTGAAGTTGCTTGAGCCTAAAAATGACTTGAGTTAAGCCTTCTATAAACAGACTCTTACATCTGTAGTTGTGTGTCTATAAAATCTATACCTACTGAAATTAGTCTACTAGTCACGCCCGAGCCAAGTTTTGCTGTCCACCGTAATATGGAGCAGTTTCAACGCTCCGGATTAAAATTGATAATGGAATTGGCTGGGGCCGTGGGTGTTTTTATTTTTCTTTTGGAAGCAGTTGCATTCAATTCCATGGTTGTTCCCGGAATGTCTGCTCGTTTATTTAGGTCGGCTAAGTTCGAGGAGTTGATTGGGTATCTTCTCATATCTTATTTTTATCTTATTCTTATCTTCTTCTATAAATAAAACACTGCGAAATATCGTCGAGCACGGCTCCGGCCCTTCTTTCGCTCTCGACGAATATTTCACTGTGTTTTATTTATTATTTTTTTTGTATTATATTTATAATTTTTTCTGTAGCCAAAACGGTCATTTTTTTGTATAATTTTCATATAAAAAGGTGATTGTATAAAATAGTAAGACGTATTATAAAGGCAAATTTAGGCAAATTTAGAGGTACGTTTGTGATTTTTTTCTATCGAGCCAAAAATGCTCAATCGTGTTTTGGCTATTGTGGGTGTATGTAGAAAATCCTTAAGATTTTTATGTAAATTTTTTGAGGAATAAACTGTAGTAGTTTAATAACAGTGATTTTTCAAAAACACGCACGGTATTGCAAATTGTGAACCCACGTCACCTTAAGCTAGAGATAGCTAGCAAATTAGTGCTTTCACATTCACATAATTTATGCCTTGATTACATGCTTCCACTAGGGTAAGTTTTCAAGCCTGGATTATGAAATTAGCCTATAGAAAATATGATAGGCTTTATTAAAGTTGTCCTCTAAACCGGCATTTACATATAAATATAGCTAACAGGGTAAAACTTCGCTCACCGTTCCTATACATAGGTTTGGTGAGCGAAGTTTTACCTTAAGGTGCTGCTGTTAAAACATGTTTACAAACATTACTGCATTAATAAGTCTAAAATCATGTTGAAAATGGGAATAGCCAAATATATGTGCAAGTCGCAAAATGTGCACTAATGCAAATCGCAGAAGGCGCAGGTCGCCATATGTGCAAATCGCAGAAGATGCAGAATGGATATGATCAATGACAAGTGACACTATTTTGTGACGTTTTATTCTCTTAACAGTACCAAATAATTTATTTAATATTAATAACAGTATTTTATTTTTATGTAATTTATTATGCATGTTTGTCAACCAAAATTTTTTAACATCAGTGTACACCATTAGGTACTTCTAATATTTGATTTATGATGATAGATAATAGGTACCTAGGGAACCCTGTCACTGGGCCAAATAAGTAGCGAAGAGGATCTGCACGGCCTAAATTCATCTCGGGCAAAGATAACGTAATCTCGGGTACCTATATTGGAATTGCTCGTAGCTCTTATTTAAATAATTAAAACATCTGTCTGGGCTTGCGAATGTATACCATTGTCTTGTCCGACAATGCGACTCTGACAAAACTACATTGAGTACATAGTATCTCAATACAAAACTATAATGAATATATATATTACTATATGAAATCGAAAACGCAAATCAGCATAATTATAGCGCAAAATCACCAAAATACACATAGTCCTAAGTCACAACGCTCAATCCCACGCCACCCCACTAAATTCCCCTGGCTAGTGTTTCCGCGACATTTGGCTAATGTCGCGGGTCCCCTGTATTGACTCGCCGACACCGCTGACACCGCTCCCCCGGGCCAGCGCCGCCGCGGTAATGAAATGTCAAACACAAGTCTTACCTTCGATAAATGGGAATACTTGAGGGCAGTAAAGTGCCTATTGTATGTAATAAAGAGCTGTCGGAAACCCGCACGGGACAAAGAAAAACAAGGAAACTTATTTAAACGTTAACTTCCTCTTTTTAACCCCGACAAAAAAGGGATGTTATTAGTTTCACGCTAATGTCTGTCGGTCTGTCTGTGGCATCGTAGCGCTCGAACGGATGGACAGATTTCGATGCGGGTGTTTTTACGTGAAAGCAAGTTTCCTTGCGGTGTTTCTTATATAGCTATGTTTGATGAAAATCGGTTCAGCCGTTTAAAAGTTGCCACTTCAATGAACTAATCCACATGGCTATGTCAGTGACCTTCGTTCTCCTACTTCCATCACCACTCAGCAACACCTAAAGGGCACTTTTTAAAGTCGAAAATCTGCAATAAATGGTCGCGCATTTACAGGTGAGTCGATTTTTTCCGTTTGACAGGGTAATCGACACTACTTGGCATGTTGTCTGGTTGCTAAGCTTCGGTAGCATCTAGACAACATGTAGAGTGGAGTTGAAGTTTAATTTAACCATCTAAGACGCGGACAGTTTCAGCGGAACTAAGTTGCCGTCGATAAGCGAACTTCCATCTGACTTTACCCCGGATTAATTTGATACTCGCTCGACTGCTTTAAGTATCTTGACTTAAACATTTTCTAATAAAATTTCTAAATTAAATTAATTCCTATAAAATACATCGCATTCTGGGTAAAAATCTAAATCATGTCAATGCTTAATTAAATATCAAATACATAACATTACTCATTAAGAGGAAACACTATAAAGTCGAGAGAATTGAAAAATAGGAACCCGAAGGCCAGAACAACAACCGAGTGACTGCGATAGAGACAACTGCTGCTCGGACCGAAAATACCTATGAAAGGTACCCAAAATCAACGTTTCTTCAGAAGACACAAGGTACGCGCAATACTCGTATGCGTCCCCGTTTCCCGTCCCTGCACCTCTCCCCTGTTCTTGTGCGGCCGCGTGCGCCGTGCAGTGTGTGTTCGTCCGCTCTCGCCCTGAGACCTGAAGCCGAGGACGGGGGAGAGGTGCGGGGACAGGAAACGAGGACGCATATTGCGCGTACCTTAGGAGATTCCGTTCTGTATACTCTTACTGTCTTCTGTGGTTTCGTAGTCCCCTGATTCTCCTCCAAAACTATACCAACCAATTTTAAATAGGCAGATACAAAACTACAGTAAAACTGTTAACGTCATCCGCACGCATACCAACTTTAATTGACGTAACACTACGAGAAAATCTGTCCGACCTACTTAAAGTTCGCCCCAAAACGCCGTTTAAAACAAGTTGGGAGCCGCCGCAGTACTAAATTAATTCGCGATGCGGCATCCGCAATTTTAGCAGCTAAAACGCGGGGCACCAAATAGGCCCGCTTTTTGGGATGGGCTTGATTTAACCAAATAAAGGGCGAATTCTAGATGATGGGCTAGGAACCAGTCCTTCTTATTTTGAAATGGCTTGGAGCGGCGGCGTGTTTAGCGGGATACCTAGGTAACGTGGTCAGTAAGTAATGAGCTATTATTAGTAGGTATGTATGTGTCTAGAGAATACAATCCCGAGCATGTTTTTCAATCCCGGGCTTACGGGATTTTTGAAGCCTTTTCCCGGGATCCCGGGCCTATTCCGGGATTAGACTATGTGGTTTCTAATTGGGCTAAAATATTTTTTTTTCTCAAATCATCTGAGGTTATGAATACACTGAATGGAAATCCATCTAATGCAATAATTCTTGCCAAAATATTATCCAGGCTATCGTCGGCACTTTTAGTAAAATAATCATCTAACTTTCGCTTGGCTGGCGGCGGTGCTGTGTTCAGATTTTCAGAATCTTGACTTGTTGAAGCTGATATAACCTTGATGTTATGTTTTGATAACAAATGTGTATGTAATCCCTTAGTTGATCCACCCAAAATCTTGAGGATGGCTGGGCATCGCTTACATTTAGCACTATTCCCGTCCTTCGCAACTAAATAATAACTCCACACTGACGTCGTATCACTGTGTTTTTTATGTTTAACAAAGTCTCCCGCCATTTGAAATACTTAATTTCAGATAATTGACTTTTAAATTTTAATGACGTAGCCTACGTAACCCGTCACTGACAGAACAATAAATGAAAAAAATAAAACCTGATTTGCATATTTATACTTTCGTACAGGGAATCCCCGACGGGAAATACCCGCAACAATATTATGATATGAGATGATCGGGTGATTCCCCTGTTGTGGTTCGTTGGGGAATTACCTTAAGAGTATTGTATTAAAGTATTCCGAGTGGGGAAGTCCCTTCTAAGTTCTACGACAAACATATTATTAGGACTGTACCTGTATAGTAAATAGTGGATACCTACGTATTGTACGCGTTGCTTTTTGTCGTAATGTATTAAAATAACCTAGGCAAGGTTATTTTCAAGGCGCAACGGACTACGGAATACAAACTAGACTTGTTTGTGGCAATCCCGAAAATCCCGAGATAAGCCAAGTACAGTCCCGGGATTTTCGGGGCCAGAAAACGGTCGGGATCCCGGGATTGTATTCTCTAGTTGTGTCACATCACTACTGTAACTATGGTAACTCAACATCATCAATGATGATGATGAGTAATGAGTAAATATTTGAAAGTAAATAACTCTGTGGCATTATAGCTCCTAAGCGGATGCCCATCCGTTTAGTGTTAGGTGCTATCATAGACCTAGATTTTTTTGGATTTGAATGCGGTACCTATTCCTTCTTTGAAACTGTTGAGCCTTCTTTGAAAGACATCCAGGATAGAAGTCATCCCATCAAACATAGAACGGGTAGAACATCGAAACCGACTTAAACGACTTATATACAGGGTTCCTGGTATCTAACGCATAACCTTTTTGGTGCAAGTTCAATCCATGATACTGAAATACTTTCCATAAACTTCAATATCTAAAAACGAAAAAAAAATGTCGGCTTCCCATACATATCAGCACTCGGCCAAATGGATTTTGTATGGGAAGAAGAAAATTTCTTTCGTTTTTCTATAATAGTTTTAATGGAAAGTAGTTCAGTATCATGTACTGAACTTGCACCAAAAAGGTTATGCGTTAGATACCAGTAACCCTGTATAAGTACGTCGACTCGCTCAAAGCCCCTTATATACAAGACCTAAGAATGCATTTAGGATGCCTAGCGAAGTCTAGACTAGACAGGAACGTAGGCTATTTGCATGTGCGTCGGATGACGTCACAGCTTCCGGCGCCGCCATCGTCGACGCCGAGGCGGTGCCTGCCACTCTATTTATGTTTGCCTAACTAGCCGTGAAATCAATTTTCGTCGCATTACACGTAGTGTTCACGTTGTGCGGTACACGTGGAATATTTTGGGCTCACTTTACGTACAACTTATTGAACCAATCTCTGAACGACACGTAACGTTCGTAGTTTCCTTGAGTAAGAATCTAAAAGTACGAACTAACATCAAATAATTATTTACTTACTTCGTAACTTAATATAGGTACAAGCTGCATTTTAATTAAGTATAAATATTTTAAGTGGTGATTCCAACGTTTTGAAGAACTTTTTCCAATAATTGTCATCATCGGTTGCATCGTCAGCGGTTACGCTTTAGAGCCCGGGGTTCGTACCTAACCTAGGACATTCGACGAGGTTACTCGTTTTTACACAGAGCCACTGCCGTCTGACCTCCGCAACCCAAAGGGTGGACCAGAACAAATCCTAGGATAGGTACAAACGCTAGATGGCGTTCGGGACCAACAGCTCAACGTGCCTTCCGAACCTTGCTTCCGAAGTACGGACGGAATCATCTTTATTTTCGGATAATCAGGTGATTCAAGACTGCAATATCCTAACCAGACTGGAAACAACTTTTCACAAAGTGTGCTTCCTAGTGGGATTTGAATCCACGACCTCCGGATTACAAGGCAGATGCCTTGACACTCGACCACGGAGGCAGTCGTTTTACAATAAATGTATACACCATATACTGGTAGTCAGTCATTGGGTAATTGGCACCCAAATCATGCACACTCGCACTTCTACCCAGAAAGACCCAGCTGAATCTAAAAATAGCTTTTAAATGTCACATTATATTTGAAGGTAGTAACGACCAGCTAATAAACAAATTGATCACAAAATTAAAAGCGGCCGGATTGCCGGAATGGAAGGCGCTCTCGTCCATTATAATTTGCATGGGACGAAAAGGGGACAAAAAGTCCATCAAACATATTACGCGGGCCCGTTTCGCCGGCGCCCGTTTGATCAATATTCGAACGATCATAATCCGGACGTCCGTGTCCGGAATGGAACGTGTTCGGACAAAATGGTCGCAGTCTGAAGGGTCCATGAAATATCTCTGCTGGCGAGCACGTAACGGCAAAAACAGACGTATGCCACAGTCACATCGATTTAGGATATGGATAATGGATGGAGTGGTTAATAACGCTTGATATTAAAAAGACCTTAACGGGACAAATGCTTGTTTTTACAAGCTTTTATGTATGCATGTTTGTTAAGCAATTAAACAGATATACAAAAAAACAGAACGAAAAAAACGAAGATAACACCCTACTGAAGAACTATAGGCCTATCACGCTTCTGAGTCATGTATATAAGTTGTTTTCGAGGGTCATCAGGAATCGTCTCGCGAACAGGTTTAATGCCTTTCAGCCTCCCGAACAAGCCGGTTTCCGTAAAGGCTTTAGCACCATGGACCACATTCACACGCTGCGACAGGTTATAGAGAAGACGAGGGAATATAACCGGCCGCTGTGCTTGGGTTTTGTGGACTATGAAAAAGCTTTCGATTCGATCGAAACATGGGCCGTGCTTCAGTCTCTCCAGCGATGCCGTATTGACTATCGGTATATCGAAGTGTTGAAGTGTTTATACAGTAACGCCACTATGTCAGTCCAAGTACAGGCGCAGTGCACGAGGGCTATTCCACTGCAAAGAGGTGTGAGACAGGGAGACGTTATATCTCCGAAACTGTTCACCGCTGCACTGGAAGATGCCTTCAAGCTCCTGGAATGGCACTTGGCATTAACATCAATGGCGAGTATATCACTCACCTTCGATTCGCCGACGAAATAGTTGTCATGGCAGAATCCATGGAGGACTTAAGTACTATGCTCGGAGACCTTAATAGAGTTTCCCAACAGGTGGGCCTTAAAATGAACATGGACAAAACGAAAGTAATGTCGAATGTCAATGTTATATTGTACCTGTTTCTATTGGGAGCTTCACCCTCGAAGTTGTAGACCAGTATACCTACCTGGGTCAATCGATCCAGGCAGGAAGCTCCAGCTTCGAGGAAGAGGTCTTTCGACGAATCCGACTCGGCTGGGCAGCGTTCGGGAAGTTACGCAGTGTCTTCTCGTCCAAAATACCTCAGTGCCTCAAGACGAAAGTTTATAATCAATGTGTGTTACCAGTGATGACTTATGGCTCCGAAACGTGGTCCCTTACTATAGGTCTCATAAGAAGGTTCAAGGTAGCTCAACGCGCTATGGAGAGGGCTATGCTTGGTGTTTCTCAACGCGATCGAATCAGAAATGAGGAAATTCGTAGGAGAACAAAAGTCACGGACATAGCCCAGCGGATTAGCTCGTTGAAGTGGCAGTGGGCGGGACACATAGCGCGACGAACCGATGGCCGATGGGGCAAAAAGGTTCTCGAATGGCGACCACGTACTGGCAAGCGAAGCGTAGGACACCTACCCGCAAGGTGGTCAGACGACCTGACCAAGGTCGCTGGAAAGAGCTGGATGCAGGCCGCTCTAGATCGGTAATTTTGGAAAACCTTGGGAGAGGCCTGTGTCCAGCTGTGGACGTTATGCGGCTGAAATGATGATGAATGATGACACAGACAACGGGACAGGTGAAACTAAAGCTTGTCAAAAGAATCCGGGTGGCTGTCGTGTATGAATCCTATTAACTGGGGAACACTCTGGACTCAGAACACAATCAGTCGTTATTCCATGTCCCGGACTCTTTCATCTGTTTCTCGTAATTGCGGTTCATTTTGCATTTTCAATTTGCCGTTTTGTGAAGACATTCATTATGGTAAACGCGTATGTAGGACATTGCGGGATTTTTCAATGATTTAAGTTATTGACTTCTTTCAATTTTATTTACTCTTCCATGCTGGTCTGGGAAAAAGGAAAAACTTAGAATGTACCAGCTGCTTCTCTTCCCGTGCAGATCGTAAAAGCCGATCGAGGAAATGAGCGAAAATGTGAATCATGTTAATAGGCCATCACTCTTTGATTTATTTTTCAACCTTCTCGCCCATCATTACGCTAAAAGTGGCCTTTGAGTCTTACGGACCTGGGCTCTGTTTGCTTAGATACCTACTCTGTCTGCTTCATTAGGGATAAAGAAGTGATTTCTGTATACCATGTATTTTGATCACGTGTGCATCATCTCAATTTTGTAAAAAAGTATTTAATAACTTCGTATAAGCTTTTATTGTGAGGCACTTAGCAAGACGTAATAAGCCCAATAGATGGGGTTGCATTGTTTTATTACAGAGTTTCTATAGCCACCTTCCGGCTCCATCATCAGGTCAGTTTCTTGTTATAATAATATTGGATTGACATCTGATTTACATTAGCATACAAAATTTATCTCAATCAGAAACCATGAATGTGAGTGACTTGAGAAACAAAAAAAAGTAACAAACAGAGACAAGCTAAACAAAAGATTGTAAAAACAATGTTCAACGGTTAACAGGAAATATTTTCCTTATCACATTTTATGACGCCCTCGATGCCTGAGGGATGTTTTCAAATTGATACAAGAAACTGAAGCGGCCAGGGGAGAGTCCGATCCGCAAGCCTGAGGGGCGTCGAGTGGCTTTGACGCCTTTGGGTAATTTATGACTGTTTGTAGACCAGTTAGTATCGTTGATACTGACAGGTCCATTCCGTACCTTTGAAAATACAATTTTGTCAAATTTTTTGCTGTTCATGTTTCTATTTTCTGAAATAGGCATCTGATAAGTCTTTTTAGAGCCCTTGAGGTGGGTTCCTTTTCGGGAATCCTTTAGCGATCTCTCTGATTGAGAGGTGCCTAGTGCCTAAACAAACTTTAAACATTGCATCTTCTTCTTCATCTTATATCTTTTATTCTTATATCTATATACTTTTCAGTTATTTAACAACTAAGTAGTACATATGCCAATGTTGAACCTTCTATGGAGACAAAATATCATATCATCAGTAGGTACAAATTTCGTCAGCGTTTAAAAATGAAACATTGAAAGATTTTTTTTACTTTAATTTATTTACACCTACCAACAACAACAACCTTTGTGTCGTAGTCGTAGTTGAATACTCTTTGGTAACAAAATATTTAATTTAATTTAATACTCTTTATTGTTGTACCGTTTCGGTTAGTAAAGCCTAGATTTAGGATCTAGGAAGATAGACGAGATAAAAGAAAGACCAGATATCGGCAAATGAGATAGGTATAATGAACAACTATTACATTACATTAGTTACAAAGATTCACAAGAACACTAGGTACAGATTAGGTAGTCAGGGTCGTAAGTTATAGGCACTACATCAGTTGAGTAGCCCTTCTAGGTAGAAGAACTACTTAGCTTCAGATGCTGCCAAAGACGAAGAGGACGAGCGCCGGCCGCCGCGCCTTATATATGGGCATGGGCCCCCCCGCTGCGCCTAAGAGGGGCGAAGGAGTGCTGGAGCCCGCGCGATGTCACATTGTTCTAAAGTAAAACATACTTTTAACAAATGGCGGACTTAATGCTAAGAGCATTTTCTCCCAGTCTTCTTCTTCTTCTTATCGAGTCGAAATGGTTACACTGTAGCTTCAATTTCAAATCACCTGTGACCAGTATGTGGCCACGGCGATCCCTCTGTCGTTAGCTTTATTAAGGTCCTCTATGGTACATGAGGTAGGGCAGCCCGGACATGACAAAAGGTGGTCCATCGACTGAATGGCACCGCAGTCGCAAAGGTTTTTATCAGCGTGACGCCACCTAACTCGGTTTTCCCGACACCTCCCAACACCAGCCCGGAGTCTTTTGAGAGACTTCCAGACTGACCAGGGGAGGTCTCTACCCGGTGGGAGTTTTTCAGCAGGAGGGATATTTGACTCGTAAGGTGGATACTTATTTATCCACCTCACAACTTTTGCATTAGTAGCCTCTATTGCTGGTATGCTTGGCTGCCTGAGAAAGCTGTTACGACTCTTGAGACGTGCTAGTGGCGGGGTCTGTCCGTAGAGTAGGTGCCTTTTGTCTCCCAGTCAACCATTAGGATAAACACAAAAGTAATTTGTTCGGTGCAAAAAGCAAAATTAATCAATTTTGCTTTTTGCGCCGACTACCGATTTAATAAATACTTCATATAACATATTAAGAACATATACATACATATAAACATTACATTACTACATACTATATAATATATATCAGAATAAATATCTACTTATACAATACGTACCATTATATTATACCTACATATATAATTACATAAAATAAATTACAAACATCATAGGTACTTGCCATCAGTAAAAATATCTGCAACCTTATCGAAACGGGGTATTGACGGAAAACGTTGGCTACGAAACGGTGTTAACTTCGTCAGTCGCTCTCGGGGTTGAGGCCCCTCCGGTGTCGTGTTTCTGAAAAATCTGTTTACGGTGACACCCACCCTAATGCACGTTCAAAGGGGCAATGCCTTTTATTTCTGCCTTATCTACACAGTTTGCAAATTTCAGGGTTGATTGTGACTCACGCTTGTGCATTAGAAAGTGGGGTTACAATTTTTTTAAAAGGAAAGTCAAATGACGTTATATTATGACATCTACATATTTTCAACTGTTTTCTATGCTGGTCTAAGAATAAACAAAAAAGTGGGATAGTAAAATAGTATTTAGTACTATACAAATAGGTGTACAAGTAATTATTTAAAAAAAAATTTTAGCTTTTATCTATAACATTGAACTAAAAAGATTATAGAGCTCCTCAAGACGAATCAATGCAGCCTTAAAACTCGGTGGGGTTGTTGTTTTATCACAGAGATGCCGTGGCCAGTTCTCGGATTCATCATGAAATCAGGTCATTGGTACCATAATATTGCATTGTCAATTTGTCACCCAAGTTACATAAGTATTCGTTTGTACTTGATCGAATAATGGGAAGTGGGTCTAATTTATCTTGCAAGATTTGATTACAACGCAGACAACGGGACACGTGAAACTAAATTTGAAGCATGTAAAAATTCGGCATTTCCACACAAAAGTGTGCAGGCCCGGAAAATCGACTGGAAGAGATACCTTTTGGGATAAGTCCACCATTTGTAAAATTACCTTTGTTATTTTATTATGTGTAACTATCGTTGATGTACAATAAAGTTTTTTAAATAAATAAATTTATATGGAAATGTCGAATATTTTTTTGGCTTTTTGACTCTTATTTTAAGGCCGTACCTGAATTATCCGGGGTCCAGTGCTGCCCCCATTTAAAATAAATCATTTCAAAGAAAACGGAGACATCATTTAAAATTTTGCAACTACCAAGTCCTAGATAACCCTTCAAAGTATTCTATGAACTACTGTTTACAGTTTAAAGTAAGAACGTTAAGCTTTACTACGCACAATTGCGAAAAACGGCCACTTTTGGCTAATGTGCGTAGTAAAGCTTAACGTTCTCATTATAAACTGTAAACAGTAGTTCATAAAATACTTTAAAGGGTTATCTAGGACTTGGTAGTTGCAAAATTTTAAATAATGTCTCCGTTTTCTTTGAAATGATTTATTTTAAATGAGGGCAGCACTGGACCCCGGAAAATTCAAGTACGGCCTTAATATCATTATACTATAATATAGTGATCTACGAGTAGTATAGCCTGTAGTTCGATTTACTACGCATATGTCTATCACGTTGTAAACATAAACACGGACCACTCGCTTGCTTTTGTCGGAGTTACCGGCTATAATTTTAAACTCGTCAGGAGTCCATTTTCAAGGCGAGGCACTAACGCGCTGAAGATTGCTCTCACTGCTAGCCAGCTGAGTGGCTACTGGGAAAAGTAACTCGTAGGAAACTACTCAAACTTTCCAAGTAAGCATGTCGTAGCAGGTCATATGATATGATCTCATTCTTCTTAAGGTCGTACCTAAATTTTCCGAGGTCCAGTGCTGGGCAGCACTGGACCTAAATGGGGGCCCATTTAAGGCCATACCTAAATTTTCCGGAGTCCAGTGCTGCCCCCATTTAAAATAAATCATTTCAAAGAAAACGGAGACATTATTTAAAATTTTGCTACTACCAAATCCTAGATAACCCTTCAAAGTATTTTATGAACTACTGTTTACAGTTTATAATGAGAACGATAAGCTTTATTTTTGCCAAAAGCACATTTGCCAAAAGTGGCCGTTTTTCGCAAATGTGCTGTCACTGGACCCCGGAAAATTCGGATACACAAGGTGTACAAGTGTACAATGTACTCTGGCATAATGTACGTTACCTACATATACGAGTACACTTATTACCACTGGGCACAGAAAGTTTGAGTAAGAGTTCTTAACACTTTTATTGCCAAAGATTTTCCAACAATGCAAATTTAATTGTGCTTCACAAGCCGTTGCGGGAAGACTGATGAGACGATGACTTACTATAAAGATCGCACATTTCAAAAATAAAAAGCGTCTCTCAGAATAGCTTTTATAACGCTTTTATCGTTTGCCCTTGAGTAACAGTGTTAGAGGAATAAAATTCCCAATGAGTTCCAGTGTTACTCATTGCAACTAAAATTTTTCCCGATGAGTACCAGTGTGCTAATCCGCTAATCCGGAGGTTCTGGGTTCGATCCTCAGCCAGGGCAAGTTGGAAAATGGCCTTTTCTAAATTGTTCTGGATCTTGAGTATTTATCTATTTATGTATTTATCATAAAATATAGTATCGTTGAGTTAGTGTCCTATAACACAAGTTTATAACTTACTTGGGGCTAGCTCAATCAGTGTGATTTGTCCTTTTGTATTTATTCATTTATTATTATTTACTTGACAGGAACACAGCATGCCATATTCCCGTTGAGTAACAGTAGCGTAATGCGGCTTTTACGATTTGCGCGGCAAGCAAAGCAGCTGGTACATTCTAAGTTTTTTCTTTTCTTTCAGAGAGCATGGAAGAGTATGAACAGCATGTAATATTTCTAAGTGTAAAAATAGTAACATAATTTTAAAACCTAGCAGAGTCGAATCTTTGCCTTTACTTTTAGTTTAATTTATTAGTTGATTTTACCGTCACGTTTTAGTATCAACTTATACGTATATGTGGGATTGGGGCTGAGAGAAAACCACGGAAGATCGTAAACTTCGTTATTATTAATTATTATATTTATATTATAAAAATAAAACGTCTTTACATCGTTGCCGTCTACTTGTTCTATGTATTGATTCAATCTTTATACTTTTTTTTTAATGGATTGACGCTCCTGCGTATTTAGCCAGGAACAAGTTAATAATACGTGGGAAATTCTTTATTCCTAACAAGTTACAATCAAAGGTTGGTGTAGGCCTTTGATTGCTTTTTGGGAGCTTCTGGTGACTAATTTATTGGAGTCCACTGGTTTTATAGCCAATTGAGTGGCGGACGACGACGCCCGAAGACCCACACAGTCCACAAAACAAATATCACTATCGTAAATACTATGACTGTCCACTTTAACTATTTCACATATTGTTCATGACCATGAGCATTTATAACACCAAACAACACCAACGTATTATAAAGTCCACTAAAATCAATTTGCAAAAGAAATGACATCAAAATCAAACAATTCTGATGGAATCGAGAAATTGACTGAAATTATTTGCAAAATAATTTAAAGAAATCCCGAACCGATCTCCTTGACTTCCCGCCAAAAACTCCCAATCTTATCTTCATCCTTTCTTATTTATAAAACGAAACGATAAATTCTACATTCAAATAATTTCTTACTACTTTTCTTACGTGCCGGCTACACATTCATACTCATCTTATATTATAAACTCTTTCGACAAACCTCACATCCTACAACTAGACGTACCTTACAAATGTAAGGTATTGGCTTTGAGGTATTGGCAAATACGAGTACCAATACATTACGTTAATGAACGTAACCAATCCATATCCTATCTCGATTAAGCCACATGCGGGTACGATATACATAAGGCATTATGGCTAGCTACTTGCATGTGGATATATCGACTGCCCTTATGGTCCAAGGCGTTTGCCTTGTGATCCGGAGGTCGTGGGTTCAAATACCATTGGGAAGCATACTTTGTGTAAAGTTATTTCCAGTCTGGTTAGGATATTGCAGGCTTGAATCACCTGATTATCTGAAAAGAAAGATGATTCCGTGTTTCGGAAGGCACATAAACACTGTGGGGCCCGAACGCAGTCTAGCGTTTGCTTAAACCTATCCTAGGTTCAAACAAAAACACGTTTCTTGTATGACGACCCCGTTTTAATTTTTAACTTTATCTTATTATATTTATAAATATAATATAAATAACTTTAGTATTTTCTGTTATAGTGGCCATAGTAATACATAATCGATAAAAATTTCAAGTATCTAGTTAATGCCATTATAAAGATCTAGTTAATACGCCTAAAAACACGGTTTTTGTATGACGACCCCCCTTAATTTTCAACTTTTTTTAAATTTTAGTATTTGTTGTTATAGCGGCCATAGCGGCCACATTATCGGTGAAAATTTTAAGTGTCTAGTTATTACGGTTTAAGAGATAGAGCCCTGTGACAGACGGACAGACAGACAGCGGAGTTTCAGTAATAGGCTCCGAGTACGGAACCCTAAAAAAGACTTGATGATGATAGAGACCCTATACATACCTATTTCAGAGTGTTTATGGTGCTGCCACGGTACTGTAGTGTCTCCAGTATGTTTGCCGAGGTGAGGACAGATGGCTTCGCGCCTCCGTGCCAGTCCCAATGGCATTCTAAATGTGCTGACTGATAGATGGGACTGCCCATTCCACTGGATGGGTCGACATGTCATAATATCGATATCTTAGTAGGTACACAGAATATATAATATTTAAAAAAATATGCCAAATATATCAGTACTCATATATTGCTCGTTAGATGATTATATTTGATACTAAGTATAACTTAGATATCAATAATATTGTGTGTAAACTCTACAGAACAGAAATAATACAGGCTGACTTTTTATCCACCAGCCAAATTTTTGGAGCAAGTTCAGTCCATTATACTTAACTACTTTCCATAAAAACAATTAACGAAAACTAAAACAAAAGTTCGCCTTCCCATACATATCAGCGCTCAGCCAAACAGATTTTATTTATTTATTTATTTAACTTTATTACAAAAAATGTAACAGGCGGACTTAAGGCCTACGGCCTTTTCTACCAGTAACCTACAGGTGGTGCGGATAAAAGCAAATTTTGGACGATTAGTAAGTATATTCAAATTAGCTATTTGACCATTATTAAGACTGCAGTCTTCGACCGTGGGAATTTTTGATTAAACACCCGAATCTATATTTTCTATCTACACATACGCATTGCGCTGTATTGTACATGCACCCTGGAGACGAATTTAGACAAATTCAGAAGCGCAGTGAGCGGTCTGCCTTATCAGCGTTTTCGTCCCCATATTTATTTGAGAAGTTCGGAGAACTTTAAATTTTTCTATCTTTTTACAAAAGACAAATTACTTTTATTTATTTATTGTACGTGTTTAAACATGAATCAATCTTCATATATGTGTATTTTTTATTTTTTAACTCAGTCGTCTGCGCAAGAAATCCGACGACGTATTCGCTTATATTTTCTTCAAAGTTTAACCTTTTTAACTAAGTTTTTGAATGAATTAAAAAGAAAAAATATTAAAATCTTCTCATTCACTTTTTAGCATTTTCCTTTGTCTTAATTTCTCTGTAATTTATACACAACTTCATGTTTTAAATTCCGTGTAAATAACAATGACATAAACGTCGCGTACCGCTAAAAATCGAAACACGTCTAAGGTTATTTGGAATTAAACAAACTATTACAATGAAAATCAATAAATTGTTAAATTCACTTTTTTAATACTTAAATAAACTTCAATTTAACATATCTTAACATATTGTTACTAAGACAGTTTGGCTGCAATCAGCTCCGAAAAAGCAGTCAAAATCATTAAAATTAAGGACTGGGCCCTTAAACATTTACCTATGACACATATTCATATATATACTTTCATATACATTCATAGAACTACATATAAAAATACATAAATATTTTATAAATTCATAAAACCTACATAAACTATATAAATATTTATAATACTCTATGACAATTTGTGAAGATAATGAGCGCGCACAACACTCTTAAATGCTTTAGGGGCTTTGCGGATATCAACGGGAAGGGCGTTCCATAGCTTTACGGCTTGTCTGGTGAATGAATGTTCGAAAAACCCACTCCTGCAGCGAGGCATATTGAGAAAGAGATTGTTGGAAGAACGAAGAACTTTGAGTATCACCAAGAGAAGTGAAGTTATTTTTAAGATACATCGGAGTTTTTGGGTTGAAGAGTATAGAAAATAAAGTAGTTAGAATATATATATTTTATATGGGAGGACGAAAAATTTTTATCGATTTTTAATAACTTTTTTTATAGAAAGTAGTTCAGTATCATGGACTCAACTTGCTTCAAAAATTTGGCTGGTGTTTAAAAAGTCAACCTGTATAAAATAGTAGAATAGTAAAAGTAGAAAGCAACTCTACATTTCTTCTCGTACCAGTGCCACGAAAGCTCTGACGCTCTACATTGCGTAAGCTCAGCTGTGTATTAACACACGTCAGGGGTAAACTTAGATAAAAAAGGGCATAACGTCAAGAGATACTGTAACCCTAGCACGTATATCTCCATCAAACTTATTAGACAGCTCTTTTGACCCTGCTATCAAGACCTATTCACCTGGTTAAGTCCCAAAGGACGTAGTTCTATTCACTTTGTTACCAACTAAAAGGTTGTGCTGTTTATTTAACATGAACTTCATTATTAGCATTATGAACTACATTAAAGAAAATATGGCAAATGGCTCCCGATTAGGGTCGTACCATCGGTTCACGGCTGTTAAAAAATGATGCATCATCATCGGGAAAACCAGACAAAGCCAGACGGGGACACATCGCGATTCCCTTCGATATCAGTCCTTATTGTGCGCCACTGCGCGTGCGTTATTCCTCCCACTTGCCTCTCCCTCCCACCCGCGAGTTCACGCCCTCCGTCCCTCTCGCTCCCGGGAGGGTCGATCTATACGACGCTAGGTACGACTACACTACGGTACGGTACCGTCCAGCTAGTACGCAGGTTTCTGGCGTCTGACATAAACGTCAGTAGTTGCTGGTCGGATATCGGTACCTCGCGGCCGCAAAAATGTCGCGCGCCGTGCTTTTTATTAGTGTTTTTACCATATTTTTGGACGTCCTCCACGCTGGACAGGTAAGATACACCATTTTATTACTTATAATCAATGTATTTTGGTAATTTAAGGACAGCGTTGCCATGCCGGGGCCACTAAGTCGAAAATCGATTGACGCGTTCGGATATGTTTTCACGGCGGTGTGAAATAGTGGTCGCTGAAAGGAGCCGTTTTTTTTAGACGCGGATGTTTTTGTTTAAAGCGTTTTATGACCGTTTCGTTGTGTTTATAGAAAAAAATTGAATAAAACAGTGTATTGCGTAATATATGGAAATGTTGCAGTCAAGTTTACCTAAGTTAATGCTAAATCAAAGCTTATAGGTAGTTATTATGTTTGTAATATTTTTAATATTCCAGAACTCTTAGACCTAAACGAAAATATTAAACTTAAGTAATTGACAGGTTAAATGGCCTTTTGCGTCAATAATAAAAAACTCTACCAATTATTATTTCAGGTTCCGAATTAACAGGAAATCGTTATTGGTCCGGTTATTTAACAAAAATACGCACTCGACCACGGGCGACCCTCGCAATCCTCCGAAAGCCGTAGTCCAAACACTGGCGTTTACCTTCGCGTATCTACCACGGATCAGAAGGGGTAGAGGTTAAACACCGCACGCGAGGAATCGCTACCCTAGGCCATTAAATTCGAGTAAAGCCTTACGCGCAAAAAGTATCGCGTTCCATTGTTTTCTAGAACGTTATGTTCAAGCTTTAGATATAGTTCTTAGCAGTAATTAATCAATAACGTACATAACCATTACAATTTTATTAAATGTTTCTATATTTAAAACATTTTTTTATGCTGGTCTTCAATATTCTTCCTTTTTGAATTCCACTATATCGATCCTTTTTACAAAAGTTGAGAAGATCTATTACTTGATCACGTCTTGATCCCAAACAGGGCAGACAGAGCCTAGTGCCGCAAGTCCCAAAGGTCACTATTACCGCTCTTATCACTCTTATTAAATTCTGTTTGAATAAATGGGATTTAAGATCAATGTATCCTTATAATGTACATTTGTAATCAATATTTATCATTAACCATAAACCTCAAAGAGATTATCCTCCTGGGACAGACGGATTATAAATTAATAACCTTTATCACAAACCGTAAAGTTTAATTAATATTCAAATTTGGGTTATCTGCGTAGCTATTAATATAAATCCGTTACATAACAATCCCAATGCAAATTCCGATCGATCAATTAATTTGAGGAGTTAAGTAAGACCGACAGAGATTGCTCATTTCACCTTATCTTTTATTTTTTATTTTATTTTTTTATTTCACCTTATCTGAATATTACTACCTATAGGGTCTAACAAAATATACTGAAACTATTTTAAGGGTGGATTCAGTCCATGATACTGAACAACTTTCCCCAAGCAACGTATAGCGAAATATGAAAAATATTTTTTGGTCTCCCATATAAGTTGACCGATCAGTTGATCCGAGTTTGTATGGAAAGTCAAAAACTATTTTTCATATTTCGATATATGTTCCTTGGGGAAAGTTGTTCAGAATCACGTACTGAATTCACCCTTAAAATTGTTTCAGTATATTTTGTTAGACGTTATATAACCATTATACAACCATAATCATCATCATCATCATCATCTGAGCGTATTCCCGGTTGCATCGTCAGCGGTTATGCTTCAGAGCCCGGGGTCCGCTACCTAACCTTGGTGATTTGACGAGGTTACAGGTCTTTACATAGAGCGACTGCCGTCTGACCTCCGTAACATAAAGTGTAGACCAGAACCAATCCAACTAGCAAAATTTCCTCTTACAAATATCCTAAGACTAAATTTTTTTTAATCTTACCGTACACTTTCAAACATCTCTAAGTGTGGAATTGGGCGCACTTTATAAGTGCATACTGCTTACAGTTATTGTATAATGATCTTATCAAGTGTATTTTTCATCTTACAAACATCTTGCTAAGGCTGTTGTAAGAACAAATAGACTAAAAAGTATCTATAGAGCGGCTGCCGTCTGACCTCCGCAATCCAAAGTGTAGACCAGAACCAATCCAAGGATAGGTTTAAACAAACGCTATATGGCGTTCAGGACTTACAGCTTTACGTGCCTTCCGAAGCGAGAAATCATCTTTCTTTTCAAATAATCAGGTGATATAAGCCTGCAATATCCTAACCTGGAAACATTTTTTCACAAAGTATGCTTCCTAGTCGGATTAGAACCCACGACCTCCGGATCACAAGGCGAACGTCTTGACCACTGGACCACGGCGGCAGTCAGTATTATTACGTGGGTACTGGTTCTTAATCTGTGGTATTGTATTACGAAGAATATATCTGTTTATTCCAAAATATTTGCATTAAATCCATCCAATCCAAAAAATTACGATTGTTGTTTTTAAATTTGTGGTAGGTTCAATAAATTAAAAATGTATATGTGGATCGAGCACATTTGGTAGTTTGTTTTTTCTGCTATCGGAAAACCTGCAAATAAATAGTAAAGTAACATCAGGAAAAATATTTCGTCAACACCAATTCCCAGTATGTTAAAAATATTTTAACATCACTTTCTTAAACTTTCCCTAAAAATGCTCTATACTTACACATGATATATTTGACAGCTTCTCCGTCAAAAGATCAAATTTAGGTTCGCGCTTGAGGTTGCTTTATGTTAAAGAGCAATAATGTACCTTATGTACCTTTGCTTTGTGTACCTAGAGGTAAAACAAGGTAGTTACAATAAATAAAAAATAAAAAATGTCGCGAAGTAAATAGCCGATGATACAGAAGTCGATAATCCCCACTATAATTTTCTTGAATCATACTAAAAACAATCTAGATCAATTCACTTTTGAAAACAACTTAATCAAAATCCGTTTATCCTTTTGAGAGCTACGAAGACACTTAGAAACTTACACATTAAATTTATAATTTCAATTTTGTTTAAGGGGTTAAAATACTTCATTTACCTACAAATTGAAGTTGTAAGATGTGTGAAGAACTTTCATTGAGACCCTTGAATATTATTATTGCTTTTTTACAACGCTTTAAGTATTTTAAATTCCAGTTTCAGGTTTGTTAAAGTTTGCAAATTAATAGAATCCAAACAGATTATTTAGTTAGTCAGAGATTCCAAATGCACTAGTATTTAGTCTACAGCAGAGTATCCAGATGTCTGAGTTGGCTTGTAATTAGAACACAATCACTGATTGCCATTGTGCCTCTGTGCCTTTGAAACTGTTTACTTGGTTTAGCAAGTGTAATGAGATTTAACCACTAGAGAAAATACCTCTATAAACGAGAGTAAATACAATATAATTAAATAGGAAACCAAATAGAGAAAAAGGAAAAGACTGGAGAGAGTTACAGAATTAAGATGATGTATTGTATTAATTATTATATAATTATCTTCAAACGCTTGTATCTGAAAGTATATTTATACATCCTTAGTTGTATTATGTTATTTAAAATTCATAAATGTTTCCTTGTCAAAAAACAATGTTTAGCATGTTGTGCGCACTATTGTTTGGTTTTGCAACTAGACATGTTTCTATTCTATAATTTATTTTGTAAAGCTGTGTTGTAAGACTGTTTTGTGTGCCAATAAATAAAATAAATAAAGATGTGGACTGGGTCCAAAAAATATTATTATTTGCTAATCAGAGAAACGAAAAGGGGAGGCTTTTGCCCAACTATGGGACATAAATAGTTATTAAAAAAAAAAGAGAAAAGAAAAAATACATACAATAATTTTTAATAATCTACATAATGAGCAAAAAAAAATTTACCACATCCGTATTAGTGGAGAGAATACAGTTTAGTTCAGTTAGCCTAGCCAGAGATTTTGAAATGTACTAGCATTAAGTCTACACTACAGAGTATCTAGATGTCTCAGTTTGACTGTAATTAGAACACAATCACTGATTGCTATTACGCTACTGTGCCTTTGATCCTGTTTACTTGGTTTAGCAAGCGTAATAAGAGTTAACTACTAGGCAAAACATCAAAGAGAAGAAACCTGACATTATTGATCATAGTATATTACTTATTTAGGAATAAGCGTAATAAGCTGAAATACGTTCAGCTTTACTATGCACATTTGCCAAAAGTGGCCGTTTTCCGCAAATGTGCGTAGTAAAACTTAACGTTCTCACTTTAAACTGTAAACAGTAGTTCATAAAATACTTTGAAGGGTTATTTATTTATTTATTTTACTCTTTATTGCACACAATTTAACAAATTAGACACAAATAATAGAGATAAATTTTAGCATACAAAAGGCGGCCTTATCGCTGGGTTATCTAGGACTTGGTAGTAGCAAAATTTTAAATAATGTCTCCGTTTTCTCTGAAATGATTTATTTTAAATGGGGGCAGCACTGGACCCCAGAAAGTTCAGGTACGGCCTTAACATAAATGTTTTGCTCGCAAACGGCAAACGATAAATTACTGTTCGTAAGAAGCTTAAAATTTTTGTTGAAAATAAAATACCGCAAAGTCCCGCCCCGTGTAAAATCGCACAAGTTTTAATGGACTTTCTAAGCACGTCACAGCGTCACTTAATCCATATAGGTACGCTGTGATTCTACAGATGATATTTATATAAGTGACGACCTCCGTGGCGTAATGGTTATCACGCTAGGCCGCTAATCCGGAGGTTCTGGGTTCGATCCCCAGCCAGAGCAAGTTGGAAAATGGCCTTTTTAAAATTGTCCTGGATCTTGGGTGTTTATCTATATATGTATTTATCATAAAATATAGTATCGTTGAGTTAGTATCCCATACACAAGTTTAAAAACTTACTTTGGGGCTAGCTCAATCAGTGTGATTTGGCGCTATATATTTATATAGGTACTACCGCTTTAATTTTAGACCGCATAGCGTCCACTGCTGGATATAGGACTCTCCCAAGGATTTCCAAAATGACCGATCTAGAGCGGCCTGGTCACATCGTCTGATCACATTACGGGTGGGTATCCAACGCTTCGCTTGCCAGTACGTGGTCGCCATTCGAGAAACTTTCTGCCCCATCGGCCATCGGTTCTTCGCGCTATGTATTACATACATAAATAAATTAACATTGCAGACAATTACATAATAATTAATACATAAATAATTCAACTAAAACCTAAAATATAAATTAAATAAATAGAAAATTGTGGACTAAAATTAGAACTATATAAAAGTGATAGGTAATATTTTAATATCAGATAAAATCCTCTTTGACATGCCGTCGCTTATGACGGCTATCATCATCATACCCATCATTTTAGCCACATAAAGGCATTACTGGACTTCCAAAATGACTGATTTGGTTTTCCCGCAACCTTGCTCAGGTCGTCCGACCACCTAGAAGGCAGTGCCACGCTTGCCAGTACCTATTCGTAACTAAGGGCACACACACAATTGTGCCACAATGATAACGGCCCCGCCCACTGCTACTTCAATTAGCTAAGCCGAACGACGATACATTTTTTATATTTAGCTTTCGTTCTCTGTGTAAGCTTATTTTTAATTAGGTACATTTATTAAAGGGGGTTATTTACTCCTTCATTTTGAACAACTTTTCCCAATTATTTTCATAGTATATCGAAATACAAAAAGAAAAATTAATTTCAGTGAAAAATAATTTTTCGTATTTCGATATACATTTATTGGGAAAAGTTGTTCAAATTGATGGAGTGAAGCACCCCTAAAAATATCTGTACTTAATTAAAAATAAGCTTGTATAATATATTATAGATGGCAACCGTTTAATAAAAGTAAGGTTATGTGTGTGTACTATAATATGTACTTTTATTATAATGCCTTTCCGAATCACGTAATACCTAATCCATAAATGCTCTGACACTATACCTATAGACGAATACTCATAGCACGAATCTCCGAGCTCCGATCTCCGAATTTATTATAGACGTCCATAGGAATAGAATAGAATCCACAGCGAAACGTTGAAGCCGTACTACCGTAGACTTTAAATTAAATCGAGCCCAGACTGAGCTTCAATTCAGCAGGATACCTGGAAGTCAGGTAATGCGGGATTGGAAACGTCACGCCAGAACTGTACAGCTAATTTTACATAAGCTCTTTTGTTTTTCCATTTGCATTCAAAGTTTTCCCAAGCTTTGTTCGTGCCAGTTTTTTCCTGGCTTTCAGATTCTAATTTCGTTTCAGATTTTATTTTGAGTTTTGCATTTGGAATAATATTCAACAGACATCCGTAGTATTTAGGTGGAATAAAACTGGATGGTATTTAGTTTTTTTTAATTCATGATCAGTTTCAAGTTATATTTTATAAAAGTGCGGATATTACATAGATAAAATATTAGGCATCACTCACAAACACTGATTTTGATTCCAGGTATCCCGCTGTGACGTCGCAGTCACACACACTACAATACAGATTTGATCGTATTATACTATAAATGCTCACTCAAACATTGATCAAAGTTAACTAAAATTTCATTCTGATTTAAGCTATTAGACCACTATTTTCTAATGAAAAACATAATTCCCCGTAAATAGAATTCAAAATAAATGCCGAATTATGTCATTACAATGTAAGATTATGCTTCGTTAGCCCCCAAATGTGAAATTAAATTAGTATGGAAATCGAACCACCTTAAATAAGTGTTTCTAAGACTTTTGTATGCTGTTTGTCAACCTAGTTTTCTTTTCTTCTCGTTAGCTTAAATTTGTGAAAAAGAAAATTCAGAACTTGAAATATAGTAATTTTGTATAGGTATTTTAAAGAAGTGCTTTTTATTTGTTTCAAATGGTAAAACAGTGAATATTAGATTGCAAAATTCTTTGCCTTCAAATAAAAAAATTGAGACATGTTTCTGCTATGTATTTATTTTACTACCGGATTTGTATTTTGGTAATAAACAGCTTTAGTTTATTGCGGCGAAAACCTTGTTGCCCGGAATTGGTAATCAAAGTATGGTTATCTTGCATTTGGGGTCCACATTGGGAAGCACGTCGAACCTTTGGGTTATATTGTACTTACCCCCTTGCTTTACTCACCAGCCTCGGGATTTCTGAAGAAGGGCTGCATAAGCTTCAGAATATCACATGGTGCGTAGTGCCTGTAGTCCTCTAGCTCAGGATATGCTGATCCGAAGAGGTCCATGCGCTTACCAGCCATCCAGTCGCAGCTACACATAATGTGTCTCATTGTCTCCTCTGATGCCTGTATCCCAGACAGATGGTCTAATCCGAGTATGATCATATAACCTTGCCCGATGAACTTTTCTTCATAAAACAGTTCGTCTTTGGAATCATATTTCGATTATGTATTCTAAGGGTGAATTCAGTCCATGATACTCAAAAACTTTGCCCAACGAAAATATAATATAATATTAGGTCCTTACATATGAAATTGCCGATTTTCAATACTGACAACTTTAAAATCAAATATCTTGCGTTTCATTAGGAATTCCAAATTCAAATTTATTTCAAAATAAAGCCAGAAAAATATTGTTTTGAAATTCGTATTTCATTTGTTTTAACATCATTTGTTTGAGTTTCAACATTGCTATGGCAACAACTATGGAGAAATTGAAAATTCGCGGTATTTACGAATACGAGTTCCACCGTGGCACCAGTGCTGCAGAAACGACTCGAAGAATTAACGACGTATATGGACCAGGCACCGCTAACGAATGAACAGTGCGTTTTTGGTTTCAACGTTTCCGTTCTGGAAATTTCGATTTACACAATGAGCCTAATGGACGACCTGATACTCAAGTGAATAACGAAGAATTGAAGGCGATAGTGAAAGCGGATCCATCTCAAACCACTTCTGAATTAGCAGCAGCCTTCGGCGTAAGTGACAAAACGATACTTATCCACTTGCGCCAAATCGGAAAAATTAAAAAACTCGAAAAGTGGGTACCGCACGAATTAACTGAAGCAAACCAACAAACACGCGTTGCTTGCTGCGTTTCTTTGCTTAATCGCCACAATAATAAGGGGATTTTGAACCGTATCGTGACTTGTGATGAGAAATGGATCCTGTACGACAATCGGAAGCGATCATCATAATGGCTTGACCCTGGAGAACCGGCTAAACCTTGCCCTAAGCGAAAACTGACCAAAAAGAAGGTTCTGGTTAGTGTTTAGTGGACCAGTGCTGGTGTTATCCACTACAGCTTCTTGAGATCAGGCCAGACAATTACTGCAGACTTGTATTGCCAACAATTGCAAACAATGATGGAAAAGCTCGCCATTAAACAACCGAGACTGATGAATTGCTCTAGCCCACTGCTCCTTCAGGATAACGCTAGACCACACACTGCACATCAAACGATCGCCAAGTAAGAGGAGCTGCGACTGTAACCTCTGCGTCACCCACCATACTCTCCAGATCTTGCCCCAACCGATTACCACTTTTTTCAAAATTTCGATAACTTTTTACAAGGAATAAATTTCAAATCTGATGAGGCAGTCAAAACCGCCTTCAAACAGTTCATAGACTCTCGCTCCCAGGATTTTTTTTCCAAAGGTATCAATGATCTGCCTATAAAATGTCGAAAGTGTATCGATAACAACGGCGCATACTTCGATTGATTAAATAATAATTTCATTAAAAAAAACTTGTTTCACTTTTTTGATACTGAACGGCAATTTCATATGTAAGGACCTAATATATGTAGAAATTAAAAAAAAATTTTTTGGCTTTCCATACAAACTTGGATCAGCTGTTTGGTCCAGTTGTATGGGAGGTTGTTAAGGCAAGATGTTTCTTGGGAAAAGTTGTTCAGTAGTATGGACTGAATCCACTCTTAAAATAGTTTCAGTATATTTTGTTGGACCCTGTATATTGTTTTCCACAACGCTGATACGATACGGTATGAAAGGAGAAAAATGGGCGACTCATTCCAATTACGGCGGCTTCATACAGTAACTCAGTTAGTGCGACAACTACACTTTACGTCCGGTCGCCACTAGCACTAACTGAATTACTTCTTATCATCAAGTTACAGTTTTCTGGAAGAAAACTAATTCTTGGCTTAGGAGAAACGTGTTATGTTATTTGAATGCGATGTTATATGATAGAAATCACGTTTTGTTTGTATTTTGTTAGATTAGTAACCTGGGCAACCGTGCTCCACTCCATGGAAAACACGGTAAAAATAGGTTCTTTTTCTTTATTTTTTAATGGCCACAAACAATACATTTAAAAAAAAAAGAAAAGTCTTTTTTCTAACAAAAATTCTTCCAGTAGGGAATTTCCACCAAGGGAAATGGGAAGACAGAGGTAGTTGGCGTGTACAATACAAAACCAAGTGAATAAAAAACGAAATCTAGCTATTTAATTTTTTCACCCCGAAACCCACTACATACCAATTTTCATCAAAATCGTTAGAGCCGTTTTCGAGATCCTCATATTGCTCGTTTAAAGTAATAGGAGAAACAGAATTATGCAACCTGATACCCCCTCTCCTCCCCACGAATCGAAATTCGAAACCAGGTCGGCCTTTTCCGACTCTATATTACGTATGTCTAAATTATAGAGTTATCTCACGTTAGTTTTAATGAAAAATCGGAATTTTGAAAACACGGTACTTTTTTTTTATTAAAGAAATCTACGTCAGATCAGTCAGTTTGTATTAAGTTTAAGAATAATGTTGGTATTCCGAAGGATTTTTCGTACTTGTATAATAATGATAGTTTATTATTGCTCTAAAGATTACAAGATTAAATTATATCACTGACCCTACACTAGGATTCCCAGTGTTGTGGGACTCAGTCTCTTTCGAATCTCAGTTACAAAGCAGCAGAAGGTAAGTTATAAAAAAAAATAGTGGCACTTCAGGAATGTCGACAGAAGTGAAAACTTAAACAAGGTGGTGTCGGTTACGGCAACAGTGTCGCGAGTTCAATGACCCATGTCCCATCTTAAAAAATGCCAAAGGCGCCTAACGAAGTTTTCAATAAAAAATAATAATCTACTTATTACATTTGTATTACTACCCTCGTGCTCGTTTAGCGAGATCATCCCGCCACAGACACAGGTGCAGATTCTTGGTTGCAAAGTATCTTAAATAAAATTTTTATGTATAGCCTAAAGTAGACTTAAATGTAAGCTAACACTATCCAGAAGCCTGTCGCTCTTAACGAAGGTTTGGCTAAGGGGCAACGAACAGATAATTGGCGCTGAAGGCTCACTTGGCCTGCGAGTTCCAAGCACGGCAAAATAAAGTTTACAACTTATAAAAGCGTTTTAGATCTATTAAATTTTTGTTAGGGTTCCGTAGTAAACATAGCACATGCACTAACGTATATCGTTAAACGTTAAAAGTAAAACTTTCAGAGTACAAGTAAAGAGTTATAGTCGACCAATAAATTGTACTCGGAAAAGGAAAATTTCATAAATTCAATTGAAAATTAATTAGACAGTTGTATATTACGTTAAACGGCATCAAAATCAAATATTTATTCAGTAAGGCCTTTGCCACTTTTACACGTCAATAATTTAAGTGTTCATTACGTGTAATGTTTATTTATAATTAAATTCTTTATTTAAAAAAAAGTTACCGATTTTAGCGTTTTGCGAGGACCACTGCTGAAAAGAAACGCCTAAAGAAACTCATTACACAGTATTGGTCGCCTACGCGCCAGAAGGGCTTTGTCAGTTTACAAAAATACTCTTTTTATGCCTAATACCATTGTATTATCACAATATTATATGTAAAGCATGCGAACGAGTGCCAAATCCTATTTAAAGAAATAACTTACACTGAGTAGTCTTAAAAAAACAAAGCCAAGCTGACCAGTCCCTTCTGGCGGCACCCGTTCACGAGTTGACGCATGGATCAGCCATCGCTGAACTTGAGTTCAGCGATGGCTGATCCATGCGGCTGATCCATTAATATGGTTGATTAGAGGGAATCCATCGTCCTAGAATAGATAATATTTTTTCTAATTTTCCTTGTGAAATGGGATTTTATAATTTTCTCTTCAGTTACCATTGTCCTGTGCGGGCTCGTTTTTAATCGTGGAACCGTGAGGTAAGAACTTTAAGTCGGCATTCGCAACTACGGAACCCTACATTGCGCGTGGCCCGACACGCACTTGGCCGGTTTTTTTATTCGTTTTGATTGTAGCTGTCGTGCATGATGAAAATGATAAACAAAATATCCATACGGAAAAATAATGCTAAGAATTAAATTGGTAATACGTAACGACATAACGAACATCGACACGCTATGAAGAAGACATGACATATATGCGGTGCATCACCAGCAGTGGACTCCTTGTGGCTTAAATGATGATATCTTGCATACAAAACCGAAAGTCGATGGAAATGTATCTGTTGGTAAGAAATAAAACGACCCCGAGTTAAAGTTTTTCATGGGAGTTCGTAAAGTGGAGCCTGAAACCCGGGCTCTCACATGTAAGTCGTTACAAAGAGTTCGAGGTTATCGGTCGATTTGAGTAAGTGCTGGCTGAAACCAGTGCAAAGCTGTAAGAAGTTTGAATTTCTCAACCTTTTCGACAGATTAATGATAGTACTTACGTAAAATAAATTAATTTATATATGCTTAACCTAGAGGTGCAAAAAGAGGTCTATAAGGGTTGGGGTTGGGACACATCTCTCAGCATGGAACCTATGCTGCTATCCTTTTTCTGTGGCTGAGAACCTTAATTTGCTAGAGCGAGAGAGAGCGACGGAATGCGGCAGCATCGCCGATTCCGACATATGTGTCCCAACCCTAAACGAACATAGACTCGGATAAAGCTCAAGACGATGAAATAGACTAGACATCGAACAGATCTCATTTTTATTGAATTTCGAAGAAGTAAGATAAAGTAAAAAACGAGAGCATATAGTTGTTTTTCTACAGTATAAACATTGCAATTGGATACTTGACTGTGTTTTATTTTGTACAATATTTTTTACGAAGCAACAAATAGCACTTAAAATAAATCTTATTCTGAAAACGGCAAGAAAATTGGTTATTAAATGAATTAGTAATTAGCATTTTAAATATTAGTATGAAGAAAAGTGGGAGCGTAGTGGGACATCTCAACCTCATTTGTACGCGCGAAACCTTATGGCAGTGACGTCATATTTCTAAATATGCATCCTTTTTCTGTTAATTGCCAGTTTCCCTTTCCAACAAATTTTAAAGGCATAAAACTTACTTATTTTTGAGTGAATAAAAAAAATCTTGTTGTTTTCAGTTCCACATTATGTTACTTATAGATATGAATAATAAAAAATTAAGTCAAATACCGAATTATCAATGGCAGATTTATGAAATCTGACTGCAAATAATTTAAATTTATTTTGTTAGCCGTAATATGTAAGTTATTTCTATTGAGTGAATCAACACACGCTTTGAAATATTGGTACACATTAGTATTCACGTGTAACTGCGACCGACGTCAAGGGTTACAGCGTGCCAGCGTGACACACACCAAACCGCAGCCCAAGAGACGATCCTGTCGGTCTCAACAAATAAACATCTCAATTAACTCTCCCCAAACAGGGCTCGCAAACACAAACTACTGTTCTTATGTGCAATGATTACTGGATATATCTGGTTGAGTTCAGCGATGGCTGATCCACTCGTCAACTCGTGAACGGGTGGCGCCAGTAGGAACTGGTCAGCTGGGCTCCATTTTTTTTAAGACAACTCAGTATTACTTATTTCTGTTAATTGGATTTGACACTCGTTCGCAAACATTACATGATATAAGTATTGTGATAACATTGTATTAGGCATAACATCTTTGTAAACTGACAAAGTCCTTATGGCGCGTAGGCGACCAATACTGTGTAAATTAGTTTCTTTCGGCGTTTCTTTTCAGCAGTGGTCGTTGCGAAAGGCTACCAACAGTAGCTTTTTTAAAAAAAACATACATACATACAATATACATACTATCACGCCTGTTTCCCACAGCGGTAGGCAGAGACTATGGATCTCCACTTGCTACGATCCTGATAGACCTCTTTCGCTTCATCTACACTCATCAACCTCTTCCTACAAGCCCTTCGGTTACGGTTAAAAAAAAAATTGAATATAAATAAACATAACTCGTAATGTACACTAAAATTGTTACCGTGTAAAAGTGCCTGCAAAGGCTTTATTATTGAATAAATATTTGATTCTTGATTCGAAATTCAGTATAATATAATCAGATCTGGAATTCCGGATATATCCAGTATAATGTAATCAGATTAGAAAAAACATAATACGATGTTAGGTTATCTTAAGGTGAAATGGTAGCATAAGTGGCGCCCTCATTTGAAATAAATTGTTTAAAAGTAAATATAGTGATATTTAAAAATTTGATTTGTATCAATGTCTAAAAAGACCTTCAAACTATTTTATGAATAACCTTTGAAATTATTACTAATAGTCCGTCTAGTTTTAAAACGGTTTTTCGCCAAAAGTGGCCATTTTTGGCGAAAACCCGTTTTAAAACTAGACGGACTACCAGTATTACTTTCAAAGGTTATTCATAAAATAGTTTAAAGGTCATTTTAGACATTGATACAAATCAAATTTTTAAATATCACCGTATTTAGTTTCAAACAATTTATTTCAAATGAGGGCGCCACTTATGCTACCACTTCACCTTAAGGCACCTGAAATAGCTTGACGACTGACGTACAATGATTACAGCCCGGACCAACGGCTAAAGTTGCCTTCTAAAGCTGAGGAGCACTAGAAATGTTTACGCCACTTGGTCACCCACCCAAGTGCGGACCACACCCGAGATCACTTTACTTGGGAAAGCGCTAGTAATGTGCACCAGGTCATCGAGCTCCTTTAGTTAGCTGAATATGCGAAAGATTTTGTAAAATAGAGGTTACAGTGTCTCATAAGAAAAGTTGTTTATTTTGACGGCCTTCCCTCCGAGTGCATCCATACTTGATAAAAGAGAGATAACTTGATAGAAGAGAGCTATGGATAGTTTTTACTGGAGATCATGAATCCCATAGAACAGAATCACTTTAATAAAAGGCATATAAAGACCGGAATAAAAGAGACTACCATCAAAGTAGTGCTCTTTATTTTATTACACCACTATAAACGGCCGGGTAACTTGCACTCGTGCAAAGTCAAGTAAAATACGCCCCAACTACCCAATTCATAAAACTGTGCCTGTACTTCGGTTAGTGCTGTGTTTTCAATTGAAAGAGTTTTTAGGGTTCCGTAGCCAAATGGCAAAAAACGGAACCCATATGGATTCGTCATGTCTGTCTGTCTGTCCGTCCGTATGTCACAGCCACTTTTTTCCGAAACTATAAGAACTATAAGAACTGTTGAAACTTGCTAAGTAGATGTTTTCTGTGAACCGCATTGAGTTTTTTTACACTAAAATAGAAAAATACAATAAATATTGGGGGTTCCCCGTACTTAGTACTGAAACTCAAAATTATTTTTTCCTCAAACCCATACGTGTGGGGTATCCATGGATAGGTCTTCAAAGATGATCAATATCATTTTTGAAGACCTATCCATAGACCTCAATAGGTTTTTAATATAATTTTTTTCTAAACTGAATAGTTTGCGCGAGAGACTCTACCAAAGTGGTAATACTCCTCAGCGCTCGCATTTCAACTGCATTTATTCTACTTTCATGAATCAGTGAGATTTGTCTATATATATTTATTTATTTATTATTGATGTTAGTTGAGCCTTTATTACCTGACATCACGAAAACTACAAATCTTACCTCGGTAATACACAGAACAAACAAGTCATTATTACTCGACGTCTCACTAAAAAATAAAAAGACTCGGACAAGCACGAAATATATCTTTAGTGTACATTGAATCATTCTTCTTTATGTGGCATTCGAGTGGCCCTGTCACCCGGTCTATTCTAAGAGTTTAGTTTTATGAGTCAGTACACTGCAATGTCCGATTTGTCGTTTTAGATTCTTTATTTAAGGTGAAGATATAGGCAAATGGCCATGAAGTGGCGCCCTCATTTGAAATAAATTGTTAACTCGTAAATATGGAGATAATTTCCATATTGCTCTTCGTCATGCACTAGATAGCCCTTTAAATTATTTTATGAACCACCGTTGAAAGTATTTACATTAGTCCGTCTAGCTTTAAAACTTGCCTCCGCCATAAGTGATTACCAATAATAGTTTCATCGGCAGGTCATAAAATAATTTAAAAGGCTATCTAGTGCATGTCGAAGAGCAATATGGAAATTATCACCATATTTACGAGTTAACAATTTATTTCACACTTCAAGGCCATTTGCTTATATCTTCACCTTAAAGACAGATAGAATCAGCATTGCAGGAAATAAGTAAAATTTTGTTAGGACATGAAAATCATCATCATAATGTTAGGCATTTAAGGACTCCCTTACCCTTTAGAGGTATATTTCCACGCAAACGTAATCTAGCCCTTATTTTGAAAAGACGTCAGACTTTGGCAAACATTCGTAACTTTAAAGAGTTTGCATACATCTAATTATTTCAACTGATTTTCCACCGTAAATATACGTATGACGTCTTTTCTAACGAATTCAGACCATGATACTAAACAACTTTTTCCAAGGAACATATATCGAAATATGAAAAAATTTTTTTTGCTTTCCATACAAACTCGGATCAGCTGGTCGCTCAAGTTGCATGGGAGGCCAAACATTTTTTTTCATATATTATGTTCCTTGGGGAAAGTTGTTTAGTATCATGAACTGAATTCACCCACCCTTAAATAAGTTTCTGTATATTTTTTTAGACCCTGTATAAGCTTGAAAGAAAGTACCTATATAGTCATGAATTTTTGCCATCGGCTCTGAACGCTGTTAATATCTGATCCCATACATTCAACTGTGCTATGTCAGTGACCTTTGTTTTTCTTTGGATCTGAAAAAACCCTCTACATAGCATGTTGTGTTACAATGATTTTTCATATGACCACTTTTTGAGTCTGATTTTCGTTTTGCCATAGGCGTATACAAAAAATAAAAACGTTTTCAAAATTCGTCCACAATTTACAACAGCACTGAATGTCAGTCACGGTAGCCTTTCGAATGAACCGCATAGAAAAATCCAGTCCTATTTCACGATAATTTAATCTCTAAGTAGAGCTCTGAATTCTTCGAGCTTTTAAGCAGTACGAGAAAATTCCATTATTCTTTCCCAGCGCAAACACAAAACGAAAGGTTCTTTGTACGAAAACAATCTAGTTGGTATCTGATGAAACTTTAGTTTCTGCGAATAGCATTGTGTGAAATAAATAAGCTTTATAGCAATAGAATTCAGGGGCATTAAGTATTTAAAACCCCAGATTTATCCGGGGTGAGGACTTAAAAGTGGGTAATCAAGTTTTTAATTCTGGACTGCGATGAGCAGGGATTAAAATGAATTTTCTGCCAACACTGTGGATGTTGGCACGCTTTTACCGTGCTCTTTTCTTTTAAAGGATTTGGGCGGCTTAATAGGGTTTGTGGTATTGTTTGAAAACGGTTGCGCGGTGGCTTTTGTGAGGGGATGCGTGCGATAACTGATAAGATGCTTCAGCTTGTACGGTCTGATTAATTGTGTACTTTATTTGGTAATTGGGTAAGAGTTATGGAAAAGGGCGTTTGAAATTACCGGTTCACCGTTTACGTGGCACTTTTTGAGTTGAAGTCGAAACATCTGATGCCAAAAATAATGTAATGTATTCAATACAACAGTTGCTTCTTATTAGTAAGAGAGAGTTCATAAATAAAGCTAGCGCCATGACCATGTGATTTCCGGCCTAGAATAGGACCACTCCATCTCTTCCTGTGGATCTCGTAAGAGGCGAATAAAGGAATAAGCATTTACACGAAGCAAGAGTGCTTCAACTGCATTCCCAAGGACTTTTAAAGGCGGTCGTAAAACTATAGTAAAATCATTTTACTGTTTCAGCTATTTCACCACTTAACATTGATATGTACGAGTATATTAGGTATATTTGGAGAGGAAAAAGCGGAAAAGCGCACCCCGGGCTCCAAAGTAGCACGGAGGATGCAACCGGGAATGCGCTAAGTTGAAGAAGAAATTCTTAAATAAAGTAGTGCTCTATTTAAATTGTAGAAGATACATGCTTAGACATCTATTACTTGTTCATCATTTAATTTTCACAATATTTGATCTGAAATCGACTTAAAACTAGTTATTCGGTAAATCTACTATCAATAAATTGTTTCTGTACAGCCAACGGCGCCTTAACCCAACTTAAATTTTGTTCTATTGAAAACTTAGCCGTGCTGGAGGTCTATACAGGTGGCTCTGAATCGGTCCACAGGCTAACTTATTCAATACAGTTTAAATTTGACATTAATTTGAGTTGGTAAGTTTGTTCGTTATGCGACTCGCGAACTGGTTCATATTGATTAGCATTCGGACTTCGGCACAAGTGTGAGAAACTGGAAAGATTGTTTCTTATGAAAATCATGGCGGCAGGAGATTTTTCCATAATGTTGTCATGTCTTTCTCAATATTTGGGGTAGAGTTTATGAATATAGCTTAGTTCGATGCCAGCTTCATCTAGTGATAGTAGGTGACAAGGTGGAAAAAGGAATTAAAAAAGTATTGGGTTGCTAGGTGCATCGCCTCCATCATCATCATCCGATCGTATTCCCGGTTGGAACCTCAGCGGTAACGGTTTAGAGCTCCTAGGAGATTTGACGAGGTTACTGCTTTTTACACAGAACGATTGCCGCCTGACCTCCGCAACCCAAAGGGTAGACCAGGACTAATCCTAAGATAGGTTTAAACAAACGCTAGATGGCGTTTGGGACCCAAAGCTTCACGTGCCTTCCGAAACGCCGAATCATCATTCTTTTCGGATAATCAGGTGATTCAAGCCTGTAATATCCTAACCAGACTGAAAACAACTTTTTACAAAGTATGCTTCCCAGTGAGATTTGATCCCACGACCTCCGGAACACAAGGCAAACGCCTCGACTACTGGACCACGGAAGCAGTCAGCTAGACGGATCGCCTATTAAAATGATCGTAATGTCTCCTAAAGGTTACAAACAAATAGTAGATAAATATCGTTACTTGTGACATTCAAATGGTTTTCCATACAAACAGTATCGGTTTTAAGTGTAAGATTTCAACTTGCGAATTTGTGGTACTTGCGTTGTTATAAGCGACACCACGAATGTAAAGTCAGTAATATCAGCCAATAACTGTGACGTTGTAACCGAGTTAGCCTGCGGTTTAAGCTCCGATAGCCATCACAATCCGAAAAGTTTCGCTCTCACCCCAGCTGTTAACTTTAGACTAGACTTCATTGCCGAATCTGGGCTTTGTTAGACATTGCACGCTACAACGTAGTTCAGAGGATTTCATTATATCTATTTCAATTTTAAACGTTTGAGTTTGTTCATGCCGAAACTGGACTTTGTTAGACTTTCCACGCTACAACGTAGTTCAGAGGATCTCATTTTGTCTATTTCAAGTTTGAACGTTTGAGCTTGTTCATATTAACTTTAGACCCGACTTCATTGCCGAATCTGGGCTTTGTTAGACTTTCCACGCTGCAACGTAGTTTATAATGTAATGAAAACTAGCTATTACCCGCAATGTTTCCCACGTTTAAAAGATAAAATATAGCATGAGGTACTCGCTGATATCGCAGCTTTCTAAGGATGAAAGAATTTTTAAAATCGAATCATTAGTTTTTGAGTTAATCCATTACAAACAAACAATCAAATCTATTCGCTTTATAAAAAAAAAAAACATAATTTATAATATAATGTATAAATATAATTTTAAGTCTTTAGTTTCTATGTTTTCTGTTTTGAAAAAGGTAAGTACTAAATGAAATGCAAATTTTTAAGTCGATGTTGTTACAGTTTCTAAGAATATTAAAAAATCGCAAGTAAAGTAAGTTCTAACTTTCATTTCGCAATCCTTACATCTCTTGGAAATCAAATTTTCAAAGTCTGAAAAAGAAAATTAAAAACTTTACAGATTGTAAGTTTGAATTCAATTTGCATAGGTTTCTGAAGGGGAATGCAATTATTACTTTATTAAATCGAATAACTCTATATTGCATTTTATAGGAACTGTATAAATATTATAGATTTAAATTTTAGTTTTATATTATTTTTAGTAATTTGATTTTTAAGTAAAGAAATTCGTAGTTATTGATTTATACAGCATTAAAATGACCGGAACCACATACTATGGATCAAGATAGACACATCCTCTATATGAATTTGCGTGTCGATCTGACGTCAAATTGACTTCATTTAGGATCGTCACTTTTAGTCCGTGTATGTCAATTCATTAGATCGGACATTGAGCTCTCTACTGTAAAATAGAGCCGTAGAAACTCGTCGAAAAACGTTGGAGAAAGTAATAAAAAAGATTCCTTCCGTTTGTAAGTAAAAATCTTATTAAATACTTGCTGTGCCCGCGACTTCGTTCGCGTGGTTGTCGGAACGTAATGTTATATAACCTAAAGCCTTCCTCTATAAATGGACTACCCAACAAAAAAAGAATTTTTCAAATTAGACCATTAGTTCCTGAGATTAGCGCGTTTAAACAAACAAACAAACAAACTCTTCCGCTTTATAATATTAGTATAGATTGTATTGAAAATTGGCACTCCAGGTTTTCATATAAATTAAAGGACTTTCTTTATCTAGTATATACAGTATATTATTATTTTAATTATAAACATATTATTATATATAAGTAAAGGAAGGCTTATGTAGGTATTTTTTACCTTTTTATTTATTTAACTCAGCAGAGTAGCATCAGACTTAGCGAAACGTAAAGACTACCAGTATATCTTATTTATTTATATTATCTACTAGCTGTACCCTGCGCGCGTTGCTACGCCAATAATTTTTTTCCTAAACCATCCCAGAACTATAACAAAAAAATAAAAAAAAAAATCAATATCGGTCAAGCCGTTTACGATTTTATAAAGGACATACAGACAAACATTCAGTTTTATATATATAGATTTATTACCATGGATGTGAATGAGTGAGCGGAACCATTTGAGAAGCGTAATGCTCTAAGTTTTTTACCAAATATGTACCTAGTTATGTAGTATAATATATTATATGTATTTTAGGTTAAGGTATATATTGATATGGGCCTCTGTATGTCTATTTTATGTACACATTTATAGCCTAAAATAAAATGATTTGATATGCCAAAAAAAAATTTCCCCTCTTACATAAAATATATTCATACTCAGCTTTATGACGGCAGACTAATTTGACGACTTACGATGCCTGCTAGCTTTTATTAGGTTTCTTTCTAAACAGGGTTTCATAACTTCGCCGCAACAATGGAACAAAACAACCTCCGCCCACAATCTTGCTGCCTACAATTTTAAGAACACCCCTTTGGAATTTAGTCCCACATCTTCAAGATGGCGTACCTGCGCTAAGCTAAGCCTAGGCTCGTTGGGGCTATGAAAAATGCGGTTGACCGTGAGTAGCTAGTTTTTTTTAATCGTTGGCTCAAGTTTTGTCCAGTTTCCCAGGCTTCGCCACTCTCTCTTAGGCTGAGTACATGTAAAGCTTGGTGAATGTTGGAGGTAGCTAGATGAAACCTGAAGATATCTTGATCCATGATGGATGGCAAAAAAAAATAAGTAGGGTTATTTTTTTTATTATTAACTATTTTTAAAATTAGCCTATACTGTCCCACTTCTGGGCCTTCCCTCTTGTACGCCACATCTCTATCTTGCGCGATGGCCTGCCAGTCTTGTCGAAAGACGCCAGATCATCACACCACCTTGTCCTTGGGCGACCTCTCTTGCGACGCCAGCCTACATTATTATTCATATTATATCAATGAAAGAAAAATGTAGTTTGTTCAACTAAAGCAAGATTAACTTGCGAGAAAGAGAGACAAATAAATTTTCTAGTGGTACCTACTTAATACGAATAGCTTATGTTTACGAACTGTAAGCAAACTGAGTAGTGAGAGTCCGTACTTTCAACAACCGAGACACTAAAATGTTCATAGTTCGGTGCTTTTAATACTGATTCAATGTTTATTAAATGAATTCGGGAGCTAGGTTGAAGTAGCTACTGCGCATAAAAAGGTCTATCGAGGTCAGCGGGTCGGCAAGTCGAATTTGGAAGTTTTAGTGCAAATCGATCAGACGCGATGAAGGGATAGTTTCCGTCAAGCGGCGCTCCCTTTGAAAAGGGGGTGTCTTGTAGAATTTGTAAAATGTTCAACAATTTTGTGTCATATACAGGGTCTAAAAAATATACTGAAAATGGTGAAAAAGGTGAATTCAGTCAATGATAATATATAACTTTTCCCAACGAACATATATCAAAAAATAATTTTAGGCCTCCCAAACAAGTTGACCGATCAGGTGATCCAAGTTTGTATAGAAAGCAAAAAAAGCTTTTCATATTTCGATATATGTTCCTTTGGTTAAACGTTATATACTCATACATATATGCATTATTACGTCTAGCATTTGGGTCTTGCGGTTCTAAGTAAACAGAGACCAGGGCCGCAAGACCCAAAAGCCACTCTCAGCGAAATGGTGGGCCAGAAGGTAGACATAGAATCAAAATAGTGATGGTTGCTAACCTCATCGCCTATAAACATGATTCGTATATCCGTCATGTGTAATACCCATACGAAGATAGCTGACATCTGATTTTTTATATATAACTCTTGGCTTGTTTTCTAGTTAAGGCGACGTGGGTTCACAATTTGCAATACTGTGCGTGTTTGATAGATATTTAGATAATACATTTTTTTGTATAATTTTCATATAAAAAGGTGATTGTACAAAATATTAATATGTATTATAAAGGCAAATTTAGGAAAATTTAGAGGTATGTTTGTGATTTTTTCTATTGAGCCAAAAATGCTCAATCGTGTTTTGGCTATTGTGGGTGTCTTTAGAAAATCCTTAAGATTTTTATGTAAATTTTTTGAGGAATAAAATGTAGTAGTTTAATAACAGTGATTTTTCAAAAACACGCACGTTATTGCAAATTGTGAACCCACGTCACCTTAAGTAGTTTCTCATTTAGAAACTTACGCGTTCGAAATATAAACGTATAAATGATTGAAAATGAACGAAGTTAGAGACCGTTACCTTTCCTTATGCGGAGATACTCTAACTATAGCTTCATTACGTCACTCAGATTTGTTCATAGATCTTTTTAGTGCGTTCCCGGTTGCTATGGTACTTTGAAACTCAAGGGTTTACTTTTTCTTCTTTAATTCGGGCTTCGGCTTCATTAGTTGTGAGGCCATTGGTCTATAATCATTGGCAGCGTCGAGTCTCTTGGGTCTACCTCTTCTGTCGGGATCTCGAGACCCGGCAGAAGCGGCATGGACCGACCTTTGTTTTCTATTTAACTTGTTTTCATAAGTGACTTCATGTAACCGTATTGTTTTTTTAAACGGGTCCCTATTACTGAGACTCCGCTGTCTGTCCGTCTGTCCGTCTGTCACAGGGCTCTATCTCTTGAACCGTAATAGCTAGACACTTGAAATTTTCACCGATTACGAGTATGTATTACTATGGCCGCTATAACAACAAATACTGAAAATAAAAGAAAGTTAAAAATTAATTTAAATAATTAAAACATACAAGAAATGTGTTTTTTTCAGCGTTTTTAACTAGATATTTATAAGGGCATTAACTAGATACTTGAAATTTTTACAGATTATGTATTACTATGGCCGCTATAACAACAAATACTAAAAATAAAAAAAAGCTAAAAATTAAAAGGGGTCGTAGGTATTTGCGTCTGCTGCATCTCTTAGAAGGCTCAAGAATTTCCTACCTATTGCAACTAAAGCTTCGCTTGCACAGTCATTGCTTCTTCCTATTCTTGATTACGCCGACTCTTGCTATCTCAATATCACAGAGGAGCAATTGAATAAGCTTGAGTGCCTTCAAAACTTCTGTATCAGATTCATATTTGGATTACGCAAATATGATCACGTTTCCATTTTCCGTGCGCAACTCAAGTGGCTCCCTATCCGACTTCGACGTAATTATCACGTTCTTTCACTTTTATACTCTGTACTGTTCATGCCATCTTCTTCTTCTTATTTAAAGGAGCGTTTTACTTTTCTTCACCAGGACAATGATCGACCCACGCGTAGCATTAATGCCCTACGTCTTGAAACCCCAACTCATTCGGCCAAATTCTACTCGAAATCCTTTACAGTCCAAGCTGTCTACCTCTGGAATGCTCTTCCTCGTAGAGTTCGTACTGCTCAGACGAAAACAAGCTTTAAAAATCGTCTCCATAAATATTATCTGTCGTTATGCCAGTAAGTCTCAGTTCTGTTAAGTGTCACTAAATACATTTAAATATTTTAGTATCGTATATTTATTATATATATATATATTATATAGAATAAGCTTATGTATGTATATATATAAGTATTAATATGTAAGTATATAATTAGGTATAGATACTGCACCCACCTTATTCCGTACTATTAATTTTTCCTCTACCCAAAGGTTGACTGGAAGAGATCGCATCTAGCGATAAGTCCGCCTTTGTACCAATATTTTCTTTGTGTTTGTTATTTTTATTTTATGAATTATTATGGTGCAATAAAGATAATTTGTATTGTATTGTATTGTCGTCATACAAAAAACGTCGTTTTTTTTAGCGTTTTAAAACATTGTACGGTGGCACGGAACATACGGCATGTACGAGTCCGACTCGCACTTGCCCGTTTATTTTACTTGCCTGTTGTTATTGTCACATAATCAGATTCATTTATAACATTCTTTGATATCTGGTCTTGATTGCATATTTTCAAATCATAAATAAAACACTACGAAATGTTAGAAAATAAATTGGTACTTTCTAAACACCAATATATACATTTGTTTAGTCTAGACTTTTCTAATAAATACTAAGTTAACAAATACAGCCTACTCGGATAAGTATACAAATATAAATATACTAAAATTAGATTTAATTTTCACGATACGGATTTATGTGTCTAGCTCGTCGACTTTATGGAGTTAATAAAACTTGACAGATATTTTAGTATAATTTTGTTTTCGTTCTTACTGGTCCTCGTGTTTGACGTCTACTAAGTAGTTTTACTGAAAAGAAGTGGGTATGAGTTAGTTATTATTACAAGAACAAGTATATATATGACTTTTATGAGTCACTGCATTCTGTATGAAATGTATATAGTTTCTATTTAGTGTGCTTTTAGACGTACGTTAAGTCTACGTTACTTATTTTTTTCGTATTTTGATTTCGTAACCTTTTCTGAGTAAGTAATTGTTCTGAATACGCTTTATGTAAACGTGTCATCATAAAGCTATAAAAAAACAACTGCCCTTTAATTGCCATAAAATCGAAATCATTTACATAATAATACTAACGATACCGCAATACCGCATACATACAAATTCTGTTCCGGCATTTCCGAGTTATGGCAAAGGAACTCACTCAAATAAACCCTGAAAACATTACAGTCCTTTTTGGGGCAGTTTATACCTTTTTCATGAAAGTCATGAAAAATTGACGTCACGCTAATGACTATATCTTTGATGTCCCTTCGACGCAAAGGGAGAAAAGTCAAAAGATATCAAACGCTTTGAATTCTAACTTCGCTTTTATAAATAAAGTAGTTTAGTTATCACACATTCTCGCCGTTTTCGAGTTTCGTGGCCCGATCGCACAGCGTCTTCAGTAACTTCCGACTATGCAGTTTGTGTAGAAGTCTTTTGTTTGAAAAGAATGGCCGTGCCTTGTGACAAGATGAAAGTGTACCTATACCAACATACTACATATTATATGTTGGTAGATGAACACTGCTACCTAGGGACGGAGCTACTAGTAGGTCAGGGTCGTCTGTGACATGAAATTTAAAAACGTTTTGCTTGTTCTTCGCCTGTAAAAGGAGAAGTAAAATTTAAAAGTAGTTTCTATTTTTTAGTTTGTAAGTACTTTATAAATTTTATAGTTGTAACGAGATACTTTTCAGAATGCTGTTTTTGATACTAATATTTAAATATTGCGGGATTAAATAATATATTTTTTTTTATAAATAAAAACTTATAAGTACCATATACCTCTAAGAACTAAAACTAAAAACATTACAAATTATGTAATCTTACTAAAATATTACCCCTCGGCAGCGTGGCCAAAAGGCTGGCAGCATTGCCACGTTGTATGGCAATGCTGATTCTTTGTGCCAGATAATTTCCAGCCCTTTGGTCACGGTATACTTTGGATAATCTTGTGGACAAGTATTTAAATAAATTATGGGCTGAAGGACCCCACGGACCAAAAGTTTCTACCCCAAAAGGTTCAAATATGTAGTTTACTCCGATGTCTTCATATTTGCGCCTTTTGAGGCTCTCTGCTGTGGCAGCTGCTGCGTCGGCCTTTGACTTGGTGACCTGAAGATGGGACGGTGCGAGGGTATCCACACAAGTGGCATCTCATACTAAGGGCCGCCCCAAGAGATACGAGATACTTATTTTTTTATTTCTAAGTTGGCAGTTGGCGGTGCGTAGTCCTATTGTCCTAGGTGTCATGGTGTCCTACCATAGAGTAAAGTGTAAGGTATAAAGTGGCCACAGTCGCGGGCATCGGGCAGTCAGTACATAAATAAATACTCACGAGTACAGCCAATCTTTGCGATCAAATAAAATATGCCTTATACTCATGCGCCGCAATGTCAGCAAAAAATGCAATCTACGTTCTCGTACGATCTGCAAAAAATAAACAAAACGCAATACCGATGGAACCAGTTCTAACTGTACCCTATTGTCTGTCCGTCCTTGACTCGTCTAGTCTAGCCATTACGAACTATTTGTAGATTCAGTGCAGATAGCTGGAAAAGAATACCCTAGATTATATAGTAGCATTCATAGCACAGTATTGTTATTCATATTCAGAGAAGTATTGTTACAGATTTCTGTAATTGTTACAGATTTCGAACATTAGAAATATGATCATAATTTATAGGTAGGTGATAGGATTTACACTACATGATATGTACGCATGTTGAATATTGTTAGCATTATTTTTACCTCTTAACTTTTATTACTTATTTACCTGACCAAAGCATAGTAACATGAAACAGATGAGGTGAACGTCGTTTCCTAAAGCGAAGTAAAACAGCTGGCGAATGAGAGAGACGAATGGAAGAGAATACATACTTCACCGACAAGAACATGACGTATCATCAAACTTAAATAAATTGCTATTTTCAAACCAAGTTTCTATTATCAGATAAGAAAGTGACTTTAACAACTACACGAACTAACAGAAAAGCTAATGATTACTACTTATTTTGTGTGAATAAAGGGTAAAACCAAATATGTACTAAAGTTATCCCGAGAAGTCCATCTTTTGTAATAAGTCGGATAATGTCCATAACTGTACTTTATGTTAGTGGCTACTAAATGCTCCTTTTACAGTAATAGTTAGCATCCCTGGGACTTGTTTTACGACCAGTAGCTGACAACCTATGATTACCTATTTTAATACGTTTACTTCCAACGTCCATGCTGAAGAAAAGAAAAAACTTAGAATGAAATAGCGTCTTTTCTTCCAGGGAATAGGTTAAAAATGCGAATCATGTTAAGGTGAAATGGTAGCATAAGTGGCGCCCTCCTTTGAAATAAATTATTTAAAATAAGTTGCTCTGTCTGTTCCATTTGAGATAAAGACGTGTTAGTGTAGAATATATAGTTGACTACGCGTTAACTTGGTATTATCGATTAATAATGACGATGGATCGGTCCTTATTAAGCGCTAATAAAATACGTAAATAAAGGTGGAAATAATTGTTCAAAGACTATTTCACTTTGACAATTACTGCTAAAGAAACATATGTTTAATTTCCAAAGTACCATAGTAAAGCGAAGACAACTACTATATTAATACAATTACTATAAAACTAAATTGTAAATATAAACTAAACAATTACAAAACAAAACTAACTAGGTATAGGTAGAAGCTATGTTTATCTCGCTTTTTTAAACTAATAAAATAAGATATAACTACACATTCAAACAAGACTGAACTGCATAAATGTTCATTGACACAAGCTAATAATTTTTTAGCTAAAATTGTAAAAATAAATACCTATTTCAGACATTGCATAATATTTAACAGGAGTTGTTTATATAATAAAGGCGTTAAAACGATGCCGCAAAACCCAACTCACGTCCTTGCAAATGACAAAAGAGCTAAAACTTCGTTATAGCCACATTACACCGTATGGTCGGCCTTAACTGTGTTAGAAGTACAAAATGCCCAATGGAGCGGCAAATAGGCCCTTCTGCCCCAGTTGCCATGGCGACGGCCCTAAACACTGATAGACCCGACCCTCAGCCTTAACTAATCTCATACATTTTATTTCAAGGCACAGCCGTGAAAAATGAATTTTGAGCTTTATGCCTCTTCAAGGAGTAAATTGAGGCTGAATAATTCACAAGTTCACTTATACAGAGTAATTTTGAAAACACTTTTTATTGTGTTTTTCTTTGCAACGGTGACGACGCCGTCAAATATTTTTTACGACTTGGCTGGATTATGAATAAGAATCTTTCAATTTGGACATATGAATACAATATATAAAAATAAAACTAGCACCAAATAAATTGAAAAATATACATAAACTTGTTCAGCATTAAATACAAGAAAAATAAAAAATAAAACGTTACGTCTGTTGGGCCTAAAAGTGACTATTTAGTATTGCTTCGTGTGCAAACACTACTTCCTGGCCAATTCGCCATAAGGAGAAGTAAAATTGTGATTGTAAGGCAGTGAGAAAAAATGCCTCAGATCAAATCACATTTAACACCCTCGCCTTCTTTGATAAATTACTGTGTTAGACAACTTTTCTCTTTTACCGTCCTTGGTGTAGAAATAGGTACAATCACTAATTTATATGTACAAATAAGTCGTACATAAAATGCTGGATCGGCACAAGTGTGTTCAATGCGCATTTTTACATGAAAAACAGTTTACAATTAGCCAGCACGAGATCATATCAGATACATCAATTTCCTTACCTGTAATAAGTTTTTAGAAATACTGTGTTCCTGTTATCAATCAGTGAATTTAATTCCATATCCATACCATCAGATTGTACCGGTATCTCCCGGTACCAAACTGCAAACAGATTTTGATAAATCTTCATTTTTTTTAAAGATTATTACTAAGTCCTGATATGAAGTCGTATTTTTGTAAAGTTTAAAGATTTTTTAAAGATATTACAGACGTAGAGTCCTAGGAGCAATATCTGAAATTGGCAAACCTAGTTTCCAACTGTATCTGGCAGCACTGGAGCGTGTTGTATGCTCACGTCACAATGCCTCGTCGTCTGAGTCAATACCATATGCCAGTGATCTAACTTCCCATTGACAGCTTGGATGCACTTGGACGATCCTATTCCAATGTAGTTTGTAGGTATGTCGTCATGAGTTTGTTTACGAGTTTGGTCTGACAGACATTTGATCTCCAGGATATCGATTTCGAAATGGGTTTAGTTCAGAGACCAATTTATAAATGTTGTGTATCTCGATGACATATCAGTTGACAAAAAACTTTTTATTTGTAACTAGATGTTGCATGCGGCGTTGCCTGCGTTATTAAAGTTTATTTGACAATCCCAAGGAAACGTGCGTTAAGGACGATATGGATAAAAAGAATGTAACAAGTGCCTTGACAAAAGATAGAGGAAAATGGAAAAGACTCACATGCTGTCCCGACCCTACGTAAAGTGGGATAAGGTGAGGAAGAAGAAGAATAATCTTCTTCTTTTAACTTAAGCTTGCTCTTGTCGGTGGAGTTAAGTGGAGATGCCTCCATTCCTCTCTTCTCTCTGCCATCTTTTTATTATTTATTTATTTTACTCTTTATTGCACACAATTTAACAAATTAGACACAAATAATACAGATAAATTTTAGCATACAAAAGGCGGCCTTATCGCACAGCAATCTCTTCCAGGCAACCTTATGATAGTATGGAAACAAAAGAAATTTAGAATTATGTTACAGGTGAGTTGCAGAATTTCAAGGGAGATATAGAACAAATAAAATATTATACATACATAAAATACATACTAATATAAAAAAAAATTGTCTTGGTAGGACCTTACTCCTAACTTATCTTTAACTTGTTGGAAAAACTTCATCCTTGATCTTCCCCTTCCCTCTCCGTCTCCCTTTTAAAAGGCTTTCTGCAGGTCTAATTTCATTTAATCAGTTCAGCCGTTTTGGCGTGAAAGCGAAACAAACATCCATATTATCCATTCCATATCCATCTATCCATTCGAACTTTCGTATTTATAACATAAGTAGGATTTTACTGAATAGATAATAATAATATTCATTTATTCATAAAAATTAATTCTTACAGTAACTCTTATTATTACTCTTAGTATCTTACAGATTGGAGTCTCCTTTTAAGCATATTAATGCCTGTGCCAGGAGATACCGCTCTTCTATAAACATCACAATTAAAAAGTAGGTACAAAAATGCCACAAAAACTTAGTGCGAAAAGAAAATCCCTGTAAGATAAAATATAAAATAAGTTTGGAAAATCCAAAAGTGCACGCCTCATAGCGGTCACTCAATTTTCACAAAAAAAAAACAGAACTTGAATATTGCATATTTATCGGTGTATTATGAACAAAATAAAAAATTTACTCTTAAATCTTCGCGCCATTGCCCACACAGAAAAGAAAGGTACTGCGCATGTATTGTCAATGTCAAGAAGAAAAGATGAAAAGATTAACATTGTATCCAGAAAAAGAATGGAAATTAAGAATGGCTAAAAGGCAGATGCTAAACGCCGTAAAAAAAATTAAAAAAAAAACTGTCAATGTCAACGAACCTTATTTACATAGATTTAGATATACCAACGATAGGTGGATTTCAGTTTATTGCTAATTATAATTAAACTACTTTTAATTAGACCGTGATTTTCGAAAGGACTTAGTTTTAGATAATACTTAAGCGTATGAAAAAAAGAAGGGTTCGATTTGTTAAGTTTTTCGGGCGTTATCGTGACCATGCCAGTTTCCATACATCCCGACACACGGACGTTCACGAAATAATTTTCTTAAACACTTGTTTTATTATTTTAAAGAACAAAATGTCCTTTAAAAATATCATGGCTGTTGAAACTAGTGTTTTTTCTTGACATTTGTGTGTAAATATTATTCTACAAGTACGATAAGAAATAAATACCGACATTTTTAGTTCGAAAAATCACTTGATTTTTGTAAGGCGAGAGTAGAGCACTACCTCAACGCTCCGCTTATGAGGCGTGCAAAAGCAATCTTGTACAATTTTTTGCCGCTTCACACAACATTTCGCAGCTTCAACGTGAGCCGTAGTCTAACCTAGTAAGTTAAATAATTATAGTACCTATGTCCGACTTTGAGGTATATAACGTCTAAAAATATACTAAAACTATTTTAAGGGTGAATTTAGTTCATGATCCTAAACAACTTTCCCCTAGGAACATATCAAAATACGACATTAAATTTATGACTTCCCATACAAGTTGACCGATCAGTTGATCTGCATTTGTATGGGAAGCCAAATTTTTTATATTTCAATGTTTCATGGGTAAAGTTGTTCAGTAAAATGGACTCAATCTACCCTTAAAATACTGTGTATGTATACTTACTTACCCTTAAAATACAGTGTATATATACCTACATTCTGATGTCTGAAATAAATGGATTTGAATTGATATAATACTTTTTCCAGTGTGCAAATTCTCAAAGCTAAATAAAATTTAAAGAGATGATGTTTTGGATCGGCATCCTTAATGTTACATTATAGATTCAACTTTGAGCATTACATTACAATACTACCCCCTGACTGACGAGCATTCACGTGTATAATGTCTAAAGTCTTATTCATTACAAGGTGCGCATTGTAATGCTCGGTTCTCCTCCTTCACTGATGACATGCTCGGATCTGTAACGTTACATTACACGCGAATGCTCCCTGTGATGCACCTTAACGCAATCAAGTAAAGTACACAACCTGGATAACATTATAATCGGTCGCTGATTGCAATTCGATTTAGTTGTGTAATCGATCATATAATGGTCTAGCTCACAGCACGGGCGAGAAGCCACGTGTGAAATTGGAATAATCATTTGGACAAACAATTAGATTTGCATCAGTTAATTGCAGTTATGACTGGCCTCTGTAGACTATTTGCGGTGTAATGGGATGCTAATCTTGTCAGCATTACTGATGTAATTGGTATGTAATGAAGACAGGTTACGCCTAAAAGTAGTGGTTGTGTACTCGTAAGAATAGTAGACGTCGCGAGCTCTTATAGCCATACTATAGCAAACACTTTCCCATTTCCCCTGGCTTATTAAAGCCAGTGAAATTCGTCCACATTTAACGCTAATGCAATTCCCCACTTTTCTCCTCTTCACTCCCTTTTGGAGTTTCTTTTGCAACATCTTGTGTAGAATAAAGTCCTTAGTGTGCCTCAAATGTGATTGAAATCCGTCGATAAATCTAAAGAAAACTTCTTCCAATCTTATTACTCTCCTAATCAAAAATCGATCTCGACCAAAAAAATAAATAAATCAAGGAACTTGTGTTCCAATTTTCGTAAAAATCGGTAGAAAAATTACCTGCAGTCGAGAACAGACAGACGGATAAAGCATTTTTGGCCAATTTCGAAACTGAGACGCTTCGCTCGCTCAGTCAACTAAGATCCTAAGATACTGATATGCTTTTTAGGGTTCCGTACCCGAAGGGTGCAAACGGGACCCTATTACTGAGAATTCGCTGTCTGTCCGTCTGTCCGTCTGTCCGTTTATGTATTACTGTGGTCGCTATAACAACAAATACTAAAAATAAAAAAAAGTTGAAAATCAAAGGGGGTCGTCATACAAAAAACGTGAATTTTTCAGCGTTTTTAACTCGATCTGTCACAGGGCTCTATCTCTTGAACCGTAATACCTAGACACCTGAAATTTTCACCGATTATGTATTACTATGACCACTATAACAACAAACACTAAAAGTAAGATAAAGTTAATAATTAAAGGGGGTCGTCATACTAGAAACGTGGTTCTTCAGCGTTTTAAAATATTGTACGGTGGTACGGAACCCTTCTTGTACGAGTCTGACTCGCACTTGCCCGTTTATTTGCCCATGTCCTGACTGAAGTAGGTGAAAAAAATTCGCACTGAATAAAAGCATTATCTTGTATAGCAAAAATTGTAGGCAGCGTTTACTCTTAGTCAATGCTGGAAGCATAAGTCAGTATTTCCCATATGAATATTTAATACGAAAATTCTTCTGAAAGGTTATCTTTCAAGGGTCATAAAAGCGAGGAATATTACATTGTCCTTGTATGTTATCCTTGACTTTGAAGTAACGGATATAAAACATGATGAGATAGAGTGTATTCCAGGTTAGGTCGTAAAAAGAATATCACATTTGGATGTTTACAGACAATATTAAAGGGTAGAACTTTTTAACCGACTTTAAAAAAGGAGGAGGTGATCAATTTCTTCGGAATCTTATTTTTTATGTATGTTCCCCGATTGCTCGAAGACGCCTGGAACGATTTCGAAAATTATATTTTTATGTTTGAAAGGGTATACTTTCCAGGTGGTCTCAAAACAAGTTACATTTATTGGACGACCTCTGTGGCCTAGCGGTCATCATGCTAGGCTGTCACACCGGAGGTCCCGGGTTCTACCCCGGTCAGGTCGAGATGGAAAATGATCTTTTTCAGATTGGCCTGGGTCTTGGATGTTTATTTATATATGGATTTGTTATAAAATATAGTATCGTTTAGTTAGGCGGTGATCCCACTGCACCGCACACCGTCGCGGAGCGCAGCGCGGCAGATTTTAACATTGTATGCAAGTATCTGTATGGGAGCGTCAGTATGTAGAAACCGCGCTCCTATGAGATTGGTCCGTATATATTTATATTTATTTACCTCAGTAGCATTAACTAATATACTCTTAACTACTTTTGCATCTGTCAATGTGTATACTGATTTAAACCAATGATTACTAATGTTAGTCCTCCTTTTGTAATTGTATAAACAAAAGATAAATATATAAATAAATATATAAGGACAAATCACACTGATTGAGCTAGCCCCAAAGTAAGTTTTATACTTGTGTTATGGGATACTAACGTAACGATACTATATTCAATACATGTATAGATAAACACCCAAGACCCAGGACAATTTGAAAAAGGCCATTTTCCAACTTGCCCTGGCTGGGGATCGATCTAGAACCCCCGGATTGGCGGACTAGCGTGTTGACCATTACACCACGGAGGTCGTCAGATAATGGTTTGTCACCAAAAATTTTAATTAAAAAAAGCGACTTTAATTTCTGGTCTTCTTCAACAGTTCCACTTCCCTTAAACCCACTTTCTGAATGCAAATGCTTGATTTATTGACAAAAACATCAAAATCAGTATACGTTTACATAAATAATATGTTCTCTCGACTTCCCAAGGATTCCATCACCAGATCTTCACCTGGTGACAATGGGATGAACTTGCATGTATACCTTTTAAGATAAAAAAAAATAAAAATCGGTCCAAATGAGGAACATACACAAAAAAACCACGAACATTTAAATTGCCTAAACCAAACCTAAGCCTAAACTGTATTAAAATGTATTGAGAATTACATATTTCTCCTTTTTTGAAGTAGCTTAAAAGGAGAATCGGTTCAAAAAGCAAAACGCTTTGCGGGCGGGATTAAGGAGTTTGGGAAATAACTTTTATCTTTGCTCTTGTTATTTTTAGCCAAGTACCGAGGGATGATGCCGGCTTATTCAAGGTATAGGTCAGTTCGAGTTTTCATTTAGCGGCTTGGCTCAAGGAATATTTACGGTTCCTGTAATCTTTAACATTTGTGTTTTGACGTTAGGAATTTATATTTTTCTCTTTATTTTATACGACAAAATTTTGGTTAAGGGAACATGACGCAAGTGCTTTTTAAAATCTTTGTGGAGTCAACTCTTAAAATATTTGCTTATTTGCAAAGGTGCCTGTTTTGTGCCTGAGTTGTGATTTGGAATCAAAATGGAGAACATAACCCTAGATTTTTTTTATTGTCGATTTTAATCGTAGGTTTGGGGCATCTTTCGTGTCAACTATATTATAGTATATACCGCCAGGGTTATTAGCCCTGGCGTTGAAATCTAGCTTTTAAGATATATTATGTAGTTTATAGGTTATTAAGGAGTTAATATCGGTCAAAGTATTTTTTTAACTTGTACTTGTTTGTTGTACTATGAAAACACAATTATTTACACAATAACATCATAAGCTGTTTTTACTAAAGGCTGACTACGTAGAAAATGCATTAAGTCCACCTTTGGTACCATTGTGGTCAATAAAGATTTAGTAAATAAATAAAAAATAAATTAAGATGCAACGGCGGACTTATACCATAATGAAATCTCTTCCAGTCAACCAAAATACCTTTTTCGTATTTTTTTCCAGATCCTTTAACATATATTATTCTTTAATTTTACTTGTGGTAATAATATAAGCAGCACTTCCAATACAAATAATGTATTTTGATTAATTCTGCAATGTCTTATACACAGGTCAATGTCAAAGTAAGGCTTCAACTTTCAACAAAATAATTCGTCAAGCATACTCGTAGCTAATAAAGAGCTAACTAGATGGGAGGGTCTAGCAGTATTTAGTATATCAAATACAAATTCACGTGGTACAGGCGTGGCAATGATACCGTATACATTTACATTCGTTATCCCTGTATACGGCTGGTGCCTCATTAAATATGACCAAGGAGGCTTGCCCTGGATCAAATTGCCTTATAAAGGACCGTTCGTGCTTACAGAAGCAAACTGTATTGCAGATACCAAAAGTTATAGGTAGCTGGACTATCGTTTTGAATTTAGAGCGCCTGTTTGAATTGTTATAATATCCCTTTTAGAATTAAAGTTTTATAGTTGGAAGACCACAAAGTGTGCGCACGCGTTTAAATCCTAACGCGAGTTTACCCCGTTTAGTTTTATTCCAAATGGACATAAATGGAAACAAATCGTACATTAAATTGTACTCTGCGCAGTAAGCTATAAAATCTTTTTTTGCAGCTATGTGATTTTATATCCGATTGTACCTATCCTAGGTATGCCAACATTTATTTAATGAAACACATGTTTTGTTGTGTTGTACTGAAACACATGACATGACTTTTGCTAAACTGAACAGAAATCTGCAAGTTTTGACTCTACCGAAATTACCTCATTATCATCAAGGAGCCCGACCCTAGAGAGGGTCGTGCTCCTAGCTAATATATGGCTCTGTTGGTACAGATGTATATTAGCCAGAGCAGTCAGAGGATTTAGCCTACATTATTTACGCTGGCCAGACGGGTTGGACAGGTCTCTGTTGTTTATAAGCTTTGTTTAACTTGTGTTTCCTAAGTCGCCTTCTACGACATCCACGGGAAGACATGGAGTGGTCCTATTCTACTCTGCCGGGAACCACACAGCAAGTTCTATCCCAAATGGACATAAATTGAAATAACTCGTACATAAAATTGTACTCTGCGTAGTGAGCTATAAAATCTCTTTTTTGCAGCTTTGATTTTGTGTCCCATTGTATCGTAGGTATTCCAATATTTATTAACTGAAATATAGCTTGAAAGTTATCATAGACACTCATATCATTTGAATAGATTTTAATTATAACATTCTATCATGATTTCTGCAAGTTTTGGACCTTTACCAAAATTACCAGATGTCATTATTATATAAGTTAAATCAGTATATAGATATTTGTTAAATCAAATATCATTATCATCATCTTTCACGCCTTCTCCCTATTTGGGGTTAGCTCTGTATGTAAACTCCCTCTATCGTTTTCTATCATTAATTATATCTGTACGAACCCTCCTCTCCATCATGTCCCGCTTAACACATTCCCCCCACGTCTTTCTAGGTCATCCTCATCTCTGTGGCCATCCACCTTCGAGTTAACCATTTAATAAAACATCAAATAATTAATAATAAAATAATACATTCAATAATAATAAAAATAAAAATTATAAATAAAATACCTCTTCCAACGCACCGATTAATTTTATTAACCAGATGTTCGGCATCCCGCCTCTCGATATGACTGTACCATGTTAAACGGTGGCTTTTTAACTTCTCTACAATCAGTGCCACTCCCCCTTATATATTCATTCCTGATCTTGTCCATATATATATATCCATAAATATCATCATCATAGTGGCGTTCCAAGCAAAAGGGTACCACTCGTACCCGTGCCAGTGGTACCCTTTTGCTTGGAATGCCACATATCACTTTAGTTTTTAACTATCTTTAACTATTTATCTACATGGTTCAGAATGTGTATATTTAATGATTCATTATTATTTTTTACTTTATTACATAAATATTTTTCATTGGCGGATTCTGTTGACCTTTATTACCAGTCAACTAACAGCTGATGCTGACATGAGAACATTTTGGAAGTATGTAAAAAAACTCAAATGTTACAAACTAATGAACACTTAAAATAACACAAGTAAACCTAAATTAATTACAAACTAAATAAAAATAACAAATACTAATATATAAAACTAAACTCTACATAACATTGATGATTTTTTTAATTTTAAGGCAAAATCACACTGATTGAGCTAGCCCCAAAGTAAGTTTTAAACTTGTGTTATGGTATACTAACTCAACGATACTATATTTTATAATAAATACATATATAGATAAACACCCAAGACCCAGAACAATTTGAAAAAAGCCATTTTCCAACTTGCTCTGGCTGAGGATCGAACCCAGAATCTCCGGTTTGGCGGACTGGCGTGTTGACCATTACACCACGGAGGTCGTCCTTTGTACGAGTACCTATTGCTTGTATTTTCACTAGATATTCTCTTGTTTCAGTGAATTACCTACCTTAGGTTCACTAGTAGTGATACTGTTAACAAAGTTAGAATGTTCTAGTTTAGTTTAAGCCAAGCTGTTAGTTTCTAGCCACAGTTAAATTGGCTATGTTTGCATACATTGGGTTAATTCTGTTTTATCTAAAGTGGGTTTCAAATTGACTCTATAGAGACGATATAGAGTTCGTTCTTATATTAACGAAGGACGTTAAGGCCGTACTTGAATTTTCCAGGGTCCAGTGCTGCCCCCATTTAAAATAAATCATTTCAAAGAAAACGGAGACATTATTTAAAATTTTGCTACTACCAAATCCTATATAACCCTTCAAACTATTTTGTGAACTACTGTTTACAGTTTATAATGAGAACGTTAAGCTTTACTACGCACATTAGCCAAAAGTGGCCGTTTTTCGCATATGTGCGTAGTAAAGCTTAACGTTTTCACTTTAAACTGTAAACAGTAGTTCATAAAATACTCGTACTTTCAAGGGTTATCTAGGATTTGATAGTAGCAAAATTTTAAATTATGTCTCCGTTTTCTTTGAAATGATTTATTTTAAATGGGGGCAGCACTGGACCCCGAAAAATTCAGGTACGGCCTTAATATTAGAAAGAACTCTTTATTTGTTATTGAATTTTTTGTAGTAAATTAGGCCCTAGGAAGAACCAAAACATTTAACAGTTTTATTGATATTTTTCTGACCCAGTCATCATACCTATTAACCGAAGCATACTTTACCCACCTCCAGTTTGCCTTATCCGAATAGACCCGAATGGAACGGTATTTCTATAATGCACGGTGCTATTTTAGCGGCCGGGAGCTACGGTACACGTGGCCATTGTATGAACTCATGTAACAATACAGGCTTGACAATGGGAGTACAAGGAAACTGTGCTTGCCCTTCAACCTTCATGTTTATCGTTTATGGTGGTAATAATGCACCTAGTTATATGTTGGACGCCGTAGATTTGTAACTAACGATCTAGTTCATTGCACTTTGCATCATCTTTAGTGAGTAAAATAAATAAATATATACGGACAAATCACACAGATTGAGCTAGCCCCAAGTAAGTTCGATACTTGCGTTTTGGGATACTAACTCAACGATACTATATTTTATAACAAATACATAAATAGATGAACATCCAAGACCCAGGTCAATCTGAAAACAGATCATTTTCCATCTTGACATGACCGGGGATCGAACCCGGGACCTCCGGCGTGACGCTTGGCATGATGACCACTAGGCCACAGAGGTCGTCAAAGTAAAGGGTTAAGATTCGGGAGCGTTACGAGCAACTGAGTAGTGCACAAAAAAAGGATCTAAATGTCAGCATAACTTGTATTATTTATAATTCTATAATAAAATGTATTGCTGATACTGATTTTTTAAGTGAAATATTGTCTCAAATAGGTATTTTTGAGACAAAAAAATCTACTTCTGTATAATTTTCTTTGATTTAACTACTTTTCTTGGACTCCAAGTAAAATAAATGAAATCTTCTTTCATCTTTTCTGCCATCCATCTATTTCTAGGCCCAGCAACTTTGATTTTTTATCTCTCTTTGGTGTCAAAATGAATAATTATATGACTTTCTTAGAAATAGTTATTGCTACTACTACGTACATACATAGTTATATATAGAATACTAGCGGCCCGCCCCGGTTTCGCATGGGTATTTAAGTTCCGTAAGAGCCATCCTCGTATTCAAGAAATATTCTAAAATAAGAATTAGCGAAATCGGTTCAGCTGCTCTCGAGATTTGCGCTTAGCAACACATTCAGCGATTCATTTTTATATTATAGATTAAAGTACGTCGTTATCTATCTCTATGAATACTCTATTTTATACAAATTCTGATGTTTCATAAGTTTTTAATTTTTTATTTATTTATTACAACAAACTTTTACATTGTCATAACAGTTTTCCACCAATGCGACAATATAAGATAAAAACTACTTACTTACAACTAATACATTTCTCTGCAATGTTTGCGAATTTTTTTTCAGCGAACATGTAAATAAATCTAAGTCTGGATACTCTTTGTTTATCTCATTTAACAAACGAAGAGCCTTGGTCAACGGCGCTCGATTAAGAACATTTGTTCTTCCTCGCGGCACCACGAATAACTCGTGTCTGCGTGCGCGGAGATGGTTGTCAGGTCGTACAACTCCAAACGTGACAGTAATCTAGGATTAAATATTACACCTCTTAAAACTTGAAATAAATAAATCAATAAAAACATTTCCCTCCTCACTTCTAACTTAAAGCATCCAACCATTCCCATAATGAAAACACACCGTATTGTTTTAAATAAAGAAATCTAAGAAGTTTATTTTGAAATGTTTCTAACATTTCTTTATATTTTAATTCGTGAGGGCTCCATATGTTTGCATTGCTCTTGAGGCCGCTCCTCACTAAAGTATAGTAGTAAGTATATTCTGATTGGTAAATTTTTCGTTGGTTTAATTTTTTTTTAAAGTCAAATTGCTTTTAACATAAATCTAGTTTACTAGATCTCTTTTCATGAAATACCTCGTTCTTATCGTCTTTTCAAAAACAAGTTTATAAAATATTCCCCAAGGCGTCTGCGTCTTATCGATTCAGGCCACACGCCATACAAAAAGTCATCTTTCAGCGCTTCCCGCTCATATTTTATTCATATCATTGCAAATTGTGGATTGAGGTCATTAAACTCATCTCTATCATAGAGCTTCATTTGTTCCTCTATCTCATAAATAAATCAATCCAAGTCCAAATAAATAAAATTTTACGACAGATAATTTTAACAAGTTGCTTTATTTGTTTTTCTTATAATTACCATACGATGAACATACTACGGATAACGTAAGTGCGGTACTCTCTTATATCAGGTAAACCACAGACACTAATTAGATAATTTTTCGTTGTGATAATTTTCTAATGCATTTTTATCTATTTTTTACAATTACTTCCATTATTTTGTTACTTCATATTATAAGTAGCATTTTCCTATTATTTTTAAAAGACCTATTCTTTTTTATAACATTTATTTTATTTATTTAAGTTTATTGCACACAATCTCATATTTGATTGATTACAATTGGTCAAACTTAACGCTATGCATTATCTACCAGTTTGCCTTTGGGACACATCGAGAAGTTGGTAGAAGGGGTGCAAGTTGTAGCAGTATTACAATACAACATTCCTATATAATTTAACACAATAAATATACATATACTTAATTTAAATATTAATAATTTCAACATCATGTTATCAAATAATTCATAAATATTTATAACAATACATACATACATATCCACAGAAACACCTAATAAATACCATACGTATATACTAAACCATATATATACATATTCATATATTACATACAACAGAAAGAGTTCAATTTGATTCTAGATAAAATTTCTTGACCAGCATTTTGAAATTATCACGATTGTGTGATCTGGTAATGCTATCACACAATATTCATAAATTTAACTTTCACTGCTTCTCATATTTTATTCATATCATTGCGAATTGTGTACTAAGGTCATTAAACTTATCCCCTATAATAAAACTGCAGTTGCGTTTAGTGCCTTCTGCTGCATCTATGTTGCGGTTTGGACGCAGTACGCAGTCGGTTGATATTTTTACGACGCACATAAACTGCTTAGTTCGGGAGCCAACTGTAATTCCAATGCTACGTATCTGTCAGGAGACAGCCGCACTGTTTTTTTTAACACGATTTAGTTCTACTATGTTATAACATCCTCCGTTTTATTACTTCCTACCTTCTACCGTTCTAGTATTTGTTGTAGCGTAATATCAACAATGAGAGCCAAATAAACGTTTTTTTTTACTTATTTATTTATTTATTATTACTAAACTTGGACTTGGTCAAAACCAAGAACTAATGTTTATTCGCGTTTTATTGTAAAATTTTAGTTTGATTCAAGTACTTCAGTAAAATATTAGTTTTGTCTTCATATTTAAAGTATTTTATGTTTCATTAAATTAGCTAATAGCTTTTACCTCAAAAGCCAAAAGTCTTTCCTTTCTGCTGCCGTTATCACGTTATTTAAATAAGAGGATAGCAACAACCTGTCTTGTATCTCTAATTGTGGAAGCAGAGAGAGGCCAAGTCAGTTACCATTAAGATAATGAACCAGCAAACAAATTCAGAAACGTTAAGTTGACTAAGTCCAACTGTCATTGGAAAGATACTCGTACTTGATTCTGTAGTCACTGTAGTATCCTTTGATTCCACAAGTGGCTTACTAATTAACTTGCTTGCATATTCAAGCACGATTACATTAATTCTCGCTGGGTACAAGGTAAGTTTAATTTAAATATACGGGTACAATTTCAGGGAGTTTGGGTAATTGACGGCGACTTTCCACTTTGGCGAAGTAATCTTAGTACATAGCTACCCCTCATTAAGAGCCCCACAATTCTGCTCCGGTAAATTTTAACAATTGCCCAAGTAAAAAGTTCGTTTGTCGAGGGTCTAACGTCCGACAGTGGCTGTCGGACTAATGGCCCTGTGAAAATTTAATGCGAGCTGTACCCTCATTGGTTTGAGATGCTAGCTTGTAAGATAATGCTAATGGGTATTGAAACGTGTATATAAACTAGTATATAGCGTCTATCAAAATATACTGAAACTATTTTAAGGGTTGATTCAGTCCATGATACTGAACAACATTCCCCAAGGAACATATATCGAAATATGAAAAAAAAAATGCTTTCTATACAAATTTGATCAGCTGATCGGTCAACTCGTATGGGAAGTCAAAAAGTATTTTTCATATTTCGATACCTTGGACTAAATTAAGCCTTAAAATAGTTTCAGTATATTTTGTTAGACCCTTTATAATAATACACTAGTTGAGTACTATTGCTAGCCTTATCAAAGTTAATTAAAGTTAGTTCATATGATTCAGATTCTCGCCCATTCCCTCGATCGGTCTTTACGATCTGCATGGGAAGAGAAGCCAAAGAAGAAGAAAACTATCTGGCACAGAATCAGTATTGCCATACAACGTGGCAATGCTGCCAGCCTTTTAGCCACGCTGCCGAGAGGTAATCTTAGTGGGACTACACAAATTGTTTTTTCTTAAGTTTTAGTTCTACACAACAAATACATAAACGCCCATTCTTTGATACAATATATATTTCAAAGATGATAATAGAATGACTTTAAAAAAATGAGAATAAAAACCAACAGATTTGACCTTAGGATCCTTTATGAGTGCCTTCATCAGCTTGAAAAGTCAGACATAAGAGGTATATACGGAAAAAAAGTAACTTAAGGTGAAATGGTAGCATAAGTGGCGCCCTCATTTGAAATAAATTGTTTAAAACTAAATATGGTGATATTTAAAAAAAATATTTGTATCAATGTCTAAAAAGACCTTTTAACTATTTTATGAATAACCTTTGAAAGTAATATTACACTTTTGGTCGGACTATTAGTAATAATTTCAAAGGTTATTCACAAAATAGTTTGAAGGTCTTTATAGACATTAATACAAATCAAATTTTAAATATCACCATATTTAGCTTTAAACAATTTATTTCAAATGAGGGCGCCACTTATGCTACCATTTCACCTTAAGAAGCTTCGAAGCAGACCTAAGCTATTATTAACGTTTCAGAACGACTATTAAGTACTGAGAACAAACGCTGAAACAACTAAATAATTTCTGCTAATGCATGGGTATAGTACACATGTATACATTATTATGTGCAATAAAGTTTAAATAAACAAACAACTATCGCGGTAAAGCCGGCCATGCTTCGGTTATCATTCATTATGTAAGAGCAAACCGATCCCAATAGTTATCGAGCTTCACATAAAATAAATTAGATCTTGGTCCTTCAAAGGCGAACTAACTTGGTTTCACTGAGTTACAGTCCGTAACTTACAGGCACTAAGTGGTTTTAGTAAATGCTATTTACGTTACAAGTCTATTAAGGTGAAGATATAGGCAAATGGCCTTGAAGTGTGAAATAAATTGTTAACTCGTAAATATGGTGATAATTTCAATATTGCTCTTCGTCATGCACTAGATATCCCTTTAAATTATTTTATGAACTGCCGTTGAAACTATTATTGGCGATCCGTCTAGCTTTAAAACTTGCCGTGGCTACTTTTGGCGGAGGCAAGTTTTAAAGCTAGACGGACTAATGTAAATACTTTCAATGGTGGTTCATAAAATAATTTAAAGGGCTATCTAGTGCATGACGAAGAGCAATATGGAACTTATATCCATATTTACGGGTTAATAATTTATTTCAAATGAGGGCGCCACTTCAAGGCCATTTGCCTATACCTTCACCTCAATATCATATTTTGATTTGGAGTTTTACTCAATCGTATAAAATTTTAAGTGTTACCTCGTAAACATTATTTTGTATTTCATAAGATTTTTTTATCACACAGATTTCACACACACACACACACACACACACACACACACACACACACACACACACACACACACACACACACACACACACACACACACACGTGTGTGACACAGACACACAGACAAACTCGCATTATGGATTTATATCTCAGTTTATTATATTCTGTCATATAACTTGTTTCATAATAAATTAAATAAATCTAATTAATACAATCTCAACGATACTGTAAATTTTATTATAAATATAGATAAAGATGAATCCAACACCCACAATAATTTAAAAAGGGGTATTTTCGAACTTGAGAACCATTGTTAATCGCCTGTTAAACATTACGCCACGGAGGTCGTTATTGTTATAAATGGTAGACATGTAACATTCCATGAAACCCATGAATGTGTTGTACGTTCCATTCCACTAATGCATCAACGCCACTTTGCGTAATATAGTTCACATTTAGGGTGTCATTACAAGGCGACGATGTCGATTCACCTGTTCTGCAACGAAGCGCTCGAACGGTACGTTTAATGAATTTATCTTGTCAGGGGGAACATTAACCAAATTTAGGAACAAATTACGAGCGTAAAGTTACCTCGTACCTTGGAAGTTCGTGTAATTACGCGGCATCCTGCGGAATGCCCGTGAGCTGCTTTTTATTACGGAACACAGGACATATCACAATTCCATTTCGGCGCAAACGAACCTGATAACCTCTTTATTACTTGACGAGCTGCCAACGAAATCGGATCGCTCAAGAATCAATATCCCGATGCTCAGGCTCGAGACCGGCACGAAATGAGCTGTGGAAATCAATAGCAAGTGTCGACGTGTGCTACGAGCTGGCGCGGTGTAGCTGTCCTTTGTATCTTACTTTTATTTAATGCCATTTTATAGCTTCTAGATGATTTCACGTTTTGTAAGTACTATTTAATTTTTTTTCTTTCTAAGCCTTTATCTCTACTGTTAGATTAAAAGCCCCTCAAAATTAAAGGATTTTTCCGTGATCATCAGGCTGGGCAAGTGGTGATCGGAGAAGATTGTAAAAAGTAGTTGGACTGAGGATCTGCCAGTTCTCTGTTACCCTTATCTCTATTAGTCGACTCTTACGAAACTCTTGCAAGATAAAATGGTAACATATTGTATTCTACTCTGCCGTCACCACACGGCTCATGTGTATTAAATGCTAGTTTGTAGCTGCTTCTAGGATGCTACACACGCTTTAGAAGTACTCCTAGTTTTGTCAGATAAAACTGAAATATATCGGTAACTTCTCGGCTTTATCTAGGAAATCTACAGCTGCCATGTTACATTGTCTGTTGTTTTATGTATCGGTAGCGACACGGTTTTACGGCCAGCCGTTTATTATTATGGGGACCCTTTCGCTTTATTGTTCTGCATCGGGTGAAGAATCTTGATAAGGATATTTTGGCGATTCACCGTGAATTATATTGTCACGACATCAGGGACAATAGCTCGTCGTTCGCTTACTTCGGTAGCATCTTTATTACATTTTTACGGTATCATTAGGAAGAAATCAGGTGAAGGATCTCTGATAAAAGTATGGAGGTGTAAAATTATATCACCCGTTTAAGCACAGTAGACGTCTACCTTCCTTAGAAAAGAAGTTGTGCGAGATGATTCTGCTTAGGCATTTAGTGCCTAGGACATGCACAGATGAAATGTTCATTCACAGGAAGAATTAGGGTAGTCGTATACTAGGCCGGAAATCACACGACACAGTTGTGTCTACTAAGCATTTAGTACCTAGCTTTGAAGTACCAAAGAGGGATCCTCACGAGAAAGAAAGTAAAAAATAAAAAAAAGTACGGCGAGGTAAGATTAGCTGTCGGCGAGTGGTCGGTACCAGGCTTGCAGCGGTTCCGAGGAGTGTCAGTGGCGTTGCTGTGAAACGGAGCATGTAGGTTAAGGGTCCTCGGCGCTTTGTTAGCGCGCTCTAATCACTGCCGGCCCTCGACGGCACGCGACTTGAGGGCTCGTGGCGCACTAGCGTTTTGTGTCTTTCCTCTCCGCACTGGCTCGTCGCCTATGCTTGCCTGGTATGTCGCATTATTAAATATGTTTTTTGGCCTGATTAGAATGGATTTTAGAGATATTAAGTCGCTAAAAGACAAGAATTACTTAGTATAATTTTTCAAAGTGTTAGTTTTCTTTGGGTTTAACTGAGTATTAAAAAAAATCGGCACACATTCTGACAAACAAAATTGGTTCATTTGGGAGATATAATAATTATAGGTAGATACGTAAACTTTTCCGATCTAGGATGCAATTTTAGCAAAACGCGATATGAAATTCAAGAATCAAAACTATTGTAGATATACGAGTAATTTGGCTGGATACCCGGGTCGATATCCAGCCAAAAGACTGGCTGATTTCCAAGATACCTTTTTAATTTATCGAATACAGTGCGATATTTTCTGGGCAGCGTAATCTACGATGTCGGATAGGAAATTTGGTTTTCCTGAACATAAATTTATATGTAGGCTTTACGTCACAATAAGCCATAGTTCTTCATAAACGAAACGTTCCCGGATAAGGATATCCGCCGTCCATTCTAGTTTTGGGCAATTTATTGAACAGAGGCCGTGCTTTGAATTTGTAATTGGACTTTATGAGAGATACGTTTGAGTACGCAGCGTTGAAAATGTTTGTTGTTCACTTTGTTTATTTTTACAAACGAGTTTTTGTTTATTGGAAATACTGTTTCTAAAAATTTAAGTCAATTGAATTTTAAAAGAATGTCCTGTTTTATTTAAATACAGATATGCACTATCACGTCTTTATCGCTAACGGGCAGACAGAGCCTGGGGCGGTTAGGCCCAGGACACTTTTAGTGTGATGGTGGACATGAATGTGGAAAAGGAAAATCATAATAGTGATGGGATGCTAACCGCATCGCTTATTCATATGATTCAGATTCTTGCCTATTCTCTCGATCGGCTTTTACAATCTGCACGGGCAGAGAAGCAGCTGGTATATTGTATGTTTTTTCTTTTGTCCCAGATCAGCAAAGAATATTAAAAAAAGGAATATACCTCAATAAAACCATAAACTAGATTTCGTGCAAGTAATTGGCTGTTTAATTGTGCACAAAAGTCTGGTAGCAATGCAATCATTGCTACCAGACTTTTGTGCATACTTTTTCTTTCACTCTTTTCTAAATTGGTTAAAAGATAAAAGATCATATCTTTTATGAAGTCTTGTATTACATATACATTTATTATAAAGTTCAATTAGCGGTGTGGTTCCCGGCAGAGTAGAATAGGACCACTCCAAGTCTTCCCGTGGATGTCGTAGGAGGCGACTTAGAAAACACCAGCTAAATGCTTTATTTAGCTGGTGTTTTCTTGATGCTTATCAATGAGACCTCTCCAACCCGACTGACCAGCGTGGAGAGTGTAGGCCAAATCCTCTGACTGCTCTGGCTAATGTATGACTCTGGTAGTACAAAGAAAGTCTTGCTCCTGCAGTGGAGACTAAAAAAGACCTGATGATGATGATGATGATGATGACATATCACGCCTGTCTTCTACTCGGGTGGTTAACATCTGCGATCGAAGACATTGTCTTTTTCTAAGTTAAATGTACCTATAATTATTCTATAATTCAGAATACAACACTGAATTTTCAACAACAATGTCATCTGGATTTTCTATTATAATAAGGCGAGTTTCCTTATCCCCTGCTGCTGGAGGGTAGTGGAGGGGTAAAACTCATTTCCGGTCTGTCGGCGGAAGCCAGCCGGCCAATAACTGCGGAAAAATTGTATTCAGTAGACTGTCGCCTCTTTAAACCTTTATTTTCTAGTGTCGTTTTACTTTTCCAATATTCCGGCATTGTGAGAGGAGACTTGTAGTTAACGAGATTGCTTGTTTAAAATTTTTATATAGACTAAAAACAAAAAACAATGGATTAAGAAAAATGTGTCAACATTGTATGAAAACAGCTGCAGCTAATTTCTTACAAACATATTTATATTATCACGGCTGTTTTCCAGAGGTGTGAATGATTAAAAAAGGTATACGGGTAGAAATGGTCTAGAGTATTTTTTGTATATTGGAAAACCTAATACTTATGGGCGCATAAATCTGAAGCGTTTGTTTAGTGAACCTTGAAGGAATTACGGTGTGATTAAATTTATATATAAAATAGAAGCTACATAAGTAGAAACTTGCCACTTATTTGCTGCTTTTGTATAGCCAGACAGGTAGAAAAATAAAAAAAATATAATCAAACGACAAGTCAATTTCTAGAACATTATCCTTTTTGAACTGCAGTAATTTATATGCTCTCATGGGTCGTTTGGAATCATGGCCTATTCTCCCCCTGAATTTGGCAGCTCTAGGATTGGCGTGGGAAGTAAAACAGTCCTGGCAGTTCTCCAGCTACAAATGTAGGACACGCTGTGTAATGTCTGACCCTAGTCCGGCCGGGTATTTTATCAGGCCAGAGGCTGTTAATGCGTCACCTTCATTTTAAAATCCTGTATATGCTTTTTTTTTGCTTTTTCTTCTTTGTAATAGCCTCAATATCATTCCACTGCTGAACTGAAGGACTTCCAGTAAATTCTTCTAAGTATAGATTATACTTACCTTTGGCTATTTGGTAGAAGATTGTAAAGAAAAGCTATTTAGCCGTTGTCTTAGATTTCAAAACTTCTTTGTGGCTACAGCCTAAATCTGTTCACAAGTAGACTAAAGGCCTGTCTCACAATAGGAGGATTTGCCATAATCACTTGGCTAGGCGAGCAGACGAGTTGGTGATCGTAGTAGATGACTTTATCATGGCCCTTGCATTTTTGGCAGTGCATACGGGGCGACACGCTACTCGTAGTCTGGCTATTACATTGAAAGTTTTAATTGTTATAAAAAAATCTACGTTGTGGTGCCATTTATTTTATTCCTGATATCAATGAACTCTGTTAGTTCTATATAGAAAAACCTATCATCATTATTTCAGCCATTCTTCGGCCATTTATCATATTCCTAGATCTGCTGTAACTTCCTAACTATCATATCATACTCTGTACCTCATTAACAGAATATCATGAAATACAGTGCAACCACTTTCTATTCACGTTTAAATGTGTCTCAAACTGTACCCAGTTAAAACTACAGTCGCGATAAGACCCTTGAAGTCCCGAATTAAAGTGGGACGTGAAATATCGCTACAAGCGTACGAGTGTACTTTGTTGCTGACTACCTCTCGCGCTAGCTTTACTGCTCTTTCATTCTACTTAACACGTAATGGAGCATTACACAACATATGAAAGGACAGAAGGATAGTTCCTTACGTTTCTTCCGAGTTGACCTTCTTTTAAGATTTGGGCGTTCCTTAGAGATTGACACTATTACACATGGACAGTTGGACACCCTGGGAATCCATATTAGGTCACAGAATAAATAAAGGAATGAACAAACAAACTTTTCTCACAAATGCTTTCCCAAAGAGGGTTGACAACTGGAAAAACTATAGACTGTTTCAGCTATTTTTTCTCCACTTCGCAAGACCTTAGGCATCCTTGGGTGACCATTGACATGCATGTACTTGCAGAAGAAAAAGCGGGAAAGCGCACCCCGGGCTCCAAAGCAGCACAGCTGAGGATATAACCGGGAACGTGCTAAGATGAAGACAAAGATTTGTTCTCATAATTTCTACCTACTTCTGTTGACCTCTATAGTTTATGTCAGCACGTAATGGATCCTCATTGGAAGAATTCTCTCTTTTAGAGAATTTTTACTCAATAACTTTGCGACGAAGTTTTATTAGCTTTTTTAATTAAGTAGGCCGGGTCTCGGCGGCAAAGCCTCTTTGTCTATTTACCTGACGACTAACATTATACTTAATAGCTTTGGGAGTTGCCACTTCCAAAGTATTATACTTTTGAAATGCCTTCTTTTGTTTTTAAGTCTGAAGAAATGTAGCTTTTATGACGACTTCTATATAAATAAGGGCTTTTGTCTAACAAATTTGGTCGCATGGTGACGATAGAGTAGAATATGATTTGTCACCACAGTTCTCCTCACCTACGTGTGTCGTAAAAGGCTACTAAGAGATACCTCTTTTGGTCACATTTTACGACACCTGTACGAGAGGCTACTGCCTGCGATCACCAACCCACATTGTTATGCTCAAAGCAAATTCTCCATTTATTTGGAAAGTCCAACAGTAGACTGACATAGGCTGTAAAGAAGATTTAAAAAATGCCAAAAAATTGATCGTAATCCACATTGGTAAGATTCAAAAAGGACTTTATATTTATTTATTGAAACCCCGGATTTCTCACGCAGTGATTATGTCACCTCCGTAAGGTATACAAATATTATAACAACTATAAACAATATATAACATTATAAATCTGCAATACGTGCAATTAAACGCGTATACACGAAATTACACGTCCTAACAAATCAAAACAGATAAACCACCGCACCAGGGTAGATACCCCAGTTCCGGACAGTTCGGATTGTCATGCAGCGTGTTCTACATTTCTAGCTGGAAGGCTGCCAGGACTGCCCAACTTGGATGCCACCGAATGTAGAACGTTGTGTATCTCGAGGATCATGATTCCAAATGACTCTTAAAATAGTAGTTTTCCCCGAACTGTGATTTCGCGAACACTTTACAGTCCTATACTTTATATCTCGGCAAGTGCTTGAGAGACGTAGCCTAAGTAAGAAGTTTCTAAAGTCTCATCTACTAGCCTATCAAATTAAACGGAGTTATGATCAAAGATACTCAAGTTATCATCAAACAAGTAATTATTTTAACATATTTGAGACGACCTCCGTGGTTTAATGGTCAACACGCTAGTCCACCAATCCGGAGGTTCTGGGTTCGATCCCCAGCCAGGGCAAGTTGGAAAATGGCCTTTTTCAAATTGACCTGGGCCTTGGGTGCTTATCTAATCTATACAGGGTCTAACAAAATATACTGAAACTATTTTAAGGGTGAATTCAGTCCATGATACTGAACAACTTTCCCCAAGGAACATATATCGAAATATGAAAAATATTTTTTGGCTTCCCATACAACTTGACCGATCAGCTGATCCGGGTTTGTATGAAAAGCAAAAAAATATTTCTCATATTTCGATATATGTTTCTTGGGGAAAGTTGTTCAGTATCATGGACTGAATTCACCCTTAAAATAGTTTCAGTATATTTTGTTAGACGTTATATATGTATTTATTATCAAGTATAGTATCGTTGAGTTAGTATCCCATAACACAAGTTTAAAACTTACTTTGGGGCTAGCTCAATCAGTGTGATTTGTCATTATATACATAAAAAAAATATATTTTTATCTAAAATAATGAACTAAAAATTTTAAAGTGCTGCTCAAGACGAAAAAATTGAGCCCGAACTCGGTGGGGATATGTTGTCATATCATATAGATGCCGTTTCCACCTTCAGGCTTCATCATGTGATAAAGTCATTGGTACCATAATATTGCATTGTCACCCAACTTACTTATGTACGTGAAGTTCCAACTCGATCGAATAATGGGAAGTGGGTCTAATTAAGCTTGCAAGATTTAATTACGGACACACAGATAACGGGACAATGAAACTAAACAAAAGCTTGTAAAATACGTATGTAATTTTAATAGTAACTCAACTAATAAACTTACAAACGTCGGATTTTCAAGTAGAGTCAGCGAATTCAGCTTATTTCTCACACTCGTTCAAAAAGCGCCCTAGTTTGAGTTGTCATACAGAATGTCCTACATCTGTGAAAGATTCGGACTACCCAATGCTCCGAGTCAGTTAGAACAATTCCAGAAATGCGGGGTAACATTTGAAATTATACTTGAAATCACGACTATTACTTGTTTACACTGCTGTTTGATGTGAAGGGTGAAGGAAATAAATTAGTCCATTTATTTCATATGAGCCGTGTGGTTCCCGGCAGAGTAGAATAGGACCTCTCCAAGTCATCCTGTGGATGTCGTAGAAGGCGACTTAGAAAACACAAGCTAAACAAAGCTTATAAACATCAATGAGACCTCTCCAACCCGTGTGGCCAGCGTGGAGAGTGTAGGCCAAATCCTCTGACTGCTCTGGCTAAAAATTATATGGCTCTGGTAGTACAGAAACGGTCGTGCTCCTGCAGTGGAGACTTAAAAAGACCTGGTGGTGATAATGATGATGATTTCATATGAGGATCCAGCGCGGCAACGCAGCTAGTATCTTGGGTACCTTTAGTAAATCGGTTTACCAATCCACATCTATTACAATAATCGCAAAAATGAGACATGGCCAGACTCACAGCATGTAATATAAAAAAAAATTATATTTATTTTTTTATTTATTCATCTAGCTCTCAAACGCGTATCCGCCATTAGTGGCCATTTTTGGCGGATACGCCTTTCGTATTTTAATAATACTTGCATCAAACATCAAACCTATAATTTGTATACTTATCTTTATACTTGACTGAAATCTTTTCATAATAAAGACGACGCAATTTCCGTTCAAAGATTTGCTTTACAGGAAAAGATAATAAAATTCTTGTATATTCTTCTCGTAGATTTCTCTTGCGATTCGTTTTGTCTCGACTGCAGTCAGGAATCGCATTGCGAGTTTATGAAAAAGAAAAATAAATATCTTTTCCCTCGTTGTTCCCGGCAGATGTGCACCTATACCTCTACATAGCAAATCTACGCTGCAAAGTCAAACCGTTCTATTTAGTTGTGTAGCTTTTGCACCGTCGCGACGCTCGTTCAAAGTTATCTCTTACACTTTGCATCGGCACGTTTCGTCTCACGTATTGAAAACACATATTGTAGTGTAATCCTATTGAAACGTGCCAGGAGACTTATTTTTCAACGCTGGAGTCAGTGAAACACAAAACGTGTAGTTTCTCAGTCACCGCTCGCGTTCTAAATCATGAAATACCATTACATCGTATTTTTGAAATCGTCGCGTCAGCCTAAAGTTAAGGCGTGGTGGGTTCACAGCCCGCAATACTGTGACTGTTTTTGAAAAATATATGCGCTAATAAAAAATGCGCCCCTTTAAGGAAACGCTCGCGCAAATCAATCGTTATATGACTCCCGCGTTCATAAATGGGTCTCTAAGATATTGCACCGTCACGCTAAAACAAAGGCAGTCTCTCATTGAATTGGATCGTTTGGAATGAGCGGGATTTTAGGATTTCAGGTTGACAGCGGATCAGTGGATTTCAATAAATGTTATTCCAGTTAGACGGCTCTGACGCGAGCGATATCCACTTTGTGAAGCTCATTCACTCCGTGTCTGATCCAGGCTGAATCAATAGACACACGATATTCTTTAGCCAATTTAACGAGTATGTTGACTGAGCTGATCAGAAGTTGATACACTACTTGTGGAAATTGTTAATAAAAATTGCACATAATTTTAAACCAAAAATTTTTACTCGAGATTCAGAATGCGTTTAAAATTGTGTAAATAAAATAATGTTTTTTTTTCTTTTCAGGTACGTATTTCATTTTTATAGCCACGATTGAATGACCGTAAGTAAATCAAAAGTATCTTCAGTCGCGGCATGATATTTTTCATAATTTTCTTTTAGATTTTGTTTAGCAATGAGTTTATCGTTTAGGTAGTCAAAACACATTGTTTATCGAGGTTTTAAAGACGGACTTTGAGATATACTTCGCTATTCCTGCACACCATCAATTTCTTAAGAAAATCTTAAATAATCGTCTAAGTTTCAAAGATATCTTAGTTTTACTACTTGTTTAGGGAGTTTGGGGGTTATTGTTATAGAAATGTTAGTTTTAACGCGCTATAGCGCGTTATGCGACTAAAATGTTGAGATGAATGCACCCGCCCGTATTACGTACCGAAAGTGCACTCAACTACAAAATACCTATGTGACATCTCGCCGCCGACGACGTCACAGGTGTTCGGTTACACCGAACACTACTAAAAGTACTGAAACTGATTACAAATACACAATTTCAATTCATTAATGTTATACGGACGAGCTTTTTGATTATTTTTAATTATCCCATGACAGCCCATGTCGGACGTTGAATATTTGAATATTCATCTTCCGAGAGAGCCGTCATTATTTTTCCAGTCTTCTAACTTAATTTTCCGCAATGAGCCTCGTCGCCCGCTGACAATGGAGGAACGCAAATAGACGGATAGCGTTTTGTTTTTGCCCATCTTCTGAGTTATTTTTATTTTTGGTTTTAAACAGGACCATTGTTGTTTGTTTTATAAAAGTACCAAATATAAATGTATGTTTTTTGTTGTATTTCGTAGTGTCTATAAAAATGTGTAAATTTATTCACTGCCAGTGTAACACATATCTTCAAAAGCCCTGTGTCTCAATTAAAAATAATAATAAATAAAATAATATATTTAGCCCATAAATCGAAGGTCTGGAGACAACAACTGATATTTATATCATTAATGTTTTTCTATCGATGGCGGAGTCATGGAGTTTTATTCTGTCACATTCGGTCACCTTTAACCATAGTTTATCAAGGTCTACAGCTCAGATAGTCTATTACTTAGATATAAAGACACATCGTATTATTTAAATAAATATTCCATTGAATTATTAGATATACGGACAAATCACACAGATTGAGCTAGACCCATAGGTGCCCATAGTAAGTTCGAGACTTGTGTTACGGGATACTAACTCAATGATACTATACTTTATAACAAATAGGTACAGTAGAAAACATCCAAGACTCAGATCAATATGAAAAAGATCATTTTCCATCTTGACCTGATCAGGGATCGAACCCGGGACCACCGGTGTGACAGCCTGGCATGATGACCACTAGGCTACAGAAGTCGCCAATATTTATCTACAACTTTACGTTAGTTTAGTTAGGCTGAGAGCAGACTATAGTCACGACAGTCTCAAGACAGATTATTGCATAATAAAAAACACTAGACGTGCACATTTGAAACAAAATGTCTCATAGACAAAGTTGTCTAGAACTGCACGGCGACAAGTCTGACTAACGACTGGCAGCTTCCCTTTGAAGTGTATGCGAGCGCGCACATCAACGACAAAACTGTCTAGCGCCTAGCCTAATGTGATCCGAGCATTTAGAGCGTAAACACGTCCCATCATGTTAATGCCAAAATGAATCATTTTAAAGAAAACGGAGACATCATTTAAAATTTTGCTACTACCAAGTCCTAGATAACCCTTCAAAGTATTTTATGAACTACTGTTTACAGTTTAAAGTGGGAACATTACGAGTAAGCTTTACCACGCACATTTGCGAAAAACGGCCACTTTTAGCAAATGTGCGTAGCAAAGCTTTACGTTCTTATTATAAACTGTAAACAGTAGTTCATAAAATACTTTGAAGGGTTATCTAGGATTTGGTAGTAGCAAAATTTTAAATAATGTCTCCGTTTTCTTTGAAATGATTTATTTTAAATGGGGGCAGCACTGGACCCCGGAAAATTTAGGTACGGCCTTAACAGACAAAGAACTCGTAGAAAATTAATTGACGAGGTTGAAAATTTTATTATATATTGAATTTATGCTTACATACAATTGTATGCGTTGCGTCGCCGTAGACAAAACAGTTTCGTCTTGGTATGCGCCGCGTGGTAGACACAACTGTTTCTCTTTTTAATCTTAAAGCTGACTTGTCTATGTGAAACAAGATTGTCTAAAACTGTCGTGTCTCTAGTGTGCGATGGCCCTTATAAACCAACATAATTTTGTAATGAACCTCGTGGCTAGCTGACAATGTAGGTTGGCAAATTGAATGTCGGCTTTTGTTTTTCCCGTTCTTATCAATTGTTTTTGTTTGTAAACGTGAGTCGTGATTGTGTTTGGCCAGCGCGTTTCTGTGATAATTAAAAAATGTAAGCCGGGCTGTGACGGCCATCTTTGTGATAAAATTCTGGAAAAATAATAGAAAATATGCAATTTAATTTTCTTTTTAAAGGAAAAGGAGCCGGATATGAAAGTATTACAACATTTTATATTTTCTTTAGCCATATAAATATATTTGATGCCCAAAGAGATAAAAAATAATTTTAAGGAACCATTCATTAATTTAGAATTTTTAAATATTTCTACATAAATACTCGTAGAGCTACTAATCCGCTCTTGCTTTTTTGGGTAGCTAAATAAAGTATAAGTACTTGTATACTTAGATTAGTGTTAATTCGAAGATTTGTTCGATTGACATAGTAAAAAAAATATATGTTTGTCGAAATAAACTTTCTCTCAACAAAATACCCACGTCTCTCAAGATTGTCATTCGAGATCTCATCTGTCAGATGGATGTGTTGTTTTTACTTTTTATAGAGGCCGTAAGCCTTAAACTATTCGTACGCGACGAATTTTCAAGATGTGAGGAATTAATTAATTAAATTAAATTATTTGTGAGGATAACTGCTGACTTTGTTTAATTACGGATAATGAGACCTCTTTTGTTGTCAAATGTAACATACTCGTAATATACAGGGTCTAAAAAAAATATACTAAAACTATTTTAAGGGTGGTTTCAGTCCATGATACTAAACAACTTTCTCCAAGGAACATACATCGAAATATGAAAAATAATATTTGCCCTCCCCTACTTATTAACCGATCAGCTGATCCGAGTTTTTATGGAAAGCCAAAAATTCGTTTTCATATTTAGAAATATATTCCTTGGGGAAAGTTGTTCAGTATTTCTGAATTTACCCTTAAAATAGTTTCAGTATATTTCGTTAGACGTTTTACGAGTATATTATATTATATACTGTCTACGTCTGTTACCCCTTAATACAGCAATGCTAGAATAATTCCTTCATTAATTTGAACCTTATCCCTTTGACATAAAGTTCCTATGAAAACATTATATCTACGATGCCTGTTTGGTCGGTAGCAAGTTTGTAGCGACTGTAGCATTTCGTAGCAGCCGAAGCAAGTGCTACGAGTTGCGAATCATCTGTTGAACATAGGTACATTACAATATCAAATAATAATAAGTTGCGAAGTCTAAACTTGACTAAGTTCGGGTAATTTCCCGATATTTAAATATAGCCTACGTTGCTACGTGTACCGTTAAAATTATAACTCTATGTACCGTTCAACTAATAATTTGATTAGATTTTCGTTGCAAATAAAATCATTTACACAGAAATATATTTCAATATGAAGTATAAATATGAGTAAAATTATATCGCAAAATTTTATTTCATATAAATTTTAGTAAAATTACCTATTACTTTTGACAAAACTCCCCTCTTTTGCAGTGTTATCTCTACGAAAATTAATCGGGTGCAAGAATGATAAATTGTTTCATTTCCCATACCTGTTCACACGCACCCGGTTATCCGGATATGGCCTGACTGATGCGATCCGGATATAAATCAGACTCAGTCTGTGCCACTTTCTCTTACTATTTTTCTTATTTTTTATCTGAAATTGCGGGCGATTTATTTTCTTAGGGGCGGCGTTATTCCGACGGTTTTATTTGCGGTGAAGAATAGCTTGGATATGGCTTTACACTTTTTCTGCGAAATGTTATGAAAAATCTCCTTTGTAGCTGGTTTTTTATTCGTTTTCGATTGCTGTCTGACTTTAATAGCTTTTTCAAGTTTATTAATTCCAAGCGTTATATATTTATTAGATTATTGCCCTTTTTTTACCGTGTCTCTTTTGTTTTAATAAATTACATTTGCTAAAGTACAAAATATTGTTTTAGGTAGAGAAATACAAGGTTTAATTTGTTACAAAATGTCTCGATTTCTTTCTCAACTTATCGTTTAATTTAAAAAAAAAACATTATTTTTTTTCTAGCTCCCATGTCATTAAATGAGCAGAACATACATTGTATGAAATATTAGAACAGTAAATATACCTTATCAGTTCCATCAGGTAGTTTTTAACTAAAAACTAAAATATCTACAGAATCCCATATTCAAATCCAGCGCTTTCAATCCCTTCCGTTTAATCGGTAAAACTTTTTACCGGATTATGCAACAGGCAGAGTAATTAATACCCGAGTCAACGTTCCGGTTCATCAGCATTCAGCCGGGTGGACTCATCAGCCGGTATCCAGCTACGTCCGGGCACCCGGATATAAATCACGAGTGAGTGCGTTACTGATGGAGTGAGCTTGCTATTAATGATTATTATTTGCGTTGCTCTTGGGGTGTACTTTCTTATACAGACAAAAGTTTAACAGATTTTCGTTATTTAGAAATTTTGAAAGATTATCATGTCATCGAATAATCAATATGTAGGTTACTCAGTATATATAATTTTTAATAATAGATTTTCGTTGCACAGAAAATCAATAATTAGAATGTTTGTTAGGAATAATTTGAAATCATAGAATTTTATTACAAGATTTACTTTTGCGATGTTTCTAATATCAGAATATCAAATTAAATATTATTTTTATATTTTTAATAAGTTTAGTTAATATAATATTTATAACCTATAAGTTTGCCCTATTCTAAAAATAGTAAAATGGATAAAACTTTCCCAGCAGAAAGCTTTCTTTTTGCTTTCAGAGCAGGTCGCAGTTCTAACCTAACCTAACCTATAAGTTTGCCCTAACCTATATTGTGATAGCTATTTATAATGTATTCTAACTTATTATATGGTATTTAATTTGATTAAACAATGTTTTCATTGAATACTTCCTTAAATAATAATTTTTAGTAAAATAAAATTCCGTGAAAGATTATACCGAACAAACAATATTCTTTAAAGAAATATTCTAGTTTGATTAGTTTTAAATATGAGATTCTTAAATTCATTGAACTGTGTTTCTATAAATACAATAATATTTGAAATAAAAATATAAGAATTAAATATTCTATGAAAAATTTTCTGTGAATCGAAATTCTATGAAATTTCAGTCTGTGAAACAAGGGGCACCCGTTGCTCTTGTTTTCACTAGAAAGTTAGGGTCACCTCACACGAGCTGTTTCTTTAGAGTTTTGTAGATAGTTAAGATAGTAGTAGTTAGTAAGGTTTGAACGTACAAAAAAATATAGTACTTATATCAATAGCATACTGATAAAAATCGGTCAAGTGCGAATTGGAACCGTACATGAATGGTTCTGTGCATCCATACAATGTTTTAAAAAGTTGAAAACAACGTTTCTTGTTTATAGACCTCCTTTAATTTTAATTTTATTTATCTATAATTAAAAATTAATAGATATCTACGATATATTCTAAACATCCCTAAAAATGAACATGCTTTGCAAGCAGTATACAATTTCTTATTTCCTTTCTTTCACACATACAAGACAATTTCCAGTGCGAAATATTAAATAGAAGAGGAAATATTTTAACTAAATGGTTTCATCATTTGCATATTCTGAATATTAAGTTTAATGTGTTTCAATTAGACCTTGGAGCTCACTCTAGATGTGGTCTACATTCTACATGAAATTTACATGTAGTTTTAGCCTAGTATATTAACTACGAATACATTTGTATATTTGTAATTTGTATATTTTTGAAGTAACTAAGTGTAAATTTCTTTGAACGCGTTGGGCATTTTTTGAGATGGGGAAAAATTATGGAACTCGCGACACTGTCACCGTAACCGACACCGACCCGACATTTTCCAAGTTTTCACTTCTGTCGGTATCGGGTTAGTTTTGGTATTAGTTTCAAATTTAATTTATTGCTTTTAGTTTAATTTAATTATGCTTTAGTTTAATTTAGTTTTAATCATTTATGTTATTGCTTTATTGAATAAAATTTGTATCTTAGTATGATGGTTTTTAAAGTAAGTAGTAAGTAGTGGTGTCTCAGTGGGAGAATAATTATACTAGCGTTTACGCATTTTAAGCAACCCCGGGCGTCGGCCGCATTTGGATGCGAATGCGATGCGATGCACTATCACGTCTTTATTTCTAATGGGGCAGACAGAGCATATTGGGTCTTGCGGCTCTAAGCAGAGCAGCTTAGGGCCAAGGCTCAAAGGCCACTTTTAACGTGATGGTGGGCGAGAAGGTAGAAAAATTTATTAAAATTATTCACATTTTTGCCCATTCCCTGGATCGGCGAAGAAGCAACTGGGACATTCTAAGTTTTTCCTTTTCTACCAGACCAGTATGGAAGAGAAATAGTAAAATTAATGGTAGAGAAAATGTTGGTAAATAAATATAAAGGAAAAAATGCTATACAAAAACAAAGCAGATATCCGCGATCATTCTACAAAATAATGAAGGATCCAGATTTTTGTATGCTTCCTGTACACATCCGAGAAAACAATAATATTGAGTGGGTCGAGTATCCGGATCTTGTAGGATGAGAGGAACAATGCGACTAGAATATTGATAGGCTCTTATACTAAACTTTGGTTTCGAGAACATATCTCGAAGATTTCTTAGTATCATTCGATGAAGAGCTCAAAGCTATCAATTTTTAACGGTTTAGTTTTTATAAAGTCCAAGTAGGTTTTATGTAGGCCGAGGAGAGGATCAGATGGCGGGACGATCTCGTCACGTATAGTCCTAATGTAGTTTTTCCATTATTCCTCAATAGTCCTGCACTTACTGGGAATTGTCAGTGAGAACATTGTTATAGTGTCCTTACTGTCATGCCCTAGTAAGTGTTCCATTAGAAACTATAGCAAATCTCTCACAAGGCCTCTACATGTTGGACCTGTGTCCCCATGCAAGCCTCAAAGATCTGGGATGAAGGATAAACCTTAAGAGAACATAATAATAAAACTCTATATTGCACCAAGAATAATACCAAAAGTACAAATATCTCCTATCCTTCTAAATCAATAAAATATTATTTATCGAGTACTGGTTATATATAAAAAAAAACAATGGGTCGAATATCCGTATCTTGTGGAGTGAGAGGAACAATGCGACTAGAATATTGATAGGCTCGCATACTAAGCCTCGGTTTCGAGAAGACATATTTGAAGACAATTTAGCTTTGCGTTGCCACGTTTGTATAAAAGTGAAGCTCAAAACATTGAATTTTTACCACGTGAAAACATTGTTTTATATTTTCCTATCCATCGTTTATAATTCTCTTGCCTATCTGTTTAAAAATATCATATAAATTATCGGAGAATCTGTTTATCTATCCGACACCTCAGAACTAAAACATTATCTTTTTCCGATTCTTTTTTGGTACAGTTTAGACACAGAGTGACCGAATCGCAGAAAGAAAATAAACTTGCCTTCCAATCAACGATCAATCACGAACAATCGTGCCAATGGCCGTTATCGAAAACGTTATTAGGAAACAATGTGTTATTATCTATCTATGAAAATATCCCTGAAGTGTTGTACTCATGACGTGATAAAATATAGCCAGGAAAATAATGTAAGTAAAACAAAGGAATGTTGAAAAAATATTGAATCAACTCAAAAACAACCAGGAAAACCTTTTGCAGTTGTTGTAAAATCGATCTATATAGGACTGGTTTTGAACTTTTGATATGTGGCCGCCTTGGACACTACCTATATGTCATTTAATTTATTTTTATTCTTCTTCTTCATATTAGCACATTCCCAGTTGCATCCTCAGCTGTTCTGTTTCGGAGCTCGGGGTGCGCTTTCCCTCTTTTTTTTCTCCAAATTTAATATGCATGTCAATGGTCATCCAAGGATGCCAAAGACCTTGCAAAGTGGAGAAGGAACAAACAGTTTAAACAATTTGACAATAGTTTTACTACCGGCCGCCTGTCTGACGTCAACCCTCTTTGGGAATGCAGTTGTAGCACAAGTATTTGTGCTTAGTTCTTTAGTTGCCTCTTACGGCATCCCCAGGAAGAGATGGAGAGGTCCTATCCTAGGCCGGTAACCACACGGCACATTTAATTTATTTTAAATCTTCCTCTAAAATTGGCTTTCCAATAAAACGAACACGATTAAATTAATCTCCATCAGCGTTGCTGCGGTCAAGGTTTTAGTTAGAATTAATAATGTGATATTTCGAGAGCTGGACATTTTGCGACTAACCTTTTGTAATTCAACCGAGAATATTAATGAATAGAGTCGGATTTGTGCAAAACGGCGTCCCTAGTTTGAATCTATTTCATAATTTGAACAATCCTGCCGGAGATATATTATTATACGTCCCTGGAGTCAGGGAATTGTTTGAAATTGGAATATTTACGGATGAAAGAGTTTGTCAGAAATGTTTTGTGTCCAAAAACGTTATCTAGTCTGTTTACACAAAATAGTGTTCTTACTTATTTCTGAGAATAAGATATTTGCAAACTTGACTTGGCACATACATATTTGCAAAGACGCATGAATGTGCTTACCGAGTCCTTCTATTATATCAACAGCATCTTTTGAATGTAATTTTGTTAAAATTTCAAAAAAATATTATTATTTATTAATTAAAATCTTTATTGACCACAATGGTACAAAAGGTGAAATTACCGCTATTATTATAGGATATTTATAGTAACTCTTAATAATAGTCACTTTGTTTTGCACAAATATTGACGCCAAATCGTTACAAACTTACAGCTAAGTTTATGCCGCTTCCTAGGCGCAAGTGCAGAAGAAGCGGCAACAAACTGCACTGCACGTTTTCTCCAAAGACGTCAACTAACAAACTAAAAATTAAAATTTGTTATATGGATGGACTGAGATTACATTGTTTGTTTGTGTCATAATTAAATTGAAATATAAGAATTACAAAATTTAAAATAATGTCAATTTGTTACTTTAGTACGAGTATCTACCAATGTACCTAAATTATGACATGTCTAAGTATACAAACCTTTAAGAGGGACCCGCACCAAGCTTAAGCCAGACTTTTTTGTCTTTAAGATAGTCATCGGTCCTATAATAAGCCTTCTCACAAAGCACTTTCTTTACATAAGCTTCAAATTTTCTGTCTGACATATCAAGGACCGACCGATGTTCCTTTTGCTCTTCATAACCAAAATCAAATTCATTTTAGATTGTTTGTTTTGTTTGTTTTTCGTGTGCGTAAGTGTCACACTGGGGTCCCCCCTTTATAGTAGAACTTTTTATGTTATAATATTATTATGCATAACAGCGGTTTACAGAAACGTCATTTCGTAGAAAATAGTTTGGCATTACCCATTTATTATAGATTCAATCAAAACCAATAATGTCAAAAATCAGAATAATCTAAGAGCATACATTTTATTTCCATAATAGTCTAAAAATAGAATCATTATATCGCAGAAAGTTCGCAGTCAGAATCGCCTTTTGGTATTTAATTCATACGTATAGTAATTTCAATGCTGAATCTTAAGATAGAATTTTCTTCTGACACAGATAATTGGTGGAATACAATTGTTTCGTAGCGGACATAACGACGATAATGCTATGATGATAATAAAAAAATATCATAGTATGAAAAGGCTGTCAACCTTGGTCGCAGTTCTAACATAACCTAACCTATATTTTTAGCCTAACCGAGTAAACCAGGAATGCTATTTTTTATGTTGACTAACAATAGTATAGATTTTAACGATTATGGTTTTCTTAGAAGGTTAATTATTGTTTTTATGTTATTATTTTAAAAAGAAATTATACCAAATAAAAGTAACACTAAATAAACATTATTCTAAAACAAATTATGCAAAACTTAATGTATGTAAAAGGTAATTGTACTAAATGAAATTCTGTCATTTTAAAAGTACCTATGTTATTGAACATTCGGACATATAAATATTCGGCCAAACAAAAATTATATTAAATATTTTTTATGCGTTTGAAATGTTCTTTCAAATAAGATGCCAAATGAAATTCGGAGCATCGAGATTCTGCCAGATAGATGAAACCCGTCACACTGGTATAAGATTTTTCTAGCTGCTTATAGAGGCATCTATCATAGCTTGACTACTGTCATATAATGATGAAAGTCAAGACCAACGGCTTAATGTGCCTTCCGAAGCACGGAGGGTCTCAATAATTATTGTGCCACTTGTAGTCACCCATCCAAGTGTGGACCATGCCCGTGGTTGCTAACTTGCGAAAGCGACCCACCACTATTTTAATTCCTTTCTCCACCATCACGCTAAAATTGGTATTTGGGTTTTGCAGCCCTGGGCTCTGTCTGCCCCATTAGGTATTAAGACGTAATAGTGTATCAGTATCAGCGGCAGCAGTGTGCACTCCCACCGGGCCATTGGGCTCATTTTAGATTAGTAATATTTTAATATCAACATTATTGCCCCTGCAATTTTATTCTCATTTGGTTTTTCAGACACAGTTTTCTTTTGCCGCAATAAGAATCATTATTTTAAACAGCTGTACCAAATGCGCCCATTAAACACAGCAAATGAGCATCTCTTTGTATAATTTGGCCATAAAGTGCACTAAAGCATAGCAAAATAAAAAGAGGCATACCGACTGGCGCAATGAGAGGATTGTCGGGAATGTCCGAAAGGATCCAAAAGCAAGCGTAGAGGAATAGCAGCGACAGGGTCGTTAGGGTATGGTGGCTGTTAGGTTACTGCCCCGGGTAAAAGGTAACAGGGGCTCACGGCGCTGGAGACTTCGGGTACCGGACGCATGCTAATATTCAGGAACTCATACCTTAGATAGATAAAGTTAGGGGACGAACCACGCTGCTTGATTAATAGCTATTTAATATTACTTAGGTATTTAAGATATCTAGCTTTTGCCCGCGGCTTCGCTTGCGGAGACTACACAATTTTTTTTTTAAACGGGTTGCAATTTATTAAAATTCAATTAATGGATTATTATTTTTTACTAACCACTAATTCAATAATGTGTGTCTCACTTTAAAAATTACGAAGTTTCATACAAACTGCCAACCCCTGTTTTACCCCCTTAGGAATGGAATTTCCAAAAATCCTTTCTTAGCGTCTCCTAGTCGCAATCTACCTTCCTGCCAAATTTTATCTTCATTGGCTATGTATTTTTCGAGATTTCGTGATGAGTGAGTGATTTTTGCTTTTATATGTATATATGTATATATGTATATATATATATATATATATAGACTTTTGTATTTTCTGAAGGAATTAGAGATTTTTCGTGTGTTTACAATATAGCTGGTCACAGAATTCCCATTCAACTAATTCTTGAACTTCTCTAAAAAATATTTATGATATTAACACTTAAATGTTATAACATTTTATTACTTACTTAAACTTTTTTGTTATTATAATTATTTACTTTTCGATACATTTGTAGTAAAAGGTTTTTGTTTGTAGCCCCATATAAATCTTACCCGGGGTCACTGGCAGTGCTAGAATCAGCACTAGTGGCCCATTAGTAAGGCTACATTTTCGCACGTTAGAAATGCAGTGTAGCATGGGCGTAGACATGTGTAGAATTTCCATAGGCCCTAAATTCCCACAGCGTAGCTAATAATGATGCAACCGGGGCCACACTAAGATAAGGAGTAGAACCTTAAGGTGACGTGGGTTCACAATTTGCAATACCGTACGTGTTTTTGAAAAATCACTGTTGTTAAACTACTACAGTTTATGCCTTAAAATTAATTACATTTTTTGGCACGATAGAAAAAAACCACAAACATACCTCTAAATTTGCCTTTATAATACATGTTACTTTTTTATACAATCACCTTTTCATATGAAAACTATACCAAAAATGTATTATCTAAATATCTATCCGTTTTGGCTACAAAAAAAATTATAAATATAATGCAAAAAAAATAATAAATAAAACACAGTGAAATGTTCGTCGGAAGAGAAGAAAGGCCCGGAGCCATGCTCGACGATATTTCGCAGTGTTTTATCGATTATTTTTTTGTTTTATATTTATAATTTTTTTTGTAGCCAAAACGGATAGATATTTATATAATGTATTTTTTGGTATAATTTTCATCTAAAAAAGTGATTGTATAAAAAAGTAATACGTATTATAAAGGTAAATTTTAGCAAATTAGAGGTATGTTTGTGATTTTTTCTATCGAGCCAAAAATGCTCAATCGTGTTTTGGCTATTGTGGGTGTCTGTAAAAAATCCTTAAAATTTTTATGTAATTTTTTTGTGGAATAAACTGTAGTAGTTTAATAACAGTGATTTTTCAAAAACACGCACTGTATTGCAAATTGTGAACCCACGTCGCCTTAAGTAAAGTAAAATAATAAAAAACTTTTTTATTGTATTTACTGTTTTAATGCATAGGTGGATTTCATATATTTGTATAATTTTTTTTTTCATAAGTGGATTTTATAGAGGTATATTTGTATAAAAATTTGCAAAGTAAAAAATTACCATGAAAATTATGTGACCCAAAGGGGTGTTGGGATTTCCCTCTCTTAATTACGCCACTGGACATAGCACCGGCACGTTCGGACTTTGCAACTGCAATTATTCACTGAACCAGACTTGCTTTGTTTGAACAGATAAAAGGCCAAACGTGAGATGGGGTTGGGTTACGAAGGATCAGTATCTTACAAAATACTTAATATTGAAGTACATACATACAAATAAACAGCGGATCAATCAATTAATAATGCCATTGTTTTATTACCGGTCATTGTGTTTTGATTCTTTGGCATTTATACAATATACGACCGTTCTCTTTTCGAATCGAATAATGACTGCCGCAACGTGCGTTTAAACCACAGAAAAGCAGACATGTTCAAACCGTTTTCAAGTGAAGAATGAATGAATCGTATTAGTCACTGGTTAAAACTGGCAGTGACGGTTTGATCTAAACAACTTCCAATGATTAACCGCAATAGTCAACCGCTGCGTTCTTGAGCTTCTGAGCTAACGGTGCAGCGCGAAGTTTGTTTTGTTTGGGGCGACTACGCTTACGCCTGACCTATGAATTCCAATCAAGGGTTCTACGGGAAATATGATCGTGAGGTCGACGCAACGTATGATCGATCCAATCGCGTCTACGGATTTGTACGTCAATTGAATCTTCAAGTGATACCACAAGTCTTCGTTCAAGATAACTGTCCGGCCAAAAAAATGCCTGTTATACCTTAGTTATTTTTATTTTTTTTATTTAAGTTTATTGCACACAATCTCATATTTGATTGATTACAATGGGTCAAACTTAACGCTATGCATTATCTACCAGTTTGCCTTTGGGACACATCGAGAAGTTGGTAGAAGGGGTGCAAGTTTTAGCACTATTACAATACAACATTATTACATAATATTACACAACAAATACATATACCTAATATAAATATTATTAATTTCAACATAATTTTATTACATAATACATGAAAAGATTTATAACAATACATACATACATATATATCCACAGAAACATTAAATAAATACCATACATATATACTAAACTATATACATACATACATAAACATATCTATATATTATATACAGCAGAGAGAGTTTAATTTGATTCCAGATAATATTTCTTGACCAGCATTTTGAAATAATCACGATTGTGTGATCTCGTAATGCTATTAGGGAGGGCATTCCAGAGCCGAACAGCCGTCACGGCAAATGAATTAGAAAAGAAACCAGTACGGTGAGAAGGAACAGCAAGTTGCATTGTGTTAGAGGAGCGTAGATTTCTATCATGAGTTGAGCTAAGGAGATGAAATTTAGATATCATGTAACTGGGAGCAGAAGGATTATAGATAACACTATGAAGATAACAAAGAATATGTAGATTTCTACGCTGTTTGATAGTGAGCCATTTAAGCTGAGAACGATAAGCGGATATGTGATCATACTTGCGAAGACAAAATATAAATCTAATACAATTGTTTAAGAGGCGTTCAAGCTTTCTGAGCTGATCCTCAGTTATGTCCAAATAACACACATCAGCATAATCGATAATGGGGAGAACCAGAGATTGGACCAGCATAATTTTGGTTTTGATAGGAAGAAAGTTTTTGAGGTTATTGAGGTAATGCATTGTTGCAAAGACTTTCCGACTGACCTCAGCAAGATGTGGGATCCAATTAAGTTTAGTGTCAATAACTAGGCCAAGATCTTTAATAGAGGTTGAAAACGGTACAATGTTACCATTATACTTAATTGGTGTCAAAACATCTAAATTGATGTTTGGCAGTTGTCGTCCACTACCCGCAATAATTGCTTGGCATTTCTTCGGGTTAACTGTGATACCAAAGTTGTTAGACCATTGCAGTATATTATTTAAGTTACCATTTAGTGTAGCAATGGCATCATTGAGGTCAGCAACATCGGTTTGTACATAAAGCTGCAAGTCATCGGCATAAAAATGGTAGGAGCAAGTGAGAATATGGGAAAGAGTATTTATAAAAATAGAAAATAATATGGGAGATAGCACACCGCCCTGCGGTATACCAGCAATAACGTCCCTCCAATCCGATTCTGATTGCTCAGAACGAACAGATTGTCGGCGTCCGCGAAGATATGAATCAAACCAATCGATTACTGAGGATGACATATTAAGGGATGATAATATTGCAAGAAGTATGTCAGTGTCAACCGTGTTAAAGGCATTCGAAAAATCTATTAGAACAATAACAGTAACCATGGTACCCTCCATGCCATATCTGACATCATCAGTAATTTTAAGCAATGCGGTAGTGGTACTGTGTCCTTGTCTAAAACCTGACTGAAAGGGGTCAAAGAGATTAAATTTGTGCATATAGTCCGAAAGTTGTTTTTGAACAGTGGCTTCTAAAAGCTTTGAAAGGAAAGGTAAAATGGAAATTGGACGTATGTCATTCAAGCACAGCGGGACGGAAATTTTTGGCAGCGGACGCACAAAGGCATTACGCCAAGCAGAAGGAAAGGCATGTTGGGACAAGCTAGAGTTGACAATGTGGGTGATAGCAGAAAGGGCATAGTTCAAAATTTGCATGATCATAGCTCTGCTTATATTGTCGTATCCAAGGATGGAATTAATCGATTTCCTTATATAATCCTCAGTGACCGGTGTGAAAACAAAAACTTCGGTATCAGGTGCAGGTAAGGTAGAGATGGAAGCAATTGTATTGTGTTTGAGATTAGTCTCAATAGTTGTAACATTCGTAAAATGCTGATTTAGATCATTTAAGCTAAAAGGGATATTAGCAACAGAATTCTTGACCTTACCGATACCGATAGAATTAAGGAACTTCCAAATATTTGAGGATGAAGAATTTTCTAAGTTGTTAATGAAATATTGGCGTTTGGCGTTTCTACACATATGATTACACAGATTCCTTGCAGCCTTATAGTAGCTCCAATTTTCAGGAGAACGATCTTTTTTGAACTTACGAAATGCACGATCCCTCTTCCTCATTGCCATCCGTATACCATCTGAGATCCACGGAGCAGGTGGACGCTTTACCTTAATTTTACGTACAGGCGCGTGTACATCATACAGTGTCAGAACTATTTTATTAAATTGAGAGACTTTATCATCCACTGTTGACGCACTATATACTGGCGTCCAGTCTATTTTTGACGCGTCCTCCTGGAGTGCTGAGGTGTCCATACGTGAAAAACAACGTATATTCAGAGTCACAGGCTAAACTTTTGGAGTTTTCAACTTATAAGAAGCATATATGAGGTCATGATGAGAAAAACATGGGGCAGAGAATTGACCATGGCTGGCGATAAGATTATCCGAAGATGTGAGGATCAAGTCAATTAATGTGTCACCGAAGCTAGTATGATGAGTGGTCCCAGAAGGAAGAATTGAGAGATTGACTGACTTGACAATATTTTGAAGTTTTTTGGATCGACTGTCGTCTTTCAACAGACATGTATTTATATCACCCATTATCAACTGATGCGTGTAATCCGCACAAACCGAGTCAAGAACGGTTTCAAATTCCGTAAAATAATTTATATCTGGAGGACAGTACACCACGCCTACCAGTGTTTTTGCACCATTAACTGTTATTTCTAAGAATATATATTCAGCAGAAGCGCTATATTGAGAGGGAGATTGAGATAAAACCTTATATGGTATGGAACTACGTAAATATATAGCTACACCTCCGGATCCCTTGCCAATCCGATCATTTCGTATCAACACGAAGCCCGGGAGTGCAACACTAGTGGACGGGAGACTCGGTTTAAGCCAACTCTCTGAAACCAAAACAACACTTACGAGATCACATGAAAATGCCTCAAGAAGGCTTGTGTAATGTGCCGATAAGCTTTGCGCATTTATATGGCATACATTTAGATTTTTAGCACATCCACTGAAAGCTTCACGAACCTTATCACCCACCGTCAACATAGAACTATCTGAAGTACAAGATTCAAAACTGGAATCACACCCATCTGATGCTGTAATAAAAGAAACATTGACATCGTCTTGCTGCATACTAAGTATAAATATCAATAAATATAATATAAGTAATAATATATAGGCTTTAATACTATTTTATAAATTTAATCTATTAAATGTGTTGTCCTGCCGGCAAAAAAGAACAAAATATTTTATTACTATTTAAGAAAGTTAAGAAAGAAACGAAACGGAACGTATTTCTAGTGTCAACGACAACAAAGAGAAATAAATGTGACAAATGACATTTGACATTGACAGAATGCATATCTGCATTCTGCAAGCAAACAAAGAACAAACAAAAAAAACAAGTAAATCTAATGAATTATTATAAGTTATGAGATTTAACAGTTGGTACCTACTTATTTGTGAACTTTAAACAAAAGTGAAATAAAATTAATCTACCTACAAATACACGTCCACAATGATGGCATACTAGAAAAGTTATTAGGTAACTACTAGATCACTAATAAGTAACATTACTTCGGCTTGGATGTCTGCGCTTGCGCTTGTCTCCTCGTCAGCAGTTTCTTGTCAGTCGCCGAGGCAACTACTTCCACTGAGGGGCCGGCCTTTGACTGATGAGGCGCCGGTCGCATCGCGCCTGTAGACTTGCCTTGATTACTGCTGGGAAACTCCTCTGTCAAGGCAAGAAGCTCTGCCTTGGTGGTCACCTTAGCTCTATTGCCAGATGGCAGCTTAATATTAATGACGCCGTCCGTGGTCCAGCACCGCTTCATACCAAAATGCGCCTTAGCCTCGGTGAACAAAGTTTGTTGCAGTCGTGTAAGGAACTCCTTCAGAGTATGCGGAGTACCCTTGAACATAGCCTTCTTGTGCCACACAGAGTTCCTCAACTGAAGTGAGTGGAAACGCACCAACACAGGCCTGCTTCGCTCGCCCATCTGTCCCAGCCGATGACACAAGTTCAGATCCCCAGGGCCAACATCAATTTGAAGCCTATCACTAAGAAGTTTGGCAACTATATCAACTAGGCATTCCCCCTTACTCTCCGTAATGCCCGAAACCATGAGAGCCTTTCTACGACTTCTCATATCCAGCGAGTCCACAGAATATGTGAGAACACTGATTTGATGCTGGCAGAGTTTAAGTATATTCAAAACCAACTCCTTGAAGAAAAGATATTCTTGATGAAGCTTGTATATAGTAACTTCTGGAGCACCTGCTGATGCAGTAAAACGGGACTCAAAGTCAGCCATCCTCTTCGCCACAGCATCTTCTAGAGACTTCTGGGTGTCCAACACTTCTTGCAACTGTGTTTGTGCCATGTTATTGTTTACTTTATATAGTAATGTGAAGTGAAAGATAGTAGACCGGCAGGTAGAAGTAATTACTTAATTTATACCATAAGTTATGTTTATTTATTTAATATTTAGCACTACTAAGTGGAATATAAATATATTTTATGTATATAGTTTTAAAACACTTATATTTATAATTTATTTCAATTAAATTATCAAGAGCTTTATATAACAGTGTTTCTTTCAAGACTACCCTCGGAGAAGAAAAAAAAAGTATGTAAAGTTATATGTGTGTTTTATAAGGAAAGTAAGATATCTTGTCAACGAACCCTAAAACAAATAGTGTTCTATTCAGGCGCCGCGGAACCATATTTCTAGTTCACTGGAGTTGCCGGTTTTGTAGTGACTGCGCCACATAACTTTGCATTCTTCGGACGATTTGTATTTATGTTCAGTTGCATAGGACACTGTGGCTGATAGCGATGCGAATTTAGAGGGATTGCGATATTTGTGGCTTCTAAATCTATTTACTATTTTACATTGAATAGATGTGACGTTCCGCGGGTAAAGGTACCTTATGGACGGTGGCACTTACGACATTGTGTTTATTCAAGCTAAGTTAATAGTGCGAATCGTTTTTTTAAACGTCTTAAGCGCCACCGTCCACAAGGTACCTTTACCCGTGGAACGTCACAGATAACCGCTATATGTATGTACTGTAATATGCTTACTACATTCCGACATAGTTGCGAAAGCGTTATCTTCAACAAAATTCTCTTTTCAATGGACAGTACCTACCTATTAGTCAGTCAGTGCGTAGTTCTTATTTTAAAAGCGGGTGTCAAGGACCTTCATGGTTTGGCTTTCGGGCCTTATTGGCTCTGATTGTATATATTTATCAAAATTCAATTCAAGTTAAAATTTACCGTCGTATTTTTATAGGGTATTTAGGCATTCAAGATGTAGTACTAAAGTACTTTAATTAAATAATGAAATAATTAATGGTGAAAAAATACAACGTGAGCAGGACTTAAACCCTCGACCTCTTTGTATTCACAATAAGCATTTTGTCTCAAACAGTTATTTCCGATTCAATATATCAAACTGCTTTACATTACGCAAGTCAATTTGAATTTCACAAAGACAATAAGGCTTCTATATTCTGGTGTTCCTCGTTTTCCATTCTGCACATTTCGTAAAGCGATGAGAAGGCTCGAGCGCTTTCTTCAAATGACTCAGTGACTTTGGATAGAAGCCCGCCGGAGAATTTCTCAAAGGTAAATGTGCCCCATTTATGTTTTGTTCAGTGTTTCTTCAAAGAATCTCACGCGGATTATTCGCTGAAATAAATTCGACATATTTTTTGGTTAGATAATTTCCATGTTACGGGATTTGTAGGGATCAAAGCAGATATTAAAATGAGTATTCACACGAAAACATGTGAAAACACATTTTTAATATTATAAATCTGAAAGTTGTTGTCTCCGAAGCAACACAGTTTAGGAATCCGGGAATGCGCTAACATGAAAAAGAAGGTTCTGAATAATATAATACAATAAAAATAAACTTTATTGCATCAAAAACACATAAAAAAAAATTAAAACCACAAGAGACAATATGGGCACAAAGGCGTGTACATTTGAATAATCAAGAAACCTTGAAAGTGTTCAGTACATAATTGACCATCATGTCTTAAATCGATCATGCCTGACCTTTCAGTAGCGACTTTCTGAATCGATTAGGTTAAGATCACAACCCTTCTTATCAGCCCTTCCCCCTTTACGATGAAGCCTCCTCTTCTCATTAAAACTTTCAGACCCTGACCTTTAAAATGACCTACGTAATGGACAGCCCAGGACCTTTGATAATAGACTTATGCTGTTAAACGTAGCAATGTAAGTTTAGAGTATAAGTACTCGAAAAATGAGTAAGTAGGTCGTATATAATTTTAAACAAAAAGCATTTATCAGTTCGAATTCACCAAAATTCACTTTCTGAATGCAAATGTTGCTTTATTGACAATTTTTATTTGTGCATAGAATATTTTGAGATATTCCCTCGATTTCTGACGACACCCGTGTGGTTCCGGGTTAGAATAGACCACTCCATATCTTCCTGTGGATGACGTAAGAGGCGACTAAAGGATTAAGCACAAATATTTTTTTTGTACAATAAAGATATCTACAACAACAACAACAACATCTGTTGCTACAATTGCATTTCCAAGGAGGGTTAACGTCAGGCGGCGGCCGGTTGTAAAACTTTTCGCACAAATACATTCCCAAAGAGGGTTGACGTCAGGCAGGCGGCCGGTCGTAAAACTATAGCTAAATTATTTAAACTGTTCCGGCTATTTCTTCTCCATTTTGCAAGGTCTTTGGCATCCTTGGGTGACCATTGACATGCATGTTATATTTGGAGAAGAAAAAGCGGGAAAGCGTACTCCGGGCTCCGAAGCAGCACAGCTGAGGATCTAACCGGGAACGCGCTTAGACGAAGAAGAAGATTCCCTCGATTTCACGAGGATCCCATCATCAGATCTTCACCTGGTGACAATGGGATCAACTTGCATGTATTCGCTTACAAACAAGAAAATTCTAAATCGGTTCAAAAACAGAGAAGTTATCGGGGAACATACCTACGTACATAAAAGAAAAACATATCAGTATATTTTCGAATTGAGAAGCTCCTCTTTTAATGAAGTCGCTTAAAAATGTTCCCAAAGAAAGTCCTGTTCCTATCTACCAAATGAAATATTACGAAGAAAAATACAATAAGCAAAAATAATCAAACTTTTAATTGCTCGTTAGGACATCATAAAGTTGTCGCGTCCATTACCTCCTCTGTTTGTTTCATTTGCATTTGAATGTACAGCAACAGTTACAGGTACACGAGCAGTCTTGCGGCTTGAGTCCAATTTGCCGCTCTGTCGCGTTGCTTACTGCCAAACTTCCTCTTACAATGTCACTGCGAGTACATTTTGCACGTTGATAAAATAAACAGAGTCGAGAAGTGCATTCGCTGCTGAATACTGACATGTTAATACCAGTCATCGTCATCCGAGCGTACTCGGTTGCATCCTCAGCGGTAAAGCTTCAGAGCTCGGGGTCCGCTACCTAACCTATGTAGGTGATTTGACGAGGTTACTGGATTTACACAGAACGACTGCCGTCTGACCTCTGCAACCCAGTGGGTAGACCAGAACCAATTTTTAGGATAGGTTTACACAAACGCTACATGGCGTTCGGGACCCACACCTTTACGTGCCTTCCGAAACACGGAATCTTCTTTCTTTTCGGATCAGGTGATTCAGGCCAGAACTACCTATCCTAACCAGACATAACAAACAATGTAATCTCCGTCCATCCGTATAACTAATTTTAAGTTTGAAGTTGGTTAGTTGACGTCTTTGGAGAAAACGTGCAGTGCAGTTTGTTGCCGCTTCTTCTGCACTTGTGCCTAGGAATCGGCATAAACTTAGCTGTAAGTAAAGATTTGACGTCAACATTTGTGCAAAACAAAGTGACTATTATTAAGAGATATTATAAATATCGTATAATAAAAAAGATATTTAAATTTTTTTTAATTTTTGAATTCAGACTGAAAACAACATTCTACAAATTATGCTTCCCAGTGGGATTTGATCCCACGACCTCCGGATCACAAGGCAAAGGCCTTGACCACTGGGCCGCGGAGGCAGTGAATGTAGTTTTCTACGACATACCAGAAGAACGACTTTGTTTTGTGATTTCGATTGCATACCTCCTTGCATTTTTTTCTTTTATAGGTAGATCAATACTTTTAGTTTATCGACACGATGCAAAGTGCTTGGCGTTCTGAGCACAATACGCGAAGATATCGGACGATAAAAATAAGTATTGCTATGTAATAATGCATGTCATATTATCTACTGATATAACTATTGCTAATTGCCTGGGTCGCTACGCTGGGACCCATGCGTTGCGTCTATAGCAATCGCACTAGAAAGGCGCCGCTTGCTTTCGTACAACTTTGCAACACTTTGAAGCCTCATTTCTACACTCTTCTTACTTTTACCACTGATTTAAACTGTGTTTACTCAGGGTTTATGGGCAAAGTTGCGCGATAAATTCTGCCTTAGCGCATGCCTCATTCAAATATTCATTTTAACTTTTCGCACAGATTTGCGCAACTGATATTAGGAAGTTTAATTATTGTCTGTTTTAAACAAGCCAAGAATTATTTAAATTTTCTTTTTCTTCTTCAATGAGAAATATGGCCCTATATCCTGTTCGCTTAAAAATGCCTGTAGGTGTAATTACTAATAAGTAAAGTTGTGCATATCATCATCAGAGCATATTCCCGGTTGCATCCTCAGCGGTAACGCTTTAGAGCCCTACTGGAGTCTTTACTAGGTGATTTGATAAGGTTACTGGTTTCTTTACACAAAGCGACTGCCGTCTGACTTCCGCAACCCAAAGTGTAGACCATAAACAAGTAAAGGTAATGAATCCCCAAAAAAAAAAACAACAGAACAGTTGTATTCATAGAACAATATAGAACTCCTAAAGGCTGACTGATTTGATTTGATTTATTTACTGTCACAAAATCCACAGCTCTTTAATAATTTACAATATTAACCTTAGTAAGTACAGCACTGACAGCCAATAACGGATTTACATTTTTTAGATTTTTTCTTAAATACAAAAAACAAACATTGTTATTAAATATTATCTTACTTCACAGAGCGAAAAGTATTTTTACAAAAAAAAAAAAAATAAAGTGTTAAACAATGATAATTTGCAACGAACATGACTCCATTATCTGAAGTAAAGGCGTGTACTGTGTGTAGTGTGTGTGTGCGTGCGTGTGTGTATGTTTCTAAATGGATGTCTTACATAACCGTAGATTGTAATTGAGAGTAGGTGTTCCTACGCGGTTTTCTCAATCACCCGGATTGCAGTTTTCTTGAATGTGTTCTTTTTCAAATGGAAAAGATCGATATCGCCAAACCTGCTGTTGTATGTACGGTGCAGCCTATTAATTATTGCATTTTTAGCATAATTGGTCTTCGCAAAAGTAGTGTAGAAAAGGGGAGTATGTCTAGTTCTAGTAGTGGGAGCTAGGAAACGTATAATTTTATTAGTCAGTTCTATGCTGTCGATGTTGCCGCTACACACGTTATACAAGAAAAGCATATCCAACAGCATTCGACGGTTCTCTAAACTCATTACGTGATGATGTTTGCAGGATTCTTTATAGTCCAATTTTGATTGTCGGGTTAAGTAGTTAATCCGTTTCATATACTTAGTTTGGACGTATTCAATAGCCTTAGAGTTACTTTTATATGGTGGGTTCCAAATACTACTGCAGTACTCTAATGTACTACGAACGTATGTATAATAAAGTATTTTGTAACAGCTAATGTCTGTAAAAGGTCGACTAACGCGGGTAATAAAGCCTAAGTTTTTATATGCTTTCAAGGCAATGGCTGAAATATGCTGAGTAAAAGTTAATTTTGCATCGAGCAGTACTCCAAGATCCTTTACAGTGTCAGTTTGAGTAATCTTTGTACCATTGATATTGTATTCAAACGTTATTTTCTTTTCTTTAATTTACGTGTAAATCTAACATACTGACATTTGTCGACATTGACAGTGATATCATTATCTGCATAATATTCTGCAAGTCTATCAAGATCCTCTTGTAGTCGTTGTGCATCAGTTAAATTTTTAATAGGCATATAGATTTTAGTATCGTCTGCATACATTATAAATTTTGCATATTTGATATGACTGCCAATGTCATATAAGTAAAGTACGTAGAATAGAGGCCCTAGAATAGATCCCTGAGGTACTCCTGAGGGAACACTCACAAAGTCCGATCTGTGTCCTCCCAAAACAACTGCCTGACTACGATTGTGAAGGTATGATTCAACCCATCTGAGTAAATCACCTCATATACCGATTTCTTTTAATTTTCGCTGGTAGAGAATGCATTAGCATTAAGTCCACCTTTTGTACCATTGTGATCAATAAAGATTTAATAAAATAAAATCAACTTTCTGCGCGCGTAGATTTGAGTCTGCCGGCAATTCTCATTTTATCGTTTTCTTTGCGCCACCGTTTCTTTTTCACGTGCCTACATTTCTCTCCATCCACTGGTTGTCTGGAAGAGATCTCTGTCAGCGATAAGACCGCCCATTGTACCTATGTATATATGTTTACAATTTGTGTTTTGTTAATTTTTTTTTTATTTATTTTTTAGGTGCAATAAAGAGTTATTCATTCATTCATTCATTCATTCAATAGTAAAATTACTCATAAACAAGACGATTCAAACTTCAGCGTTCCAAATACACATCAAAGTCGTAATCAACTTCGCCCAAAAGTTTCCAACTCCATATGCAAAATATCTCAAATTTCTCGACTATTAAACCATTTAAAATTCCCCGCAGAAAGTTTCCCGTTGGTTATAAGAAGTGGGAGTCCTCATTAAAGCTGCCACTTGCCGCTGAGCTTATCTTGAGGGCTTTTAAGCTCGCCCCTGACATACTGACTTGCATTTCTTTTTGTTTTTTTTTAAATGCTCGTTTCGCTAAAATAAATAGCTGGTAAAGAGTAGTTTTTTGCCTTCCTAATCGCCATTGACTATTATATAACGTGTAACAAAATATACTAAAATTATTTTAAGGGTAAATTCAGTCTATGATATGACAGCTTTCACAAGGAACATATATCGGTATAGAAAAAATGATTTTTTGTTTTCCATACAATCCCGGATCAGCTGATCGATCAACTTGTAAGGGAGGCCACGTATATACGTGAGGATCCTATTTATATGTATATGTATAGGTGTCCTATATAGTTGCCTATGGAGCCAAATCTAAGAGCCTTTGAGGTGGCTATTCACTAAGCCACCACGAAAAGAAAGTGAAGTTGGTCAGGCTGTCTGTCACTGTAATAAATTACATATAATAATGTGAACAATGTCCATGTTTGAAAAACTTAACCAGACTATAGGAAAATTCATACCGAAAAGTACTCCATTTAATGCAAGCACAGCAGGAAGAAACACCTAATAATGTATTTATTTTTGAAATGTGCTAATAGATACGAGAGAACTGATAAACATACATACATACTTTCAAAGTAGCGAAACACATAAATCTCCTTTTGGCTTTACCACCGTAGTCAGGTAAAAAGAAGTTCACATAGCAATAGCTAGCAATTTGCGATCACTTAATTTCCAAAGATAACAGCTGCAAAAGAATCGCGAGACAAAAATGATGTATGAACGAAACGATTGTGAATAAAATAAATCATTATGAAAATGGGATAACTTCGTAAGCGTAGGAAGGTAGCTTTGTGTAACTTCCCGGATTCATTTCTCGGATCCTTACAACAACTTTATTGTTTCCAATTATTTCTTCGTCCTCGTGTACTCGTAGTCGTTACTCGATTTCTTTGTACCCTCAACGTTTTGTCATTTTGTACTTTGAGGCACTTTATATTCAACACAGTCCTTACACTTTTAATCGAAATGGTTTTTTTTACTGGGCACAAAATAAAAACTTTCTCTTTATTTCCTATGGGTTGGTACTCAATACTTGTGCCAGATTTTAAGCTAAATAGCCTTATAGCTTCTGTTATATATTAATAGTCACATAAATATACTAAACATAAAGCAATAACCTAACAAACGACTCTATGTGCTCTCCAAAGTATCTACTTGTAAAATGCCTGCATTGTTATTGATGTTGCTAGTTATTTTTATAAGTACGTTGTTCAAAACAATATATTAAAAAGAATTTTGGAATTTTAAATTATTAGTGTTTTTAGACCTATCAAAAGACTGAAAATCGAAATTTTAACAAACCGTACTACGAAAACAAATTATATCTCCAATAAATCGCGTTTTATTATGTCAAAATGTTCCTTTTACCTTCGTGTAAAAGGAACATTTTGACATAATAAAACACTACAAAATTCTATCAAAAGTCTCCGAGTCACTGCTCAACATAGTCGCGGTATGAGCTACGACGCTGGTTTTCCGCGGACACCATTTAAGGCCATACCAAAATTTTCCGGGGTCCAGTGCTGCCCCCATTTAAAATAAATCATTTCAAAGAAAACGGAGACATCATTTAAAATTTTGCTACTACCAAGTCCTAGATAACCCTTCAAAGTATTATATGAACTACTGTTTACAGTTTAAAGTGGAAACGTTAAGCTTTACCACGCACATTTGCGAAAACCGGCCACTTTTGGCTATTATATATGTATAGTATATGTATTGTGTAAGTAGGTATTTACTCTGATATATTTATACATAATATATACATATATATAATAGTGTGTATGAAGTACTTAGTATTTTTGATGTAAGTATATAGGTATTTATAGCTTTCGCGCCGCACAATTTTCTCTGCTTATCCCTAAGGTTGACTGGGAGAAAATGCTCTTAGCATTAAGTCCGCTATTTGTTAAAAGTATATTTTTACTTTGGACAATAAAGTTTGACAAATAAATAAATATTCAATGGAAGTTTCTGCCAATAATGAAAAGCATTCGTACGGTAACAAAGATCAAACAACAACCGTAATGAGACATTCGAGATGAATATTGATGTCGTAGCAACAAGAAACTGTCGATACAAATATCGATATTGCCATGGCAACAGGAGCAGCTAAAATCTCGGTGGATTTTCTTGTCGAATTGGAAGACAGATGGAACAGACCGGGTCAATTTATACTTTGAGTTACTTAAATGTGAATACAGACAGTCGGAAACATGTTTTTGGTATCATTAAAATCTCGTAATATTTCAGGACAGGCTTGATGCTGAAGTTTTTCTACGCACTTTTACTCGAATTTTAAAAGTTCTAGAATTAGATTTAGATATTTTATTTTATTTTTATTTAGATTTTTTTTTAATTATCGTAGTCATTCAATTTGAATTTTTGAAAAAAATATTGTACGGGTTCTATCAAAATATACTAAAACTATTTTAAGGGTGAATTCAGTCCATGATACTGAACAATTTTCCCCAAGTAACATATATCGAAATATGAAAAATAATTTTTGACCTCATACAAGTTGAGCGGTCAGCCTATCCGAGTTAGTATGGAAAGCGAAAAAAAATTCATTTCAAAACCGTCATTTCAAGGTTAAACAATACAAAATAATAAACACTTATTTTGAGAGTGCAAAACTGTAAAACGGCGCTGTCTTATTGTAACAATTGGCAATTAAATAAAACAGGGCAATATAATAAATTGATCGTCCTTAAAACAATATACAGGAACAATGAATTGTTTTCCTCAGAAGAGGTGCGGGTAGGACCCAAGGACCTAAAAGTGGCATATTTCGCCAATTAAGCCATTAAAAGCCTAATTAAATATTTACCTAGGAAAAGGCCACCGATTAAGATTGTATTCATTAAGGGGCCACAGGAAGTGGGGCAGCTCGGTTCAAAGGACGTACTGTAGCGGAAAATTTAGCTCTTAAGAAGGCCTGCATTTTCAAATAGGTACTTTTGTAGTTTTGGGTGTGATTATTTAGGCTGAGTATTTTTGTTCTTCTGCAATAGATTTTGTCGCGAAAACAATAGACGAAGAATGTGCGCGAGCAAAAGTCCAGAGAAATACGGCAAATTGGTGCAAGCTAGGCCTTCTGGCATCCTTAATGGTAAAAGTATACAGTTGTTTGGTCTGTACTTGACGTTGTTGCACTCACACACACATACCCGGCTACGTTTTCAGTCAACGAAACACATTAGTCAGCTATGGAGAATTATTGAGAATCTATACCGGCGCATAAATAAAAAGGCAACAAAGTCGATGCCACGCCATTTCAATACGAGTTATCAAATCGATTACTTCAAAGCGAGGGAAATCTACCTAAGTGCGACAAGTGTAAGTACCTACGATACATGACAAGATAACTGGACCTCAACTACTACGCGGCTTGGACTTCCATGGGAAGACCATCTTCACGTGTCGTCTTTGGGTCCGTAGTGAATAAATACCCTCATACGAAAGTTGGAGCTTTTCTCCAAATTCGAACCCCATTGCCTATGGATATAGTTGCTAATTTGTTAAAAAGTCACTGGATAGGGCCATGCTCGATGGACGATGAGCAGAGCTCTGTGCTGTGTTTTCTCTTTCTATCATTATCAGCATTTCAGCCGCATAACGACCACTCGCTAGACGTAGTCCTCTCCCAAGGATTTCCTATTGGTACTTGACAGATACCCGGACACAAGAGTAATCATATAAAGGACTTTCAAAGATTCGAGACCCTAAAAGTCGTATAAAAATCCGTATACGGTACCTTTTTTAGCGCATTTTTTCATAGGATTGTCGGATTACTTACAGTATACTTTTAGAAGGTCCTTATAGGAATGCCCTAAGCGTGTAATAAAGTGGTGTCATTTATCAGGATAGAGGTCTGAAGGCAGACCCGCCTTTGTCCTAACTTTGTGCCACGCAAGTGGCAGATTATCTCAAGGACCGACTTGTCGACTAACTTATCTATGAAACTTGCGACCTCTTGCTCATTAATTAAACATAGGTTCTTCTAAACGTTAAAAACTTATGTATTTACTTTTAATAAGTTTTGAATTTTACTTTCAATTTGAATAAAAATGTAATTTGACAAACATTTAAAAATTCAAAACTTATGAAACATCTACAAAAAACATAAGTGTTAAAAAATATAATAAACCTTAATTTTTAAAAGCATGAAAATCATAATTATCTGTTTATCCCTAAGGTTGACTGGGAGAAAATGCTCTTAGCATTAAGTCCGCCATTTGTTAAAAGTATATTTTTACTTTGGACAATAAAGTTTGATAAATAAATAAATTAGGTGACATTATCTTTCTTCGTTTCTGATTTTTCTAAAGGTGAATATTAATTTAATAGATAAGTTTTTTCGATGTAGAAATTAAATTTAAACTTGATTATATATCAAAACTATGGAGATACTTAAATAAAAGGGCTATTGAAATTAAAAAATACCCGATTTATAATATAATTAAATACCGTTAATAATACATACATATTATAACGCCTGTTTCCCACAAGGATAGGCAGAGATTATGGACCTCCACTTGCTACGATCGTTATACCTTATAATATATAACTATGTTTTTCTCAAGCACAATATAGGCATTTCACTTAAAATAAAATAAGGACTAAAAGTAAATATGAGCCATGTTTTTTCAATGAAAATAATGTTGAAATTAAATCTTGTCATGATTTTAAGTAATGTAAACTAAATTTAGGTGGTGGTACAGGAGTTACTTGTAGATTGGACGACATTATATAGACGCGCAGGGTCCTCGTACGAATTTTCGTATGGCGGATTTCACCGGCTGAATGACGGATTTATCTGAACGCATATTGATTGCCTTGTCGACCTGAATTGCAGTGACCTCTTTTACGTAACGGGACAGTTAATTCTGTAATATGTGTCTCTAAAATAGAACTGGCAGATGAGAGAGACAAATGGAAGAGAACTCATACTCCACCGACAAGTCAGATTCATAAACCATACTCGTATTTAATAAAACTAAGGTTAAGAATAATTAAGACTAAAAAGAAGAAAAGATAAAAGACAAAAAATATACATTAAATAATATAAAAATAGGCCTCAGATCACTGCCTCCGAAAGGTAAGGTACCCAAGAGGCTGGCGGCATTTCATTATTGAACGGCCAAGCTCAGCCTCTGGCCAAAATGCGTTAGGAATTGTGTTGTCATATTTGCAATTTTTAACATATTTACAGTACGAAAAGCATTAATGAAAATTGATAATTACATTATATATATTAGACTAGCTGTGCCCGCGACTTCGTTCGCGTGGTTGTCGGAATGTTATATAGCCTAAAGCCTTCCTCTATAAATGTACTACCCATCAAAAAAAGAATTTTTCAAATCGGACCATTAGTTCCTGAGATTAGCGCGTTCAAACAAACAAACAAACAAACAAACAAACAAACAAACAAACAAACAAACAAACAAACAAACTCTTCCGCTTTATAATATTAGTATAGATTTGATATAGTAATCAAAATCAAACTATACGCACAATTGTTATTTGGGCTTGACAAAAATTCACGAACAGGATTACCTTACTTTGTTACAAAGGTCATGCTTTAAAAGTTCGTTTTTTTATTCGGTTTTCTAGTTTTGGACTATGCTATTTGATACAACTTAACGGCCTAGCCACCTAATGGATAGTTCACACTACTGTCGCGTTTAGTTGTTGCGTTAACACACCGGAGATAAGCATCTCTCGCGTTAACGACGCTCACAGCCTCGTTTTATTGTATCCTCACACGCGCAAGGCATAAGCGATAGCGAGCTCAAGAAAAGAATCCAACTGCGGTGCCAGTTTGGAGATCGGGATGCGTTTTCCGCCTTTTCCTTCTCCAAATATGGAAAATTTGAGACTTCCTTATCTGCTATATAATTACTTATGTACATATATAGGCTTAACAATACTGGGACGTAATAAAAGGTGTAAGGCGATTTTCACATTGCCCCGTACCACGCAGCGTAGCGCGTGAATGCGTGTTCTAACGTTGCTTGTAAGTACCTTCGTTTGTATAGAAAACACGCACAGTCCAACACAAAGAAAACGCATCCAGAAAACGCAACATGCAGCGTGATGCGTGGCAGTGTGATAATCGCCTAATGAAAAAAAAAGATTAAAAAATGTTTGAGCCGTTAATTATGTAGATATATGTGAGAACAAAGGCATTCAAGTCTTGTCATCAAGTTTCCCTACCTCCCTTTGCTGCCCGCGTAGGGATTGCGTTTCGTTCTCTTTAGTTTTGCGTTTTGTTGGTGATATCTAACAATGTCAATGATCACCCAAGGCTGTCGAAGACCATGTGAAGTGGAAACCAAGTAAATCCTCATGGATCTTGTGCAATAACTGCATTCCCAAGAGGCAGTTTTTGTACAAGATATTAGTGCTTAGTCCATTAGTTGCCTCTAAGACATTAGCAGGAAAAGATGGAGTAATCCAGAGGACGTGCCTAACCATTTATCATCAAATAAATGACAACAAAACTTTTTATTTATCTTTTAAGAAAAAAGGCACCGTTACTTTATTAGTTCTGCAAATATAACAAATCATAAGAATGATTGAGAGTAAATCATCGACATGAATATATAGACTCGGCGTCTTCCTACACGGCCATGTCCCAGATTCGATTATTCATTCATTCTTCATTCTCATAGACTAAACACGAGAGTAGTACAGAAAGGTCAATATATTTTTACCTACCTACGAGTACGTGGTTCAAATTAAATATATGTATATTTTAACAAACGCGAATGTTGGTAAGTATGGCTGGATATGGTGTATGGATGGTTGTATGGTTATATAGATTTTTAGATTGTAGACCCACGACTAGCTTTTACGATCTTCACGGAAGGGGAGGCGGCTGCATTCTTAATGTGTTTTTTCTTTGTTTTTTTTCTTATCATATTTATAAAGGTAAAAGTTAAACTGCACATATCTGTATCATTGGTAACCTTTTATTATTCTTACTTAAATTCTTTACATAATGTTTTGCGCTAGAAGAAGGTGATTTCTTGTACTTGTATACCTATTAGTTTTTTTTTCTTTGTTAGCTATCTATGTATTTAATGTATTATATAATCATACACGTATGCTGCGCAATTGGGCGCCAAAAATCCGCCATTATGCTTTCCAAAAATTTTAATATAGCCTATGACTACTACTGGTATTTATTCTGTGCTATGACACTCAAGTGATTAAGATGAATCTAACCACATATAATTTATCAAAATCTATTTAGCCGTGTAGTAGTTACGAGGAAACAGAATTATAGGGACAAACATAATAAAACATCAAAAATGTGTAAGCAGCCATCTTGGATCCAAAATCTGATAGTAGTTTCAAGTTGCGCGGGGCACCTCAAAGGGCTCAGAAATTTTGTAGGTTTTTGTAACAGAATGTAGGCGTACAGCCCCCACATACAAAACTTTTGAGCCCTCGGAGGTTCTAGTGAGACGTTACGAGATGTGACTTAATTTTATAAAGGATTTATAGGATTTTAGGAAACTTTTGTAAAGCATTTATAGCATATGTAGATAAAAATTATAAATATAAACATTTTTAAACGTTTTACAAACATTAATAACTGAGTAGCAAACAAATAGTTTTTCGATGCATCCATGAAGAAAGTGAAATGTAGGCATATTTATGATGTCTACATTTCACTTCTGTTTTGTTAGTCTATGATGAATTATTCAATCGGTTGACAGATCATTCACTCACTTCATACATTATGGCAGCCGAAATTTGGCAGTCCGTATTTAATTTTCAATCAATGAAATCTAGTTACTTACCGATGGAAAGTTATTCCTTTATATTTTGCTTTATTCTTTGAATTACTAGTGCAGTATCTCAACACACACCAAGGCATTTTTGACTAAGTTGACAGTGTTTTCTTTAATGAATCGTGGAGTGTATTATGCGCGTATTGCTAGCGAGTGACTAATGTGAGGTGAACAGTGATAGCCTATGATGAATAGAACACTACTGTTGTATGTGGCGTCTTCTCTAGTACGTAAGTACATAGATCTCGTTGGAGTAAATCAATGTCCATAATCACTTGTACCGTTAGGTAAATGACAGGTCATTTATATTCATATTATTATTTCCAGTGACTGATAAAAACTCCACAACGCTTATCGTCTCTCCCTCACGCCACCACGCTTCGTAGTTGGTGATTTATGCCTTTAGCTTCGTAGTAATGAGGCTCTCGTCGACTGAAATATGGCCTACAAATAACAATATTCGTATTAAAGGGATCTGGAGATATTACATATATCGGAATTCCATGTGACCCCATTCGCAGACTAATTTCGACTGGCTTTTGTGTGGTTAGGTAGTTAGCTGACGATATACAATATTTGCCCAAATGAGACGGGATGGGATGAAAGGAAATCAATATTGATGAGGTCAATAGTGATTACTTTGATGAGGGCATTTAGTATCCAATACACATATGTATGTGTAATGGAAAGTGTGTAACAAACCGAAAGAGGACCGACGCCTTTACCGCGATAAAAATAGATAATTTAGAAACATTAATTAATTGACTGAGCGAGTGAGATTCAAGATTAGCCAAAAATGCTTTTTTGTCCGTCTGTCTCTTCTCGCTTAGAGGTCGCATTTTTCAACCGATTTAAGCTTAAGGCCGTACCTGAAATTTCCAGGGTCCAGTGCTGCCCCCATTTAAAATAAATCATTTCAAAGAAAACGGAGACATCATTTAAAATGTTGCTACTACCAAGTCCTAGATAACCCTTCAAAGTATTTTATGAACTACTGTTTACAGTTTAAAGTGAGAACGTTAAGCTTTACTACGCACATTTGCGAAAAACGGCCACTTTTGGCAAATGTGCGTAGTAAAGGCAGCATTGGACCCCGGAAAATTCAGGTACGGCCTTAAATTGTCACACAATTTCCTTGATTTTTTTTAAATTTTTTTGTCAATTGCGATTTTTGATTGGGGAGGAATAGGGGGAGAAGGGGGGATCTTTGCTGTAGTGTTATTTATTGTCGTATTTCAATCAAATTTAAGAGGCACACTAAGGACTTTATTCTACACAAGATGTTCCAAAGGAAAGTCTAAAAGGGAGGAGTGGAGGTGGGAAAAGAGGGAAGTTTGCTGTAGCGTTATATATGGACGGATTTCACTGAAATGGCTTTTTTCAAACTAGGGGAAAGTGGCAGTTATTGCTGTTCTCACAGAACCACTAGTTCATATTTAATTATGTTTTTAAGATTTATACATAAATACATTATATAACGCCTGTTTTTCATGACAGGCAGAAGTAGGAAATTTAATTTTAAAATTCACACGAATCTTAGAATAGTCCTAGATGTGAAACAAAGTTGTATTCCTCGTTCTAGCGTGGGACGATATCTTCAATATTGATCGCTCAATCAATACGTATCGCAATAAAACGTGCTTCAGATTTACATGTTTTACTGCCCTCCGTCTAGACTGCGGTTTTATAGCTGTTACATCTGGCTTATTTCAAATATTGAACTATGTTTAAAGTCTAAGTTATTTTTTTATTTTTTTTTTCATTTTTCTCAGAATTATATAGTATCGTTGGCCAGGAATAGAAATAGGGGGAAAAGGGGGGGGGACTTTGCTGTTGTGTTATTTATTGACGGATTACAATCGTGTATGCCAAATCTCTGACTGCTCTGGCTAATATATGGCTCTGGTAGTACAGAGAGGGTCGTGCTTCTGCAGTGGATACTAAAAAGGACCTGACGACGACGACGACGATAGTATTGTTGTGTTAGTATCCCATAATTTTTCCATGCTGGTTTGGGAGTAAATAAAGAACTTAGAATGTGTCAGCTTCTCTTCACGCACAGATCGTAAAAGCCAGCTCAGAATAAGCTTGCAAGGAAACCGTCATTATGTATTTTGATTCCTTTTACACCTTCTCGCCCATCATCACGCTAAAAGTGGCCTTTGGGTCTTGCGACCCTGGGCTTTGTTTGCTTAGAGCCGCAAGACTCAAAATTGAACAGCACATTTTTTTTTGTGATTTGGAATTGGTCCCATAGAGGAAGTTTACTGTAATGGTAGACTGAACACGCTCTAGAGTATGTGGCACGATTTACCAGTCAGTATATGGTAAAACAAAAGCTTCTATTATCTAAGCGTGTATATTGCTGGCTGGTCGTTGGGCATCGTCTATTGAGTTTTTTAGAAGAACCACACTAAAATACATCTATAGTAATCTAACAACTCGCCAGCCGCCGCAATGTAATTTAGCATGCTTATTAGAGCTACCACCAGCCCACTTGGACGCTAGCCATGAATTAAAACCGCCGTCAGTCAGCTCGCTAGATTAACGTGACAACAATGAATCATTCCCTCCATACGCCCTGTTTGCATATAGTGGCTGTTCGCACACAGTATAAAATACAGAAATGAAGCATATCAAAGTAAATAAAGAAGAATAGATGAAGATAAAGACCAATCACACTAACTTGCATTATGGGATACTATCTCAGCGATACTATATTTTATAATAAATATGCCAGGGCATGTTGAAAAAGGATATATTACAATTTGTCCTGGCTGGGGATCGAACCCAGAACCTCCAATGTGACGGACTAGCGTCGTGTGTCGTTGTGAGCGGCCAAAGGACGTCAGGTACGAAGTTCTTTAATCCTTTTCTTTATACTTAAATGCGCTGCAGCCTTTAGGCCGAGATTCAATGCAGCAATCTGATAATGAAGGGGGTGGATATTTTTGACCATTTCCGGCGTTGAATCTTTATGGAGTCTTCATGCTGCCATCGAGGACGAACACAACATTTGTTGCGCAATGTTTCTTTAATATTACAATTTATGATTTATTTATAGAAAGAACATAATAAAAAATTATTTAAAAAGAAAATTGATTATTTAAAAAAATATAATATAATAATTTCTTGCTCTCTCTCGGCGGCGTGCTTGCTCGTCCTCTTGGCGGCATGCTCGCTCCTCCTGGCGGTGTTCTTGTTCGTCCTGGCAGCGTGCTCGCTCCTCCTCCTGGAGGCGTATTCGCTCCTCCTGGCAGCGTTCTTGCTCTTTCTCCTGACGCGGCGGATGGCGATGATTGATATGCCTTGCGCACCAGTCTCTCCACTTCCACTCTTGTTGTAAGATCGTTTACAGTTATGTTTGTAGTTTCGTTATAAGTAACACTTGACATGTTGGCTGTTTGCTTCCTTATTTATATGTGTGACAAAGCATTGGTTACAACGCCACATCCACACTCTATTTAACTTATCAGTGTTGCAGTCGTTTGTGGACTGTTGATAACAGAAACGACCCATCTATCCTGTTTAACACTCTTTGTTTCAGTGATATATTCCACAGTCATTAAAATGTCTACCAATAGAGCTTTGAGCAATTTTCGCAGTAAAATAAATTTACTTTTTTGGTTTTTGAAAGCAAATTTAATAAAGTTAGTTTGGAGATTAGTCAACGCAGACTTTTCCAAATTTTAAATCATTCCACGTTGAGTAAACACAAGTATTCAAACAATTTATAACTTGACAATCTAATTACAGAACAATCTAAAGCAGCAGTTCAAAACTTTTGACACAAAGATACAATTCACTTATTACATTCTTTTTTTTTACAATTAGGTAGGAACTATACTAAGCATAAAAGATATATAATTATGCAGTAAAGATTCGACCTTTAACCCTATAATGTAGGTAATCCTGTTGCTGTTGTGCCGCCTAGAATAGGACCACTCCATATCTTGGACTAAACTTTCTAAACCTGAACTAAAGTTACCAAGGAGAGTTGAAGTCAGGCGGTAGACGGTTGTAAATTTTTTCGTAAAAATGCATTCCTAAGGAGGGTTGACATTAGGCAAGCAGTCGTAAAACCACAGTCAACCTGTCTTTTCCCCTCGACTTCACAAGTCTTCGGCATCCTTGGGCGACCAATGCATCATCATTATTATTATCATCATCCAGGTCTTTTTTTGAAGAAGCACGACCCTCTCTGTACTACAGAGCCATACTTAGCCAGAGCAGCCAGAGTATTTGGCCTACACTCTCCACGCTGGCCAAACGGGTTGGAGAGGTCTCACTGATGTTTATAAGCTTTGTTTAAATACTTTTAAACTATCGCGTTGCATTATTATTAAATTAATGCATACGGCAATTATCGCGAAACGTACTTTTATTTATTTATTTTGCTGACGTTTCGTCCGGGTTTTACCGAACGTGGTCCCAGCTTGACTGAAACAGTGATGACACCTACGCCTTCTTCTGCCCGGTGTGATCTTCGTCCGTTATACGAGTATTGTTCATTCTCCAACTACCAACTACTACTATAAAAAAGGTACGTTACGCGTTTATTCCCGTATTTTTTACTTTAAAGCTTTGTTTAGTTTGTGTTTCTTAAGTGGGTAGTATTTAAACGCAAATCAAAATTACTGATTGCACAGCAAAATACTCAACTGAAAATATTACTAAACAAACTGCAATTTATATTTGTGGCGCAGTAAAATGGATAGAACTTTCCTAGCACTCGCCGGCCGCTGCCGCGGCACGCTCGCTTCGCTCGCTCGGCTCGTGCGTGTGTTGGTCGCAGTTCTAACATAACCTAACCTATAGGTTTGCCCTAACCTAATAAATTTGATGTGCAGACAGTATTTATTTGCTGTGCAATCAGTACTTATGATAAGATTGTTGATTTATTTGATGTAAAAAAGTATATAAATGATGAGATTAAATTGATGGGTGATTATTTATTAGATGTGCAATTAATAATATCCCTTCTTAAGTCACCTTCTACGACATTCAGTAGAAAATCTGTATTATAGTGATGGATAAAGAAGAGAGTTCAGTTTTATTTCCTCTCCGAAGATAAATGCATGTCGATTGTCACCCAAAGATGCCGACCGTGCAAATTTGAGAAGAACGCGAAACCATCACAATGATTTGGCTGTGGTTTAAAAATGCACTTATAATAGGCATGACGACTGGAAAAATATATTAGGCCCATCGGTTGGATTATTAAAAAATATTGTAGACGTATTTTTTCTTTTCTCTGGGAAACAAAAATTGACAAACATACAGCGCATTTAAATTTCGCATGACGTCATGGCTAGGTACGATTTTTACCTAGCGGTGACGTCACAAACACTCTGGAACTAAGATGATCTGTGAGTGTAAGTCTTTGTGAGTTTTAACTTTTTTGACAAACTAAAAAATATGGGTCCATTATTTTTCGATTATATACAAGACGGACTAATTAGAATAATACTTTTCTGACCCTGTTGTCACCCCTATTAAGATGTTGGTACGTACATAAAATAGTTACATTTTCTAAACTAATTAAAAGAGAAAGAGTTCGTTAATATAATATTCTTATTTCCTATTTGCATCTGCAAGAACCCCTCTACAGGTGAAAGCCTCCTCCTCAATCGCAGTAGATAATTCCGTTTAAATCCTGTCAAGACTAGTCTATCGAAGTGATTCGAGTCGATGGAACTCCAGCAAGTTCCAGTTAATCGAGATTACTCAAGTTTCCCAACTCGGGATTCCGAATCGGGCACTCGAATGGAATATCTCCGGAAGCGAGATTTCCCACCTCGTAGCGGGAATCACGCTTGCAAACTATTTCTTGTCATCGATTCGACGACTATTGTCTTCTAAATTGAACTCCTTGGAAGATTTGATTTGAAGGACTTCAAGATTCTATATCGGGGGATAATCGTCAATGAAAATCTTGTCTGGGAGAAAATAAAATAACTTAGAATGTATCTGCTGCTTCACTTCCCGCGCAGATAGATAGATCCCGCGTAGCCGACAAAAAAAATCTATCTATATAATTATCAAACCTGCTTATAAAATTTCACGAGAATCGGTTGATAAATGCGACCTCTAGGCGAGAAATAACCGACAGACAGACAGACTGACGGGCAAAACCATTTTTGGCTTATCTATATATTATTATATAAATGCTTATTACCGAATAGCTATTCGAACGCTACCATCTTTGAATAACTCGATGTCATCTCGTAGCTAGATGATAGGAATGTTCCTATCATCTAACTATCTATCGCCCCGTAGACAAGATCAAAACGTGCTAAGATTCTTACCTAAATCGCACATTTCACCCAGTCCTCAGAAGTTGCATACAGTGGAGTGTAATGAGAAATTCCAAGAGTACGTGCTGACGATAGGGTTGTACCACCCCCACGTATCGACAGTCGAGGTCACGGCGGTCATCGTGAAAGATTGAATGAATCTGTGAATAAAATATGCGAGAAAGGTCGGGCGCAATTGAAAATAAATGATGAATTACTCGAAGTGGATGAGTAATGGCTTTGTGAGTATAAAAAGCATGGGAATGTTAGTCATATATATCAGAGTGCAGTTTTTAATTTATGACTAAAGCAATTTATTATAGAAAACATTACCGTTAGAAGTTAATAAAATAATATAAATAGACAAGGACAAATCACACAGATTGAGCTAGCCCCGAAGTAAGTTTCAACATGTTACTAACTCAACGATACTATATTTTATAATAAATAGATAGTTAAAGATAAACACCTAAGACCCAGGACAATTTACAAAAAGGCCATTTTTCAACTTGTTCTGGCTGGAGATCGAACCCAGAACCTCCGACTGACGGACTAGCGAGTTAACCAAAACGCCACGGAGGTCGATAAGTTGAATACGAACTTTTAGATATTAAGTACCAATAGCATACCAATTATATTACTTCATGATAAGGGAATATCGTACAAATATTGTTAAATTACTTTGCATGAGGAAATGAATTCAATTTAAAAGATAAATATCGACATCTCATTTATTAATGAGGCATACTCCCACTCCTCGCTAAAGTGCGTCGCCTATGGCGGTATTAATTCCGGCATCGTATTATTGAGGTTTATTAAAGAGCTCGGAATTTTTCATGAAATTCAACCTTCGGGTATGGCAACGGAAGTTAATTTGTCTTGAGTTTACCTACTTCGGGTATTTCCGCCAGTCTCCTTTGATAAACGATTATGTATTATATTCTTTAATAATGGGGCAAAAGTATTATATTGAATTCGTTTTAATGAGATGACCTATTTATTGCAATATAATAAGATAAGCATTAATACTTGTTCTTTGTTTTCTGCTTTTCGTTTATAAATTTCCTGTGTAAATATTGATGTCGTCTTTTAATTTGTTTGACGTATTCTTTGTTTCAAGATATATTTTAGGGATGTTGTATCTTCATTGTTTGCATTGTTATTTTTGTCTCAAGCTTCATTTACGCTGTGAATATTTATTATGATACTTGTGTGCGTGTCAAGTGGAATTTGAAAATGGTTGCAAGGCACATTTGACATTACGTATTGCACGTAAAAAAAGATACAAACTAGGTGCTAGCAATCATTCGCATACGTTAATTATTAACAAAGTTAGGAATGTCTCCAATATCCTAATTGTTTTCAAACTTTCAGGCATCCATAAGAAAACATGGTACATTTTCGTCTTCTTTCATGAATAAAATCAAAAATATTTATTTTACAATAATAACAAAAATATATTTGAGATCCCCACAATGAGCCCTTTCGTTTCATATGTGACAAAGTAAGGTTTGCAAAACTTTTTTTTTTATTTCCTAATTTGTCCCTCGAAAATGACCCTTATTTAAAAAAAATATTTATTTCCTTTGCACATCTGTATTTGGGTTATAGGATTACACCATCCTACCAATTTTCACCTGATTTGATCCAGTAGATTCGGAGCAAATTGGCTGTGACAGACGGACGGACAGACAGACGCACGAGTGATTCTATAAGGGTTCCGTTTTTTCATTTTTTGTACGGAACCCTAAAAACACTCAAAACGATTTAAAAAAGGCTATTCTCCATATTACCCTAGACAGAGATCAAATCCAGAACCTCCGGAGTGGTGGATTATCATATAATGTAAACTATTGCTTCAAGAGGGTCATCAAATCAAGATAATACAGTCTCCAAACTTTGAACAATCTAACTTCGTCAGTCAGAATATTATTTGAAATAATCATCTTTGGGGCTGCTTTTATACCACACTCATGAGTAAATGTTTAACCAAGGAGACCAAATATAATAGTCAACTTAATTGCAAGGACCAATTTATTTTGTATCCTCAACTTTTAATCCTAATTCGAGCGCAATCCTCAAATGACATAGTTTTCGAAACTCAACTCAATTTGCAGCTCACAAGTAGTGCATAAACTAGTTAAATAACTCGTCTTCGCTTTGACAAACAGTGTGTGGGAATATCGGACTAGGTTTCTAATAGTATTAGACCGGTCTGCCTGGTTCTGTGCTTCGTTTGGTTTAAGGCGAATTACCTAATACAGTACCAGCTGTACTAAGACTGCTAACACTTTACTTGCGTGTTTCTAAATTCAATAATTGTGATTAAGCCCTCCTTCAATGGCCATTTTTGAAGTGAACACTTCTTTAGCGGCGTTGTGCACTTTTTTTGTAATGGGTAAAAATGTTAAACTTGCGTCAGGACACGTGTCCTGATCGAAAATTCGTAAGACGGAATGACAGCCGGCGCGGCGTAGGAGAGGAAGTATTTATACTATAATTTCGACGAAGCTGTCAGCCGGCTCGTTGGTCTAGGGGTATGATTTTCGCGTAGGGTGCGAGAGGTCCCGGGTTCAAATCCCTGACGAGCCCTAACCTTTTTGAAGTGAAAACTTCTTTAGCGGCGTTGTGCACTTTTTGTCATGTTTGTGTACGATAGCGCAATAAATAAATATTGTATTCTACCACATAAATGATAGTACTTTTATACTGATAATTAAAGCAATTCGTGCAAAATTATTCCCTAACCATTCCAAAATATCAAAAATGCACAACGTTAATATTCAAGTTTTCACTTCTGCCGGCACTCCCGGAGTGCAACCCGTCGTTTTTGTCAAGGAACCAATATTTTTCAATGTAATAAGGTTGAGACTCATCTGTGTTCGAGCGGCCAGATCTGGCCGTTTCTGAGCAAGTTTTTTATATGAACAATTACACATACTTTATTACCTGCAGTATGGTGTTCCAAGTTAATGCACACGCGCGTATTTAATATTATATTAACGTGCTTACCAAGTCAGTCAGTGGGAGTTCCAATAGTGCTTTATTTAGTATTGTGGCTCCTAAATAGTTATTTTTATATTCTACTTAAGCTTATTTTTACCCTTTGTTTATGAACTGACGATAATTTACTAATATTAACGATTACTGAATTTGTAAGTAAAATCAATACTGTAAGTTTTAATTTGTTATCACTTTAGCATTTAAAAGTAGCACGCTACTTTTTATTATGTTATATTTAACTTTTATTGTAAACCTATAATACAGTATGTATTTGTTGGCTTCTTAATATAGGTACCTATAGACTGTAATAAAAAACCTATTTTTTAAATTGATTTATTGCTGTTGGTCTTCTCACTAAAATAAAATAAAAAAAATGTTAAGCAAGTTTTCTCGCCCGCGCTAGCAACAAAAGGCGTGTAAAGGAAGCATCGAAGCGACTGCATTGCGTGGGATCCCACGTGGGCTCACCCAGTTGTAGCTATTCTGTCATCGCGTGCATCGCCTTTACATAGCCTTATACGTCTCATAAAAAACATTACCATATTCGCCTCACACGCTCGATAAAAACGTGCGGTTGCCTCGTCAAGCTGGTTACGGTTCACTGGGAGATCATGCGTATTGTGATACATCGTGCCGGCTTTGTAGTCGGGAATAAATATTGTAGTTATGTTCTGGTAAAATAGGCACCAATTTACACTAGTGGGTTCCACGCTCGAAATGGTCATGCTATTATTATGATATTGACGTTTTTACAGTTGAGAATAAAATATCGTTGTAATATTATGGTGCTGACGTGATCTTGGTACATATCGTATAATTCTGGAAGAAATCCAACAAAATAAACAAATTCTTATGTTAAGAATATTATTCATAGGTATCTAAAATTATAAAATTATGAAAAATTTAAAGAAACATGCTATTTCAAAGTTATGAAGCTTCTAATAGATGATAAGGAAATACACACATAGTTCTGCCAATCCCTATGTGTCATTTGAAATAAATTCAAGAATTACACACGCATTTACTGAAACCATATTCACGTATCTTTATGGTCAACAAAGTCCTAGACATATATTCTATCAGCAAGTAGTCCGTAGCAGCCGCACCTTCGTTATAAATAAGCATACATACATACATATGAACATGTACTAGGAGAATATAATTACAGACATGGCATACAGATAACTCTGTGTTGGGTTGTTCCATATTTATAATACGACGATATTCTAATAGTTCTAAAACTCAATCTTCTCAATCTCAATCCACCAATTTTATTTTGTATTGTTTTTATATGTGATTTGTCCTTATATATTTATTTATTTATTTATTTTATTACTTATCACAAGTTTTGTGACATTTCATAACTGTACATTGGTGCTCACTAAGTACACTTGAAGTGGACTATTTAGTGATAAAATATTTCTTAAAGATGCTAAAATATTGTGTGGGCTAGAAACTCTTACTGGTCAAGTAATGAATAGAAATTAGTTGAATTATTAGGATTGTGTTCATTAGGAGGTTCTTGGGAGATGGGATGTTGTGGCTCTCAGTAAGTTGCAGTCAGAGAAGCATCAACTCTGACTTGTATTACGCTTGACATCCATAGGGATAAGATCACATTTCAAAGTAGGCTTTTTTTCCACCCCAGTTCAATTTTGTTTGGTCTTCTTACTCTTTAGTTTTTACTTACTTTTGTCAGTGGAGTTAAGTGGAGATGCCTCCATTCCTCTGTTCTTTCTGTCATCTTTTAAAAGTCAGAGTAAACTCACAGGATAGTTCGAGCAGGCATTCTATGTGATATAGTCATAATAACTCATAGAATTTTGTCATTTCACTATAATTAAATAAAAAAAGGTTTATTTGACTAATGCGGAACAACCCTGTAAACAAGATAATATTCTGGTCAATAGGTGTCACTTGATAGTACACGCAATTCTGTTTGTTTGTGCACTTTGTTGGTTTATATATTCTTCTTCGTCACCTTATCCCACTTTACGTGGGGTCGGGACAGCATGTGTCTTTTCCTGTTACCTCTATTCTTTGGCAAGGCACTTCATTATCCTAAACGCACTCCATCCACCTTGTTCCTATAAAAAATAATCGGATTTTCATACAAATTGACTTGTCAATTTGTATGAAAATCCGAATTTTTTTTCGGGTTTTGTGAAAGTTGTAGAACAAAAGTTGTTTAGTTTCATGCGCTGAGGTACCATCTGAGAGGTTTTGCGTTATTTTATTAACACGTTGTATCCAGTTTTGCACCTATTTGCACCTATTTAGTAACGTGGCTCTCTCTTCTCATTACTTGTCCATACCATCTTAGTCTATTGCTTCTTAACTTTTTCGTTATTAAGCTACCTTTGTACTTCCTCTTACATACTGGTTTTTAATTCTATTCATTCTTGTCACTCCACTCATCCATCTAACATTCTCATCTTCGCTGCATGCAGTCGTCTGTCATCCGTCGCCTTTGTAGCCCAACATTCTGAATCGTCAACTTGTTGGTTTATATATAAGGATTATTATATAAATATTAATATATAATATAAGGCGGAACAACCCTGGTAACAAAAGATTGAGCAGCGTGGGAGTGCCGCTGCCGTCGCCAAGTCAATAGACACGATGTCACTTGATAGTACACGCAATTCTGTTTGTTTGTAAGTACACTATATTACACCCACTTCATTTATTGTTTACCTAAGTATAAAGATTTTTATGGTATATGGAGTTTATTGTAAAAAGAGAAAATTGGATACAGAACACAATTAAAAAGTTAACACACAACGGCAAACTTATCCCATAATGACATACTATTAGAGAGAAAGAGATACCTAATCGGTCAGTAATTAACTAGGCGTCGAAGTGTTACAATTTCAATAATAGTTTGCAAAAATATTTGATACAACATGATGAAAAGTTACAAGTTTTCAATATCCAAGTCAATGTCCTGTTTTAAATACCTACTTAAACCTCTTCTTCGTCTAAGCGCGTTCCCGGTTGCATCCTCAGCTGTGCTTCGGAGCCAGAGGTGAACTTTCCTGCTTTTTCTTCTCCAACCCAAGGATGCCAAAGACTTGCCTTGGGAATGCAATTGTAGCATGAGATGTTTGTGCTAAGTCCTTTAGTCGCCTCTTATCTTACGAAATCGACAGGAAGAGATGGAGTGGTCCTATTCTAACCTGGAACCACACAGGTAAAATACCTATTTAAATATACTCAAAATAGGTATTAACAGTTACAATAAAGTGCTGATTTCATGAAATATGAAAATATCGTCTTAGCTCTCGCGGTTGCATCCTCAGCGGTCAAGGAATCAAAATCTAAGAATGAAAAATTTATTCAGTAATGACACTTTGACACGCCAATAAATTCGTGTGTAAGTACATTATGTGTAATGTTTATTTATATTTAAATTGTTAATTTATTTTTAAGAAAAATGCTTTAAATGCAAGCTTTTCGCAACGATCACTGCTGAGAAGAAACGCCGAAATAAACTAAATATAGTTAATTAAAATCTTTTTTGCACCAAAACATAGTGATACAGATTTATTAGATTATAGAAAACACATGACAAAAGGCGGCATTTACCCAGTATTGGTCACCTACGCGCTAATAAATACTAAAATATGTAGGTAAGAAATTCATTACGAAAACGTTTTGAGGCATTTCTAGCTAGTGGTTCTCGTTTCGTCCGAAAAAACATCAAGAATAAATCATAGAGACGGGTATTCATTCCGGAGAAAGGGATTTGGTCGCATTACGCGGTTCCCAATTTATTTAACTCGTTACGTGAAACGGATCGCAGCCTTGGGTTGGAACCGCCTGAACCGTGATGTTAACCGTTCCGTTTTAGATGAATAAACAATGCGTGAAAAGAGCTTTTCTTTTCGAAGACGCAAACGAGTATGCTAAGGAAATAAATTATTGGAAAAGATTTCGTAGAGTTTTTGGTTTGTTTAGTAATGATTTTTACCGCGATAGAAGTATCACCAAATAATGACATTCCATGGATTTTTTTATTTTGATAAACTTTGCCTAGCAGTGGGACATATCACCGATAGGCTAGGAAAAATCTTTATACTACATAATGGTAAACATTCAAAAATTAAGATTTTACTATGTAAACTCTTCTAAATTGTAATAAATAAATCTGAAATAGAATCAAATTTACTCAATGCAATAAGTTTCGAGCAAGTAATTAGGTACCTAAGTTGCGTTATAATTTTCATTCTCTCCAAAACTTTTTGATGCTAAAATATATAAGATCTCGATTACCACACCTCATATCATTTCATAGCTCTAAGCAGTCTCAAAGTTAGGATATTATTCAAAGCGACTTGCGAGCTTCAGGACACTTCAATTAATCACACATAAAAGTTCAGCACAAAGGGCTGTCAGTGCTACCGCTTGTGTCATTTCTCAGGAACTCGGAGTACCGACACTTGGAACGATTACATACGACCATAAATTCGGTATTATGGTGGGTCAAAAATAAATTATTTGGTACTGTTAATAGAATAAAACGTCACAAAATAATGCCACTTGTAATTGATCACATCCACTTTGAACGTGATTTTAGATTAATTAATGCAGAAAAACGTATATTAAGATAGGGCAATTTGACTCCAAGGAACTATGACGTCATAAATCGATATTTCATACAAATCCCATAGAAAATTTTTGTTTTTGATTTTAAGAAAAAAGTATCTGATTTGACTTGATGCAAAATAGCGTATTCAGTTAGCCCTAGTATAAATTCTAACTTACTCTACATAGAAAAATTTTACTCTTATCTAGTTACTTCAACTATTGACATCTAAAAGTTTGTTCATTAGGTTCTTTGCATTTTATGTAATAAATAGTATATTACAATCGCGCAGAGCATACAAAAAGTTTTGAAATTCCCTGCCTCCCACTTTACAGTCAAACGAAATATGTAAAAGCATGCAGGGTGCTTTGCGGATCACCTCGCACCTCATCCCCTGAGTCTCTTCGTATTCCGCCAAGGTACAGCTCAGATTTCATCAAGCTGGACAAACAAATCATGCAGGCCATGATTGACTGCCCAATTATTCTCAATAGACAGCGAATGCGGGTAGGCGATAAGGGCGTCACATTTAGACGCTCACAGGTGGCAGAGCGCTCATTCGAGCGTTAGATCTCGGCAAGGACGGACGTCGCGGTCGATTATCGATCGCGGTTATATTAAATTAAGAGTGATCAAAGCTTGGTCTTAATTTAGTTTTGCTATATTTAGCAATGTACGATATTGAGTTTTTTACGACTGTTTGCAGCCTGTATATAAAAAATTGATATATTCAGTAATTGACAAATCTCTGAAACTTCAAGGCATTGTATCGATCTAAATGTTTGAAAGTTATTGTAGAGAGGATTACATACTTTTTAATACTCAATCATTTATTGCTTCCTTAATGGATTACATACAGGTCTTTAATTATTAACATTATTATTTAAATAAGAATGTGTGATATAGCTGCGTTTTTTATTTGCTTAGTCGCATGAACAACAAAGAAAGCGTATTCAGCGAACGAAATAATTCAGTCGTTAAGCGTGAAAATGTCAATAATTCACCGCATAAAAACATTCCTCTCATACGGAGAGTTCAGCGGCAGTTTCATCGGGCGGCATTAAAAAGCCCTCTCTTTTTCTATCAAACGAGGCCATTTCCTCTGCTGTCTCGTTGAATTGACATCCATCGACGTTAGCTCACAATGAAAAAGTATATTACATTTACCAGAGTAAAATAGCGGGCCATTTTAAATCTAAGGGGCCGTTTACACAGTCCGTTAACCACGGGTTTGTCCCAAAAAATATTAGAAATCAACACAAAAGTTTTATTTTGCCAAATATTACTGTATTAATATTGTATTATTTATTTTAACACTTTATTGTTGCAAAGTAATTAAATATACTTTTAACCAATGGCGGACTTAATGCTAAGAGCATTTTCTCCCAGTCAATCATAGGGATAAACAGAAAAAAAAAAATTGTGCAGCGCAAAAAAGCTAAATAAAAAGCTTGGCCATCTAGTATTGGCGAATTAAATACTGCTCACGAACTACTACTACTGCGCACGAAAATGATTTTTTTCTTTTACTATAGCGGAAATCAGAGTTTAAAAAAAGAGCGGTCAGAGCTGGTCGCCTCAGACGAACTCTAGGTCCAGACAGGACCAAGAGCCAAAACTTATGTGTTTTCCTAAGCATATAAAGATTAAGATAAATTGACTAGCAGCGCATCTTTCTAGATTCAACCCTCACCCAGCGCAACGATGTTTAATACGCGTTAAAGTTGACTCACCGTGCTACTAAAAAATCCCGCGTTGGTTATGCTCTTCCAATCGGTTCGTATAAACGGGCCTTAAGCCCGTTTGATAAAGCGAACATCTGTATTATTGGCCGCCATTAGGAGGCTTTGTTCAATCATGGCGTTTTCGGGAGAGCCAATGTCATTTCTAAGCGGAATCTATACTTTACTTTGCTCACGTATTGATTTAATTTATCAAGCTTTACGTGCGCGTAATGAACTTGTTTAAATGTAGATAGCTATGCTATTAATATGAAATTAATATCATTCATGGTAATAAATCTTTATTTTAGGAATTTTGGAATTATAGTTATTGAAATCGTGTACGTCGTCTTTATCCTTAACGGGGTAGACAGAGACTGCAAGTCTGAGTGAAAAGTCACTGTAAGTGTGATGATGTGAAAAGGAATTTAAATAGTATGGTTGCAAGCCGCGTCGCCTATTATCATGATTCGGATTTTCACCTATGGTTGAGCGGGAAAAGATAAAATGGAAAATACGTATAGAACTTCGTTTGATTGACTGATTTGATTTGATCAGGCGTACATATCAATCTATCAAAAGAATAAAAAGGTCGGAATAAAAGAAATAAAAAGCCAGCAACCTGACAGTAAGTAATTCTATTTCCGTTTGTATGTGTAGGCTCACTATGAATCTAAATGTGGGTTTGTAATCTATTTGTCTTCTTCGTGAGAGATAAAACATCATCATTATATAGCGGTTGAACTGTTATCTAATGCTAATAAAACGGTGCTGTAGCAATAATCCTCCGGGATAAATAAAGATAAACTTTGCATTTGACCTCGCAAGCGTCGCAGGGTGTCCGGGAAAAACACCCTTTAGAGAGCATACGGCCACTATGTACTCTAATTATATAGCAGAAAGATCGAATTTCAATCAACATTTTGCTCCAATAGGTAGACAACGTAAACGCTACCTTCAGCTACTGTAATTAAGTGCTTAATGAAACAATTTGCAATCGATCAACTCCTAATACCCGTTGAATTATGTACTGTAACACAAAGTATCACGGTTTATTATTCGTTTTTAGGCTTATCGTTTGGCACATAAAGTTTATTTTACTATTGTTTCCTACGTTGTGTGTTAAAGTTTGCGCGAAGCGTGTCCTATGTTATTTGCTCGTAATAGTTCGGCAGTCAGTGTATGGTAATGTTTTTTATCGCATCTGCCCGGAATAGGCGGGTCTGATCGAATTTATATATGACAGTGCGACGTTTTTCACGGAACAAAGCCTTTGTAGCGGCGATATTGGATCTGGAGTAGAATATAATGGTAATATACAGATGCTGTTAGGAAACTTTTGTATTGGTAGACCTCGGATCGAGGACGATGCCCACTGGAGATTACGAATAACGCAAGCACAGACGCAAGTTGAGATTATTGAGTCCGGGGAAATTCTACTTACTCTCGAGAGATTCTTGTATAATGAAATTCATTGAAGATTAAGGTTCTTAGAATCCTTTTCAATACTGAAATAACTTCTGAGTATTAAATATCTATCTATGTATGGTATAATAAGATATGGTACTCTCTTTCCGTGATAGCTGGTTACGTGATAAGAACAAGAATACGTCATCAGTTGGGAGTGCTGCCTCTATATATGATTGAATTACCCGAGAAAAGTGCATTGTTAGTGTTCCGTTCTTTAGGGGAAGTGAAATCAGGATGGAAACTTATTTTTACATACCGCTTTTATAACTTTTGTATTTTATAATCTGTTTGTACATGATAAGGCTCTTTGGTTCATGATAGAAAGAAATGGAGAGAAATGATATACTGAGCCGATCCCCCATAGGGAAAAGGCGAGGCGGATAATGTATCTATAGAATCTACTGGTGAAACTCAGAATATGAAAAAGTTAAGTTTTTTTTTTATTTTATTTTTTGGCACACAAAACACTCTTACAACACAGCTTTACAAAATAAATTATATAATAGAAACATGTCTAGTTGCAAAACCAAAAAAATTGTGCGCACAGCATGCTAAACATTGTTTTTTTGACAAGTTTTCTCGAAATTAGGCAGGAAACTAATGTCTTTAACGTTCATAACGCAAATATATCTCAGTTCAACTTGATTAAGAGTAATCCTAACTCCGGGGTAACTGCGGTTTTGCTAGTTCGGCGTAATTGATTTGAGGTTAAGGAACAGGTGTTCCATGAATGCTACTTTTGTAACAAAGGATTGTTTCGTGATATTTGATCTCTTGATTTAAATATCTTTGTACGTACTTATATATTTTTTTTGAAAGCCGTGTGGTTTCCAGCTGAGTAGAATAGGACCACTCCAAGTCTTCCTGTGGATGTCGTAGCAGGCGACTAAGAAAATATGAGCTAAATAAAGCTTATAAACATCAATACGACCTCTCCAACTCGTGGCAAGTGGCAAGTTTGGAGAGCGTAGGCTAAATCCTCTGGCTGCACTGGCCAAGTATGGCTCTGGTAGTACAGGGAGAGTTATGCTCCTCCAGTGGAGACAACAAAAGACCTAATGATGATGATAATGATATATTTTTTGGAAATATGAGCAAATCGAGAGTGTATTTTCATAGTCATAGTCATGTCAGTCTTAGTAAGAATTTAAGGGCAAAAAAAACAAGGTTTGCTTGGACTATTTTTCATGGAGTAACATTCTCAACTTCCTAGATCCTACTAATTAATTTGTTTAACTATTTTACCCGAATGCGGCAAAGCCGAAAAGGAGGGTATATGTGTTTGACCTGTATGTTTGTTCCCTAGTAACTACTAAACGGCTAAACCGATTTTAATAAATTATACATGGTTAGACTCGTCTTAACTACTAGAGTGGCATAGGATATATTAAAATTATTGGAAACAAAAATGGCGGATTTTAGGCGCCAAATTGCGCGGCATAAAAATCTTTTCTATTTAAAACCTATCGAGTGGGGTATCAAATTAAAGGATTTATTCAAGGATTACAAAAATATTTGCTATCTGTTTAAATGAAATTTGGAATGAGAAATGCTAAAAAAAAACGATTTTTGTGTCCGATTCTATGTTCCTAGTAACTACTAACCGGCTAAACCGATTTTAGTAAATTATATATGGTTAGATTCATATAGATTAACCACTAGACATAGGGTAAAACTAATTTAATATAATCTGTATATATATAGATATACAACACAAATTACAAATGCACATATAACTTAAGCACTAGAAAAAAATATGTACTTTAGGAAGTCGGTTTTACTAATTATCCAACGAAGAGTGAAAGCCATTTGTTATTGTTTATATTTCAATCAGAAATCCTTTCCAAGGTACATAATTCAGTGAAGCTGCACTTGGGACACTCCGAAGGCAATTTCCACAAAGTTCCTCAATCTTTGTTCTTTTCTTGATAACTTCAACTTATTCTAAGAATGTTACTTCTTTGAAACCAAGTTTCTCTTTGACTTTGTTTACCAAAGGCACTAAGGGTCGTACAAAAAGAATTTTAAAATATTTTGTCCTTTGAACGTTGAAATTAAAGTCTTTATTTATACAAGTTTCCTCATTTAGGTAGGTACCTATACGAGTAGGTATATGTATATTTCAATCTTGCACTTTTTTGTAGTGTTTTGCAATATTAGAAATATAGATTGATTTATATGAGATGGTAGTGTAGCCTTTATTGTTATATTTAATTTTGATGTTATCTCTATACGTAGTCTTTTTCTTTCTCTCTATATCAACTGTGTTTTTTTTAACATATTTGGATTTCTGATAATAATATATAATTATATCTAAAATCTTAATAACTAAAACTAATAATGTAATTGTGTCACCACATACTACTACGATACTACAGTTTAGGAGCCCGTACTACCCTAAAGTTCTTAAAGCGATATCACTACATAGTATAAAACAAAGTCGCTTCCCACTGTCTGTCCCTATGTATGCTTAGATCTTTAAAACTACGCAACGGATTTTGATGCGGTTTTTTTTATTAGATAAAGTGATTCATGAGAAAGGTTTATATGTATAATACGACCGCTAGTTATCAATATTAACGAAATGCTCATTTTGAAATAAAAACACAGCAAAGTTCTGGACTAACTCTAAACATAATAAGTTTCGAAAACACGATTGCTTAAAATATTCTCGATAGAAAAACATTGCGAAGTTGCTTCCAAATCTCATCAGAATTATACTAAAACAGAAAGTATTTAAGAAATACAATAAATTAGAACTTTTAACTTTGGATTATAATTGTATTAAACATAAGGCAGTCATCATATGTCTTACTTTTTAAATAACTCTTAATTATTCTTTGTAAAACGAAAAAACCTCAAAACCAGAACCAGCCTCATTAATCCACCGCGATTCCCGACGCCCCGCATGGCTCGCTGTCTCGCTTCGGCTAGCGTAAATTTGTGTGCGTGGAAGCGGGAGCAAAATTTAGATTATTAACATCAGGCGCACTCTTAATTATTAAGTTTTAATTATACAGGTTTCCTATAAGTGCTATGAGTAAGTAGCATGTGTAATTGTTTATGTATATATAAAGTGAAAAGAGTGATGACAGAACATATGATGAAATATGTCATAGTAATATAAAAAAAGTCCAGATGTTAATTTATTTTTCTAATGTAAATTAATTTAAATAAAAAAAAAAACAAATTGAGAAAATCGAAATATAAATATTCCTATCAAATTTTCTATACGCAACTAAGGTAGGCTATAGGTACAAGTAAATGCAAGAATTTGTTGTTGCAACATAACCCTCCGCAAGAAAAATAAAATTATCCCCGTAAAATATTCCTGTAAAATACACCGAGCGGTCTTTAGAGATAGCTCTACAATTTAGCCGTGTTATAAACTCATTTACGCGCCCTACAAAGTCGACAAAGTTTCCACAAAGTAAAATGTTTTGTAACGGAACCCAGACCTGAATAGGAATAAGGCAAATACGTTTTAAGAATATGCCATTAGTTCCGCTGAAATAAATTGTCTTTGGAATTAAAAGTCAGCTTGATTTACGATAAACAATGTCGAGATATTTTATGGCGGAGCATAAAAATCTTTCGTAACTTTTTCTCTATGCTACTCGTAGTTGGTTTTCTCTGCACTACACATTCCTTACCTGAGGAAGATAAAGCAATATAAAATACTGGTGCTTGAAAGTGTTTTAAAATACCTTAACACCTTATATGCCATTGAGATCAGCGGTGACCGGGAAAGAAATAAGAATCTATTGTATTTGCAATGAAGGCGTTGAGATAAACACAGTAATAAAACTTATTAATATAAGAATCAAATATTAATATAAGAAGTATTTTTACTAGAGAAGTGTTTCTATAGTATCAAAGAATTTCTGAAATGACATATCACTGAAAAAAATATGTATTTACTAGTAACCAAAAGTTTGGTTATTGGTAGGCCATAATTTAGTGACTTGCGAACTACGACTTATTTATAACAAAATCAGGTTCATTTAGTTGTGTCGAGATACATGCAGCTTAAATATGTTTGTTAATAGTAACTTAATCATTTGACTTCCCTTAACCAAACTGTCTATTAAAAAAAGACAATGTAAATAAGTAATGAAATAGTTTGTATAAATTTACCTAACCATTTGATATTCTTTAAACTAATTGCATGTTAAAGAATAGCGATCCTCTGTGACAGTAGATTGACCGGTGATTTTACTGTTTGCTTGATTAGTGAGCTGTTGCTCAGTTAACGGTAACCAAAAATATTTAAAATTTTGAATTTGCTGATGTATTACTGGTTACAATGGGTTTGTTAGTATGTAACAAAACCGTTTTGTTAGTAGCAAAATATCAGTTTGGTATAGACTGCAATGCGTTTGTCATTATGTAACAAAACTGGTTGGTTATTAACAAAATTTCAGTTAGGTAATTGGTAACCAAAATAATACAGTGTGTAATTTAAAATAATGTTAATATTTTATTATCTCCTCATGAACATGAAACCGTACAACTATCCCAAAGGCACGTCACAAGATGAAAAAAAAGAATGGTCGGGTGACCATTTTTTTTAGTACCGTAATTTAGTACATTAATTCAGTCGAAAATTACGGCACTGATTTTGTATGGGATGACAAAATTTTCTTTTCATTTTTCAACCAGTTCCTTCGCGGAAGTTGTAAAGTTTCATGTTTTAATTGAGATACTAAAATATTAATAGTATTTAAAATCTCTAGTCTCACCTGTGCACTGCTTACTACCGATATTTTAAATTCGGATTAAGTAAAAAAAAAATGCATAGCCATCCCATTTTTTCAAAACTAACTTTATAAATAAATACTTATAGGCAAATCAGACTAATAGCACACTAGCCTCAAAGACAGTTTAAATTTGTATTATGGGATACTAACTAAACGATACTATAATTTATAATAAATACATGTATAGATAAACACCCAATACGCAAAACAATTTGAAAAAGTTTTTCTTGCCCTGGCTGGGAATCGAATCCAGAATCTCCGGAGTGGCGGACTTTGTTGACTATTACGTTACGGGGGTCGAAAAACTCTGGGAAAATATATAAGTAGGTATTTACTGTGTGCTTCCTAACATGAGTTTTTCTTTTTTTCAGGTAAGTTCCAAAGTGGCAGTTCAGCAAGTATTCGGCCGAAGAAGGTTTAATTAAAAGGGCTAACTTACAACAATTCAGTTTGATCGCAAGAAATACTTCTAGTTCGACTTCAAAGGCCCTCGTCGCAAATATTTGATGATTTTAGACCCGAGTCCCGAACTTTGAGGACCGTATGCAATTTTGATATTTTATTTTCAAGTTACTGAAAAGAGATAAACAAACGTACTCTTAGGTATGAAGTTTAATACTTAGGTACTAATACTAATTACTTTTTAAGAGACATGCAATTTACTAACTTAGTATAAAATTCGTTATTATATTCTTTTTATTAAATATTCGTTAATATAAAATAAAAGTCGTAGAAGGCGACGTAGGATACACAAGCTAAACAAAGCTTATAAACATCAACCTCTCCAACCCGTCTGGCCAGGCTGGAGAGTGTAGGCCAAATCCTCTGACTGCTCTGGCTAATATATGGCTCTGGTAGTACAGAGAGGGTCGTGCTCCTGCAGTGGACACTAAAAAGACCTGATGATGATGAGTATAAAATTACAAAAGAAACACACTAGTTTACTATTATGTACTAATTACTGTTGTCACTAAATGACAGTCTACGTTAAATGCCTGTAAGCAGTTTAGAAAATCTGACATCAGTGTTATTATTACACTCGATAGGAATGATGATTCTACGTAAAAAGCTCATGGGTTTCCGTACAAATTGATCAGTCTACTAAGTATATGATCTGTGAATTTAGTAACATCTACAATCTTCTTCTGCCTTATCCTTATCCCACTCTTTATGTGGGGTTGGCACAGTATGTCAGTTTTTACAAGCTTTTATTTAACTTGCAATGTATGTTTGTTCGAGTGGAATCTTGCAACTCAATTTTAAAGCAGATATCTTCAACTGATTGAGCTTAAATTTTGCGCGCATATGTACTTATATCATGTGACAATGCAATATTATGATGACTTGGAGCTGATCTGATGATGAAGCTGGAAGGTGGCCATAAGAACTCAGTAATAAAACGACGCAACCCCATTGAGTTTGGGCTTATTTGTTTTGTGTTGACAAAAACCTTTGGTCTCATAATAAAAGCTTGTACAAAAATGTTTTTTTTATAAAAACTTTTTTTTTCTACCTTGCTTTACCTCTATCATAGTAACATCAACAATATCACAGTGCAGTGCAGTGTTTATATCCACAGTAAATCACCAGTTGTAAGAAAACCCATCATAAGACGAACTCTCCAGAGATTCCAGTTTGACATCACCAAAATTACAGACAAAAGTCCCTAGAGGGCGCCGGGAATGCCGGGATACGTGACGTAAGTTCGCACTTCGGGTTATTGCGTCATAAAACAGGCTTTATAAATTTTGTATGACCGCTATGGGACTGCGATACCCCCTGTCCAAAGCGAGATCTCATAAATGTATGAGCTTATTCAGTTTTTTATGAGTTTTCATGAGCCGCGGCGCTGGGTGCCGGCCTTTTAGATTACTTACCGCATAGCGCCATTTTGGCTTTTATACCAGCGTCAAATAGTTTACGACGTTAAATTTGTTTTATTTGCCTAGTAATTTATGTTACTTTCTAACGCTTAACGATTTATGCCTAGTTTGTTTTATGTTGTTAATAATTTTTTTATTATCATTATTGGTAATAAATTGAACTAATAAACGATTCCCCAAGTTGTATAGTATGAATAATTAGCTCTAAAGAGCACTTTTGGTTTATCAAACACCCTAATTTAAATGTTATAAAATCACAGCCCTCTTCGCTTCTTTGCATCAATTCGAGCAATCTCACTTGACATTTATTTCGAAACAGATAAAGCAATTTACTGCAAGCAAAAAGCAGTCTTTATTTATTTTTTATCTGCAAAGATAAGGGTAAGGACACAAGCGATTTATTTACTGCGTTGCATGATGCCCACACGCGCCCCAAGGGCTATTAAGCCATTAGGAATGAAATAGGAGGCGCCCTTATCTCCCCGCAGCAGACAAAATAAGCGAAGGAATGTAACCGCGAATTAACTCTTGCTCATTCATACTGTCTTGGTACTCCTGGTAGCTAATGGAACGCCATTCAGGGTATCCGTATAACAGCTAGACTAATTTAAACTTTTTAAAGGACTTTTTCGAGTTGAATGTTATTGTATTGTATCAATGAAAACATACATAATATACCTATCTTAGGAACGTGTCCTACAAATATCTGCGTAATGAAACAATCTTTACTTATTTGTATTTCAGTTTGTAAATTGTGGAGTGAGAATTCTTTTATAATGCTGGTCTGGAAGCAAAGAAGAAACTTAGGATGTTCCAGCTGCTTCTCTTCCCGCGAAGATCGTAGAATCTGATTGCGGGAATGAGCGAAAATGCGAATCATGTTAATAGGCGATGCGGCTAGCAATCCATCACTATTTCGATTTCTTTTTTCATCTTCTCGCCCTCAATTACGCTAATAGTGGCCTTTAGGTCTGCGGCCCTGCTGTCCGGAGCTATCTTTTACAGTCAACCATAAAGAAAATGCCAAGCATAGATTAATATTGTATGTGCCAAGTATATAAGTAAGTAAGATACAGGTGGCGCAGCAGTTCGATTTTTAGGGTTCCGTACCCGAAGGGTGCAAACGGGACCCTATTACTGAGACTCCGCTGTCTGTCCGTCTGTCCGTCTGTCTGTCCGTCTGTCTGTCTGTCCGTCAGTCACAGGAATAAAGTTAAAAATTAAAGGGGGTCGTCATACAAGCAACGTGTTTCTTCAGCGTTTTAAAACATTGTTCGGTGGTACGGAAACCTTCATGTACGAGTCCGACTCGCACTTGGCCGTTTATCAAATATTTCAGCAGAGCAGCTATTGTCAAACTGAGGAAAATGTTTGTAAATCTATTGTCATTACAAGAAAACTTTTCTATTTCCAATATTAGTTCCGGAGATCGTCCGCTGCTGACGCTACCGCTTTCCGATCTCGAATCGGTTTTATGCCGGTTTTACGGCGGACGTAAAACTTTTAGTATTCTTCCTTAAATTTGTCGCGTTCCCGGATATCGTGTAGTCCATTGACTTATTGTATTGACCCTTTTCACTGATTGCTGGTCGATTTTTACAGACCAAATTCTCTGTTGCTTACATCTTTCTTGCTTATTTTGGGTTCTTTTCTTAGTATTTTACGACAATGTTTTTTTCGCGTGTGTATATTCATCATATAATATTAGGTCCTTACATATGAAATTGCCGATTTTCAATACTGGCAACTTTAAAATCAAATATCTTGCGTTTCATTAGGAATTCCAAATTCAAATTTATTTCGAAATAAAGCCAGAAAAATATTGTTTTAAAATTCGTATTTCATTTGTTTGAGTTTCAACATTGCTATAACAACAACTATGGACAAATTAAAAATTCGCGGTATTTACGAATACGAGTTCCACCGTGGCACCAGTGCTGCAGAAACGACTCGAAGAATAACGACGTGTATGGACCAGGCACCGCTAACGAACGAACGGTGCGTTTTTGGTTTCAACGTTTCCGTTCTTCGAACGTTCGACCTGATACTCAAGTGAATAACGAAGAATTGAAGGCGATAGTGGAAGCGGATCCATCTCAAACCACTTCTGAATTAGCAGCAGCCTTCGGCGTAAGTGACAAAACGATACTTATCCACTTGCGCTAAATCGGAAAAATTAAAAAACTCGAAAAGTGGGTACCGCACGAATTGACTGAAGCAGACCAACAAACACGCGTTGCTTGCTGCGTTTCTTTGCTTAATCGCCGCAATAATGAGGGGATTTTGAACCGTATCGTGACTTGTGATGAGAAATGGATCCTGTACGACAATCGGAAGCGATCATCACAATGGCTTGACCCTGGAGAACCGCCAAAACCTTGCCCTAAGCGAAAACTGACCAAAAAGAAGATTCTGGTTAGTGTTTGGTGGACCAGTGCTGGTGTTATCCACTACAGCTTCTTGAGATCAGGCCACACGATTACTGCAGACTTGTATTGCCAACAATTGCAAACAATGATGGAAAAGCTCGCCATTAAACAACCGAGACTGATGAATTGCTCTAGCCCACTGCTCCTTCAGGATAACGCTAGACCACACACTGCACATCAAACGATCGCCAAGTTAGAGGAGCTGCGACTGGAACCTCTGCGTCACCCACCATACTCTGCAGATCTTGCCCTAACCGATTACCACTTTTTTCAAAATTTGGATAACTTTTTACAAGGAAAAAATTTCAAATCTGATGAGGCAGTCAAAACCGCCTTCAAACAGTTCATAGACTCTCGCTCCCAGGATTTTTTTCCAAAGGTATCAATGATCTGCCTATAAAATGGCGGAAGTGTATCGATAACAACGGCGCATACTTCGATTGATTAAATAATAATTTCATTAAAAAAAACTTGTTTCACTTTTTTGATACTGAACGGCAATTTCATATGTAAGGACCTAATATTATATTATATATGCATTATTATTATGCATATTCATCATCATCAACAACCTCATTTTTAGCCCACAATAACCCACTGTTGGGCATAGGTCTTCCTTTTTTTGCTTCATTCTCTACCGTCCTGTGCTAGTCTCATCCACTGCTTTTCCGCCGACCTCACAACATCGTCTGACCAACGGGTCGGTGGTTTCCTTACTGGTCTGTATATATTCATGTTTTAATATTACATAAATTATATGAGTCTTGGTTTCTTGGAATAATTATTTTTATTTCATAATTTCGCTACAATAAATAATCAAACATATTTAATTCATATGTGCAATACGAATGCGAAAAAATATAAAGCATTTTTTGTTAACTTGTTATGATATGAAATATTATTTCGAAGCTTTTTCATTTAAAAGTATTCATAAAAGTACAAGGTAAATTAGGTTTTTACGCATATCACAATAATATTTTTAAAATTAAGTTCTAAAATCGAAAAATAATAACAAAAATATTATGAAATCTTACGTAATAAATGTTGCGCTTGATATTTTTAGAGAAATATTTAAAACTATGTTGTTTATGATACTGAATAATTCACTTTATTTCTTGATATGTTTAAATCAGCTCAAATGTGATATAAGAAGCTAAATTGATAATTGCGTTTTTAACCATAAAAATTGTTCCTTGCAAATTTTATTCAGTTTCAATAAGTTATAAAATGAATATGCTATTGGCTATGCTGCAAACAGAAAAAAAAATCGGCCTCGGCCTTCGGCCTCGTCACGCAGCTCGGCCTGCAGCCTCCAGTTTGTATGAAATTTATACGAGGGGGATTTTTTTGTCCGAAAATTAAAGAATAATACCGGCTCTGATAATTGCTTAGGTACCCCTTCCACTTTGTCTATAGGGCCAAATCTTACCGTTTTGCCAGGCTGTACCTCTTCCCCATCAGGTTTCTGCAAATCCTCAAACGTCAGATTTTCAAGTACTCGAACCTCAGCCCTCTATACATTCCACTAAATGCTATATAGCTTGTAAGCCTACATGGTAGGCGGAGTGGGGGGTGTTAGGTTTTATTCTCATTACGGAATATCTTGATTCGGTCGCCGCGCTCAAAGCCCGCGATAAAAGCTATGCAATAGCTTAAAAAAATACCTTGTATGCTTCTATAAATAAAAATATATCCAATTGATGTCTAATGACATTATAGAAATCTGACTCACAACAAGCCTTGAATGAGTCACGAGTGGTATTCCCTCTAATTTCTGTTTACATGTGGGGAGGGCGAAAAAGGGGACGTTCCGTCCTCGGTGTGAAGCGGGGTCCCTCGGGAACGATTACTGCCCGAGACGCGAACGTTAGTTGATACGGGATATGTTCTGATATGTGTGTAGCCCGTAAATATATTGCGTACTACTCGCCTCGTACTCGTAAAATAGCTAGGAAATTGCGGAGAGATCAAGGCGTATTACGGAGCATATTACTTAGTTTCTTTTATGGAGCTTTTATTGATTGAAATACATGTAGCGGGAGAGGTGATATGTTCGACCGCCACAAATGATCTTCCCGCCAGGCATGGTGTTGCGCCTGGGGAACCGCGGCTCCGACGTTGTATTGTCGGAGGATGTATATATGTCATGTTGCAACCAGAACTCTGATATCGAGATGTAGGATACTGTTAGCGCCATTTCGTATGCTTCTTGTGAACTATGTTGTAGCCGATGTGGTTGTAGTTCCTCGAAGTGGCGTAGAGGTCGCTACATACATATTGTACTTTCTTCTTAACCACGCAACTTGAATGTGATTTTCATTAAAGTGGAGGGAGAGCATCTTTTGCAAAGTGTATAAACAAATTGATAAGAACGAACGAAACAACCGTGTGGCTTCCAGCCTACTCGTAGAATAGGACCACTCTATTTCTTCCTATGGATGTCGTAGGAGACGACTAAATTACTAGGCACAAACATCGTGCTACAACTGCATTTCCAAGGAGGGTTTGACGTCGGGTGGCGTAAAACTTTTCGTACAAATGCATTTCCAAAGTAGTAGAAGCCAAGTGTACGGTCGTAAAGTATAGACAAATCGTTTAAACTGACCATTGACGTGCATATTATTTTGGAGAGGAAGCGGAAAAGCACAAATCGAAGCAGTACAGCTGAAAATGCAATCGAAAACGCGCTAAGTTGAAGAAGATGAACGAACGAATGAAGTTTAAAGGTATACGTGATGTGTGTGGGATACGGGCACCTGGCGGAGTGATGGCAGGTAGAGCAAGACACTAACTGAATGGTTGCCCAGAACGCGTGAGAGTAGTGTCGGGCGTCTGCTCTTTGCGATGGGTTGACGACATAATCATAGTCGCGGGTCGCACCTGGATGAGAGCAGCACAGGACCGAGATGGGTGGCGTCGACGAAGAGAGGCCTATTCTCAGCAGTGGGCGAAAGACGGGCTAGGGTGACGATGATGATGATGAAAAAGGTTTTTATAGTTACATAAAAAAAAAGTATTTTTAAAATACAATTGAAAAAGAAAGGTGGTTGTCTCTTTATTATTGCCAACGATAATATAAAAGTACCTAAAGTAAATACAAGTACGTCAACCAGTGCCCTTTACCAACAAATCCCTACATTTTTCTCATTGTCGCGCGCCGAAAAATCTAAAGGAAAAAATATGTTATTTGAGGCGTAGCTAAAATTTGGTACATTATTGCAAATTGGACGCACTCTGCCTCCTTAAATCTCAAAGAGTGAGTTCAGTTTACGGTACATCGTGAAATTGGGGAGAATCTTGAGATTCCTGAACCATGGCTTAGGGATGTCACACATCTACTTGCATAAAATAATACCGCAGTCGACTCAAAAAATATTTTTTATAAGTGAATAAGTAGTTTTACTTGCTTGTAGTTGTACTGTTCCAATGCTGGACAAAGGCCTTTCTTTCTGTGCGTCTCTATCTTCTACGACTAAATAAGTTATTGCTAATGTAAATTAAAATTAAATTGAAACTAATTATAAATTAAAAAACCGGTCAAGTGCGAGTTGGAGTCGTACACGAAGGGTTCTGCACCTCCGTACAATCTTTTAAAATGCTGAAAAATACAAGTTTTGTTTCTTGTAGGATGATGCCTTTTAATTTTTAAATTTATCTTATTTTTAGTCTTTATAGCGGCCACAGAAATACATAGGTAATCGGTGAAAATCTCAATGTCTAGCTATAACTGTTCAAGAGATATAGCCGTGTATCAGACGGACGGACAGACGGACAAACAGCGGAGTCTCAGTAATAAGGTCCCGTTGGCACCCTTTGTGTATGGAACCTTAAAAAGTAAGTAATATTCGTAACTAGATACGTATAGCAATATATATAATATAGCAACGTACCATATGCGTAACTAAAGTTTTTCGCATTCAGTCTTGCTTTTAACTTCTTAACGAAATCAAATATGACAGATCTATGAGCATAAAGAGACAAGCCTTGCCGTATGTCAAGTTCTTCTTCTTCTTCTTAAGGTGTCCCTCCAACTAGTGAAAGTTGGCGATTAGTTTGGTGTAGTCCTCTTTATTCTTAGCTCCGCGGAGTAGCTCCAGCAGAGCAAGTCAAGATAGCCGTGTGTAAAAGAGCAAAAACTAATAGTAGTTTTTCTCGATAGTTAATCTCGAAAGCAGGGTTATACTTATCTCGTATATAGGTACAAGGTAAAAGTATAACCCTGCTTTCGAGATAGTCCGAGTCCGTGCAGCTAGTTACACCCCTAATCCCGCAAACACGGAGTCCCGCTGTTGCCGCCCGGCGAGAGAGGTTATTATAAAGGGATTTATGTTGCGTCTCTAACCAGATTACCAGGTGTGAGCCCTCACCTTTCAGGCAGAGGAATGGGATAACGGGTAATTGTAGCATAGATTTTAGTCGCAAATCTCTTGAAACTTGATATTAACACGTTGAACGCCGTGGGGGTCACCGGTGACCCCCAAGCAATCATAAATCTATTGTCAGCAATGAGGGCGTTCAAAGGCCTAAAATGGAATTCTAGAAGTACTCGGTACATATTCGTCATTTACTGTTTGAAAACATTCTTAACAGCAGTGTAGGAGCACTATTAAATTGAAAAATATACGAACTAAAAATTTATACTAAAACTATTTTGCATTAAACAATAGTTAATTCAAGGTAATTTAAAGCGAATTGACGTTATTAACGAGTGCAAAACTCTAAAGTTTCAAAGTAAAGTAGCAGCTGTTCCAGATGGTCCATGACTTCCACAAGTGGCACAAAAAGTGTCGAAGTAGCTGGGCGTCGTTAACACTGACTTAGTTTCCGCAGTATTGTTGTGAAGTCCACACAAAGGACCGAAGAATGGACGCGGACAATGGCTAGGTTTAACGTTGAATCAAAATTGAGGATATTGCTGTCTAAATATCTGTATAGCACAGCAGTTAAAACACACTATCGTGGATTCAGAGATCCTCTACGATTAAAAATATTGAGAACAAGAAGTACTTAAGAGGGAAAATAGTGCAGGAGAAGTAGAGTGCAAAGAAGAGGGCTATCCGTCCACTCAAGCGGAGGTAGGTAGCGAAACGGTGAGCGAAAGTAATGCGGAGCGGAGTTGTGGACTTTTCCATACGCTGAGCTAGGTGGCGAGCACGCGATGAGTAATTTGAGCCGAAATAAATTCCACTCAGCTACCCCACTCGGCCTTACTGCTTTGTCTGCCATCTCTGCGGCCCCGCTCTTAGTTTATTTATTTATTTTAATTCTAAAACTAGTTTTCAAACTCCTGCCCACTGAAGCGTAGCAGATATTTTATGCAATTCGATTGGTTAATTTGGGCACAGCTCGGCTCCTTTTTTTCACTCTCCGCTCCAGTGGACAGGCAGCCTTACGTCTTCGGCAACCCAGTTTCACTGTCAAACCATATAAACCTTTATTTCTGTGTACGAAATGTAAGTATAGCTTGAAAAAATAAAACGCGGCCACAAGATGTTATGCTAAGCATTTCGTAGTTGAAAAAAAAAGGTGAATATAGTTTGATAGTGAAGTGGGCTCCCGGGATCCCATGCAACCGCTGCTATTCCAGTCTGAATCAGCGCTTAGGTTAATAGAGAATGAAACATGTCGTATTGTAACACAGAAAAATATGAACAATTTTGCACAAGTAGAGCCAAAAACTAAGATAGATAATATATATTTATTTAAAATTGGTTTTTCTTCTTAGATGTCTTATGTTTCAGTTCCAAATAAAAAATAATATTTCTAAATTCCTACCATCGTTTAAGTTCTCTTTCTATATCGATATCGTTTTCCCAAACATTACGTAAACAGGTTTTATTTCGCCCTGTGCTGTGGACGTTTGGGAAGTTTGTTGACTTTTTTGTTATTTAGGGTCGAATTTGCCCAACAAAAAGTTCGCGCCTGGATTGGAACGCAACTTTCATCTCACGCGAACACGTAGCGTTTTTTCATTGAGTTGCGTGAAAAGGGGCGTTTATATGTATAGAGGTACATTAGGTGGTATAATTTATCAAACCTTCTTAACTCGTAAAGCGCTTTATAAAATTGCAAAATCCTATCACGGGAGTGCTCGCTGCATGTGAGATTTCGTGTAAAGTGCCTTTTTATAAATCTGGTATATTACATAATGTTTGTCGTTTTACATTGTTTCGTAATATGTTTAGTAGCGGTGTTTATGTGAATTGTCTTTATATATATTTAGCTAGAGCAAATAGATAATACTGGCAAAATTTTGCTATACACGAAAGGGTCAATAAGAAGGAGTATTATATATTTTAATTATAGTAAGACTACATTGTACTCTTATTTTTTTATTTTTTTTAATAACCTTAATTGTCCCATTCTTGGGTAAATGTATTGTAATTGTACTCATATTATGCAAATAAAAAATTTGAATACAAATTAATAAATCATTCTAGCTTCCAGGAAATAGAATATGCGATATCGTTTCTCACAACTATCAATTCTATTCCACATTAAAGAGTCCTTACTGTCCAAAATAGACGTTGGAAGTGCTACAAACACAGATCTGTATATACTACTAGATAAAGAAAGTCCTTCAATTTGTATGAAAACCTGGCGTGCCAATTTTCAATACAATATTTAATAAGAAATTCACTTACAAATGGAAGGAATCTTTTTTATTACTTCCTCCAACGTTTTTCAACGAGTTTCTACAGCTCAAAACGGCAGTTTTAGGTATTTTACAGAAGAAAATGAATGTCCGATTTAATGAATTGACATACACGGACTAAAATTGACGATCCTAAATGAAGTCAATTTGACGTCAGATTGACACGCAAATTCATACAGAGGCTGTGTCTATCTTGATCCATGGTCTGTGGTTACAAACCAGGGATGTTGCGAATATTCGCATCCGCATCCGCAAATGCGGAGCTTCCGCAAAGATTTGGACATCTGCATCTGCATTCGCATCCGCAATAAATCAATGCAGATTTTCATGCGGATGCGAATGTCATACGAGTTGCGACAAGAAAGAAAAGGGGCGGGGCCTGTGAATGGCGCGTGCCGTTCGCGCGTGGCAATGACCAATGGGAGCGAAAAAAACGGTGACAAGATCCGACACGTTTGTTGTGGTGCATCAATTGTTTCGTGTAAATAAATCATTACGTGTTTGTTTGTGCTGTGGATTACTCATCGTAGTACGATGATCGTACACACAGATATTTTGAGTGCATATATAGTGTGATACAGTGATACTGAAATTGTTTATTGAAAAATCTTTTTAATAAGCTCAGCTTATTAAATTAAAATCACCAGGTAAGTGCAATTATGTTACACCGGTAAAATGTTTTGTTGCAGGCAAAGGTTATCGTTGTATAACAATATTCGTTCTTTTTCCAGCGAGGTTCCCGTTATTGATAGTTTGAGGACAATGGATAATTAAAAAAAATGAGTGAAGTTAGAAATAGGGTAATTAATTTGATTTAAAAATTATTTCATTCACAAATTATTATTCCTGTAATACAAAAGTAATATAATACAAATTTGTATATAATACATCAATAAAAATTATTATAATACTTTTTTATTGTTTTAATTCTGCATGTATATACTATATTTATATAGGATCCGAAACATCCGCATCCGCATCTGCATCCGCGGATGTGAGCCTCTTAAAATCCGCATCCGCATTCGCATCCGTGGATGTGAAAAAATCGGGATCCGCAACATCCCTGTTACAAACTATGGTTACAAATTAAACAGATAGCTTCCACCCTCGACAATCAACTGAATGTGTCTGACTTGGCATTAAGTGTTCTGCTGTGTCAATAAGGGGAGCGGAAGAAGACAGAACCCTTAATTTTAACTGCAAGTACAAACAAATACAATTGGAGATGGGGAACGGTAATGTTAACATTGTTTAGGATTTATGAGTGACTAACTCAATTGGATTTATATGTACTCTTTATAACGAAAACAGAATCAAGAATTAGGGCATCGTACCGTTTCCCATATATATAAAGTAAAAAAGTTTCTTTTTATTTTTTTCAATACCAATGAAAATTAAGTTTTTATGAAGGAAGATAATTCTTATAGATACCTATAAACCAGGAAAAAGTCTCTATGTAGACTCCGTTCGATTGGAAAACCATTGGATAAGCCGATGAAAGTTGACAGACAGTACAGATGCGATGGAGGAGTTTGAGGATGTGGACTAAAAAATATTTTTAGCTCAGGTAGATTAATAAAAATATTGTATATGTATTTTTTTTCTGATTAGCAAAAAATTACAAAGATACAGTGCGTTTAAATTCCGCATGACATCACGATAAAGTACGATACTTGACGGTGACGTCAATCTCCCCTACTCTGAAACATTGACGAGCTGTATTTTTGTGAATTATTACTACTTTGATAAACCGAAAAACATAGGTCCATTATTTTTGGATAATCAAATTGAAGGACTAAATAAAATACATTTTTTCGGACCCAGTCCATATTACCTATCAAAAAAAAATCTGAGTGGTCGGTTTTGATAGAAGGGATTTTTGTGTAAAAAGGTGTCTTCTATAGTACGAGTATCTCATTGCATATATATGAGAAACAAAGTTATTCTAGGGTGTACTCTAAGAGAGTTTCATATATACCTATTTATTATATAAACTTAATAATGTAGATCAACAAAACTATATGTAAATCCTACTTTTATTGATATTTAAACATTAAAAAAACTACCCATTTATTAGAAATTTGGGAGGAAAGAAGTACAAAAAAAAGTATTTTTCTCACGGTTTTCTGTTTTATTAATGATTATATAGCTAGGCGTGCAAAATCACCCTGTATACATAATGCACTCCCATCACATCTGACCCAAGCATCGGGTCTAACCTAAAACGCCCACTTCCACGCGAGGTTCGCGAACTATCATACATAGTCAATGCGATGTCCCGACGTTTTAGCAGATGAGAAACACACTGAGGCTTTATTGCTACCATTTGTTTCACTGGATCGGGAGTGTGGACTTAGTGCGAGTCGGGTTAGTTGGGTTTCAAATTAACCAAAATAGCTCTTTGAGTGTTATTGATACGAGGGAGGAGCTCAGTGGCCCGGTGGGTGTACGAATTGTAAGCGTTTTCACAAGTTAAGCAATCTCGGGCGTGGTCCGTACTTAGATGGGTCTGTAATACTTAAATATTCATTAATATTAAAAGAATTACAGTAGGTAAACCTTTGTATACGATACAATAAAAAAAACACAAATAATGTATATATACTCTAGTTTAAAAAAATCCTTTTTATTATGCTATATCATACCCACAAGAGAATAAATATAATAATTTAATACTGAGCAAAGAATATATTTTACAAAATCAAGCCACAAACTTTCCTATTACAACCTCATATTACGCTTCATTTTACGCGCCATATTTTTTCCATAGAAAGCCGCATTTTCTCCACACGTCATATTCGCTACGACAAGGCGAGACACACCTACTTGTATAAAGGAAAACAGAAAAGAGACAATTTCCAACCTGCATTCGCCGCTTCATTATTTCTCAAGCAACCCCTTTGCCGCCATCCTTTCTCGCCAGGAAAAGTGGAGCATGCTTTTTTATTTCCGCGACAAAGAACATTGGCTTCTCTCCTAATGAAAACTTGGGTGCATTCGACAGCATCAACGCGGTAATGTTTGAAAACGATAGAGAAAACAGGCTTTGGTATGTTATCTATAAGCAGTCTAGTGTCTTGTTACAGCTTTCTCGCCAGGAAAAGCGGAGCACGCTTTTTTATTTGCTTGATAAAGAACATTGGCTTCTCTCTTAATGAAAACTTATTGAGTGCATTTGACAGTATTAACCCGGTAATGGTTAAAAAGAGAAAATAGTCTTTGAGATCTTATCTATAAGCATTAAGCAGCAGCATTTAGTGTCTTATAATATTAGAGCTACGTTTAGTTAAAAACGAAACAATGGTAGTGTTCGATTTGAATCTCTACTGTCTACTTAATTTACTACTATATATATTTTTTCATAAATAGTCTACGAGCTAAGAAAAATTAAATAAATACCTGTATAGGGACAAATCACACAGATTGAGCTAGCCCCAAAGTAAGTAGTAAATTCGAGACTTGTGATGGGATACTAACTCAACGATACTATATTTTATAACAAATACATATATAGATAAATATCCAAGATCCAGGACAATTTGAAAAAGACCACTTTCCATCTTGACCTGACCGCGGATCGAACCCGGGATCTCAGGTGTGACAGCGTCAGGTGTGACAGCCTCAGGTGTGAAGAAGAATGAGATCATTCAAATCCTATGAGTATTGCAGAATGAAATGTACAGTGCGGTGATGTAGAATTTCATTCAAATAAGCCGTAATTTTGACTATAGAATGTGGACTAGATTTATTTCCATTTTCATTTGTAGTCTACAAATGAAAATGGAAAATGATCACCTTACATTTTTTCGTTAAAGTTCTCTTAAGACTTAAGATTCTGTCTAACTGGAAGAAATAAAGACATAATACAGTATATTTGCTTCAATGTCTGTAATCAGAATCAAATACGTAATGCGTTACAAAAATAGCTGTGGCATTTCAATGGCAGATACATAATTTACACATCGGATTTATACTTAATATAAAGTTTATATTAAGAACATAAAGCAAATTATGCTTAAAATTTTCTAAGCGCAAGCAAGCTCAAGAGGTCGCGATTTTTAAAGCCAATAAAGCCATTTGGCTTTGTTTTCTAGTGCAATGCGGTGTTCACTGCGGCAGCCGCTCAGGACGCAATCGTAAGCTCAGCTTCCATTAATACTTGGCTTAACTTTTACTACAACAGGTTTTTTTTATATGAAACTAAGTAGGCGAGCGGCCTGCCTGATGGTAAGTGATTACCATAGCCTATTGGACGTCTGCAACACCAGGATTGTCATACTTGACTTATTGTCCTACGTCCCCTGGGTGGGGCAGAGGGCTGCTACAGTGCTACTTCATCTCGTTCTGTCTTGAGCAACGCCACAGGTATGGCACTATATAGAAGCGGAGTATCATTTATGCTTATACTACTACAAACGAAACTATACATCCGTGCATACGTCAATGCGTGTGTGTTCGCCCGCTTTCGCCCCGACAAGGCGAGAACGGGGGAGAGGTGCGGGGACAGGCAACGGGGATGCATATTGCGCGGGATCTTAGAATATTCCGTTCTGTATAAATACTCTTATTAATTCTGTGGCAACGCGCTTCACTTGGGGCCAAGACAGCCTGATTGTCTTGACCTCCTCCGCTACCGATTGCCGCTAGGTTTGGATTGGGCGACCACGCTCTCCTTACCTTGAGTCCATTCCAATGCCTGTCTCGGAATGTGAGTTGGCTCCCTCCTGAGAGGTGGCCGATACATTTTCATTTACGACACGCTACCTGGATATAACCATACAGTAAATAATTATAGTCATGCATTTTTAATGAGTCTTACTTTGTTGTCTTTTTGTAGCATCTACATTCACATTCGATCACGCTTTTATACTTATGGGGCAGACAGAGCTTTTTAGGTCTTATAGCTCTAAACAGACAGAGAATTTTAGGTTTTATAGCTCTAAGCAGACAGAGCCTTGGGCCGGAAGACCCAAATACTACTTTTAGAGTGATGGTGGGCGAGAGGGTGGAAAAATGGATCAAAATAGAGATGGGTTACTAACCGCATCGCTTATTACCATGATTCGCATTTTCGCCCATTTCCTCAATCGGTTTTTACTATCTGTGCAAGAAGATAAGCAGCTGGTACATTCATTTTTTTCCTTTCTACCAGACCAGCATGGACGAATTAAATAGAATATATATAGAGGTACACATATGTTAAGGTTATATAACTGTCAGCGTTTCATGGAAAACAAATACATATATATATATATATAAACTTATACAAATAAGGTTTATACAAATAGTAATGAATATTTTACTTGTAAGTTAAAAAAGATTTTTTGTCTTTGTTGTTTTAATTTGCTGTAACTGATTTATGAATTTTACAGTTAAGTTTTCGGTAACATATTTTATTATGCGTGATCTTAGATCACCTAATGCAACGTATATTTACGTGTGCATTGCTTATTGTAATATTCCTGTAAAAATTAAGACTCACCAACATAATTTTTCTATTTATTAGTCTACTGACTTTTGCATTTAACAAAGCTTTTCAAAGACATAGAGTAATACAACAAAGATTTGCCGCATAAATAATTTATTATCTACCCCTTCATCGTAGTAATGGCGAACATAACTGCCGTACCGTATACGCATAGTAATCACTTAGAGCGGTCATATTAAATGCCACGTCACTCCACGATGCCTACAAACATCCCTATATACTATACACAACACACCCTTTATATCTCTCACACACATTCGATTCTAATCTAACAATAATAGAGTTCAAAATGAAATACACACCTAATTTAATAGATCCGATGCAGTTGCTCATGCCTAGTTGCGGTTTGCAGTGCAATAATGATTTTGAAACCTATTGTTGTGAGAGACAGCTTAATTTACGTTGTTACAGTTTAATAAGCTGGACATATTGCTTGTTATGGCTGTGTTTGATGTGGTCGCGATGCAATGGATTGGTATTTTACTATTAACCTGCAATAGTAATTCGCGAAAATAAACAGTTTGTTTGCGAGCGCTGTAAATTTACATTGAATTTTGCTCCGTAGAGGTGCTACAAAATGTGCTACGACTTTTCGTAGATTTGCGTAGCAACTTCATGACACGTAGACTGTTGTATTATTCATTACAATAGTAAACTCTGTATATGCCTTTATAGATGGGTGTGAACATAAACTTAACATAACATTAGCCAGCTAAACTTAGGTTTGTCTTTCAGAATACTTTTATCTATGTCTGTCAGGCTAAATTTATATGTAAACTAAAACTGTAGAAGCGTATAAAAAAGGCAAAAGTAAAAACTTTTTTTGTCTTTTTTATTAGCTTCTACAGTTTTTAGCAAAGTTAATACAATAAAGAAAACATACCTGCAAAGCAAGTCAAATTGAGATAGCCTCTAATTAAGTTCTTTACATATATTATGGAACAATAACTAATTAAATAGATAATAAAGAACATTCCTGGCCAAGAACAACCTGAAAAAGATCGTTTTCTATTTTGAGAGTTACCACAGTGCTACAAGGATCGTTAAGATAAGAAATAAAAAAAAACAAGCCTGTATCACACGCGTGCCAAACAGAAAAGCGTGTCATCAATTCAATAAACGGGCAAGTGCGAGTCGGACTCGTACATGAAGGGTTCCGTACCTTCGTACAATGTTTTAAAACGCTAAAAAGACGTGTTTTGTATGACGACCCTCTTTAATTTTCAACTTTTTTTTATTTTTAGTATTTGTTGTTATAGCGGTCATAGTAATACATAATCTGTGAAAATTTCAAGTATCTAGTTAATGCCATTTATAATGGCAAGGCGGTCGCCATACAAAAAACTTTTTTTTTCAGCGTTTTTAACTAGATTTTTATAACGGTATTAACTAGATACTTGAAATTTTCACAGATTGTGTATTACTATGATTACTATAAAAACAAATACTAATAAACCGGCCAAGTGCGAGTTAAACTCGCGTGGAGAGGGTTCCGTACAATTGATTGAATTCTTATAGGTTTTCCTGTAATCTACAAGCAATTAAATATATTTTGAATTTTTTTCAAAATTTTAGGCTCAGTAGTTTTGGAGATCAGGGGGGGGGGGGATGGTTAATTTTCGTCTTCTTTCATGGATAAAATCAAAACTATTCATTTTAAAATAATAACAAAAATATATTTGAGATCCTCATAACGAGCCCTTTTATTTGATATATGACACAGTAAGGTTTGCAAAACTTTTTTTTTTAAATTTCCTAATTTGTCCCCCGAAAATGACCCCTTATTTAAAAAAAATATTTATTTACTTTGCACAAATGTATTTGGGTCATAGGATTACAACATTCTACCAAATTTCACCTGAATCAATCCAGTAGATTCGGAGCAAATCGGCTGTGACAGACGGACGGACAGACAGACGCACGAGTCATCCTATAAGGGTTCCGTTTTTTCATTTTTAGTACGGAACCTTAAAAAAAGAGCAGTGAAAATATAAGACTTTTCAATTGGTAGGAATTTCAATGGAATTTGTTCAAAGGCATTTAAACGTCATTCGATGCCCAATTAGAGTTTAGCTTCTTTGATACTAAGCCGCCTCTTTCAATTGGGTTTTTTATAAAAACATATTTTTTTTCTGTTAAAGAAAACTTAGGCTGAGGCTCTCATGTAGGTTTATAAATATTTTTTATGTATGGATTTTTATACATAGATTGATTTTTACTAAAACAAATTATTTTCCTAAAATTAATCCCGCTTGAAACAAGAGATAATGTTGTTAAAACCATTTTTTTTCTTTTACTTGTCTTGATGATTGCCTGATCAACTTAATGTTTCTTGTTTTGATGTCCTGCCCCGTAGCATGGCGTCATTAAACCCAGATAAAGTTTATATCATGCGAATAACTAGTTTCATCCCGCTTTTTATCATAACGTAGACCGAGATAGTACTAGATGATAGTGGTCGATAAAAGCTGTCGCTGCTAGTGCCATGCTTATGGGGCTGCTTTTCGTTTATAATGTTAAATTCTATCAAGCCTAGGTGACCTGATTGCCATTAAAGGTATGCCACCTACACAAGACAAAATTAAGGAAAATTGTTACAAATAAATACATTACAAAGACGCTATGCGAAGGGAGGCTATTCAGAAATATAGTAACGATATTAGTAACAGTACACTGGTAGGGGTGGAGCAATTGAATGAAAAAAAACACACACAGTAATTCACTTTCAGTAAAAATGTTCTATCTTCCACATATATAAATTTAGAGAGAACTAAATAATAAGCTTTCCGTTGGAATAACTTACTTTTTCTAGTAATTTATTTGCAAATTTTTGTACATGGAAAATGTATACAAAACATACATATAATAAAAGTTGTACAAAGACACTACTGGTCTCAAATGAGATCCCTTCTAGTACACCTGTGAGAGGAGATTTTACATAAAAAAAACTTGTAAAGCAATATCAAGTATACCACCTGATTGTAAAAAATTTAATTTGTGTAATCCGAGTAATACATTAAAGCATCTTAACTTTGCAAATAAAGACGAAGAAACGCAATCCCGCCCGTATAATAATATTGTAGCAATATTTCGAGTAAGTATAATAAATTTACGTGGGAGATAAGCACACCTTGGCGGAACTCTCATATTACACGAATTGCGCACAGTCTAGATGTGGCGCTTTGAACAGTATGACAAATACGGATGTGGACTAAAATATATATATATATATATATTTAGCTCATCAGGTAGATTATAAAAAAATATTGTATATTGTTTCCTTTTTCTGATTAGCAAATAATTACAGCAATAATTGCGCTGTAGGAAACAGATACAGCACATTTAAATTCCGCATGACGTTATGATCAAGTATGATTTTCACTTGACGGTGATGTCAGTCACCCAACTTCGACAGCGCGTCGAAGTATTATGTAATATTTTACTACTTTGATAAACAGAAAAATATGGGTCCATTATTCTAAAACTAATTTAAAAATGGAGAAAATTAAGTTAGTTTAAGAATCATCAAACCCGGTTTATTGATAATTCAATTTCGAAAAAAATCTTAACCCACATACATTTAATATAAATTTGATCAAAAATGTTATTACTTATTTTTTTTTTAATACTGATCACATAACTCACTCGTCATGACGAGTTGGTATCAAATGGTCGCATACGCAAATAGTCTGTATAGAAACTAGTCTAAAACGCAACTCGAAACTCTTTTAAAAAGCATCTCGTCTAAGTTGCAAGTAGTCTCAAATGTTATTTTGACTAAATTGCTGCAAGTGGTCTAAATATATCTGACTAACGGCAGGCTATGAATTCTTATGTAGTCTAGAGAAGTGCGTATTCTCGCTTTTAAAATTATTTAAACGCTGTTTTTATATCAAGGACAAAAAAAAAAAGAAATCGTCACTAAATACGTGAGCTACAATTTTCTACTCTCAATATTTTGCTCTTTTTCGGAACTCTCATATTAGTAATGAATTCCGCTGGTTTACAGTGGAGATTTCCTTGTTATTACGTTGGATCTGCTTCGTGGATAATTTTAGCAGAGTATGGGTGTGGCTCGCACCCAAGGGACCGTGAGAATTTGATTAGGAACGGTTATTTCGGAAATTAATAAGTAAATGTAGTTTTGCTAAGTAGTAATGTTCAGAAAACAGAGAATTCTCTCTATAGCTTTTTCGTGACTACATCGTATTGGTTTTTTTTTTGGCACATATACCATCTTATGTTAGGCGATTGACATTTGCAAAAATACTTGTCGACACTATTTACAACATTAAGAACCAACATATTTTTTATTAAATACGAGAGATTATTGTACGATTTTCATGGAATTACACACAGTCATTGTTTATTGTCAACACGAAAGAAAAAAATACTTCTTTCTCTCTTTTGTCAGCCCACTTAAACCAACTGATGGGCATAGGCGTTCCTTTTGGTTTCCAGAAAAATAAATCTACTCATAATGCTATAGATGATTTATTAAGGAAAGTTACTGAATGTATAAATAATAGGCGTCCAATAACCACTCTATTCATGGATATGACAAAAGCTTTCGATTTCGTCTGCCATGCTATACTATTGAATAAATTACACACATATGGCATAAGAGGACCAGCATTTCATTGTATCAAATCTTATCTTCAAAATCGGAAGCAAGTGACATACGTAACTTATATAAATGACGAAAATGTAGAAACAATCGCCAAATCTAATATAAGGACTGTAAAACATGGTGTTCCACAGGGCAGTATTTTGGGACCTCTCCTATTCCTAATTTACATCAATGATTTGCCGAAACACGTTAATCAAAAAATGGTTTTATTTGCTGATGACTCCACTGTTCTGATAAGTGACGTAAATTCAGATGACCATGAAAAAAGTTGCAATAATGCACTAAAGGAGACTATTAACTGGCTAGATAAGAATAAATTAATACCAAATCTTAATAAAACAAAATGTATGCAATTTCACGTCCCACAAACCAATCCAAGTAATGTATCAGTTAAATACGAAAACAACATTATTGAGTTCGTCAAAGAAATTAAGTTTCTGGGAGTTACCCTTGATCATTGTTTAAGCTGGAAGCCACATATAGACGAAATGATTTCTAAATTAAGTAAATATGTGTATGTATTGAGGACAATAACAAACACAGTGTCTCAAAAAACAGCTGTATGTGTTTATCATGCATATGTAGCCTCTGTTGTAAGATATGGCATATTACACTGGGGTAATGCTGCCAATGTGCATATACTCCCACTTTTTAGAACGCAGAAAAAATGTGTCAGGGCCATGTTTGGTGCAAGGCAAACAGAGAGCTGTGTTCCTTATTTCAAAAAACTTAATATATTAACTTTATACAGTTTATATATTATGGAAGCATGTTTATATGTAAAACAAAATTTGGATAAATTCAAACAGATTACTAATAGGCACCCCAGAGCCTGTAGAAACAAAATACAAATACACCCACAGCAAAATTCCAACATGGCTGCATATGACAAAACAGTGTATATTTTAGGACCTAAATTATATAACAAATTACCTGACTGTTTGAAAGAACTTAATACTAGACTATTTAAATTTAAATTGAAACAATTATTAGTACAAAAATGTTATTATAGTATAGAGGAATTTATATGTGACAAATTATATGATATAGAATGATTTATAATTAAGTAATTATTTTTGCAACACCCGAGAGGGTAAGTAAGGAGAACTGTATATAGTTATAAGACCTTGTGAACTCTTACTATGCAAATAAAGAATTGATTGATTGATTGATTTTTCGCGCCATTTTCCAAGGACCTGTGCCAGTCTCATCCACTGCTTTCCCGTCAACTTCACAATGTCATCTGACGGGCTGGTGGTTTCCTTACTGGTCTGTTCCCTTGTTTCGGCCACTACTCTATTACTGCTGTGGTCCATCGACCATCTTTTCTTCTAGCCATGTATCCCGCCCACCATAGCTGTGAGAAAAATATTACTACTAGTCTAATGTACATATATTGTTAAATATTTAATATTCAATATAAAATGAAGTAACGTAAACAATATATTGACCAAAAAATCAATAGCTTGTTGATATCAATCAACTCTACGTTATCAAATTAACAAACTTCTGAGTAGAAAAGTTTTTATGAACAGATTGCGTTGGATGATAAAATTTAGAAAACTTCTATTGTTTTTCCCGGTCCATTGTTCGGTAACGTCGGAATTTTCCGAGATCGGGGCAAAGTTGTTCCGGAAATGTAAAAAATGAAACAAATGAATTAACATACGTCATATTCTGTGAAACGGAGCGGGAATCTTCATTTGTGAATAATTATTTGTAAATAAATGCGTTTGTTGTCAAATTATGCTTTGAGAGAATAAAACTAAAATATACTGAAATAAAAGAAACTCTGCATATTATATTAATTGTCAAAGAAAACAAATTTAGACTAATATTATAAAGAGAAAAGTTTTGATTATGTGTTTGTTTTTAAGGCCGTACCTGAATTTTCCGGGGTCCAGTGCTGCCCCTTTTAAAATAAATCATTTCAAAGAAATTATCCCTTCATTTAAAATGAGAACGTTAAGCTTTTCTACGCAAATTTGCCAAAAGTGGCCGTTATTCGCAAATGTGCGTATATAGTAAAGCTTAACGTACTCACTTTAATCTGTAAACAGTAGTTCATAAAATACTTTGAAGGGTTATCTAGGGCTTGGTAGTAGCAAAATTTTAAATGATGACTCAGTTTTCTTTGAAATGATTTATTTTAAATGGGAGCAGCACGGAAAAATTCAGGTACGCCCTAATGGATATAAATCAAAAAATAGTGATCAGATTAAAAAAAATCTTTCATGATATAAAGCTACGTTATCTGCGAGTAACATAGGCTATATTTTTTTCTTTCAAAACGAGGGCAACTCCGTGGGATACAGATAGTATAAAACTTAAGCATGTCGGTTCAAATAAAATAAAAAAAAATGGTAATATTATAGTTCTTGATTTCGATTATGTTGTGTACTTCCGCCGTCGTACTCGCGGAAAATCCGCAAGGTAACGCCTGAATCCATTAACTATATTTGGTAATAAGCGGCTATAATATTTCAGAGCTGGCAATAGCAAACAGACAAAATAAACTCGAACCGGATTTGTAGCAAAACGCTGACTCAGCTCAGTCGAACGAAATTCAGTCTTTATACTAAACTTATGTACATACCACCGCTAAAGTTTTAAAATTTTACTTCTCTTTATATAACGTCTAACTATCTAAAGGGTGAATTTAGTCCATAATACTGAATAACTTTTACCAGGGAACATATTTAGAAATATGATAAATATTATTTCCTTTCTATTTGTAGTCGTAACTGGGATCAGCTAATCGGTCTGCAATGGGAGGCCAAAAAATATTTTTCATATTTCGATATATGTTTTTTGGGAAAGCATGTTCAGTACCATGGACTGAATTCACCCTTAAAATAGTTTCAGTATATTTTTTTAGGATCTTTGTATATGTGTGTGATATTTTTTAGGGTTCCGTACCCAAAGGGTGCAAACGGGACCCTATTACTGAGACTCCGCTGTCTGTCCGTCTGTCACAGGGCTCTATCTCTTGAACCGTAATAGCTAGACACTTGAAATTTTCACCGATTATGTATTACCGTGGCCGCTATAACAACAAATAATAAAAAAAAAAAAGTTTAAAATTAAAGGGGGTCGTCATACAAGAAACGTGTTTTTTTCAGCATTTTTAACTTGATCTTTATAATGGCATTAACAAGATACTTGAAATTTTCACCAATTATGTATTACTATGACCACAATAACAACAAATACTAAAACTAAAATAAAGTAAAAAATTAAAGGGGGTCGTCATACAAGAAACGTTACGTTTTTTTCAGCATTTTTAACTTGATCTTTATAATGGCATTAACAAGATACTTGAAATTTTCACCAATTATGTATTACTATGACCACAATAACAACAAATACTAAAACTAAAATAAAGTAAAAAATTAAAGGGGGTCGTCATACAAGAAACGTGTTTCTTCAGCGTTTTAAAACATTGTACGGTGGTACGGAACCCTTCATGTACGAGTCCGACTCACACCTGCCCGTTTATTTAGTTTTGATTGTTGACCGAGCGAGCGAAGCGTCAGTTTCGATTAGATGTTGTAAAAAAATAAACCGGTTAAGTGCGAGTTAAACACGCTTGGAGAGGGTTCCGTACAATTGACTAAATTTTTATAGGTTTTCCTGTAATCTACAAGCAATGAACTATATTTTGTATTTTTTTCAAAATTTTAGGCTCAGTAAATTCGGAGATTAGGGGAGGGGAATGGTCAATTTTCGTCTTCTTTTATGAATAAAATCAAAACTATTCATTTTACAATAATAACAAAAATATGTTTGAGGTCCTCATAAGGAGCCCTTTCGTTTGATATATAACGCAGTAAGGTGTGCAAATTTTTTTTTGTCTCCTGAAAATGACCCTTATTTAAAAAAAAATAAAATTATTTACTTTGCTTATATGTGTTTGGGTCATAGGATTACAACATTCCACCAAATTTCACCTGATTCGGTCCAGTAGATTCGGAGAAAATTGGCTGTGACAGACGGACGGACAAACAGACGCACGAGACAAACTATAAGGGTTTCGTTTTTTAATTTTTTGTACGGAGCCCTAAAAAGCCAAAAGGGAGGAAGTTTACTGTAGCATTTTATATGGACGGATTTAACTGAAATGTCTTTGCTAAGCCAGGGCTTACAAAAGCTCGCAAGGTCTATAATTCTCATAGAACCACTAGTTATATTAGTTACAAAACAGGTATGAAATAAACCATGTCTGTTTTGAATCAAAAATAAACAAACATTTTTATTTTGAAGCGGCGATAATATTTTAAAGCTGGCAACAGCTTACAGACAAAATAAACTCAAACCGGATTTGCAGCAAATCGCTGACTCGGCTCAGTCCACCGAGTTCAGACCCGCACTAAACTTATATACGGAACACCGCTAAAGTTGTATTTCTGTCCCTGAAATATACACGGAAATATTTGCAGCTCAAAACTTTAGTTCTTAGATGTATATTTTGAAAACAGTGTATTTTTTATTACGATTTAGGAATTTTAATATTATCATACAACCTCTTTGGCTAAGTGGTTAGCACGCCAGTCCGCCACTACGGAGATTCTGGGTTCGATCCCCAGCCAGGGAAAGTTGGAAAATGGCCTTTTTCAATACTTTTTCAACAAACTTGTATTATGGGATACTAGCTATATTTTATGATAAATAACAGGGTTACTGTCAGTACAGTAACCCTGTTATTTATCATAAAATATAGTATTATAGATACCAGTGTATCTAACGCAAAACCTTATATAGGCGACTTAGGTATATCAAGAGTAAATTTTTTTGTTCTATGACGTTTTTTAATTTGATGTTCTTTTTATACAAAAATAAACAAATTCAAATTTGCAATTCTACTCGTCTTAAATCTATGGCATTCGGCAACCGGCAGTACTACGCCACTTATGTGGCAGCGCACGCGGCGGCGCCTGTATATGAAACATAGACTTAACGTTTAATAGATATGCAAATTTGAACTAAAAACTGTAAAATCTTGTTAATTATTACGTTTAAACGAAAATCATAGAATAAAAGTTGTTAGTCTTGATGTATTTAAGTCCCCTCTAGGAGGTTCTGCGTTAGATACCAGTAACCCTGTATATTACAAGACCCAGGGCAATTTGAAAAAGGCCATTTTCAAACATGCCCTGGCTAGGGTCCATTACGCCACGGAGGTCGTCAGAGTACGTAGCATGCGAAAATTTTACTACCTAGGTAAAGCTGCTTCAAGAATACACGATAGCCTTCACACAGAATTATTGATTCTATAACGTTATACAAGCTCATATGAAGGCTTTTATAAAGGCCACAGTACGTTCTTTGAAACCCTCGATAAGACTATAAGAGCATTAGAGTCTATAGTGTAAGATTCCTTTGATGCCTTATTTAACAAGACAACAAAGTGTTTCAAAGAAATATACATATTTTTATAAGGGGAATTATATTGCGAAAGGACATTTGATACAAAATACACATTGATGTAGGTGCTTTATCACGTTTTTATACCAGATGTGGTGCAACACATTTCAAGAGATGGAGTGTTCCTATTCTAAGCCGAAAGCCACACGTCTCGGTACATATAATACTTCGTTTATTCTTAAAATTCATAGAAGTCGCAAACTGTACATCTTTATTTTACTTTTATTATACTTATACTATAAACGTAACCATACTAGTTTATATTACACTTACACTATTGGACAGTCATCATCAGGTATTTTTTAGTCTCTACTGCAGGAGCACCACCCTTTTTGTACTACCAGAGCCATATATTAGCCAGAGCAGTCAGATTTAGTCAGAGTATTTGGCCTATCCTCTCCACGCTGGCCAGACGGGTTGGATAGGTCTCATTGATACTTATAAGCTTTGTTTAGCTTGTGTTTCCTAAGTCGTAACAATCGTCTATTATTTATTTTCATAAGCATTATAAGAATCCACCATTCTAAAACCGACTAACACAGCATTTGACCTCATTGTTCTCAATTAGTAGTTAAATAAACAAAGACACAAAAGTTTTGTGAGTTTCCCTTTTCTCTAGAGGCGGAGTTGGAATCCTTGTCGTGTCGAAACAGCGTTAAGTAATTTCAAGAAAAGCAAATAGGAATATACATAACATACACACTAATCACGTCTTAACACCTTACGGAATAGAGATGGTAGACAGAGCCATGGACCAGTAACAATGGGCGTGTCGATTGAAAAGCGAATCAAAATAGTGGTGAGTACATGTTTTGTGCTACACCACTTCTTTTATTGATTTGCTATGATTCTTTACATTTTTCTATCGGTTTTTACGGGGTGCTCCTTGTTTCACAGACTGAAATTTCATAGAATTTCGATTCACAGAAAATTTTTCATTGAATATTTAATACTTATATTTTTATTTCAAATATTATTGTTTCAAAGACTATTTACTTGAATGAAACACAATTTATAGAAACACAGTTCAATAAATTTTAGAATCTCATATTTTCATTTAACAAACTAATCAAACAGTAGAATATTTCTTTAAAGAATATTGTTTGTTCGGTATAATCTTTCAAGGAATTTTATTTGTCTGAAAATTATTATTTAAGGAAGTATTAAGTGAAAACATTGTTTAATCAAATTAAATACCATATAATAAGGTAGAATACATTATAAATCGCTACCACAATATAGGTTAGGGCATACTTATAGGTTAGGTTAGGTTAGAACTGCGAGTGCTGGGAAAGTTTTATCCATTTTACTAGAACAGGGCAAACTTATAGGTTAGGTTAGGTTAGAACTGTGACCAACACACGCACGAGCCGAGCGAGCGAAGCGAGCGTGCCGCGGCAGCGGCCGGCGAGTGCTGGGAAAGTTTTATCCATTTTACTAGAATAGGGCAAACTTTTATATCTTATAAAATATTATATTAACTAAACTTATTAAAAATTATAATATTTAATTTGATATTCTGATATTAGAAACATCGCAAAAGTAAATGTTATTTGTAATAAAATTCTATGATTTCAAATTATTCATAAAAAACATTCTAATTATTGATTTTCGGTGCAACGAAAATCTATTATTAAAAATTCTTTATACTGAGTAACCTACATATTGATTATTCTATGACATGATAATCTTGTAAAAATTTTCTAAATAACGAAAATCTGTTAAAATTTTGTCTGTATAAGAAAGTACACCCGTTTTTACGATCTGCACAGGAAGAATAATAGTTAATTATTGCTAAATTTAAAAAACCCCCGACTGTCAAGAACGCCATCTAGTGATGTGAACCGGAACTATTGATATGACTTAATACGGACATCAAGTCGCGCTACATGCGCGCTACAGATAGCGCCATCAATATATTTGCTAGAGAAAGCCCTAATTTTTAAGCGTTTATCCTTAATAACTTTTAAACGGCTGGACTGATTTTCATCAAACATAGCTAAGAACCACCGCAAGGCAACTTGCTAACACGTTAAAAAACCGCATCGAAATCAGTCCATCCGTTCGAGCGCTACGATGCCACAGACAGATTAGCGTCAAACATATAACAACCCTCTTTTTTGACGGGGGTTAAAAATAGCACTCCGGGGTCGCTGGCACACTATCACTTGTCTGTCTAACCTCTAAGTAAACAATACATAATAAACCTCCTTGTATACTATATCGTGTACGTCGTATACTATATATTATACTGTCAAACAAAGGCTACAAAAGTATCACAAGTTTGCTGCAATTTCTACAAAATGTCGTGTTTACGTTCATATCGTCTGCATATTACGACCCAAATGCACAAGTTTTAGTAAAGTTTATGGCAGTATGCAAATATTGCTTGCTGTATCGAATAGCGATCTTTGTTTTGATAATAATAAATGTGGATGCCACGAACCTTGAAACTTTTACTTCTTCTTTAATTTAAGAGCTTGCTCTTGTCGGTGGAGTTAAGTGGAGAAGCCTCCATTCTTCTCTTCTCTCTGCCATTTTTTAATGTCTTGGTAGAACCTTACTCCTAACCCTTCCTTAATTTAAAACTTTTACCAAGCACATATTATTATACCTAGTTGAAAAACTTACCTTTGAAGATTATGGTCTGATTTTGCACTTTTGTAAATCGGATTACTACAATATTATGGAGTCAATGAGCTGTTCTGATCTCAGTAATAAAATAACCCATTGAGTTTGAATTCGTTGGATTTTTCTAGATGAGGACTTCGTCCTAGACAATGTCTAGGGTCTGATCACGGAGATGGAAGGTAGTCGACGGAACTTAGCAATAAAACAAAAGAAGAAAATAAATTTAGATTCAATCGAACCTATCAATTTATTGCTTCATATAATTTATATGTATAAATTGAAAAGATTGTCGAGAGATTTCTCTGTGTAGATAAAAATAATACATAAGATAACTTTATCATAACGGAAGTGTATATATATATATACACATAGTAAATAATATGATTTTAATTAATAAATCGGTCAAAATCGCTAAATCCGATTTGGTCAAGTAAGTTAAAAAAGGTTGTTTTATTTTATGCCTTATCTTCATCATCATTGGCAGCCTTCTATATCCCACAATAGGCCTCACTCAGGGTGCCCCTTGTTTCACAGACTGAAATTTCATAGAATTTCGATTTACAGAAAATTTTTCATAGAATATTTAATTCTTATATTTTTATTTCAAATATTATTGTTTCAAAGACTATTTACTTGAATGAAACACAATTTATAGAAACACAGTGCAATGAATTTAAGAATCTCATATTTTTATTTAACAAACTAATCAAACAGTAGAATATTTCTTTAAAGAATATTGTTTGTTCGGTATAATCTTTCATGGAATTTTAATTTACTGAAAATTATTATTTAAGGAAGTATTAAGTAAAAACATTGTTTAATCAAATTAAATACCATTTAATAAGTTAGAATACATTATAAACCGCTACCACAATATAGGTTACGGCAAACTTATAGGTTAGGTTAGGTTAGAACTGCGACCAACCAGAAAGTTTTATCCATTTTACTAGAATAGGGCCAACTTATAGGTTATAAATATTATATTAACTAAACTTATTAAAAATAATAATATTTCATTTGATATTCTGATATTAGAAACATCGCAAAAGTAAATGTTATTTGTAATAAAATTCTATGATTTCAAATTATTCGTAACAAACATTCTAATTATTGATTTTCTGTGCAACGAAAATCTATTATTAAAAATTCTTTATACTGAGTAACCTACATATTGATTATTCTATGACATGATAATCTTCTAAACTTAATCTTAAGAAAATCTGTTAAACTTTTGTCTGTATAAGAAAGTACACCCCCTCACTCAGTGCACGACAACCACCTCGATCCTGCGCCTTCCAGTTTCGACCCGCAATTTTTCCCTACAGTAAGGAAATTACTTTTTCACACCCAAAAACTCTATAAATAACCCAAGAAATTTTCCACTGAAGTTTTCCATTCTTCACAAATATTTCCTAAAAATGTTTCCAGTCACATTCATTCCCAACTTTAATTGATCGCTTGGAGGCAGTAAAAGCCTCATTATTAAAAGTTATTTGGATGCCTGAATGCTGAGACTTTTTTCGGGCATTTCAATTGGAATTTATTAAGTTTGGTGTTCACTCGCTTCCGTGCGAAGATATGAACCGGGCCGAATGGAATTTAATTAAATAGTCATTCCTATCGCTACCTTTGTATTCCGAAACGCGTTCGAGTAATTAGTATGCGTTAACATTGACGCCTCGTTCACGTACGTGCTTCGTTAATTTTAATATATTCGCAATGGCTGTGCCTTTGATTTATACCGTCCTATTGCTAAATATTGAAACAACTGGCAACACTATATTACTTACTTCAACCTCACCTGCTGACGTAGTCGGCTTTCCTGTTCTGACTGCTGTTGTTGGCCGTCAGCTTGCCCCTTGGCAAAGGCCTCCCATCTGTCTCCATAGCATTATGTTTCTTGTTTTTCCTCTCCATTGAGCAACATTATATTAGTAATGATTAATTTTTGTGTTATGGCAACATTGCCTAATTGTTCTTTTCCTTGATCGCAATAAACCACATCGTCTTGCCGCGTCTCTTTAATTTCTGGCAGTTAAAACCCCACCACATACACTCCACACTAGCTCCAAATTCTTACAAATACGTACTAACGTTAGTATGTATAAGTTTAAACCATTGTCCACCCAAATGAAGATGTCACCGACACACAAGAAAGTGTAACATATGCAAAGCAGACAGTAAAAGTATTTCATAACATAGTTGAGGGCAATTTGTTTAGGATGGTTAGAGCAATATTTTACATTTTTCAATAAACTAAGTAATGCTTACCTAAGTAAGCTATACTAATATTATAAAGCGGAAGAGTTTGTTTGTTTGTTTGAACGCGCTAATCTCAGGAACTAATGGTCCGATTTGAAAAATTCTTTTTTTGTTGGGTAGTCCATTTATAGAGGAAGGCTTTAGGCTATATAACATTACGTTCCGACAACCACGCGAACGAAGTCGCGGGCACAGCTAGTATGTGATCAGCATATTACTTATGTTAAGCATGCGTAATGAAATGCGTGAATTTCGCCATGAGTTCGAATCTCACTCATGGCGAAATTTTTCATCACATATTTTTAATTAAGATAAGTATTGATCCGAGTATTGTAATGCTATATAAGTCTACATTCCCAAGGAGGGTTGACGTCAGGCAGGCAGCCGGTCGTAAAACTATAGCCAAATCATTTAAACTGTTCCGGCTATTTCTTCTCCATTTTGCAAGGTCTTTGGCATCTTTGGGTGATCATTGACATGCATGTTATATTTGGAGAAGAAAAAGCGGGAAAGCGCACCCCGGGCTCCGAAGCAGCACAGCTGAGGATGCAACCGGGAACGCGCTTAGACGAAGAAGAAGTATAAGTCAACAATTAAAACTGATATTAGTACGTGCATGTGTTGTATGGTACTGTCAATGACAAGAACATGATTTAACTAATAAACGGGCAAGTGCGAGTCGGACTCGTACATGAAGGGTTCCGTACCACCGTACAATGTTTTAAAACGCTGAAGAAACACGTTTCTTGTATGACGACCCCCTTTAATTTTCAACTTGTTTTTATTTTTAGTATTTGCTGTAATAGCGGACATAGTAATACATAATCTGTGAAAATTTCAAGTATCTAGTTAATGCCATTATAAAGATCTAGGTAAAAACGCTGAAAAAACATTTCTTTTTGTATGACGAACCCCTTTAATTTCAAACGTTTTTTTAATTTTTAGTATTTGTTTTTATAGCGGCCACAATAAAACATAATCGGTGAAAATTTCAAGTTTCTAGCTATTATGGTTTAAGAGATAGAACCCTGTGACAGACGGACAGACGCACAGATGGACAGACAGTGGAGTCTCAGTAATAGGGTGCCGTTTGCACCCTTTGGGTGCCCGCGGAACCCTAAAAATGTAGTCTGTAGTATATAAAATGTAGTCGTACATTACATTTACGAACTATTTTAAAAAGTAACTGGGTTTTCTCATCAAATACACTGAAGTCCTTATTATTTTTTTCGATGTAATCTCATTTAATTTGTATTTCCCGAGCAGTCGTTCCATGAGTTTTTGTGTCAAAGCCAGAATTTTTTCTTCTCGTTGGTACTTTACGTAATTTGGCGGAAAACTTCTCCAAAGATTTGTTTCTTTTTTAAAAAGTAACAAAAGTGCTGTGCGAAGTATGCTTTAAGAAGTTTGTAAGCAGTGAAATATTAAACGTGAAAGAGTATTTCGTATGTACATACATATTTTATTAAGATGAGATAAGATAAAACAAGATAAAACTTCTTTATTGCACTAACTGAGTATAACAATAATCAAAAGTAAATTTAATATAAAGTAGGTACAGATTAAGATGGCGCAGACAGAAGGAGGCTTATGCCCAGCAGTGGGTCCCTAAAAGCTGACGATGATGAGGTACAAAGGCGGGCTTATCACTAAAGCGATTTCTTTCAGCCAATCTTTGGGTAAATTATTTTTTATTCTTTTATTTGATATTTTTTTTGAGGGTGATGGTGCTTATAAAAACTTAAGAGTCGACCAGTGTTCAAACCTATGCAGTAGTAGGTTTGCAGTCATGGTCGCCCTAGGCCTTGTAGTACCATCCCGCCCCTTTTTTTCCTATCAATGAGCGATGGGGAGTGCAAACAAGCAAAAAAATTCACAAGGTGCCTCAAGACAAAAGTGTATGTTACCAGTGATGAGTTATGACTCTCAAACGTGGTCTCATAAGAAGGCTCAAGGGCGATCTTGAGCATTCTTATGAGACCACGGGGTATTGAGAGGGCTTTCTCGGTGTTTCTCTACGTGATCAAATCACAAATGAGATTCGTAAAAGATCAAAGGTCACTGACATAGTCCAGCGTTTTGTAGCACATAGCACGAAGAAACGACGTTCTCGAATGGCAACCACGTACCGGAAAGCCCAGCGTGGGGCATCCACCTACTAGGACAACCTGAGCAAGGTTACAGGAAAACGCTGGATGCAGGCCGCTTCCAATCGGCCGTTTTGGAAAACCTTGGAGGAGGCCTATGTCGAGCAGTGGGCTTCATGCGACTAATATGATGATATATGTAGTATTTTAATATTCCTTGTGCCGTCTCTTCGGGCCGTCAATAAACCATGTGTAATGTATTTTTTATTTTATTTTATGCTACATTGGTCGCCCTTAGTCCAGGGCTTACAGGGTCTTAGGGAAAATCCATCACACTCGGTGAAATGGCCACTGATATAATAAATCCATGCTTACAAACAATAAATACGGCAAAAAGGAACAAAAGTTTATACAATATGCTTCGTCATGCAACATTTCAAATATTAAATTCAACATCGTACAATTTCATGGTTTAATGCAAGTTTATTTCGTAAAGAGAACCGGGAAACAAGTTTTTTTTTAAATATTTTAAAAAAAATCTCATATCTAAAACAAAGAAGTAAAAACTCGGTGGGGTTATGTTGTTTTATCACTGAGATGGCATGGCCAGCATGTGGCTTCATGATGAGATCAGGTCATTGGTACTATAATATAGCATTGTCTCTCAATTTACATAAGTGTGTGACGTTTCAACTCAATCGAAATGGGAGGTGTGTCTAATTTAGCTTGCAAGATTTGATTACGGACACATGCAAAACGGGACAGGTGAAAATAAATAAAAGCTTGTAAAATATATGACAATTTATTGCAAGGAAAACAAATTCCCGCGTCATATCGAAATCGGATTAAGAATCAACGCTGAAGCCTTACAGGTCCAAGTTCTGATCCGTAATACTATACTTATATCTGATATAGTATAGCATTGTCATAAATGTAGCTATCGCGCCAGTAAGCGTTCAGCGGTGGGTCTAATAGAGGCCATTCTTTGAGAAAGGTGTAAGTAGGTCAGACCAAATAGGGTAGATTTTGTTAGAAGGTTTTAGGGATGATGAATTTTTCGTAATCGCTGACGAGGAGTCTAACCTAGGTACTTTGACGGAGATGCTGATAAAACCATTTCATATCAGCCTGGACTTGAAATGGCGGATTATATCTTGAAGGCTAAACTTTTATAAACGTACTCGTATTGATAAAATTTTGATCAGGGAAGGAATATATAAATCTTTTTTATCTATATGATTTTGGAAGGATTAATATAGAGATAATATATTTAATAATATGTGCATCTAATATAGGCTCTATCTAGTGATGTGCTGCTGGAAAAATTCCAAATTTCATATTTCCGTAAATATTCCAATAAATTTCTATTTTTAGGAATATTTCCGGGATGTTAAGTTTCCAAGGACGGCAAATCACTAGCTCTATCAATAAGGATAGTGTGAACAATTTATAAAAGTAAAAAAAAGGAATTATTTAGTAAATAAAAGGACAATTTATAAAAGTTTAAAAATAAATTTTTTAATTAGTAAATATAAATTCATCTAAACTTATCTATAAATTGTTTAATTAGTCTAAGAGAAAATTTAATCAATTTTTGCTATAAATTATCTCTCAAAGTAAATGGCTGTAACATAGGTACCTACTGGGTCGTAAAGAAATTATATCAATCTAAAAAAAAAATTACCAAACATCTAAAACCCAGATAAAACGTTGCCAAAATTAATTATGATTTCATGTAATCTCAAAGCTCAGATGTAGGCCGAGATAAAATGATAAAATTAAACACATACATCCATTAGCAGGATTAGGTTTTAAAGTGTACTGAGGCCGTCCTTGAAGTATTAAATGAAATGAGGTCATTTTCATTGCAAAAATATGTTATTATACTTTATTAAAGGTTTTGGAAGCCGTGTAAATCCTGGCAGAGTAGAATAGGACCACTATAAGTTTTTCCGGGGATGTCGTAGAAGGTGACTTAGGGAACACAAGCTAAATAAAGCTTATAAACATCATGAGACCTCTCCAACCCGTCTGGCCAACTTGGAGAGTGTAGTCCAAATCCTCTGACTGCACTGGCCAATAAATGGCTCTGGTATTGCAGAGAGGGTCGTGCTCCTGCAATGGAGTCTAAACAAGACCTGATGATGAAGGTTTTGGACATTAAGAAGATAATTTAAAAAAAAGTTATCGGAATTTGGTCTCTAAGTTAAGTTCCAAAGTTACGGTTGTGGGTCTTCTCGACTTTAGCAACGCCTTCAATACTGTGGATTTTGACGTTCTCTTAGGTCTGATGCACTCTCTGAACATATCTCCTTCAGCCATCAACTGGTTTCATTCCTATCTACATGGACGCCGGCAGCGAGTGCGCATCGAGAATGATTTTTCTTCCTGGTGCCACACGACTTCTGGTGTACCACAAGGTGGTGTGCTATCCCCATTATTGTTCGCTCTATTTATAAATTCCATAACTCTTCAGCTCTCCACTTCCTATCATCTATACGCAGATGATCTGCAAATATACACTCACGCGACTTTGGATGATCTGCCTAATAGTATCAGCGCAATTAACAGTGATTTGTCTCTCATATCTAACTGGAGCAGATCTCATGGACTCATAGTCAATCCTGCTAAAACGCAAGCTATTATAATAGGAAGTCCATGGTATATTTCCCGTATAGATTGGCAGTCCTTACCACCCATTGTTTTTGATGGTGTCAAAGTAGACTATAGCGAAAAGGTGAAAAATCTAGGGGTACTTTTTGACAGAAATTTATCGTGGTCTCCGCAAATTGCAGAAGTAAGTCGGAAAGTATTTGCGTCTGCTGCATCTCTTAGAAGGCTCAAGAATTTCCTACCTATTGCAACTAAAGCTTCGCTTGCACAGTCATTGCTTCTTCCTATTCTTGATTACGCCGACTCTTGCTATCTCAATATCACAGAGGAGCAATTGAATAAGCTTGAGCGCCTTCAAAACTTCTGTATCAGATTCATATTTGGATTACGCAAATATGATCATGTTTCCATTTTCCGTGCGCAACTCAAGTGGCTCCCTATCCGACTTCGACGTAATTATCACGTTCTTTCACTTCTATACTCTGTACTGTTCATGCCATCTTCTCCTCCCTATTTAAAGGAGCGTTTTACTTTTCTTCACCAGGACAATGATCGACCCACGCGCAGCATTAATGCCCTACGTCTTAAAACCCCAACTCATTCGACCAAATTCTACTCGAAATCCTTTACAGTCCAAGCTGTCTACCTCTGGAATGCTCTTCCTCGTAGAGTTCGTACTGCTCAGACTAAAACAAGCTTTAAAAATCGTCTCCATAAATATTATCTGTCGTTATGCCAGTAAGTCTAAGTTCTGTTAAGTGTCACTAAATACATTTAAATATTTTATCATCGTATATGTATTATATATATGTATATATTATGAAATAAGTTTATGTATGTATATATACAAGTATTAATATGTAAGTATATAATTAGGTATAGATACTGCACCCACCTTATTCCGTACTATTAATTTTTCCTCTACCCAAAGGTTGACTGGAAGAGATCGCATCTAGCGATAAGTCCGCCTTTGTACCAATATTTTCTTTGTGTTTGTTATTTTTATTTTATTAATTATTATGGTGCAATAAAGATAATTTGTATTGTATTGTATTGTAAGTTCGATGCTAATCACGAATTCATCTTAGCTGTGTAATTATATTTTCAAATGTTAAGTTAGGTCTGTGGTTGGGTACTCTATGATTGTAATATCACAAAAATAATACTTTTACAAAAAAGATTACACTTTTTTAAAGATTTGTAATTTTATTATACAGGCTGACTTTTTAAACAGTGTCCAAATTTTTGGAGCAAATTCAGTCCATGATACTGAACTACTTCCTATAAAAATGTTATTAAAAATCGATAAATATTTTTCGTCCTCCCATACAAATCAGCTCTCAGACAGACGGGTTTTGTATTTGAGAACGAAAAATTTTTATCGGTTTTTTAACAACTTTTTTTGTAAAAAGTTATCCAGTATCATGGACTGAACTTGCTTCAAAAAATTGGACACTGTTTAAAAAGTCACCCTGTATATTCTTGTATTCTCTCTTTTCTCCGCTTAGTTCTTAAGGCCGTACCTGAATTTTCCGGGGTCCAGTGCTGCCCCCATTTAAAATAAATCATTTCAAAGTAAACGGAGACACCATTAAAAATTTTGCTACTACCAATTCCTAGATAACCCTTCAAAGTATTTTATGAACTACTGTTTACAGTTTAAAGTGAGAACGTTAAGCTTTACTACGCACATTTGCCAAAAGTGGTCGTTTTACGCAAATGTGTGTAGTAAAGCTTAACGTTCTCACTTTAAACTGTAAACAGTACTTAGTAAAATACTTTGAAGGGTTGTCTCCGTTTTCTTTGAAATGATTTATTTTAAATGGGGGCAGCACTGGACCCCGGAAAATTCAGGTACGGCCTTAATCTGTAAACATATTAGGAATTGTTTTCACATTTTATTTTTCTTTTAAAATAATCAAAAATAAGTTTTACAAACTAAAGTTCGAATCTCATTGTGGCAAGATTTTTCATTACATATTTTTAATTTAGATATTGTTTCGAGCATTATAACGCTGTATAATCAATAAATAAACAAACTAAAGGGTAATATAAATACGTAATTATTTAAAAATTATAAGTTATAATAAAAGCTAACAAAAAATAAATAAACATATTTTATGACATAATAGGACAAACTTTTTGAAAACTCTCTAGTGAGGGTAAATAAAGCTTTTATAACAGATCTCAAAATAAGTTTATACTTACCCAAATGCTCTTTGTGAGCCAGGCCTATGAGACGCGCGTACGTGCTCCATCTCTGTGTCGGCGTTATGCGACCCGAATGCAAAGGACTCTAAGCCGATGAAATTAACCCATCGAGATACATTTTTAAATTATTCGTGTAGTAATTTACCTACCACCTAATTTTAGCTATTCGGCATCTCACCTATTTCTGTTTCTCAATAACTAACTAACGTTGCCTGGAAGAGATTGCTATGCGATAAGGCCGCCTTTCTATTTATATCTTTTTTAGAGTTCCGTACCCAAAGGGTGCCAACGGGACCCTATTACTGAGACTCCGCTGTCTGTCCGTCCGCCTGTCACGGGTCTCTATCTCTTGAACAGTAATAGCGAGATACTTGAAATTTTCATCGATTATGTATTACTGTGGCCGCTATAACAACAAATAAAAATAAGATAAAGTTAAAAATAAAAGGGGGTCGTCATACAAGAAACGTGTTTAGAAGTCCGACTCGCACTTGACCGGTTTTTTTTTAAATGTGTGCAACAAAGTGTAAAAAAAATCCAATTCTCATCGCGTATTCAATTGTGACAAAAGAAGTAATCTTTATTTAGAGAGATCTCACTACCACTTACTATCCGACGCGCCCAAACGCTAGCCAGCTTTAAATCCCAAGTAAAATCGCATTTTCTATCCTTATGAAAGGTAATTTCCTTCCCTTGTTTCCACTTAGTTTCTTCATTTTGTCTTGTTATGTTTTCTTTGTGTAAGTTGTATGTATGTATTTAAGTATTAGATGTATGTATGTTTATTATAATTATTGTATATAAGTATGTTTATTATATTGACCACCCCGCACTACCTAATTTCCCATCATTTTTTTCTATATAAACGAGGTTGCCTGGAAGAAATTGCTTAGCGATAAGGCCGCCTTTTGCGCATTTCCTAATTTTTAAGATAATTATGTTCTGTTTTTTACTTTTGTGCAATAAAGGGTATTGTATTGTATTGTATCCTTTTACTTTTTTAGGGTTTTAGAGCTCTGCAAACAAAGGGTGCTAACGAGACTTTATTTTTGGGCCTCCGGCTCCCAGTACTTCCTGTAATAGAGACAGTTGAAATTTTCACAGAATTTGTTTATTATTAGGGTTCCGTAGCTAAAAGGCAAGAAACGGAACCCTTATGGATTCGTCATTTCTGTCTGTCCGTCCCTATGTCACAGCCACTTTTTTCCAAAACTATAAGAACTATACTGTTGAAACTTGGTAAGTAGATGTATTCTGTGAACCGCATTAAGATTTTCACACAAAAACAGATAAAAAACAATAAATATTTGGGGGTTCCCCATACTTAGAACTGAACCTCAAAAATTTTCTTTCATCAAACCCATACGTGTAGGTTTTCTATGGATAGGTCTTCAAAAATGATAATGAGGTTTCTAATTTTTTTTTTTTCTAAACTGAATAGTTTGCGCGAGAAACACTTCCAAAGTGGTAAAATGTGTGTAACTTCTGAAATAAGAGAATGATAAAACTAAAAAAATTATCATGTACATTACCATGCAAATTTCCACCGAAAATTAGTTTGAACGAGATCTAGTCAGTAGTTTTTTTTAATACGTCATAGATCTTAAACCGCCATTTACCTTTAGAACTTTTATATTATGTTACTTGCTGCTACGAAACCCTTCATGGGCGAGTCTCACTCGCACTTGGCCGCTTTTAATAAAAAATAAAATATAGAATGCTCTCTATACTTTTTGCACATAGAGCAAAAAATATATTTTCTTGTAGAGATAATCTGGTCAAAACCCATCTTTTGTCTCTTTCCTCTTATCGGCATTTACTGTTGCTAGAATGAGACTTCGCTAAACGTCAAAAGTAAAAATGTATCCTGTTTTCTGCTTATTACGACAAAATTTAAATGACATTGTCTAGTATTGACATTAACTACTGTTTAGGTGACTTTTCTATTTAGTAGCGTTAAACACATAGGTACTGGTGTACGACGTTAAAAAAATTACGCTACTACGTTTTAGTACAGGTTACACTTTTGGCACTTCATTGCAGAATCTATATACCAATATATCTGTTTTTGCACGTTGATACCTACGGAATCCTCGGTGAGAGGCCAAGCATTTGGGCGATTTTATTTATTGCTTATAATTGCAATTTTATACAGTCTATTGCAATAAAAATAAGATAGGTACACTCGTATTTCGTAATTTTTCACGACTTGACAGAATAATTTGACAATTGTGAAAGATGTGGGTAACCGTTATTTATCGTTACTTCCGGTAGTAAGCACCGGTCCTTTCCTCCAATTTCTTTAAGTGTTTTCTGGATCTTTTTTATGTTGTGCAATATTTTTTCCATCTGTTGTTGACGAAATAAGTTATTGTAAAGAAAACATGTTGTGTAACTATCTTAAATGAAGTTGATAGATTTTGACTTTTGCAAATAAAATCTGTGTTTCCTATAACGATACATAAATTTTTCGGGGTTCAGTGCTGCCCCCATTTAAAATAAATTATTTAAAAAGCTAGACTAGGTAGTCTGATGGTCAAATATGATTGATACACTATATTCTCTTTCAAGTTAAACTTTCAGTTAAACTGAAACTATGTTAAGGAGAATGCCGTCCATGATACTGAAAAACTTTCTTCAAGGAACATATATCGAAATCTGAAAAATATGTTTTTCTTTCCGTACAAACTCGAATCTGCTGATCAGTCAACTTGTATGGGAGGCCAAAAAATTATTTTTCATATTTTGATATAATTATCCTTGGGGAAAATGGATTGAATTCACCTTTAAAATATTACTATATGTTACATACGGGTAACTCATGTAAAGACCTATTCCGGAGGTCGTCATCAGGGCGAATGTGACGCGCGACGCCACACTACGACGTCCCGAACCAGACTGTACTATACCTCTATACTGTACTGTAATATATAGTAATGGCTGTGTCTCACGTTAGTTTTAACCAAAACAACACCTTTAAAATAGTTTTAGTATATTTGGTTAGATGTTATATACATACGTATAATATATAAACTAAGTGCATTATTACATTACACAGTATGTGGTACTTGTAGATCGCTATACCACTCTGTCCCATCAACGTGTTTGTGGTTTAATATCAAGCGCTTACGTTACTATGCAGGTTGTTTGAAGTTTAATGAACCCGTATTCGAAGTGTTAACTTACTGTGACTTCATGACAACTGTGAAATTATAATTACTGAACTAACCTACTGCTTTACTATATCCATATAGTTTTATTGCGATGTTTATAAATTGTATTTTACAAGCTTTTATTTAGTCTTACCTGTCCCGTTGTCGGTGTTGTAATCAAATTTTGCAAGCTAAATTACACCCACTTCCCATTTTTCGATCGAGTTGAAACTTCACATACTTATGTAAGTTGGGTGACAATGCAATATTATGGTACCAATGATCTGATCTCACGATAAAGCCGGAAGGTGGCCGCGGCATCTCTGTGATAAGATAAAACAACATAACTTCACCGACTTTGGGCTCAATTGTTTCCTCTTGAGTAGCACTTGTTTTATTGTTTTAGATAAAAGCTTGTTAGATTAATTACTTGTTCCAAGAAATCATGAGTTTAAAAAAAATTGAGTTTTGTTAGCGGAGTATTATATATGTCTCTATACCTTTGGCCAACTGTACGATATGACTTTTTCCATTCCTTTACTTCATTTATGGGCTCTTTTCTTGGCTTTCGATTTCCTATTAAATAAGTTGTCATCGTATGAGGTGTCGAAAAGTCTATCTTTTAACCGTATTAAAGATCTTGTCGGTCAATAAGAAGTTCTAGCACTTTATTGTTAGTTTTTCTCTTTCTCTTACATATACTTTAATTGCCCCAAAACTTGGCTTATACCGAGGGAGACAGTAAATGTCTTATCTGTGCTCATGAATTTTCCGAGTAAATACAGGTGAAAGTCATCTAAATACCCGCTTAATGTTCAATTAAACAATTAGACACAATTCAATAGCGCAAATTCGAGGAATTAATATCAGACGTGTACCGAAGCCGCACATTTTACTGCCAACTATAAAACATTTTGGGGATCGCACCAAAAGGGGGTGCAGAAGTTCCCTTAAAACAACGCTTAAGACGATTTATGTCGCTCGTAAAACCATTCCTGCTAGAATTAGTTTGTTAGTTATGAATAACGGCGGTGCAAGGTCTAGCACTGCCCGCGCATCTGGGCAAAAATGCTTAATGGTCAACAGAAATTTATACTGTTATTCAAATTGATGTACTTGTTTTATTTTTTTGATATATTAGGTTAATTATTTTTAAAAATAATAGAAAAGTAATTTGGAGTCACTTGGTTTGTATTTTGGAATAATCTATTCAGTCGACTTCAATCTAGAGCAATGAAAAGTCAACTGTAAAGTCTGAATTGTCAAATTTTTTGACGTTTTCTTATAATTTGTTAGACCAAGAAGTGAAAATGTTAAAGTGTGTAATGTATTTGCAATCTACTCACAAATCAATTTTATTAAACAACTATCAAATAGTTCTTAGTGTATGTAGTATATCTTAGTATAATAATGGTGTGTATTATTTGTATGTAGTTTATTGTTTAATAATACATATATTAGTGTACTTAGTTAATTTTTCACCACATTTCTATTTGAGATTTTGCACTACCCTTGTCTTTCTCGACATCACCCGGTTGGTTGACTGGTAGATAAGGCCTTAGGCTTTAAGTCCGCCATTACACTTGTATTTGTGTATGAAGTTAAATAAATAAAATAAAATAAATAAATCCCTTTCATTTGATATCCCACATAGTTTAAAATAAAAGTTTTTTTTCTTTATAACACACATATTTGCAAACTAGTGTACAAGTTGCCTCACGATGTTTTCCTTCACCGGAAATTAGTGGTGTTAGTTAAAAATTATCGTAGGTACATGAGTTCAAACTGAGAGGTACACGATACTCACGCGCGACTTGTACCTCTGAGTTTTTACTCATGTACCATCATTTTCAACTACCACCACCTTCCGGTGAATGAAAACATCTGACACTATTAGACACTAGTGAATGTCTAATAATGATTGTTGTTACTAGATGACATGACAGTCATTAAGCTACGCCAGATGCATTAAGGCAGCTCGAAAAATTTGACACCAGTGTTAGTAACACACTAAGAAGAAGATCCAGCTCAACATGTGTCCCACACCGGCGCCCTTCATGCCTGACGACTCCGAGTCATGCCACGCCCTAACGCCGCTACCGAACAACGAGTTCTCAGATTTTGGTGTAAGACCCGATGTTACAGGGTTAATGTTCGAATAATGCCTGATTTCCCGCGAGATCGATAGTTTCTGAACCATTTCCGCAGTAGTGAACCCTGAAGTTTTGAAAATAGCTAGATCAATAGTTTACTTTGTTTAAAACTATATAAGATTCTTCATCAATTTTTAAAGACAGCCTCTTTTGTAGGTAGTGTTGTTTTGTCAACTTATTTTAGGGTTCCGTACCCAAACGGTGCCAACGGGACCTATAATATAGTTATTACTGAGACTCCGCTGTCTGTCCGTCCGTTTGTAACAGGGCTCAATCTCTTGAACCGTAATAGCTAAACACTTGAAAATTTAACTGGCCGTGCTGGCTTTCACTGGATTATGTACTTACAATACAATACAATACAAAAATCTTTATTGCACCAAATAAGAAACATTATAAATAACAAAGTTTACGGAACGGATTTTTAGTTAGTTACTTCTGTGGCCGCTATACAACTTAATACTAAAAATTTAATAAAGTAAAAAATTATTATCGTAACATTGTACGAAGGTACGGAATCCTTGTGTACGAGTCCAACTCGCACTTCACAGGTTTATTTCAATTCTTCTATCTCATAGCTGGCATAACAAAGAATTCAAAGTGATCCTTTTGCAGTACACTTATATGAACTACTGGGGATTTGGAACGGTGCCGTTGGCCCAGTAATTTACTGGTCAACATTACAGGGAACAAAAGGCATCGAAACATAATGCTTTCTTCCACGCAACCATACAATTCTAAAACCACTTTTACTATACTTTGACAAGTCATTTCTGGCTATTATTACCATATTATACAACTTGCAAGTATGTGAAATAAAGTTTATTTGTAGTAAGTATAATAATAAGTAATAAACGAAATTGTACAAGTTCGGTTTCGTTCTCAGCTGACTTAAAAATCAGGGCTGAATTCAGTTATTTGAAATAAAAAATATGTACGTCTATTTACTCAGTGATATACAAGATATATGATGTAAAATCGATTTAAGTTACTTTAAAGGTAAGTATATTTATATAGAGGAGGGAAGAGAGACATGGAAAGCTCTCCACCAATAAAAGCTCGGCTCTTAAATACAAGAAGAAGAAGGAGAGGGATATAATGCTAGTAATAGTTTATCTTGTATAACTAGGTAGTTTTTTTAAATACTTTGAAGGAAAATTAGTACTTAGGTACATTAAACTAAGCATGATATAAAAATTGGGCACTAAACAAAATTATTATTGATTCTTACGAAGGGAGGTCCTTTACCAAATGTTTTATTTTAATTCGAGATTACGATGGACGTATTCGATGGGCCCCAAGATATGAGTCATTAATTTCAGATTACACAAACTGAAACTGCTATTAAATGTCGATTAAAACTGCTCGCCTCTGAAAAAGTAACATTATCTTGGTGGAAGTCTTTCCGTGAAGATTACCCACGTAAAAAATATTTGAAGGAAAATTAATTTTCTTAGAATCGCGTCTGGTCTTAGTTACAAAATTTAATTTCTTACATAATTGGATAAGACATGAGTTTGAGTGATACCTACCTGAAATACCACAAGTCACTTCATTAAGCAGTACGAGTATTCATAAAACATCTGTACTCTTAAAATCAGTGACAAAAGTTACCGTTTTCAAGAGCGCTGGATTTTCTGTTAAATCTATTAAAAGTCTGTGCTCCTTGAAGTCGTAGATTATTCACTATATAATGACTGGTTTTGGAGAGCTTTTTTTGGGAATTCGGTTAGGGTAAAACCACGGATATAGATATACACATACAATTGTATAACACCTATTTAGCCAAATAAAATATCATTGTCACTGTTGTATATATATATAATATCTACTATTTAGTATTATATACATATATATATATTAGATATTATATATAATATCTACTACATTAATAAATAAATGAACGATTTCATATAAATATATAAAAATATAATTATGGTATTACGATCTTTCGAATATATTTCAGCAATAACTGTGTGTGATTCTCTGGTAATAAGTACAACCAAATGACAACAATTATAAGATAAGCTACCAATTAAAACTTAACATTTTACATATTTTATCAGCAAAATCTCCGTGATATAATATTTGGTAGGGTGTCGAGTCCGATGAGACATTGGGAATTTTGTTTGCGTGACGCACTAGGTTCACGGCCATTGCGTGAGTCACACCCGGCCTTCCGTGGACTAAACAGACTGTAAATCTTTTTATAAGCTTCTTTTGTTAAAGGGGTGAATGCCGTAGAAAACTGGAACTTTTTTTTATATAAATAATAAATGAACTAGCAACTCTCTTCGGCAAGGGTATGTATTCTTGTAAACCTTTTCGAATAATTGATTCTACATATGAGTGAAAACCGCATCAAATCGTCCTAGTAGTGAGACTGGCCTGTGTAACAGACAGACAAATATACACAAGGGTATTTATTGAATTGAATGAAGTTCAAGTACAAAAGTAAAGTTTAGCGTAAATATTTCAAGCAAAATAGTTCTTGATATCTGTGTATGTGTGTGTATGTTTGTGCGTTGTATAATCATTGATTTTGTTTTTTAACGCTTTCCCTGCCGCCTACGCATTTTCGCTAAAAAGGTGGAAAATTAAGTTGGCAGTGAAAGTGTTAATGCGTATTTTACCATCCTTTTCTAAATATTTATATCGCTGATAGTTAAAGGTTCTAAACGAAAAATTCAGTTTTAATGTTCAATTTATTTTTAGTTATAATCTAGCCAGTATCATTATCAAAGATCATTATTATAATGTCATGTGAAGCTGTAACAGAATGCCACCGGTCACGAACAGGCGACATTTGGGTTGGCATTTTCATTATTTAGCACAATAGAGTACCTATTAACCTGCCCTTCTTCTACAAGGTCTGAAATTGCTTAACCGTTTATTTTTACAGCAAAAGTCGGAGCCTGCAACATTTGACCGGCTTTTACCCTGAACTTAATAGTAAAATCAAACAGAAAATAAGTGTAATGTTCTTCTAGGCTAAGCGCTTCTAATAGTCTTTTTATACAGTGCTTATTTGACTTAAATGTTATACGCATGTAAACTGAAAAAATATCAGGTAGGTTATTGTTAAAGAATATTGTACACGATTTTTTTATCAGAGTCAGTCATTTAAATTTCGCATTATGCCGTTATTGTACGATTTTTACAGGGCGGTGACGTTACAAGCCCTTGCTCAAACTTTGATGCGCTGTATCATTGTGATTGTTTACTAATTTGATAAACCGAAAAATATTTATTAACTAACTAACGATTATAATACAAAAGGTAAAACTTAATGCTAAGCATTGTCTACCAGTTCACCTTAGGGATGTAGCAGAAAAGGTAGTAAATGGGGTGCAAGTTTTAACTACTTAAAAGAAAAAAGAAGAGTGTTATATACAAATAATAAAACATATATGATTCGTTTAATTACATAAGATATATACACTATAATTATTCATATATAAATTCCATTAATCCATATACATATTTACATACTTAAAATAAACTTACATAAATATGAATACATAAGCATAAAATAAATATACTTACTTAAATTATTGCAGCAAAGCTTTCTCGCGATAGTGTCGAAGTACCAGCATTTTGAAGTGATCCCGCGTCTGTGCTCTCATGATGTTATCGGGAAGGGCATTCCAAAGTCGTACAGCCGTAACGGCAAAAGAATTTGAGAGAAATCCAGTACGGTGAGAAGGAATATTAAGAGTTAATTTGTAAATATGGGTCCATTATATTTGGCTAATCTTGACAACGGATAGAGTAATACTTTTTGAGACATTCCAAATCCCTATTTTTTTAAGATCTATTAAAAACCTATATATCCCTATCTTTTTTTAATTTTAAGTTATGATGCAATGGATTTTTATCTTCTTGTCATCATCATCCGAGCGCATTCCCGGTTGCATCGTCAGCGGTTACACTTCAGAGCCCGGGGTCCGCTACCTAACCTAGGCGATTTGACGAGGCTACTGGTTTTTACACAGAGCGACTGCCGTCTGACCTCCGCAACCCAAAGGGTAGACCAGAACCAATCCTAGGATAGGTACAAACGCTAGATGGCGTTCGGGACTAACGGCTTTACGTGCCTTCCGAAGCACGGAATCATCTTTCTTTTCGGATAATCAGGTGATTCAAGCCTGCAATATCCTAAACAGACTGGAAACAACTTTTCAAAAAGTATGCTTCCCAGTGGGACTTGAACCCATGACCGGATCACAAGGCAAACGCCTTTGACCACTGCACCACGGAGGCAGTCTTTTTATCTTCTTGTATTTATAAAAAAATCAAACCAAAAGGAAATTCTAAACAAGCTTACTCTAAAATTACACGATTTGCAAACAAATATTACATTTGAAAACGATATGCATGCAAATAAGCATGTTGACATGCGAAATCCTCGTACATTTTCTGTTGCCAACATGAAAATGCAAACCCAATAAATTGCCAACATATGACGCATTCTCCCCTTGTTACAGGTAAGTGAGTCAATAGGCCCTGCGAGCACGACGCACGCTCCAGGGGCGACTACTGGGGTGCCTACCCTATTGTATGCGCCTACTGTACAGGTGAGGGGCGACTAGACGGGCGACACTGTATTTAACTACAACCTATCATTAGTGGGAATTTTAGAGGCCTATGTCCACTTCCTGCGGCTGAATTGATGAAGATGATGTCATCCAGTGTCCTTCGTCTACAATCAGTGATACTATTATATTAGGAAATCAGAAATGGTTAAAAAACACATATGCAGGATTTGAATCCGCGTCTTGCTTTTTTCCCTTAATAGTTTGAGTAGGTTCTCTTGGTACTCAATGGTCTTACATCCAAGGATGCTCAAGACCGTGCGAAATGGAGAAGGAAAAGCCAGAAAGCGAACCCCGGGCTTCAAAGCCTTTCAGCTGAGGATGCAGCTGGGAATACGCTGAGATGAGAGAGAGAGAGTTTGACTGGGTTCTCTTTTACTGTTTATTGGATGCTTAAAATATGTTAAAGTCAAAGTTTAAATCAAGTTACTATAATCTACTATTAGTAATATAGTAGATTATAGTAACTATAATCTACTATAAGGTTCTTAATTAGTACCTGCAATTCTGCAGTTTTATGTGCTGATCTTAAAAGCGGTGAAGAAACAAGTATTTATTAAAAAATATATTTTTAGAACAAGCTTTTATCAAAAACAATAAACTAAAATGTTTAAAATGCTTCTTAAGACGAATCAATCGAGCCCAAACTCGGTGGGCTTCATCATGAGATCAGGTCATTGGTTAGTGGTAATATTGCATTGTCACTACTTTATACATTAGTATGTTAAGTTTCAGCTCAATCGAATAACAGGAAGTGGGTCTAATCTATCTTGCAAGATTTAATTACGGACACACAGACAATGGTACATCTGAAATTAAATAAAAGCTTCTAATATAAAAAACGTTAAACCAGTTTGATTACAGTAGTAGTCTCTTCCATGCTGGTCTGGAAGAACAGAAAAAACGAAGAAAGTATTAGCTGCATTTCCTTCCACGTAGGTCATCAAAGCCGATCAAGGGAACGGGTGGGAATCTGAATCATGTCATTAGGCGATTTAGCTAGCAACCCATTACTATTTTGATTTTCTTCTTCCACCTCCACGCCCACCGTCACTCAAAAAGTGGCCTTTGGGTCTTGCGACCGTAGGATCTGTCTACTCCGTTTGAGATAACGACGAGAATACTCAGTCGAGGAATACTTAAACGACAAAATATAATGTGTATAACGTTGTAAAGATATCTCAATCACTTCAAAATATCTAATTCTAGTTTCAGAGTTTGAAAATCAAAATTGCATCTGACGAACGCACTTGCAGTAATATTGTTAGTATATTTAATAATATAAGTATTTTTAATTTATCTGTTGACATTGATTTGATTTCATAGTACCTACTATTACTGCCATTATTATTGTATATAATCAAATACCTATAACTTCGCAATATACTGCCAGGGTTCATTTACTTACCTTTTAACCAACTTACTTATGAGTGCATGTTGAAGAAAAATAAAGAAATAAAGAGGTAGTGTATGTGTATGTACAGTACTAGTAGTCAAAACTTACACAACACAACACACACACACAACATTTACACAACAAATTTAGCACATTGTTATTGCGTAGCATATCAACTAACTGAATCTAATACTTTACACGCGCCGGCCGTCCCAAAACCAAATATGGCAGGGCCGCCACGTAAAGGTGGGAGATGTGAGACAAGTGAAACGCTCGAAGTTTATTAACGTACTCTAGGCTTTATTGATACCCAAGCTTATATGTTTAACTAACTATATTTATATATATATATATATTTGACTAACTAACTATATTTATATATTTAACGCACATCTACATAGGTTGACTACACACCCCTACACTATAGTATTTAGGAATGCATTCTAGACTCAGAAGTTTAGATCCTTGTCTGGGGTATCGGCAGTCAGCGCCTTATATTTTTGCAAAACCTCGTGTCTATGAATTATGCATTTTTTCGAAGTGCTGCTTCTGATTTTATTCTGCCAGTGCATCGGAAATGGAAATATCCGACGATCGCTGACGACAGACGGTCACCATCAGTGACTATTGTTGAACTTATACAGGATGTTTTTTTTCAAGTACAGTCCTCTTGATTCTGTACTACTTTCCATAAAAAATATTAATTCGCTAGATGACAAAAAGTCAAATCAGCACAGACCTACCACTACTAGAATTGCAACGATATTGCTAGAAAGAGACTGTCAAATACAGTACAACGTGAGTGTGAAAGAAACGCTGATATGTTTGTCTCTATCGGCGTGGCTGCTATAAGTTGGCCTACTGTCAAAATCTGGGCCAAGCAAACCACAAAACGATCGAAGAAAGTTATTAATTTTAGGGATTTTATCATTTAAAAGGTGATTTAGCGTTTTATTTGAGCTTATTATAAGTTAGTAACCATATTGTGTTCTGTGACGCGTGCAAAATATGGGTGGAGGCAACAATCAAAGATAGAAAGAGATGCACTAAAGTGGCCACGCACTATGCAGGTCTAGTAGTGGTAGGTCTGTGCAAATCAGACACTAAACGTCAAAACAAAAATTTTCTATAGGATCTATATGAAACACAAAACCGTGACGTCATCATTTTTTAGAGTCAAATTATCAGTTTTTCTGCATTATTAAATCTAAAATCACGTTGAAAATTAATGTTATCAATGACAAGTGACACTATTTTATGACATTTTATGCTCTTGGCAGTAGCAAACAATTTATTTTTGACCCAGTCATCTACCCAATTCAAAAGATTTTTTTAATCCGTTCAGCTGAGCGGAGATTTGTGTAGGACAAACTTATTTTTGTTTTTTTATTATTAAAATAATTAATTAATGGAAATTCGGGGTGTGTCTGTTTTGTGTAAAAAGGAATCAAAATAGTGATGCATTGCATATCGCATTTTCGCCAATTCCCTCGATTGGCTTTTACAGTCTGCGTGAGAAGCGAAGCAGCTGTTACATTGTAAGTTTCTTTTCTCCTAGCCGAGCATGAATTAAAATAGTTATAAAAAATAGTAAATTATACACCGTGCGTATGTATATACAATTTTATATTTTCCTTTGGGCGTTTTCCCATGAGTAGCGGGTGCTAAATTTCCCTTTTTGTCCCGGTAGGAGGTAAAAAATAAATAAACTGTAGCTCGTCTGTGCTCTCTCTGGAAGTCGTATAAATAGGACCGGGAATTTAAAAAGGCAAATGTGTCAGCGTTTTGGGACAAATGTAGTCATTGAACGATTTGTTCAGTTAAAAGGGCGGTTGTTTGTTACTCCGGTAATGGGGTTACTCCGGTAATGGGGTTTCTTCAGCAATGGGAACTTTTGAATTGGGTTGGATTTAATGTAAACGATCCTCGTATCATATATTTTGATTTCCTTTTATAAATAGCTTGGCTATATCTTAACGTAGAAAAAAGTTTAAGTGTACCTATTTAACATTTAATCAAATGCTTCTTACATAATAATATAAGATATTTTTTGAAATATATAATTAAAATATTAAAAATAATTGAAATAAGTTAAAGAACACCTTTTCAGTATATTTTGTTAGACCCTGTATATGAGAATATACTGTATATTGAAACTATTTTAAGTCTGAATTCAGTCCATGATACTGAACAACTTTCCCTAAGAAACATATAGCGAAATACGAAAAAATAAATTTCAACCACCCATACAAGTTGACCGATCAGCTGATCCGAGCATTTATGAAAAATAAAAAAATATTTTTTAAATTTCGCTATATGTTCCTTGGGAAAAGTTGTTCAGCATCACGTAATGATCTACCCTTAAAATAGTTTTAGTATATTTCGTTAGACGTTATATAGTACAAAAATAACACTAGAAAGTATTAGTATGGCTAACGCACCTAAGCTTGCATTAACTATAAAATCTTATATACATGTAGGTATATAAATCACGGCAAGTCTAATAATAAATAATTTTATGTCTAATAAGTCTAATAAACTAATGTAAAAATACTTTTAAACGTCTTAGTAGCTTCAATTCCCATTGTTTCAAACTACTAAATATTTCCCAAACAATAGACCCTTAGCCCAGTTGATCATTAATTTGAGACGAGATGCTGTCATGAAAATGTTCTGGAACTATTTTCAGTAATCCCACAGTTCGCCGGGAGCGGACCGTGTCGGCAGCAGCGCCAAACTGTACATCCGGTTGACATCCACTTTAATTAGTTTTCCGCGCTTTTCACTACTTGTGTACACTGCCCTTTATGAAACGGAAATTGGCGTAGGTACCTAGTTTCTTGGAATGTGATTTAATTTAGTTAGAAACACTCTTCTTAGATAGACTGGGAGAAATTAAAAAACTTAGAATGTACCAGCTGCTTCTCTTCCCGCGCAGATTGTAGAAACCGATCAAAGGAATGGGTAAAAATGCGAATCATATCTATAGGCGATGCGGCTAGCAACCCATCGTTATTTTCATTCATTTTTCCATCTTCCCGCCCATAATCACGTTCGTTCTTGCGGCCCTGGGCTCTGTCGGCTTAGAGCCGCAAGACCCAACATGCTCCATCTGCCCCGTTACGGATAGAGATGTGTTTGTTTGTTTGTTTTTGTTTTATATCTTTATTGTACAAGAAATAGTTACAGTTAAATAGTTAAGTAATAATAGACCAAAATATTTTGTACAATGGTGGACTTATCCCAATATTTAATTTACAAAGCAACTACCAATAAGTTATACTTAAAGCCTATAAGTTATATGTAAAGATACTACAAAAGTTAAGTAGAACGTCTAAAAAAATGAAACATGGACCCCTAAAGACCTTAAGTATAGTTATTCTAAGTAACACACTCATCGCTCATCAGTCAGTAACAGTGTCAGCACAGAGTAAACGGTGACAGTAACACAATAACAGAACTTCCAAAACTATTATTCAGTGACTTAATCACTGAATAAGCACTAGGGGAAAGGGGCCCAAAGTGGGTACCTTAAGGTTTGTGTAAATAAAAATAAGTCATTTTTATATCTGAACAGGTTTTATTTTAATATTTGGCACAAATAATAATTAAACTTTGTAATTAAAACTACAAAACACTTCTCTTTTAACTAATCACTATTAAAAAAACAAAACAAATCAGTCTGTCATTTTACCCGTTTTGCCCGGAAGGGGTGCCCAAAGCGGGTATGGCCTTTGGGGCAAAACGGGTAAGGACAGGGCAAGGTGGGTAATCATGAGATCTTATTCTTAATTACTAAACACAAGTAACAAAAAATAAAAATTCTCGTACAATATTTTAAAAAGACGTCTACACAAAGAGTCTACATAATCACATATTAATGTTTGCTTCTTCAACAGCCAGTATAGCTACGAATTGTTTCTTATAACGAATCAACACTTATTGCTCATAGCAAAACTATAAGTCAGTCTTCTAAATCACATTAGGCAGTCTGCGAGTATATAAACTACTGCAACATATATTAAACAAATACGAAAGTTTTTGTCTAATCTAAAAGTGTTGGCAGTATCAAAATATCAAAAAGATAAAATAAAAAAAAGGTAAGTCTACCTTTTCATAATAAAACGTTAAATTATTCTTGGCATAGATCACAAAAGTAGGCTCCAATGCCTAAATAGTTTGTACATTGTTCATGCCCCCAACCGTGGCAGTCAGATTCAGACTTTCTTAGACCATAAAAGAGATTATCCATATGAAATAAGTATTCTAGTAATTCAGTTTCTTGCTCAGCAGTAAATACAGTAGTAAACCTGCCGAGGTTCTTTTTTTAAATTTCTTTGCAATGTTGATAAATTAATACCATATTTTTTGCAGCACCGTAGACCGATATTTTTCTGGCCTCTTCCATTGCTAGCTTCATAGTTTGCACGTCCCACGAAGCTTGTTCGGTTTTTCGTTTGTATTTCTGAACCATCTGCAAAGTATTATAACTGAATGAAAGATTTACTATACGAACACCATAATAAAATAAAAATTACGATAGGAAGTTATCAAGTTAACATACGGTGTGTACCAAAAACTATAAATATTTTTATATTTTTTGCATTTATATGTAATAAAATTAAATAAATGAAATAATTCGACGATACAATAAATCTCTTGGGTAAAGCGGGTAAGGGCAAAGCGGCTACCCGTTTTACCCTTACCCGCTCTGCCCAAAAGCTACCTTTTTTACGTTTTGTACAATAACCTAAAAATGTTAATTAGAAATGATGCTAAACAATGAGAATTCTAAGCCGTTTTAATGCAGAATAACACACAAGTACTTTTAGTAACATAACTTTAAACAGATTGAAATAATTGATATTCACATACCTTGATATATTTTAGTAAAACCAGGAAATAAAAACATTCGACTCTCACAACTCAACCACGCGATGCCGATTTGTCGCTCAAACTGATTCGCGTCGTAACGTGTTCGGGTGATCCCGCAACACTCACACATTTGCACAATCGGCTTGTATTCGTGAAAAACGAAGCCTACCCGCTTTAGGCTGTATACTTGCTTTGGGCCCCTTTCCCCTAAACTGTGACAGCTGGTAATAGCCCGTATAGTCGGGGAGCTAAGAGCTAACAAAACGCGTTATTTTGCTCTGCTAACCTGCTAATCATTACTACATTAGCGTTGTTTGTGTAACAGTTATGTATGTTCACATGAGATGAGTAAATTGAGGCAGTCGAGTGGTAATGGCATTATTTTAACAGGAAAAATGGAGAATAAGTAAGTAACAATAGACAGCAGCCACTTTGCAATGACTTATACCATCTACTGCGATTACTAACTTGCCTGCTCAGCTTGGTGATTATAATTCCTTTTTGGTGAGAGTCCAGTACTTGGCTTATAAGGGCTGGTAATGAAGAAAGAATAACAGGAAAAACATAATCTTTTAACATCGCTCACGTATCTGTCCAATACAATCTTATCTTTTAAACTTTAAAAGATCTTTACCTGTAACTTAAAAAACGCTTATTGGCAAAAAAATTACTGTCGTAAAAGATGCAAAGGGTTTTTTCATAACTCAGAGGTATAAAACTACTTTTAAACTATCGCGTTGCGTTATTATTAAATTTTATACATGAACTTCACTTATTTTATTTATTGCACCGTTGGTGGTCTCAGTATGACTAAGAGATATATTTAAAATTCATCTACATTTTTGGAAGTACGATGAAAAGATGATGAAGAAAAAAGAAAATGGGTTAATATTTACAGTCTCTTCAAGCTATATCGAATGAATATTTCTGTCCTTTTCGTTACATTAATTAGGTATCCTGTCATTAATAAGATAACTGTCCCCGTGATATATCGTTTACCACACGAGACCGTCAACAGCTCCTGCAGGTCCTAAGTTAAAGTTCATGCCCATTCCACAGTTGTCTGCGGAGCTGAGCGTATTGTGCAAATTGTGCATAATGTCAATAATACCAATAAGCTAAGTGTTTAGTGTAGGCCGTTAAGTGTATCATTTAAATAAATATAAGCTTACTTAGGCTAATATGCTTACATCAAGTCTCAATTAACTAGACTAGCGTAGAATACTCGACCAATGTAAACCTTTCGTTATCGCTTTTCACTACAACGAGCGCCACAGAGTAACGATACGAGCCTGTACCTTGTTTATATGGCATCTTTTTATTCTCCAGCTTAGCAAATAACATTGCCCGTTGAAATTCATGTACCGCAAACAATACGCTATTTTCAAGCGTGTCACGTACTCGCATAACAGTCTTCTTTTTTCATTTATGTAGGTAAAACCTAAACCTAACAAAAATGTAGCTGGTAAAATTTGTTCTAAGTACTGAAGTAGGCAATGCCCACTGCAAATGAAGTCGTTTTCGTAAAATATATGTTTTCTCTTTTTCTTTACAAAATGAACTGCAATAAAAAAAGAAGATTAATTTCCCAGCAGTGGAACACTCAATTATATCTTGGCACTTGCATTTTAAATTTAGTGGAAAGTGGAATTAAATTTAGTAGAAAGTGGAATTAAACTAAGTAGAAAGTGGAATTAAACTTAGTAGAAAGTGGAATTAAACTTAGCTGTGTTTCAATAAATATGACGTCAACAATGCTGAATAAAACTCTTTTTACTGCGAAAAGTACAATTTTATAAAACCAACAAAATGATTGCAATACTCTACAAGTAAAATTAAAATGAACGATAATATTTAAGAATCTATAAAATCTGCGATGCATAATGGGGCAAACATTGCACTCGATTGGAGCAAACATATAAAACGCAATAGATTGCAAGCAATTAGCGCTCGAGTTTCCACGAGTAAAATCGAGCAAAACGCTCGAGCAATTTCCGAACGAGTAGTAGTTCCCAAAGCTGCCAACATTTTTAAATGATGGTACAGATAACATAGGGGAGTAATTGCCGCCTTTTTACAAATAATCTTTGTCAGTTTGTGCTACTTGTTTTAAAAGTTAGAAACGAATTTCTAGTTTAAATCAAAAGTTAAAATTGGCATTGTTTTCCAAGTTTTCTTTTCGGTTTATAATCTATTCTCCTTTGTACTTCTTTAGCTCGAAAGTTTTATGACAATAAAGAGGGTAGCTCAGGTGCAAATGACAAAGATGCGAAGGAATGTGACCATGTGTATTTTAGAGGTCAGAGGAGAAACGTAAAAAAAACAAAATATATCCGGCTGTTTGAAAAGTCCAATTACACCAGCCGTAATTAGTATATGTTAAACTTTAAAGCCTCACTAGTTTTAATTTAAATAAGTTTTTATTGTGAGGCCTAAGAACTAATCAAGACAAATTTAATTAGCCCAAACTCGATGGATTTGCGACGTTTTATTAAAGGGTTCTATAGCCATCTTTCAGCGCCATTATCAGATCAGCCTCTTGTATAATCAATCAATCAATAATATTGCAATGTCGTCTGATTTACATTGCTGCAGCACGGCTGGTGCTGAAGCGTTCTGTTGCTCTAGCAAATGACGCTTCTGAGCGACAGAAAAGGATAGCAGTGCTGTTCCGTGCTGATAGATGAGATCCAACCCTTACATTTAACGTGCAAGATTTGACCCAAACAAATAACAACAACAAACAGAGCAAGCTTACTATAAGCTTGTAAAATATGAGGTTTTATAAAACACAGATACGTACTCTATGGTAATAAAATTCCCATCTATGTCCTGTCGCAGGCAACGCGTCGCTGATTGAAAGCAGCGATTGGCTGTTCGCGCGTTTGATTGGGTGGTCCTCGATATGGCGATGGAAAAACGTCTAGTGCCTGTCTGATTGATGTACTATTGTCGGTGTTAGTTATAATTTCTATGAAACGTTCTATTATTCCATTGCATTGAGGATGATACCTACAAATAATAAATAAAAATAACATTTATTTTCATACCTCGTATGATTGTACTATGAGTGACGTGTTAGTACACACCAAGCAAGTTATGGTTATTATAGATAGGTACATGTTCTTGCAAAAAGATTCTAGAGATAAGTGAAATCATGGGCAAAATATGTATTTATATTTTGACCAAGTTTTAAAAATTCAGCATAGTTGGTAAACCCATTCCTTTTGTTAAAAGTAATATGAGATTAATTAATTATTTATATTTTTAACGGTTAATTCACGAAATAAAGTCAGAACGTACGCAGTAGTTATGTTAAAAAATTATAAATACAGATACACTATCACATCATTGTCCCTAACGGTGTAGACAGAGCCTAGAGCTACTCAAAGGCCACTTTTAGCCTATTATTATTGGTAGGCATGTAGGTGGAAAAATTCCGGAAACCGGCAAACTATGTGGGAAACAAATGTATAGCCATGCCGGCAGACGTGGTAGACCCAAGAAGTGCTGGCATGACGTCGTCAAGGATGATATGCGTGCCAATCGTCTTACAACCAAGGATGCTCAAGACCGTGCGAAGTGGAGAAGGAAAAGCCGGAAAGCGTACCCCGGGCTTCACAGCATTACAGCTAAGAATGCAACTGGGAATACGCTAAGATGAGAGAGAGAGAGAGATGTAGGTGGAAAAATTCGTGTTTACAAATAAAAAAAATTGTTTATACAAAGTGCATATTATTAGTATAATTATTGAGATTTTTTCAAAACAAAAAACCGACTTCAATACCTGAAAAGCTAAATATTCAAATAATGGTATACTTATTTTCGATTAAAAACAAACCACACAACCGATTTTAATAAAATGTCTATGGGACCACCTGGAAAGTATACGTTTTCAAACAAAAAAAGAATTTTCCAAATCGGTCCAGGCGTCCTCGAGTAATCGGGGAACACACATAAAAAAAACATAAAAGATTCCGACGAATTGATAACCTCCTCTTTTTTTAAGTCGGTTAAAAATAGATGATAGTCGTCAAGCTATGTCAGATGAATTAAGAGTCCCCTTACCCGAGACAGAATCAGAGTTTCCCATACAAACGTAGTCTCTCGTTTTATTTTGAAACGACACGTCAGATTACGGTAAAAAAATTTTACTTAAAAAAAATTGCATATATTGTCAAAATAATAATATCATTTTTGACCATTAGTATGGAAAACATTTACATCCTTATATTTTTAAAAATTACAAATTTTTACCGAAATCTGACATGTCGTTTCAAAATGAAACGTAGTCTACGTTGGTATGGGAAAGTCTAGGGTAAGGGAATTCTTAAGGCAACTTGAAAATTTTACAACGGTGTTGGCCATTTAAACACGAAAAACTAACAATTTGAAGTTAGTATTTTTAAACATTGTGTACATTTGTTACTGGCTGCATACCTAATGTTAGTGAGTCACCCTACCCCCCCTACCCACTGGTACAATCAATACCTGCGTCTACAGTCTAGACAAGCACCGATTCTCTTTAATACTACTTTGGGTTCGTAAGCAGCTTACACTTCAGTAGATACTACGAATTTTAAATGGCGGATTCTAGTTCAAACTAATGCACCGTCAATTATCGATCTCAAGTCTTTTGTTATCTATAAGTAATGTTTCAATGAAATTATACATATACATGGTTCGATTTATTACGGGTATGTCCCTTCCACTTGGTAGATGAACACCCAATAATGTTATTATTTTATGCTAGATTAGTTTGGTTATTAAAAACATATTTTCAATAATTAAAATATAAGTATATTACTCAATAATACAACTTTAAACTTACTTGGGGTCTAGCTCAATCAGTAATTTGTCCTTATCTATTTATTTATCGAATTCATTAAAATATACATACCAATCATAATCAGGTCTTTATTCCTTAGGGACTAAATAAATCAAGGTCCTATTCCTCAAATCATCAATAGAAAAATAAGAATTGGACGTGGAATTAAATAAGACAAACTTTACGGAAAACTGTGATGCAATTTTGTCAAAGTGCCGCCTATACAAGCAACGCGTGCGCGTCCATAATCAAATTTAAGGGGATGCACTCCCTAATGAGCTGTAAGTGCTCTCAATTAGAGCACTGCAGGTGAACACACCGGGCTAATCCTGCTTCACGCTTGAAAATATCACTTTTAGCCCCTGCTACACAATGTTACTAATATTTGCATTGTTTTGTGGAATAAACACCATGTATTTAGGATATATAACGTTTAACAAAATATACTAAAACTAATTAAGGGGAAATTCAGGCCATGATATTGAACAACTTTTCCTAAGGAACATATATCGAAAAATTAATTATTTTTTTTGCTTTCCAAACTCTGTTCAGCTGAGCGGTCAATTTGTGTAAGAGATCAAAGATACATTTTTATATTTCGATATATGTTCCTTAGGGAAAGTTTTTCACTATCATGGACTGAATTTAGCCTTAAACTAGTTTCAGTTATATTTTGTTAGACCTTATATATATACTGCCCGATGAATCAAATTGTCTAGGCAAAAATGTGTTGGTGTAGAACCTATACTTACGATTCATATATTTTAAGAACCTTTATTAATAAAAACCTAAATATTAGCATTCTCTATCAATATTTAGGTAAAGAAAAACAAAGGAAGCTGGCGTCTAAATCACAGATAAAAGATACAATATCCAGATAAAATATTACTTATAAGTACTTTTAAATCATTAATAAAAAACATAAACAATAAATACATAATATATTTTTACACATAAAAGATAATATATACCTACAATACATACATGTATACAGATATATATGTAGAAAATAGGAAGAGAATAAAATATTTATCCAGTTATTAGGCCTTTGCAGGCACTTTTACATGTCAATAATTATAGTAAGTGTACATATTAAATGTAATGTTTATTTATATTTAAATTATGATTTATTTTTTTAAAAGCTACTGATATAGGTCGCGTCATGTAAAAAGAACGCTGGAAGAAAGTAGAGGGGGTGTGTTTGCGTATGTACTAGGCCTATTGTATTATTTTCGCTCGCGGTTTGGTATATTGGTTATTGGTAGGTACATTGAAAAATATATTAGTTATTATATCATTAAATAGATCGATAAATCGCCTAATGTGCAGCTTGACCGCCAGCGTTCTTTTTACATGACGCGATCTGTACTAGCGTTTCGCAACGACCACTGTTGAGAAGAAACGCCGAAAGAAACTCAATTACACAGTCAGTATTGGTCGCCTACGCGCCAGAAGAGTTTTGACAGTTTACAAAGATATTATGCCTCTCACATGGATTTTAATGTCAAATAATTGTTAAGAGAAATTTAAAATTTATTTTAGTACAGATTTACTCCTGTGATTTATACGTATCTTGCTTGCAATTTTCCAATTAACTCTAAAATCTCTTCTGTAAATGCGTAGGAGTTTTACAAATCAAAATTTTAACGAATTTAACTTTCAGGATTAAGGCACGTTGTTACTTTTCACAATATTTAAATGAAATGTTTTTGGGTCGTACATGTTAATCCAATGCTGGAATCAATAAAATTGAAACGAGTTTCAGGTTATTTTGAATAAACATTTTATTTTAAAATATTAATACAACTTCAATATTCATAAAACAACTTAAAATAATTTCATATAATACAATAATCTCAATTGATTCGTAGAAATACCCCCTTCTATTTTCATAATATTGGGTGCATACAATGAAAATGGTAGAAGTTATTTCATAAAGCAGAGTTTGAAAATATAAAAACTAGTTATTTTTATTTTAAAATATCATTTGTGAATATCATTTTAAATATACTTGTCCAGACAGCGGAGTCTCAGTAATAGGGTCCCGTTTGCACCCCTTAGGTACGAACCCCTAAAAAGTGTCATAAGATCGATCAATTGATATAACTCAAAGTATTAAAACTTTGAGTAATATCAATACCTAAAATAACACAATTGGTAACAATAAAGCAACAAATATACTATTCAGAATATACAATTAGGAAATTAGAAGATATATAATTCTAAAATTTAAACTCTAAAACTAATTATGTATTTATTATACGTACGTAATACACGAATATAACAGGCCTCCTGCTACTAAAACCGACTTTCAATTAGGCTCTGGAATAATTAATATAATATATTCGGTACGTAATATGAAATTAATAAAGTTTTGTCGTAAAAGCCTATGAAATTCAAACACAAAATGTTTTATTAATACGTGCTCTTTACCTTTTTAGAAATTCCGAAATTAAATTCCCTGCGGTTTCACGAGTGTTTTAGATGACTTTGAAGTCGAAATGATTTCACTGTAGATTCAATTTCAAATCATCCTGGCGGCGAACCCTCTGTCGTTAGCTTCATTAAGGTCGTCTATGGTACATGACGTGGGGCAGCTCGGACATGTTCACATGCATGACAGAAGGTGGTCCATCGATTGAATGGCACCGCAGTCGCTAAGGTCGTCATCAGCGCCCTTTATTGTTAAAAAAAAGGACAAACTAGGAAATGCGCAAAAGGCGGCTTTGTTTGTTTGTTTATTTATTTTATATCTTTATTGTACAAGAAATAGTTACAGTTAAATAAGTATTAATAGACCAAAATATTTTGTACAGTGGTGGAATTATCCCAAAGTGGGATCTCTTCCAGTCAACCAACTATCGGCGAAAGAATACAATCAATGGACATAACGACATAACGGGCAAAAGTCAACGTACAATCGCGATAAAATTCATTTAAAGTTTTAAATCTAAAATAAATTATATATTATGTATCTATAATACATAAACTAATACATAAGAAAATAAAGTATCTATAAATATTACCAACTTAAATAAATAAAATACATACACTATTATACATGATATCCGTATTAAGTCGTATCGGTAGTTCCGCTAGTCATTACTAGACGGCGTTCTTGACAGTCGGGGTTTTTTAATTTGCCTAGAAAATAAACTTTTTAGCAGAGTTATTGTCTGTAAATCATAAAAAATGTATACGCTGTGTCCCGAAATAATCAGCAATTTGGTGGATTCAGATGAATCGCAATAATCGCAATAATCGTATTTTTTTTTTGTATTTTTATAAACTGTTAGTGCATATTTCCGTGACGTCAACTAGGCTCCAACGGAAGACCAGCGCTGGCAGTCCTTACACAGCCAGCATATGCTGAGTTGGATCCTTTTTGAGAGCACCTCTAATAGGTTCTGATAATAATATCTGTTATATATATTTTTGTTTTTTGTGTGTTTCTCAAATAAAGCATTTTATTATTATTATTATTATTACAAAATTTCATAGATTCAGGAATCTACTGCAGGATTTATTAGATTTGAATCATAACTTTAACGTTAAAGAACTTTACGTTTACATTCTCTACGCCATCTAAATATAATATCGTTAGTTAGTATCCCATAATACGAGTACAAGTTTAAACTTACTTAGGGGCTATCTCACAGACCATGGATCAAGATAGCCTCTGCATGAATTTGCGTGTCGATCTGACGTCAAATTGACTTTATTTAGGATCGTCACTTTTAGTACGTGTATGTCAATACAATAGATCGGACATTAAGCTCTCTACTGTAAAATACCTAAATTATGCTGTTTCAAGCCGTAGAAACTCGTCAAAAAACGTTGGAGGAAGTAATAAAAAAGATTCCTTCCGTTTGTGAGTGAATTTATTATTAAATATTGTATTGAAAATTGGCACGCCAGGTTTTCATACAAATTGAAGGACTTTCTTTATCTAGTAGTATATACAGATGTGTGGGCTAGCTCAATTAGTGTGATTTCTTTCCATCTATTTAATATCAATTATCAAGTGATAAAAACATCCTAAGATATATAAATGATTTTGACTTTGACTTTATAACCTATTTATTTATATAGATCAATATCTACATTACGGTTCGTAATGCATTAAAACACACGCCTAAAAAGAATTTCCAGCTGCACTCATTGACATGGAAACTCTCATAAACCATGTTTTACCACCCCATTTCCATATTAAAGTCCCGAGCTACTGCAGTATAAATCATCTAGCTAGGACAAGAGACTATTAAAGATTCAACATACGCACATGTACATACATGCATACTGCAGTGCAGACACCGGACCAGATCCGGAATCCATATCCGTAAAAGTGGTACGTGAGGGGATTTAGAAAAATTCGGGGGTCATTCACGCCATTATCCGCATTTTGGCATGTTCCTATGGTAACTTCTTCTTCTTTTTCGCACCATTTGTGATTGTTTTGAAGTTAGTTAAGTCTTCAGCCATTTGTTTTTTTCATTTTGTTTGTTAAATAGCATAACTTACTGTATTAATTAACATCAATCTTTGATTTTATTCTTAACATTTTAGAGGCATATCCTCATGTTCGGAGTAGCAACACGAACAGTGACGTCAAACGCATCGCATGTCGATGCGTTTGACCCAAAAACTAATCAGTGCAAAAATCGTCGTGGTACGATGCGCTCATAAACATTTTCACATAACATTTAAGATCTTTAAAAATATAGTGTTTAACAATTAACTCTTTCTTAATTAACAACTCACCCTAGTTCAGGCACCCTACACCTCATCTCCCTATATATTAATCAGTAACAGTAAAACAAATGTAGATAGAACAGAAAACGTCTTATTATTGAAATAAGAATTTTCTAAATCATTTTCAGAATAATCACTAGTATTTAATCACTTTCTTTTATCTAGATGCGGGCTGAAGCTAAGCTTATATTATTTTACATATCAAGGTGAGTGAGTTGCCAATTAGACACACGTACAAACGGTGATTAACATGCGACGAAAGACTATATCAATCCAAGGTAGTAGGCGTGGCGTGGTGATTATCCATACCATACCACATTATGTTCCTCACTTTGAAGGCCTTTGGGAAGCAGTAAAATATAATGTGGAAAAATTGTGATGTCGTAGTTGGAATACGCTCAGATTTCATACGCGTAGGTAGTATTACAGCATTAGGGAAATTGTTTTGGAGGCCGCGCACTCTGCATTGCGGGGAACTATTGGCACGCTCCTCCATCAACAAGGTATGCTGGCTCAAGACTGTGACCTATATCACTGTCTTACGAGTATGTAAATTATTGTCTTATCTTCAGTTAAATTGCTTCAACACCTTCATCACTTGTTTCATTACAATTTGATCCCTGTTTTTCCATTGGTGGCAGAATAACTTTGATTGACGCCCGCGAAGTAACGCCTGAGTGTGAAAGAATCCAAGCTTACTATTGATGACAAACAAGACCCACATCGTTTGTGTTAAAAAGGATATTCTTTTCTATCTTGTCTTATAATCCTTTTAGCTCACAAGTTCATTTAATCATTACTTGTCAATACACTTGAATAGATTCATAAAATCTATTCAAATGTATTGGCAAATAATGAATATCTTGCCGACACTCTGACCCAATTCATTTGTCTTGGCTTTCGTAGGTAAGTCCTTCCGGTACCAATTATGTGCATGAAGAAAATGGCCAATGCTTGGTAGGTATCTACGTAGTCATACATATGCAAGCATATCCAACTATTGATACTTATATTTTTGTTTATTTCTGAATCATAAATAAACAAAAATATATTATAATCATGAGATTACGATGTTATATAAACTTTTGTTTTATTACAAGCTTTTATTTAGCTTTCCGTGTATGTTGTTGTTTTTGGGTGAAATCTTGCAAGTTAAATTTGAGCTATTTTTCGGTTTCTGATTGAGATGAAATTTTGTATGCTAATGTAAATAAGGTGACAATGCAATATTATTATGACAAGAAGCTAATCTGATGATGGAGTTGGAAGGTGGCTAAAGGAACCTTGTTATAAAACGACTCAATCCCATTGAGTTTGGGCTTATTACATTATTTTGATAAGATCTTAGGCCTCACAATAAAAGGCCCCAAATGAAATATAAAAAACAGGCCTCAAAAATAAAAAATAAACTTATTGAACAAGTAATTATTATTACAGCATCAACTTTTTCTATAATAACCTGACACAATCACATATACTTTCAAGGAAAAGTGGACGTTATAATAACAAAGTAAGAAGAGATTGCCTTGAGAATTAAATACCTCGCCACCGTTTCAATCACTGCTTAGTTATTCATAAATTCATAAAGCTTTACCCTCATTTCACTGAGAATCCAAAAGAAAATGAAAATCTGTTGTCTAAACAATTATTTCCTTAACTCGGGAAATATACTTTGCTAATATACACCTATAACGTAGACAAAATAAACCGGCGTAGAGTTCCGCATTTTAAAGTTACTTGTTATAAAATGGAAACTTTATTTTCTATAATTTTATTTGGGCTGACATGTCTTTTTAATATAAAAGCCCTTGAAAATAACTAGGATTTTTTTAAACAAGTTACATCTTTATTTAAATAATTGTTTAATTATGTATTTTTTGCGAAATTTTGGAAATAGGTACATTTTATTAAATAAGCGGCTGTAACTCTTAAATTAACATAGCTAACTTAGCCAGGCATAGCGCCTATAAAATAAACTAAATAAACGGGCAAGTGCGAGTTGGACTCGTACATGAAGGGTTCCGTACCACCATACAATGTTTTAAAACGCTGAAGAAACACGTTTCTTGTATGACGACCCCCTTTAATTTAAACTTTTTTTTTATTTTTAGTATTTGTTGTTATAGCGGTCATAGTTATACATAATCTGTGAAAATTTCAAGTATCTAGTTAATGCCATTATAAAGATTGAGTTAAAAACGCTGAAAAAACCACGTTTTTGGTATTTCGACCCCCTTTAATTTTTAATTTTCTTTTATTTTTAGTATTTGTTCTTATAGCGGCCACAGTAATACATAATCGGTGAAAATTTCAAGTGCCTAGCTATTACGGTTCAAGAGATAGAGCCCTGTGACAGACGGACAGACGGACAGACGGACAGACAGCGGAGTCTCAGTAGTAGGGTCCCAATTGCACCCTTCGGGTACGGAACCCTACAAATGGTAGGTGACGTCTTTATTTCAGATGTTCAAAATAACTCAGATTTACTTTTGCCTTCCCTGTGAGTTATATTTTTATTCATAAGAGTACCGTCTCTCCCTTACTTTTAGTTATCAAATTATCAGACACACAGCACACCTAGCCAACTAGCTGACCTGAAAAAATCAACAAATACAAAATGGTTGCCACAGGTCAATGTATTGGTGGTCAAGAATTACAAAATCCGACACAGGGCACTAAATTCAACGGGAACCCCTTTAAATTGTCTATCGTTAAGCTGACAGGTATTACGCTTTAGTGCTCTCAAAATACAATGACTGAAAAAAATTGCGGAAAATCCGACACGACTGGACTTTGAGGCATGTGGATCGTTATTGCCGCCTCGGGTTGCAGATCACGTCGGCGGCGGAATATGTGCCGCGTCTACCCTTTGTCGTGACTATCACCCCGTGACTATCCGTGATTTATGTATAGACCTATCTGTTATTATGTAAGTAGAATAGAAAATGTTTGTGTAGTGCTGGCAGCCAGAACTTCACGATAATCTTTTCCAACGTCGCGTAACGTTTTTCTTTATATTTAACTTTCTAAGTGCCAATTCGCTGTAAACGTAGTAATCCATCATGGATTACTACGTTTACAGTTAGTTACAGATTAATTTCGTTTCAAAATTCGGCATTGTTAAAACGTGTTGGCTGAGGTTTTACGGTTGCCTAACGTCGAACTACTTAAATAAATAGATGAGGACAAAACAAACTGGTTGGGCTAGCCCCAAACTAAGTTTCAACTTGTATTATGGGATACTAACTCAACGATACTATATTTGAGAGGTATAATAAATGCATATAAACAGATAAGGCTCCAGATAAACACCCAAGACCCAGCATAATTTGAAAAAGACATTTTCCAACTTGCCCTGGCTGGAGATAGAACCTAACCACCGGAGTGGTGGACTAGCGTGGTCAGCAATACCAATACGCCACGGATCCCGTCAAATGTTGGGAAATATCTAAGAGACAAAGAAATGACACTATAAGGCATGACGACTGGAAGAATAATTTTGGCCCATCGGTTAGATTATTAAAAAAAATATATATTGTACACGTATTTTTTCTTTTCTCTGATAAACAAAAATTTACGAAGATTTGAGCATACGCATTCGCATGACGTCACGACAAAGTACGATTTTTACACAGCGGTGACGTTACAAGCCCCCACTCTGGAAGTAAGATGCTCTGTATCTTAGTAAATTTTTACTTTTTTGATAAACTGAAAAATTCGAGTCAATTTTTTTTGGATATTCTATAAGACGGACTAAGTAGAATAATACTTTTCTGACTTGTCGTTACCCCTATGTCCAAATGAGAACGCAGTATAATTTTACTTCTTGTAGCTCCTGTTAAAATCGGTGAAATAAGCACGAAAACAAATTGCGTATGTATGTATAGGACGGTAAACGGTTCCGGGGCGGGCGGAAATTGGCAATTTCTGCGCGCCAGTGCTGGACGCTGTTTGTAAATATGGACTACACTTGATTGCGAGCATATTATGTGTTTAATATGCACCAGATGAAGTTTAATGTAAGGATTATTAAGTTTTATTCAATCATCAAGTAAATAAATAATATAATATTGAAAACACCATAACTGTATTTACAACTTTTATCCGTCGTTATGCACTTGAATTTTGTTTAAAATGTTTCAGTATGGTCTTTCTTCCTTGATAATTGTGTTACTATAGTAACGTGGTGCTGACATATATGATTATATGCCTTATACCAGAAAATATATTTAAAAGGTCTAAAAGTACTTTTTGTAATATCTGGTAGCCGAAAATTTTTATAGAAATTGTGCAATATAACACGGCCTGATCGTTTCGTCAATGTTTGTTTAGACAACTGCAATCTGGTGTGTGTGTGTGTGTGTGTGTGTGTGTTTAGTGCAACCTTTATCACAGAATACATAAGAGTCAAACAGAATGGTCTCTCACAGCGTCTCCCGCAAATTGGCGTCCCCGCACCTCTCCCCCGCACTTTGTGAGCTTTGACGGCTCCAAACCAGGGTTTAATTACTAGCCGCACGCAATACGCGACGTGTGTTGTCTTGAGAACTGTCAACCAATAGTAACCATCATGGTGAGAAGGTGCGCGTATAATAATTGTTTATCCACCCAATACTCTAAAGAACGTATATTTCATACATTTCCAAATGATGAAAACAGGTAAGCAAAGCAACAATATAATTTCACGTTATTACCCAGCAACCATTTTGATATATATACCCTTCTCGCTCTCTCGCATTGGCGGGAGATACACAAGAGCGAGAGGGGTATTAGCAATCCGGTAATGTTACATTGGCTCCTCGCTCACAGGTAATCACATACACGCAAATGCCAAATAGATTTCCGCGGGTTATAGTGCTAAATGCCATTGTTGACAATGACAACTTGACATGCTGTGCGTGTCAATTTGTCATCATCATCAAGCGTGATAAACATTTGTTTATTTTTATTGAATTTATTCATATAATTACCGTATAGTTTTGCGCCGAATATGCAAATTACTATATTACAATAGTGAATTAGTGAAATTAGTGCGTTACATTATAAATGACTCAATAATAATCAGTAAAGTGAACTAATGGTGAAATGGACAATGGACATAATGAAAAATATTTGTGAAGTGATATTATGTAGCTGTTTCCGACTTTCCTGTAACATTTAATACATATAAAACAGAATATTTTTTACGTCATAGTGTTCGCAAATCTTCCGGTATGGAAAAATATAATCGTAAATATGTCGAACTCGTTAGTAGGTAAGTATTAAAATAATTCTGCGGTGCGACCCTAAGTATAAAACTCACACATCGACGTGTGTACAGATAAATTGTTTCGTTTGTAGTAGTAGTAGGTATATATGTTACTCTGAATCAATGGAGAGTCCTACCAGTGCCTTTATATTGAAATGAAAGAATATAAAAACTCTAAATGGCATTAAAATATTTCGGCAAAACATGCTGAAAATCTTTTGTAAAGCCAAAAATACGCGAAACACATCGCTCTTAAAACATTCAGTGAGCTGTGCCGCGCTGATTCAATTAGCAACCACCCGAATGTACCAGTGGAACACAGTTTATATTACTGCAGGTGGCAATAAAACCACAGATTAAATAACACTGGCTGAACACTGTGGCTTGGTAGAAGTAGGTAGGCCTCAGAATACTGAACAAACCAGAAGTCGCGTTCTATCAGTATTAAATGCAATGCGTTGTGTCCACAAACATTACGTCCGTCCCGCACTAACCGCTCTTCCCACCCTCATAATGTTGCTAGCTCGGAGCAATTTACCACTTTTATAAATCTCACAAATTGGTTCCTATAAAACAGGAGATATTTATTTTTAGAAATTAAACTGTAAAAACATTTTGTTTATTCTTATAGAGTGGTTTTGTGGTCTTGGTATCAATAACATCTGTCGCCATTAGGCGATATACTGTGAGCAAGCTCATTGTCAATATTTTTGGTATTGTCGTGTAAATGAGAAGATATGTAAAAGCGATAAACTGCGTAACGCGCGCTCGCTCGCAGTTTCGGCGGTGGACTATACGTTTGGTGTGAACAACGCCTTACTGCTTGTCTCTGGTCTGCCTTTTACAAGCTGCTTTATTCCTTTTTCCCATACCTATGTTTTCTTGGACCCTAAATACTGCGTTAAGTACCTTTTCTTCTACGGACAAACCTTTAAAGGATTGGATTGCGGAAAACAATTAAAATGGTAAACAATATTTCATAATGAAGAGTGCAATACAATTGAATTTCCGGATGAATCAGAGTAAACAAGTGCAATAGATTTATCATCGGGACATGAGAGCAATCGGACGCGGTAATGAGTTTCGTGATTTTAATTAATTGTGCGAATTGTTTACCTTTCATGTGAGTCATGGATGTATGTTCGATTTTCGTGAATTCAAAATTATTTATTCAGTGACGGATTTTTACATTCTGGATTGCGATCGAGGATTTCTTGTGAAATACTTTTAAAGAACCCGCTCTCATATCAAATTGACTGTAATTTCAATTATGCATAGGTATTAATTATTGACATAGAAAATGTATACTATATTATTTACATAAACAACGTAAATAATAATTAAAAGTGTTTATCTATCTGCTCTGGATTAATAGCCGCAAAAAGTAACAGCACAGTATTTAAGAACTATTACAGTCTAGGAGAAAAAAAGCGGCCAAGTGCGAGTCGGACTCGCCCATGAAGGGTTCCGTAGCAGCAAGAAACATTTTACGATTTATGACGTATTTAAAAAAAAACTACTTACTAGATCTCGTTCAAACCAATTTTCGGTGGAAATTTGCATGGTAATGTACATCATATATTTATTTTAGTTTTATCATTCTCTTATTTTAGAAGTTACAGGGGGGGGGGGGGCAACATTTTACCTCTGGATGTGTCTCTCGGGACGTATGGATTTGATTAAAAAAATTTTTTTGAGTTTTGGTTCTAAGTATGGGGAACCCCCAAAATTTATTGTTCTTTTATATTTTTGTGTGAATATCTTAATGCGGTTCACAGAATACATCTACTTACCAAGTTTCAACAGTATAGTTCTTAAAGTTTCGGAAAAAAGTGGCTGTGACATACTGCAGACTAATATGACGAATCTATAAGGGTTCAGTTTTTTGCCATTTGGCTACGGAACCCTAAAAAGAGTAGGTTAAATGCTAGGTGTGGAAAAAATAACAATTCTTGTATTAGACTTTTTTTATTCTACTCTATTTTTCTTGGAAAAATTTATCAGTATCGTGGATCAAACTTACTATAAAAATAATTTACAATAAGTCCTGTGTACAATTTAGTAAGAATTTGTACAAAGGATTTTCTTTAACCAGTACTTTCCTTTGTTTATCAAAATCGATAAAGGAATATAATCTCAGCAATATTGAATTTTTATAAGAAATGAACAGTCCGACATCGGAATCTCAAACACACTTGGCCTTTGTAATAAACGAATTTGTCTACAGAGAATGTGATCTTATTCCGAGGAAGTACTTCAATCTTATTACCATAATGTCTTTGTTTCCACCGCAAATTACGCCAAAACAAATGTTAGGCTTTCGCGGAGATTTCATTAAAAATGTCAGCTTTTGAACAATTTGATCTTTTGCGATTTCATAAAATATTAGGAGTAAAATCTTTGTACCGTCTCATTTCTGAGATCAATTTTGCAAGATAATTAAACTTTGAAGCGGCCTTTATTCTTTGGCCGGATTTTGTCGTGACTGCCTGTGTTGTTATGAATTTTTTATGTACCTACTTACTTAGATTTTACAACCTGAATGTTTCATTGGAAATACAATAAACATCTATACATTTTTCTTATTTACGATATTTTTGTACTACAAACCGAATGTGCCATTAAGAAATACCTATATAATGATCAAAAAATTCGCAATACAAAAAATATAAGTATATTCAGACTACTAAGCATTGCTGTTTAAAAACATATTAATATTATTTCAATATGGAAATTTAGACGAGCCTTTCAGCCTTGTCTGAATATCTGCGAAATATTTCATTACCGCTCCAAAAGGGTTTCTATCTCTGACAGAACATCTCGACTTATTCGTAATCTATTTCAAACCATGTAAAGAGATGTGACTCAAAATTGATAACTCATAAACGGGGGCCTATTTATAACAGGTCTTTTGAGCCTTGTCGAGCAGAGTTTCCACTCTACTGACTACATAGTTGATGATACTCGTTATATATGTTTACACGTTGTTAGTATAATGCGAGAGATATTCGAAGAATTTCAGAGCTAATTGGTATTTATTACACAAAGTCATAAATATCAAACGATATGTTTCCAAAGACGTTCAAGTACAAACATAGGATTTAGTTTAGAAAATATATTAAATGTGTAGCTTGCATTTTTACACCTTTTATTGTCAGATTTTATATTTGTTGAGAAAAAAGAAAACGTTATGAAATAAATTAACCAACTCTAAGACACATGCGGCTATAGACGTACATTAATTATGATGTTTATGTCTGATTGCGTGTCCCGTAAAGTGTTAAGAATTTATAAAACTTCATAATAGATAAAAAAACTGATTTTTACGACAAAATGCAACAGAAAGGCCTTATTAAATTATTGAGACTACTAAAAACTGTTCTGTATCCTAATTGATCATGTACCTATTTTATTATCATTAATTAATTAGACTTAGGTAACTTAATTAGGATAATATTATGATACATTAATTAAATATTTATAAAAGTGACATTATGCAAATTAGCCAATAAAAATAAACTTACAACGTCAAACACATCGTAGCATTAACCTTAGAGATTGAATCGCCCCATAAAAAGATTCGATTCGAATCGTCGCTTCACCCTTGTTCCTTTTTGCCCCATGCACCCCCCGAGGTGGGGGTGAGGTGCGCGCGCATACAAAATCAATACCCTTGGTGTTACGCACAAATGTACGAGCGAATAAGATAGAGATGTCATGGTCAGTTATCGACATTAATCATCGAACGCCGGTGGTCGGCAGACGTTGTCTCCAAAAACCCAAGCTACACGGGTTTTTCGAGACAAAGTCGGAAAAAAACATTCGTAGTAGTGGTCTAAAAAGCAGAAGCGTTGAACTACTCAACTACAAGGTGACAGATGAAAGTTGCTGGAAAGACTTGGATGAGAAAAGCTAAAGATCTTACGAAATGGCGTGCATTGTTAGAGGCCTACACTCAGCATTGGGTGACAATGGGCTGAAGAAGAAGAAGTGGTGGTCTTGTAGGTTCAAGCTAAGCTAGTTTTGTTTCGTCAAATCTTTTTATGAAATTCCTAAATGCTCATAAAGTTGTTTCGGAAAATACTGAAACTAATTCAAACAATATTTCAAAAAATTATTTAAAAAAAGCTTGTTAGCTTCTTTGAAGTGCATTATAATTTCTTTCAAATAAAATTACAGGTGCCAGAATCTCCTTTGTTTGTGTTAAAAAAATACACAACATTTAAGTATTATATTTATAATTTAGTATGTTAAGTATGATTACACATATACCTAACTGTAACTTAAGTTGAAAAAAATAAATTTGCCCTTTAAATTGGCTGTCTAGTATTTTTTATTTAATTGTATTATTTTGTAAAGTATTCATCTTTAGAGTTCCGTACCCAAAGGGTGCAAACGGGACCCTATAACTGAGACTCCGCTGTCTGTCCGTCTGTCACAGGGCTCTATCTCTTGAACCCTCATAGCTAGACACTTGAAATTTTCACAGATTATGTTTTACTGTAGCCGCTATAACAACAAATACTGAAAATAATAAAAAGTTTAAGGGGGTCGACATACAAAAAACGTTTTTTTCAGCGTTTTTAACTAGACTTTATAATGGCATTAACTAGATACTTGAAAATTTTACAGATTATGTATTACTATGGCTATCAACAAATACTAAAACACGTCATACGAGAAACATGTTTCTTCAGCGTTTCAAAACATTGTACGGAGGTACGGAACCCTTCATGTACGAGTCCGACTTGCACTTGCCCGTTTATTGTTAAAAGTTTTTTTTTTATATATATATTCACGATTCCTTCCCAACGCTATTCATTACAACAAAGTAAAATCTATCACAGCTGGTAAACAAAGCCTCCCACGATCTCAATCACATGCAATAATGGACATAGACGTTATCAATAAACAGCCTGTCATCCGAACAGTGGGCGCCAAAGCCAGGCGGCACTAACTAATAGCCCCACGATAGCCCACCGATCAAATTATCGACGTTTTGTTTTTGACGCTGGCTCATCCTTGCTGACGAGTGTTGTAGAAGATGATTAATTACCACTACATTTGCAAATTTCATTCTAATATCCAATTCGTTATGCCAATAATTTTAATTGTGTTTATTGACCTACGATGTTTCCTGGTTTCAGAATGATTAGTACGTAAAATATTTCATCATTATTATTGGTATCTACGCAAATAAAGAAAACGTCCACTAAGTCCTTAGTCAAGTTAAGTGAAATGTCACCTTAGTCATAGCCATGGTTTTTAGAGTTCCGCGCTCAAAGGGTGTCAACGGGACCCTATTACTGAGACTCCACTGTCTGTCCGTCCGTCTATCACAGGGCTCTATCTCTTGGACCGTAATAGCGAGACACTTGAAATTTTCACCGATTATCTGACTAATTATGGCTGCTATAACAACAAATTATAATAATATGTTAAAACTATAGAGGGTCGTCATATAAGAAACGAGATTTGTTTGTTTGTAATAACTTTATTGTACCAAAAAGTTAAGTATAAAAGACAACATAATACGAAAGAGCAAATATACAAAGGCGGACTTATCCATGTTTTTTCAGCGTTTTAAAACATTGTACGTACGGAATCCTTAATGTACGAGTCCGACTCGCACTTGAATGGTTTTTAGGGTTCCGTACCCAAAGAGTGCAAACGGGACCCTATTACTGTGACTCCGCTGTCTGTCCGTCTGTTCGTCTGTCCGTCTGTCTGTCTGTCCGTCTGTCACAGGGCTCTATCTCTGGAACCGTAATAGCTAGACACTTGAAATTTTCACTGATTCATCACGGAGGTACGGAACCCTTTATGTACGAATCCGACTCGCACTCGCCCGTTTATTAAATATTAAAAAAAATTTAAGTGTATCTGATTACTGAATTTCAAAGAAAAGCTTTGAAGTAGTTTAGAAAATAAACATGAGTCATATTTCAGGAATATTTCTTAGAAATGTTTTCAAAAGTCGTCTGAAATTATAAACGATGCCATAAAATCCAATTAATTAAACGGGCGGGCTCGTTTCGGTGACGACGTGATCTTCATAACAAAAAGATCAATTAGAGCCTTCATAGTAGTATCGCTTTGTTTTGCAAAATAATAAGTAGAGTAAAAGCTATTTATTAATTTTCCAAATATGATATAGTGACTTTGTACTTTAAGGCAATATAAAATAATTTTAGACCATATTTCTACTTATTTAAATTTCACTTAAATATGAATTCATGTGAGTAACGAGATAAACACACGAATTGATTTTATACCGTATTTATACTAATGTGATTTATTATTTTTATTTCATTTTCGTACATATTATGTAGTTCCCTTTATCATTGTTTGGGAAAACTGTAAAGTAAATACATACGCGTACCGATGAGGGGTGGGGTTTAATTTTTTGGGGGGATTTTCTTTTTCTATTGAGTTTTTTGATTTTTTTCAAAATGGCGGTGCAATGGGGGTTTTTCAGATCAAAGACAGACTCGCCAGGTCTCCAGCTCACTGAGTCACTAGTTATTAAGTAGGGTACCACCATCCGCTCCAACTTAGGTGATAGATTAAATTGTTGTTACCTAACAAAAAAGTAAAAAAAATATCTTTAATAATAAAAAAGCGGCCAAATGCGAGTTGGACTCGTCCATGAAGGGTTCCGTAGCAGCAAGTAACATTTTACGATTTATGACGTATTAAAAAAAACTACTTACTAGATCTCATTCAAACCAATTTTCGGTGGAAGTTTGCATGGTAATGTACATCATATATTTTTTTTAGTTTTATCATTCTCTTATTTTAGAAGTTACAGGGGGGGACACACACCAACATTTAACCACTTTGGAAGTGTCTCTCGCGCAAAAAAGCTTAGGACTAATAACTGTAATAAATATAAATATCACGTAAATAAATCGCGAGTATCGTCGCTGTTAAATTTAATCCAATATCGTATGGTACGGCCTAATATTGCGGGGATCGGAACATAATCCGAGAACCGACGGAAAGCAGGAAGTTTGCTAACTGATTAAATCCTACAGCTAATGGCGTCACTTGAGTGGCGGCTGAACGAACGTATGTGGCACCAAGTTCGAAGTAAGTAAATCCGAATGGGTAGTGTAAGTTCATCTACGTTATCTTAATAAGCTTATATTTATCTTGCCCTTTGATGTTTTCTTTTGGGTCAAATCTTGCAAGTTAAATTTAAGTCATTTAGGTTTCTGATTGAAATGAAATTTTGTAAATCAGATGACAATGCAATAATATTATGACAAGAAGCTGATCTGAAGATGGAGCCGGAAGGTTGCTATAGGAACCCTGTTATAAAACAACGCAACCCCGTCGAGTTTTTGGGCTTATCATTTATTACATTTGCACTGATTTAGCACCTGACTACAAGATTCGGAAATTGGCTTCTTTGACGTTAAAACAATCCTCGACTAAATATTATTTTGTACGGTTAATATACAGGCTGACTTTTAAACCACCAGCCATATTTCTGGAGCAAGTTCAGTCCATGATACTGAACTACTTTCCATAAAAACAACGAAAAACTAATATAAAAATTCGCCTTTTCATACAAATCAGCGCTCAGTCAAACGGATTTTCTATGGGAGGACGAAAAATTTTCATCGATTTTTAATAACTTTTTTTATAGAAAGTAGTTCAGTATCATGGACTGAACTTGCTCCAAAAATTTGGCTGGTGGTTTAAAAGTCAGCCTGTATAGATAAGATATACATACCATTAATATATGTTTTCCCCTCATGTTGTGCTGATTTTTCATGACAATGAGTAGATGATTGTATATGATTGACTTCTTACATATATCAAAACCATTCGTGTCAGTACATTTATTAATGTTTTGAATAACATTTTATTTTATTCAAGATAAAGTATAAGATTTATCATTCAAAAACGTGGCTAAAACTTTTGGTATTCGAAAATGAAAGAGAATTTATAATGAGATTATTTCCCTACGAAATAAACAAACGTTCGAAAGGGAATGTCGAAAGGTAAGCTCTTTGCTTAAATCTGGTTAAATAGGCTTTTGATATTTCTGTTTGTTTACTATTCGTACTTGTGATAGGTAAACCACACAATTACATTAGACCATTAAAACATTGTATTCCTGTAGTTATTTATCCAAATTAAAAGTAATTATACAGTTATCATACTTTTTACTTATACTTATTGGTACATACTACTACGTCTTTGTTCCTAATGAGGCAGACAGAGCCGAATGAGGCAGATAATGAGTCTTGCGGCTCTAAGCCGACAGAGCCCAGGGTCCTCAAACGGCAATTATATCTGAATGCAAAAAAGCAGTACATTATTAATTTATCACAACAAAACCGTTCATTTGTTAAGATTGATCCAATTATGTTACTCGGTAAATATTACAAACATCCCCCGCTTAATTTTCACAAATTACAGGAAAATATTTCTTCTCAGCTTGTAAATAAATCGAGTAAACTCCCTTGGCTTACCCTGGACTTAATTTCGCAAATAAAAGCCCTTCATTCCGATGTCAAATAAATTTTATGGAAGAAATCTGAACTTATTTACGAGTTGGCCAATCTCCGGAGTGTTAATCCGAGATCCGGCTACAATTGGATTTGTTGGTCTACTGAGACGGGCCCTGGGCCCCTGGGCTCTAATGGGCAGCGGCGGGAAGGTTTCACCCCCTCAGGGCAAGAATTGTGCTTTCGTCCTTTTGTAGTTGAGAAAACGAGCTGACAATGTTATAGATACGACATTATGATAAGTAACAATAGGAAAGGGTTGCAAGTTTAATAAATTTGATCATGTATTTTTCTTGGTTAATAAGTAAAAATAAAGGCGAAATAATTTTTATTTTTTAATCTTTTTATTACTTGATAATTGTCAATTTTCGCTATAAATATCACAATAATTGTTGACGTCAGATAATTTACTTACAGCTAAGTATAGAGCCGATTCCTAAGCGTACGCGCAGAAGAAGCAGACAAACAAACTGCACTGCAGCATGTTTTGGATCTAAATGCCTCCTATTTTTGAAAAGTACTTTTTTAGGCTAACTATAATAAAAATGGCCGGTTTCAGATGAAAACGGAAATTGTTCATACATATTATAGTTAGAAACGGAATTAGTATTTGGATTTACATGAAAGTTGGATGTGTGATCAATAAAAAATGGCGGCTTTTCTTACTTACATTTAAAGTCGAAACTGGCATTTCCTTATACATACTTGAGTATAATACAAAACAATCTGAGGAAAACACTTTATTACAGTTTTGGGTACAAACCTTTGACAAGTCGCGCCTAGTGAGGTCAATGAGGACAAAGCGCGAACACGTGCCTCACAGCCTAACAGCCAATGCTTAAACCCCTCGGGCACCAGTACTTCTAACTTGCTTTAGTAATACATACTTAAATGCAAAGTATTTTAATAAACTATACCATATTATAAATAAATATATAGGGACAAATCATACAGATTGAGCTAGCCCCAAAGTAAGTTCGAGAATTGTGTTATAGGATATTAACTCAACGATTCTACATTTTATTACAAATACATACATAGATAAACATCCAAGACCCAGGCCAATCTGAAAAAGATCATTTTCAATCTTGACCTGACCGGGGATCGAACCCGGGACCTCCGGTGTGTATAAACCTTAATATTATGTAGGTACCAATATTAGTAGTCCCAATGTCCTAAGGCATCACGGGTCAATCCCCAATAACCCAAAGGCGCTCGAACATTGTATTAGTTCCTGTACAAATAGGCTTGTTTGCGTCTATTAATAATATTACGCTTCTGAATATGCATGTTAAACTTGATACAACTACCGTCACCCCAATATAATACTCTATCCCTAATGTCCATATAGGCATACATATCGTCTTTCATGTCGGAAAGGGTGTAAATGTAGGGTTACAATTTAGTTTGTTACAGTGTAAAGGTACTTTTCATTTAAGAATACAATGATAATTTAATGTTGCGTCGGAAACTGATAAAAAGTGTAAATTTTGTGTATTAAATGTTTTATTTTGTTTCATTTACATAACTGATTTGTGTATATATGTAACTCGACGTGGAGCACATCAGATACGAGTAGATAGCAGGTCCTTTGGAGGTCACGGAACGAGAACCTTTACAAAATGTTTCGATGATGTTTCACTTTGATTAATTCACTGTCCAGCCTTATTTATAGCCACAATCCAGCATCACAATATCACTCCTGAGTCCAGGCTCACTCCAAGACCCAAGAAACTATTTTTCGACAAGTCCGAACGTGAGTGAACTACTCCAGTCCCTTTGGCGCTCTTTTACTTATCTGTCATTGTCAAATTGACATTGATACAGGACTGCTGCCAAACGTCGTCGAAGAGTTTTTGGCGGGAAGTCAAGAGGTTCGGTTGGGGTTTGCTTTAAATTATTTTAAAAATTGATTTTAGTGGACTTTATAATATGAAATTGGTGTTTGGTGTTATAAATGGTCATGACATGAACAATGTGTGAAATAGTTAAAGTTGACAGGCATAGTACGGCTGTAGTGATATTTATTATGCGGACTGTGTGGGCGTCTTCGGGCGTCGTCCGCCACTCAATCGTCTATGTAAACCAGTGGACTCGTATAGATTTGTCGCCAGAAGCTCCCTTGCAGCAGTCAAAGGCCTACACCACCCTTTGATTGTCTTGTTAGGATTAGGTTAGGTTAGGATTAGGAATAAAGAACAAAATTAAAAATAGGCTCTAAAGGACTTGTATCCAGAGCTGTAAAATTTATTATTTATTTAATTAAATCACACTTGACCAGTATTTGGCCACAGCGATTCCCTGGTCGTTTTCCTCATTTAAGTCTTGTATTGTGCAGGATGTGGGGCATTTCGAGCATGACAATAAGTAGTTCATTAATTGGACAACACCACACTCGCATTTGTTTTGTTCGCTCGTTTGGAGTAACGCCACCTAACACGATTTTCTAGACATCTCCCAACACCAGTTCGGAGTCTATTTAAAGCCTTCCAGATTACCCAGGGGAGGTCGGCACCTGGTGGAAGTTCCTCAGCAGGCGGAAGATCAGAGGGTGAGGTGAGCCCGGGAATTTATGGTCCCATATCTCTACACTAGGCTTAGCGGCTTGTTTTGCATTGATGGCTGGCTGTCTGAGAAAGCTGTTACGGCTTTTCAGACGTGTGGGTGGAGGTACACGGCCAAAGACTGGTTGCCTGCTATCGTGTGTCTGCCTGAGTCTCTCCACAGCACAAGCCACGTTTCTTCGTACACTAGGCGTATTCTAGGTTTATACAGCCATAACATTATAACGCTCCGACATAAATAATATGTATTTAAGAACGGTCAGCAGCGTCTATACCATTATACTATGCTATACTGCAGTCACCAATCCGCCTGATTATGGGCAAATCTCCCTTTATTGGAAGAGGCTGTAAAGTTGAAGATTATATATTTAAAGTTAATATAAAAATACAACGATAAAACTTACCTTTTTCAAGATTTCAGAGAGCCCACACTGAAGTTATTCAAGTGGATAATTTTGCAAATTTGCAAGTTTTGAGTTCCGAAACTTTATGGAACTGCCAAACACCCCGTATATCTTCCGCCATTTACGTAATATCAAACAAATAGGAATATATCTAAACTTGTTCAAACTTGGGTGGGTGTTTCCGTGCGTGACAAACGCAATACGTCGTATTGATGAGAAATCGATACCTTTTATAGATATACGATATTCCTCCTTCAGAGTTAGGAAAAATTATGTCAATGACATAGACTAAAATCATTGCCGACTTTGCTATAGTCGAGTTAAACAAACGTCGCTTTTATTAGGGTTCCGTACCCAAAGGGTGCAAATGGGACCCTATTATTGTGACTCCACTGTCTGTCTGTCTGTCACAGGGCTCTATCTCTTGAAGCGTAATAGCTAGACACTTGAAATTTTCACCGATTATGTATTACTGTGTCCGCTATAACAAAAAATACTAAAAACAAAATAAAGTTAAAAATTAAAGGGGGTCGTCATACAAGAAACGTGTTTCTTCAGCGTTTTAAAACATTGTACGATGGTACGGAACCCTTCATGTACGAGTCCGACTCGCACTTGCCCGTTTATTAATTGTAACAGCGTCATATTATTTTAATACCAACTCCGTGTTACGGCTTTGACATCTAAATGTTTTAGCCAGTATTCAAGTATCAATTTTTTCTTTAAAAAATCTCTATTATTTTGTAATTTGTTGGTTTTAGAAATATAGCGCTGATCTAATAGACACAAAAAGTTGGTTTTCACCATGCCATGGCGCAATTTTTATGAGATAATTCAGTTCAAGATTCTGAAAACATCTGTATAAGGTACTAATGACGAGGCTTTCGTATTACTTAATTTGTTCGACCGAAACATATTATAGAGATCAGGCATTTATTATATATAACAACAAACACACAGATCAAATCAAATTATCATTATGGAAAGTCGATTTTCCGTTTTCGTCTTGAGTTCCGCGGGAAATGTAGGTAATTAATCAGTTAGATACATGTACAAAATTCGCTCAGATATTTCCACACTTGTAAAAAAGTTATCTTTTATTTTATAAGTTATCAATAGAACAAATTTTCGCCTATAACAATACGGTCATGAACACAACAGATTTTCCCAAACACATGAAATAAATTAACCTATCACACCCAACGCACTAACTTTTCGGCACGTCCACACCCTTGACCCTCCAAAGAGCTCAGAAAGCGAATAACTTCTTTGTGTGTCGTGAGACGGGTGACTCCTATAGATTTCGCCAGGGCATGATAAATGGACTTCGACATTGAATCTATTCGTAAAACGCCCTAAAATTGCTCTATTATTTTTTATTCTTGCTCGCGTCACACGTCTTTCTCGAATAAACGTGATTGCAGAATAAGATATTTTAAAATTGAATGAAATATTCGTAAAATTACTCAATTGACGACCTGTGGACGAGAAAACCAAAACCGTTCCTTTCGTCTCCCTCCCGATGATAAAGTAGGTTACCGGATTCTAGGTAAGTTGTGCCCTCACCCTCTCTTCGGCATTCTGATAAACCCTCATTTAACACCTCAGCCAGTTTTTCATCTGTTCTCAAAGTACAGACGTTGTTGTTACCAGGGCCAGTTTTCGCTGGTAGTAGCAGGAACTCATCCGGATATTCTTAGCACCCTTCTGCCCCGCCGTTACCATAACCGCTACCGGAGTCAGGAATAGCAGGGCTACTGAGTATTGCATGGGGGCTTGAAATATTGCCATATTTGCCACGGTTGGCAGGCGGGTTAGCCAGCACAGTGGGAGTCACTATCGCGCTTCCGACGCTGCTGACCATCAGAAGTTGTATCGTGACTAGTTACGAAATTATCCTTTAATCACAAGAGATGAAGTGGTCCTTATCTAGGCTGGGAACAACGCGACTAGTGGCAAAATATTGTCAAGTAAGTAGAAGTCATTGACAGAGGCAAACGGTACCTTTTTCGAAGTATGCACGTGATATTGACAAAGTATTTTCTGAATGAGACATGTTGAGAATATGTCCTTCTGCGTCTGCATGTCATTTTTCTAACAAGTCCGAGTCGCTAAGGCATGATAAATGAAGGAACGAGTTGACGCCAAACCATTTGTCTCTTTCGCGAATAACGGACAAAAAAATCGTATTTACATAATACACGTTAGTTTAAATATTTCGCCGCCATATTGCGTTGTCGCAAAGGCCTTTGGGAATATTTTTAGTAAAGTTTTAACCCTAGATTTGCATACAGAATCTATCGAGTGCTTGTTGAGAGTAATATCTTGTTGTAGTAACTTTTAGGCATTTGCTCCAGGGAATAAGAGATAAATAGAGGCCAAAAGATATATATATATATATATATATATATATATATATAGTACTTATCTAAAATTGTAATCTCTCTGTAATATACGCGACAGGACCTCATTTTCATGTCTAGTATAAATTGTCAAAAAATATGATCCGCTGATCGGAAGAAAAATTATCTCATCACAACCTTCTTTTTATTTCTTGAAGATGTAACTTAATTATTAGGGCTAAAAGAGAATCCCATTTCTCGAATAATGGTTTCAAAAATTACAAAAACTCTGAGTAAAAGTACCTAGTACAAATACTTGAAGCCCGCACGCAAAATGGCGCGAAACTATAAAACATTGGCTATTTTGTTTCATGGATACATACTAGGTACACATAACAATAAATGGTTCATTTTATAAATTTTTGTTTGATAGAGACAAGCGCACAGTGAAACGCAAACCACTATTCTCAAATTCGCGTCTAGGCCACTTGACAAAGCATTTATAGAAAATATATCCTCTTTCTTAATCCTTAGGGGGTAAAATTTATGTTCTCCATAAAAACTTTCCCTCCAAATTCTATTAAAAATAAATCGACCTGCTAACCGAATCAATTTGCCGCTAAACACTCGCATAATTCACGCTAACTTGCTGCTATTTCACGGTAAGCTGTCGATAAATTAATTTGATGACTCAATAAATTGTTGAGGCCTTGCTTAGTTACTCATTTGACTAGTACAGGTCGTGTACCTGTCCACGGTTACTGGTGTTGTACTCGTAAGTTTACGGACGAGTTCTGTAGTATTTATGTACTTAGTATGTATGTATGTATGTATGTCCCTAATCCCAACTATTATAAATGTGAAAGTGAGTTTGTATATTTGTTTGTTTGTTACCTCTTCACGCTTTGTCTACTAACCAATCTTCTTGAAAATTCGCATACACATAGTTAGGAGTACTGAGAAGGACATAGGATTCCCGTGGGATTTGGGATACACAGACGAAGCTGCGAGCACAAGCTGGTTAGCAATAATTTTACACAAAAAAGAGCGACTTTAATTTCTTGTCTTCTTCATCAGCTCCTCGTCACCACCTCAGTCTGAATGCAAATGCTTGATTTGTTGACAAAAACATCAAAATCACATGTGTACACAAAATATTTCAGGAGGTTCCTCGATTTCTTGAGGATCTCATCATCAGATCTTCTCCTGGTGACAACGGTACCAACTTATGCATGTATAAGCTTGCAAGAGCTCCTTGAGACAGTTATAGTAACTCAAACAAAAAGTGGATACTTTAAAACGTCCCGTATTTTTACGGTCAGCTTTATGCCGCCAATCGCGCCGTTATTTTGTACCCAACATAAATATCAGGATTTTAATAATTGCTGGAGGGCAATTTTCCCTCCGCCGTGTTTTTACGTTAAACGGCTTTTCTGATCTATGATTGTGTTTCCTTTAGTCATTATTATGCAAATCAGTTAGCTAAATATCTTATTCTGTACCTTTAAGTTACTAAACAATACATATTGTATGCATGTTCTAACTTACGCCCAGTGGCGTAGCTAGGAAGACGAAGGGGACGAGGGGGGTGGACGGCCCCGGTGATGAGTTTCTTTTTTGCACCCCTCTCCATCTCTAGAAATAACTGGACATAGGGCGGCATATTTAGATTTAGCCCCTTCGAAAAAAAGTCTACATCTAGTACTGTTGGATATTATATCACCGCACCAGGTACCAACTGCCACCCATGCTAGCTACGCCACAGCCTACGCCCATCCGCAAAAACCTTGTAAAATATAGCACAACTTACAAAACTCCTTTTTTTCTACATTTCAAAACCAGACAGATGTTTCTTAAAACTTAAAATCATTTCACTAAGTGCTCAATTTAAGTGCATTTATCTCTTGGCATAATGTTCGCTTAAATTTCGCCGACAAGTTTTTAACTGAAGAGCTGCAAGTAAAAAGTGCGAGAACACAAGGAGCGTCTAGGACGGTGGAGTGCGGCGCACCGCAACTTGTAAGGGCTGTCACTGCCGAAGGAAGACTTATATTTACTCAGACTTTTAAGTCGACAATATTTATATTAAAACTTGACTTATTTGAACCTTTATTAAAAACCTTAGCTTACCTTTATTAAAAAGCTTATTTTTTTTAATACTGTGGTGGGAATCAACGAATAAAAGAATTAAAGACCATTATTTTTCGGTTTATCAAAGTAGTTTCGGAGTGGAGGCGATTAACGTCACCGTCTACTGAAAATCTTACTCGTGACGTCATACGAATTTAAATGCGCTGTATCTTTGTCATTATTTGCTTATTAGAGAAAAGAAAAAATATGTGTACTTACAATATTTTTTAATCTACCTGATGAGCCAAAAATATTTTTTTAATCCACAACCGTATGTAGGTTTTCAAAAAGTTAGCCGCTTTGCTTACTTACAATAGGTACAATTGTTGATGGTTTTCTCTAATTTTAGTTTGAATTAGGTTTTATTGTTTTACCTATCAAAAAAACTGTCGCTGTGGTAAATATTTTTTAAGAAACATTTGATTGTGAAAAAAGATATACTTTTGAGAAATTACCAATCTATGGGTACAAAACAAATGTTCCTTACTTTCGTTCAATATGTATTTTTGAACCCAATTACTGCTCAATAATATTTGAAAAACAAAACAACAACTAGTTTAAACCCGTGGTTTTAAATTAAACCACAAATCATACCGATGCAGCGTACAGAATGAACTTTCCTTGATTTTCACCAGGAGTTAAATCTTTCATTTGCAAGAATACCACAATTTGAATGTTAATAGAAACTGTAATTTCGGAGTGTTCAAATTCTAATTAAAATTAATTAAACGCGGCAACCCTGACAACTTGCGATCTTCGGACAAGTGTCCGTGCCAGAGAGGAATCTGCATATATTTGCATAAAAAGGGAAGTTAAAACGGTTTTGATTTGTTCGTCCGTCGGCGCACTGCTAGTTTTATTAGTTCAGAGATTTTATTATGATTTAAACGCTTTGTATTTTCGATTTCTTTGTTGTGGTTGGAACTTTGTGGTTTCTTTTTGGGTTCAATGTTTTTGTCATTTACTATTTTCTTCGTTTCTTTATTAATTTCAATTAATATTTTACTTGCATTCTAAAGTAAATTAAATATTTATTAGAATGACTTTTTAATTTGATTGACCACTGAGTGTCATTTTAATCATGATTATAATATGTGCTCTTTTATTTGCAACTTGTATGACTGGCAACTTGTAACCAAGCTCTTGTCGTACACATATTACATACTCGCAAATGTATGGCAAAATTTTATTACATAATTAATTTTAAGAATTTATGTTAATTAATTAGGTGATCCGTCTAAGTAGTTAGAACCAAGCCTTCTTCACTTTAATCGATTTTCAATTCATCTAAAAAAAATAAGTTGAATACCACACACTAAATAATAAGTATTCAAAATGCGTGTGTATTAATATGATGAGAAAATTCGTTAGGGTATTTCGAAGTCACTACAACACTGGTGCACTCAAGGCACAGCTCAAGGTACAGACTTCAGAGGCGTGAGTTCAAGTCTCATTCGTGGCGAAAATTTTACATCAAAAATTTCAATTTAGATAGTTAGAAATATGTTTATAAATACGAGTATACTCAGAGTAACAACAAATTGAAGTATTGTTAACAATTCCCATATCAGAGATTGTTTTGTAGTTCACTCTGGCATCTGCCATTCGCGGAATGAGAAAAGCCGGTACAAAACGAGGAACTGCCGTTTCGTGCCAGTTGGCATTTGGCACGTTTTCATGTGGACGTGAGGCTTCCACACTTTGGAAATTGCTCTCTTGATATTCAATAAGTTGTCTGTATTGACTGTATACTTTTTTTGATCCTAGTGCACTTAATTTCATGTTTATTTTTAAATGATGTTTACAGTAAAAGTAATTTAGTCCTCTACTACTGTACAGGTTGAGAAAATAATGGGTTGTACGTTGTTTTTTAAGTATAAGACGAAACCTGGCATATCAAATATCTGATCATTATCATCATCATCAGGTCTTTTTAAGTCTCCACTGCAGGAGCACGATCCTCTCTGTACTACCAGAGTCATATATTAGCCAGAGCAGTCAAAGGATTTGGACTACACTCTGGACGCTGGCCAGTTGGGTTGGAGAGGTCTCACTGATGTTTAGTCGCCTTCTACGACATCCACAGAAAACTTGGAAACCACACGGCATATATTTTTAGTTTAAAACGTTACAAACTACTAGTAATTTAGCAACCAATTCTGAGAGCTTCCTTAAGACTCCCCACTGAGTATTGCAACTTTTCCCAAACTTACAAATATATATCTAAACAGCACTCTGTTTCTTAAACAAGTTTGCGGCATCGTAAAAACAACTTTAGCAATATCGGACACTCCGTTAGTGTCGGCTCTCGACACTTGCTCTCGACATCGCTCTAGGGAGTGCATTCCGTACAATATTAAAACGGCGAGTGTCGATTGTGACTTGGAGTTCAGACCCGAACTGTTGCTGATGTTTTATTTCGTTTTTACAGCCAAGTTTTGCTGTACAGTGAAAAGACTCGAGTGCTATTTTAGGTTTGTTCACAATTACGAGCTTGTATAGTAGTTAGTTGCTTTTTAAACAATGTGACGATATCTTCCTGTGGATGTCGTAAGAGACGACTAAAGAAATTAGCACAAATATCTCGAGCTACAACTGCATTCCTAAGGAGAGGTAACGTCGGGCGGCAGCCGGTTGTAAAACTATTCGCACAAATGCATTTCCAAAGAGGGATATCGTCAGGCAGGCGGCCGTTCGTAAAACTATAGCCAAATCTCTCAGTTTAAATCTCATTTAAACTGTTTTGGCTATTTCTATTCCATTTTGCAAGGCCTGTAGCATCCGTGGGTGACCATTGATTTGATTGACATGCATATTATATTTGGAGAAGAAAAAGTAGGAAAGCGCACCCTGGGCTCCGAAGTAGCACAGCTAAGGTTGCAACTGGGAATGCGCTAAGATGAGGAAGATTGGGAATCATCGGTAATGAAACCTTACGAAAATCGTACAATCTCAGAGAGCCTTATTGCTTACTAGGAATATATGTAGTAATAACAACATCCGTAGTTTGTAAAAAAAAGTTTAAATTATGGAAAGATTCTTATATTATATAGTTATGAATTTCCAATAATTTAAGTATATGGCAACATTCCCGTCCTTTGTGTAACGGCTGGGTAAACAATGGATGGATTCCGGGCCACACGTGAATAGAAACAGTTATCGACCCATATTATGCTTCGGGCTATAGGTTAATTTAACCCCAGGAGAGGTCCCGATGGTCACACATTACGGCAGAGTTATTATGCCGATAAGTAAAGTTACCTACTTGAATTTTTTATCAGGTGAAAGATCTTTTCTCGTATTCATTTATTATTCGTAACTTCTTCTTGTCGAGTCGAAATGGTTTCACTGTAGCTTCAATTTCAAATCAACTTTGACCAGCCGATCCCTCTGTCGTTAGCCTGTTTAAGGTCCTCTATGGTACATGACGTAGGGCAGCTCGGATATGACAGAAGGTGGTCCATCGACTGAATGACACCGCAGTCGCAAATATCGTTATCGATATTCGTAACTATCATATTTTTTATTTATTTAAAAACTTTATTAAAAAGCCAAAGACTTCAATAGGTAGACTTAATGTTTAGCATTCTCTCCTTGTCGACTTTTAGAAAAGTAAACAGATAACAAAGTCAGCATCTATGTATATGTAGGTACTTATTTTAATATGGAAAATGATAAATAAATGAATTCTAAGTACTAATTGTTTATGGTTTCAAGAATTATATAAAGCATTTTTTTTGATAAAAAAAAATCTACGAAAATGTTTGTCTGATGTGTTTGGGAAATAAATTGGACATAAAACTAGTACGATATACGGGAACTACAGCAAAATTGACGATCATGCGTTTTCACGAGATACCGAAACCTACATTTTAAGTACATGTCAATAGTATCTGAATAAATTGAATTTAATTAATTCTGAAGTATAAATCAAAGGAATTAAGAACACACATTTTATCGACCCCAGGAGACGTTTGAACTACGGTGTGTCATTTAGACTAATTGTGTTAAAAGTTACCATATACGAAAATTTTATTCGGTGAAACGAATCAATAGGGATAAAGAAATTGGATTAATTAAGGCCGTACCTAAATTTTCATTTTTATTTCCAAAAAAGAGGCTCCTAATAATGTCTGAAGTTGTTTATAGAAACAATAATGTGTCCTAAAAGTTTTAAAACTAAAAAAAAAGCGATTATGACATTATTGTATCAGTTTTCCCACTTTCATTCTCAAATTGCTGATTCAGAGATAACTTTGAGATTTTTTATTGAGGCAATTTGTTTAAATACGCTATTTTACAACAAGGCAAATCAGATACTTTTTTCTTAACGTCAAAAACAAACATTATCTATGGGATTTGTATGAAATATCGAACTATGACGTCATAGTTCCTTGGAGTCAAATAGCGCTCTTAATATCCGTTTTTCTGCATTAATAAATCTAAAATCAAGTTCAAATTGGATGTGATCAATGACAAGTGAGTTATTTTGTGACGTTTTATTCTATTAACAGTAGCAAATAATTTATTTTTGACCCAGTAAAATACCCAATTGTCTGGCGCCAGCGACTAGAGAGCATTCTTAATTTTCAGTATTATGCAAAACTTTTGACTAATTTTTAGTTTTTGAAAGAAAATTAATGGTTTTGTAAAAAAAAAACGCATTTGGATGGCATAACGCCTTAATGAATAAAGTAAATATCAGTGAGGTAGCTACGATCGCAGTAAGAAAATCCAAGTTCTCAGACCCAGCTCTCCGCACTCCAACTTCCCGCTCGTATCACGGTTTGCACTTAGCGCCGAAGTCGCGACAAGACAGGCGAAATGGAACGGACTTATTCAAATTGTATTTATGTCTTGTTTGGCTTTGGCCTTCTCTTTGGCAGATTTAGAGACGATTGACAATTATTGTTTTCAGCTCAAATTAATTTAGGGAAATCTGCGCTGTGGTAACCGTTTTTTCACTTCGGAACTGTGATCTCGCTAGGTATATCAAAAGTTATTTAATTTCTTACACAAAGTATGGATGAAAACTCTTTAGCTGTAACACTGATATGTGTGTTCCCCTTGAGGGACAACGTATGAGTTTTGAGTTTCCGAATGCATCTGGCTTTAGTAAATGTTTTGAAATATGTAATTGTAAATTCATTCTCTAATTTGTAAAAGTATGTATGGTCATTGGTCAACTAACGAACCTACTTCAGTCCAAGATTTTTTTTTATTAAAAATGGAGGATCCACAACCATAGTGCGCCAGTTTTTTAAAAAAAGCTAATAACGAAAAAAAAAACATTTTTTTTGTTTCTACAATTTTTTTATCATTTTACTCACAGGTTTCCTACCAGATTCAGGTATCAAGTGATAGGCTTTTTGTATTTATAGGATGAATATATAAGTCATTATGACTTGATTAGTACAAACGCCCAGCAACGGTACCACTTAAACTGCCATTTTACTATGGAAGGAGATTTTTTTTTAAATAGTAATTTACCGATAAAAAATGCCACTAAAGACATCGAAACCGATGATGTGACACATTGTATATAAATTCTAGACATAATAAAACAAAAATATACCTAGGGCCGCATAAATTACAACTCGAGTTAGCTTTCCTACGAGGAGTTCTAGTCGCAAATTCACAATTACAGAGATGCATTAGCATCAAAATTGGAACGTTCACTTGTCAGTCACCGGCTCGCCGCTAACGAGCCAAGTTGTAACGATGTCTCGAGACTGACTGTAGCAACTAATACTACAAACACTAATAAAGTTTTATGTATACCTATCGCAACCCACTCTACAAACGCAGTTGCAGTTGCGTCTCTCTGTTATTTGAGGTTTTATGTTATACTAGCTGTGCCCGCGACTTCGTTCGCGTGGTTGTCGGAACGTAATGTTATATAGCCTATAGCCTTCCTCTATAAATGGACTACCCAACAAAAAAATAATTTTTCAAATCGGACCATTAGTTCCTGAGATTAGCGCGTTTAAACAAACAAACAAACAAACAAACCCTTCCGCTTTATAATATTAGTATAGATATACAGTACAGTGACTTTTGAAGGGAACTATGTTATTGTAAGTTATGCTTACATAAACATCTCGTGCTACTGATGACGTATGCTTGCTTGCATGCTTTGGACTGCATTCCCAAGGACGTCGGGTGGCGGCCGGTTGTATAAGACTTTTCGTACAAATGCATACCCAAAGAGGGTTGAAGTCAGACAGGCTGGAGGGGAAGAAAAAGCGGAAGGCGCACCCCGGTTCCAAAACAGCACAGCTGAGATTGCAACCGGGAACGCGCTAAGATGAAGAAGATTGGGCATCATCGGTAATGAAACCTTACGAAAATCGTTCAATCTCAGAGAGCCTTATTACTTACTAGGTAGTTATACTCGTATGTAGTAATAATAACATCCGTAGTTTGTAAAAAAATGATTAAATACTTTTGATGCAAATTCAACCCATGATACGAGTGCAAGAAGTTCATTATTTCCATAAAAACTTTGACTGTAGGTACTTTTTAAGCGACTTCAAAAAGGGGGAGCTTCTCAATTAGAATGTGTATACCTATATATGTATGTATGGGTGTTTATCTATATATGTATTTATTATAAAATATAGTATCGTTAAGTTAGTATCCCATAACACAAGTTTAAAAAACTTACTTTGGGGCTAGCTCAATTAGTGTGATTTTGTATATATATATATATATATATATATATATAGTGTATATAATATATATACACTATATATATATATATGTTTTTATAATATAGAGAGTTATAGAGAAGTTAAAAAGCCACCGTTTGACATGGTACGGTCATACCAAGAGGCGGGATGCCGAACATCTGGCTAACAAAATGGTTAACTTGAAGGTGGATGGCCACAGAGATAGAGGACGACCTAGAAAGACGTGGGGGGAATGTGTTAAGCGGGACATGATGGACAGGGGGTTAGTACAGATATAATAAATGATAGAAAACGATGGAGAGAGTTGACATTCAGAGCCGACCTCAAATAGGGAGAAGGCGAGGAAGATGATGATGATGATATATATATATGTGTGTTTTTTCTTCTTTTTTATGTATGTTCCCCCATAACTTCTCCGTTTTTGAACTGATTTGGATAATTATTGTGCACACATATAGTGATTTTGTTGTTTATGTCAAGAAATTAAGCATTTGCATTCAGAAAGTGAGTTTTGGTGAAATAGAACTAATGAAAAAGACCCGAAATAAAAGTCACTTGTTTTTGTTTAAAATTATTTGACATCATATGAGTAATACAAAATTAATGCCCAATTTCTTTAGTCTAAGAATATTTATAGCATGTTTTCCAGCACTAACAATTCCAACGCGTCGTATAACCCATAAATGCCTTGTGACATTAATCAACCGGTTTATGACACTCGTAAACATATTAGTACCTTAGTTATTGGACTGCATGACATGACCACTTAGTCCTTGGTGCGTGCATGCAACATCATAATGTATTATGGTGGCCATAAAATTCATCATAAAACCTTCTAAAATGAAGATTGATCTATGGGATTTTTTAAAGGTCATACATTAATTTTCCGGGGTCCAGTGCTGTCCCCAAAAATGCTAAAAAAAGCTTAACGTTCTAACTTTAAACTGTAAACAGTAGTTTATAAAGTAGTTTAAAGGGTTATCTAGGGCTTCACAAAGACAAAATTCTAAATATTATCTCAGTTTCCTTTGAAATGATTTATCTCTAATGGGGGCAGCACTGGACCCCGGAAAATTCATGTATGGCCTTAATAGCTTATGGCTTGCCTTAAAAATAAAGAAAATGTACCACCTGTTTTTCCGTTTATCTTCCATGCTGGTCTGGGAGAAAAGAAAAAACTTAGAATTTACCAGCTGCTTCTCTTTCCGCGCAGATCGTAAGAGCCGATCGAGGGACAGGGCGAAACTACGAATCATGTTAATAGGCGATGAGGCGGCGTTGATATAGATATCAACGCTTAATTTTTTTTTTACATCTAGCTACCAAGCTACTTTATGTTGCCAGTTTTTAATCATATTTTTATTTTTTGTAAACTGGCCAGGCAACCAAGAAAAATAAACTAAAATTCAAAATTAAGTTACGCAACAATAATAGGAGCTTTTAAAAGGTGGAAAAAATTTGGTAAGTACCTACCTACTTCTGTTTTCCCTACTCTTCGCACGCTTCTTCGATGAAGCTAAAAAGATCTTCAGCGAAGAAGCGTGCGAAGAGTGCAGTTTATGCTAATTAGCACAAAAAAACGAAAAGGCAATACCGACCTAATTAACTAAAACGACAGTTCGGGTGGCAACTGGTGAGTCAAGGAGGTACGGGAACAGCGTAGACATAAATAAAACATGATCATTTCTTTTGTCGCAGTGGGTTTACTTGCAAGCGAGTACGTCCTACCTTTTAGCGGAAAATAATGGAGTTGTTTGCTATTTGTATATTTTATAGGCGCTATGGTTAGACTTGATATTTGATTACGATAAGATTTCAAAAGTTTTCAAATAATTTCAAAAATTCAAACAACACGTGACCATCATCAAATTTTCATAAAAACACACGTAACCACATGAGCTTTTGTAAATGTGTAGGTAGGTATTATTTTAAATACGAGATTAAACTGTGTTTTGAAATTGTGTTTCATATACATATATAATTTTTTCAGAGAACTCTCGCTTTAAAGTAAAAGGCTACTTTGGAAATTTATAAGGAAGACAGCTCACCGCCTAACTTTTAAAGTAGTTGGTGACTAGTATTTAGGCGGTTAACCCAATGTACCGCGCACCGTCGTGGAGCGCGGTTCAACACACTGACGCTGCGCGTTGATGCGTTTTCAGTGTGTTAGACTAGGCGTGTTTTCTATACAAATTGAGATACTTGCATACAATGTTAAAATCTGCCGCCCCGCGCTCCGCGACGGTGTGCGGTGCTGTGGGATCACCGCCTGCGCGACCACTTTATGAGCTGCTAATTCGGCTTCATACAAAACGCACCTTAAATTCATATTATCATGGTCTCTCGATAAGAAGCTATTAAAGCTATATCCATCTTCAACTGCGTATTTTATTTAAACATCTATCTACCCTTTGTTTGTACTGAAACCTATGCCAGACTCCCTTTTAACATAATGGAAACTCATATACCCAGGAATATTTGATACTGGGAATATTGAACTTTCCGTACCTTGTACACGCTGTGCAAACATTTCCCACCAGAATTTTAGGGCAATATTTATTCAAAATATTCAAATAAGGCCTCTAAAGTTACTTTAGCGGAGTAAACAGCTCTTTTATGCCCGCAAGGCCACACATTATGATTTCGTGCGCAAAGGTTAATTAAAAAGTTTAATTACACCTTCTTGCTTTTATTTTAGAACATATTTTTTCACGGACCAAGGAAAATTCCCACAGTGTTGTAATAATTTACGTGGATAATAAAAATAGCTAAATGCAATCATCCAGTTAATATCAGGAGCTTTTAGGCGACTTGTAAGATTGTGACAAATATAAGCAACAAGCCAAGATTGGAATCCTTATTTTCAAAGAGAAAACATATGTCCAGCAGTAGGTAAATAGTTTAAGGTGAAGTTAGAAGCAAATGACCTAAAAGTGGCGCCCTCATTTAAAATAAATTTTTAACTCGTAAATGTGGTGAAAATTTTCCATATTTCTCAATGTAAGACACTACTCGTAGATAGACCTTTAAATTATTTTATGAACTACCGTTGAAAGTATTTACATTAGTCCGTTTAGCTTTAAAACTTTAAAGCGGGGCGGGCAACGGCCGCGCGTAAAGTCAGTAGGTTAGACTTATTAGAAATGTGTGAGGAAAAAAAATACAAAAAAAAGTCCTTTTTAAGTTTAACCGATTTGGCTATAGTTTTATGACTGGTCGCCTGCCTGACATCAACGCTCCTTTAGAATGCAGATGTAGCACAAGGATTTTATGCTTAGTCCTTTAGTCGCCTCTTACGACATCCACAGGAAGAGATGGAGTGGTCCTATTCTAGGCCTGAAACCACACGGCACAATTTTGACTGCTTAACATCTATTTAGAAATAGTCACCCAAGGTATTCGCCTATTCCCGTGGTCGACTTCGATCTTTGCGGAAAAAAGAGCATTGCACATTATTTTTGATCACAGATTTGATTACGCAACCGGCAAAACTTAGTTTTGCTAGTAGCATGAATGGGCCAACTCTTCCGGGGAAGTACCACACTTCTATGCTTCGTTTGCCGTCCTATGACATAAAAAAAAAACAGACCATCAAGGAAGCAATAACTTTTAACCTTACAAATCACTTGCCTACTTTATTCAGCGCCTCTATAAGAAATTCAGTCCCTAATGTGATTTTTATTTCGATAAGTTTTCAGATTCCATTTACAAGTTTTCTTTGATAAGAAGTTTCAGGACCGCGCAATATTTAAAGTTGGAATATAATTTACTTTTAGAATTCCCTAGAACTGTAGCATAATTGTGCAAACTCCCGCGGGTTCGTCTAGACGAATCTGACAGCTACAGCTACAGATTACTCGACGTTAGGCTTGCCACACACATAAGCGAGTCGGCATGGTCGATTTGGCAGTATTTGTCGAACAACAAAGTCGACCCGAAGCAATTACTGCACTTGTCAGGCTTTATTTGGCTTGTGCCGATCGGGTAGTTCATTCAGGTCGATACATCTTTAAATTCGGCAGTATTTGCATTCATCTGAGTATATTTGTTTTACCACCCGGTTTTGTCAATAAATGTCATTCCGCCGATGTTGTTGCCCGCCTAGTGAAAGTCAAGCGGCTTTTCGCCTGAACATTTATCGTTATATTACCGCGCGGCTGTGCCGATTGATGCCGACCCGCTTATGTGTGTAGCAATCCTTACTTTAATGTTTTAACTCTCGTTAAAAATGTTGGGGCAAAGCACTTTATTTTATCCATTTTAAAATAGCTGCTTTCTTTTTTTAGTTGGACTGTTCGTGTGTATACGGGTTTTAATTACCCTGTTAGGTTTTGGTTTAAACTTTGCGGTTATCATTAAATTAACTGTACTCTATCTCGTATTTATCATATCAAGGATAGGGGGGGGGGGAGCCACTGGTTGTAAGATCGTAAAATTAAATAGAACCTTTAAACACATGGCATCAGCTATTAAAATATTACTTATATTATACTTATATTATAAAGCGGAAGAGTTTGTTTGTTTAAACGCGCTAATCGCAGGAACTAATGGTCCGATTTGAAAAATTCTTTTTTTGTTGGGTAGTCCATTTATAGAGGAAGGCTTTAGGCTATATAACATTCCGACAACCACGCGAACGAAGTCGCGGGCACAGCTAGTATTATATATTTACTACTTACGTATACTTACTATATACTTACATACTTACACGTGGTGTACTAGTATATGTACGTTTTTACCTAAAATTTAAAAAATAAGATAAAAACACTGCAACCCGACTACTATAACAATAGTTATATCTATAGTGTTTCAAATTATATCTAGTGTTTCATCTTCTGGAATTTGACATCAACAACACTACAATCTATATAAGATGCCGTGGTCGTGCGTTTTGAATCAATAAGTTCGAGGATTATCTGCAAAACTATATAGCAAAAAAAGATTTAACTTTACTTAATGTTTAGAGGAACACCTACACGATAGTTTTACATGAAATATCTTTAAAAGAGATTGGTTTGAAACCCACGTAAGGTTGTCTTGCATATGACGAGGCCTTTTTTAGGGTTCCGTACCCAAAGTGTGTCAACGGGACTTTATTACTCCGCAGTCAATCCGTTTGTCCGTCGTCTGTCCGTCCATCTGACACAGAGCTTTATCTCTTGAACCGCAATAGCTAGACATTTTCACCGATAAAAAAAACCTAAAAATAAAATAAAGTTAAAAATTAAAAGGAATCGTCATAAAAGAAACGAGATTTTTCAGCGTTTTAAAACATTGTACCGAGGTTTTTAGGTACGGACAGTTTATTTTTACTTTTCAGTTTTATATACTTATCTTAGTATATTTTAGTAGCAAAAACTAAAATATTAGTTTCATAAACAACTTAGACATTATCTCAATCATAATTTATCTTGTATGTACTGGTAAAGAAAGATCACACTTCATAGACGCATTTGCAACACGAAAGAAAGTAATATTTCTTTACCAGTGCAACACGCAAAGGTCTTTCCGAGTTAGTAAAACACTTAGTACTATTTTTACCCGACTACGACAAAGCCGAATGGTAATGATTTTAGAAGTTTATGTATGTATGTGGCTATATGTGTTCCACCGTAGCATCTACTACTTATCCAATTTTCACAAAAGAAATGTCAACCGATTCGTCATTATTGCCTGGGTGATATATTATGCTACATTTTGTTTGCAAAAAAATCTTATGACGAATGTTACATACAAAAAAGTGCGAGCCAAAAAATTTTGTTTCGATATCGAGTTATCATATCCAAATCATATGAGCTTGGATTCATTGGATACAATACAATACAAAAAAACTTTATTGCACCAAATTAAATAATTCATACTTTTCAGTAAGAAATTTCCCGTAGTCGGGTATCCGTATTTTAAACGTACCTACTTATATTTTTTTAGTTGGTATAATACTTGGTAGGTAAAGTATTTGTTATCCAAAAGGAGGTGTCAAAGGTAAGAAGACATACAATGAAATAAAGACAAAAATACATATACCGTATACAATACATATACAAATAAATATACTTTAAATAATATACTTTTTTAGGGGCTATTACACTTTCTACCAGAAACCTCTATAACATATCTTATCTCTTAAACAACTTAAATCATTTTCACCTTCTTATTGTGCATTCCTGGTTGCATCCTTAGCTGTGCTGCTTCGGAGCCCGGAGTGCTTTTTTCGGCTTTTCTTTTTCCGGTGTAGGAAAAAATCGTGAGGAAACCTGCAACTAGTGACTATCAAGTTTACTAGTGTATGCAATGGGGAAGGCAATGGCAAACCACTCCATTTTCTCTGACAATATCGTCATTGTGTCTCTTTCCACACAATGACACCGACAAGAGCCTGGCTCTTAAGACCATAAATTAATTTTCCGGGGTCCAGTGCTGCCCCCATTTGAAATAAATTATTTTAAAGAAAACTATTTTATGAACTAGGCTGTTTACAGTTTAAAGTGAGACCGTTAAGCTTTTCTAAGCTATTTACGGTAAACGGACACTTTTGGTAAAAATGCTAAGAAAAGCCTAACGTTCTCAGTAGTTCATAAAATAGTTTGAAGGGTTATAGCTTCACAAAGTCAAAATTTTAAATGATATCTCCGATTTCTTTCAAATTTTTTTTTTAATGGGGGCAGCACTACACCCTGGAAAATTCATGTAAGGTAGCCAGACTTCTCCAAAAGTGATATGTAGGTTGTCTATATTTACACAAGGACCCCAAAGAAAACCAAAGCCGAATCCACTAAAACTGGCTGTGGTTTTACGTTCAGTCGCCTGCCTGTCAAACCTCATTGGGAATTCGTGCGAAAAGTTTTACAACCAGCCTTTTGCAACGTCTATAGAAATAGATGGAGTTATTGTAGAATCATTCTTAATGTATAATTTTGGTTGTCCCCAGGCGAGTACGGGCGCGGAGCCCCAGGTGGCGGTGCTCTGCGAGGCCGGCTCCACGTACCATCCTCAGTACATGTCCTCCGCCGGCCGGTGGACGCCCGACCTCACCACCAAGCCACACAACTGCTTAAAGGACAAGATGGAGATCCTCGATTACTGCAAGAAGGTAAGATTGATCTTCAATAGATTTTATCTTTTGCTCTTTATCATTGCAGCCTATATCAGCTGGCCACTGCTGGACTAAAGGCCTCTCCCAATGACTGTTTGCCCACAATCACTACGCTGGGTTGGTAGATTGTATCGCAGTAGATAGTATGAAGTTGTTCACGACTTCCTCCGTGTTCTAGTTATTGTGAGGCCTAAGTACTAATCAAGACATGTAATAAGCCCAAACTCGATGGGGTTACATCGTTTTATTACAGGGTTCCTAAAGCCACCTTCCGGCTCCTTTATCAGATCAGCTTGTTGTGAATAATAATATTTGATTGTCATCTGATTTACATTGCATTTGCTGCATACAAAACTTCATATAGGAAACCAGGAGGTGGTTCTAAAACGTGCAAGATTTTACCCAAACCAATAAACAACAAACAGGGTAAGCTTTTAAGCTTGTAATAAAACCATCGTGTATTCTAATAATAACACACGGATCAATTTAGTTAAAATATGCACAATTTCTTTAGCTTTAATAGTTAAGTACTAATAACTAGCAAAAGAAACACGTGTTACGCATAAAATTTTATCGAACTTTTCCAACTTTATATTCATGGCCACTATGATATAAAGATGTAAGGTAGCCAGACTTCTCCAAAAGTGATATGTAGGTTGTTATTAATTATATAAATATTCCGGAAATCCAATAAAATCAAATATAAAACCAATCGCAACGGCCGGTAGGCAGAGAAGTCACGTGGGCTGCGTAATAAAACCCCAGGATTGGGCGCCATTTTTCAGCTTTTAGGTTTTGCCAAACGAGGATATTGGTAAAGAGAACATATCTATACAGAGACCAAGATTGATCTTACGACGGCTTGCGACTTGAACATTTTTCCGCTGAATAAATTTGGGAAAGAATGTTTGAATTCATGAAAAATAAAGTAAAAGCACAACACTCAATAGTCCAAACTAGAGCTTGTATCGTGAGCCGAAATCTGTGATCGAAATAGTCCTAGAACAGCAGACTCATTCAAGTAAAAAATTAAAGAACCGATCTCGTAAGTATCTCGAATATGAGCATGTCGATTCTTACCTATCAATAAACACAACACAACCTAGCTCATCTTGAATTGAGTGTAAGCCTTAGAGTCGGCATATATGGAGATATATGCCGACTCTGTTAAATTAGTTCCCGCTCCCGCTCCCGTTAACAATCACACTGTATACTCGTATTTCGCCACTGATTTGACTAAACAAGAGGGCATTAAGTCGCCTCGTTGAGCAATGATGCTGATTTATAGTGATACAAAACGTACTTGGTTACAGGCTTTAGTTTTGGTTTGAATTGTATTCTGTTCGACTGGGGTTTCCAATTTGATTGGTTAATACAATTGAGCCATATGCAATTTTTACAAATAAAAATTTGTTTTTGAACAAAATTACCTATCTAGTCTAGAATTTGCGAGATTCCTTTGACACTGTGAAAAAGAGCCTGTGAAGGCTTAGTTTCTGTTACCTAAGCAGTATAGCAAAGGAACTTGCGTAACGTCATATCCTGCTATCGGATAACGAGTAATCTCATTACCCGTATCACTTAGCCGGCAATTATTTCCCTTCGCTGCGATTAAAGCCACTTTGACTCGACTTAAATAAATAAGGTAAGTCGATTTTCGACGGCGTTCACGTCAGACAGCCTGTTTACTTCCAGGATTTATTTTCTTAGGAAAATTAGCTGAGATGTTTTACAGTGATTGTAACGAGAATGAATTTCTTAGAACCAATAATGAAATAACAAATTTTTATCGAACTACAATAAATAAAATTTTACTTGCTTTCTTTTAGACAAATCTAAATTTAGAGTCGTAGGGCTGTGATCTAATCTTTTTATCCTACTTATTAGGAACAATCTCCTTAATTTTGTGGCAAGGGATTTACAGAAATAAACAGAAATTTCTTGTCTACAACAGATATGCTTTCTCATTAGCTGCCATAATTTTTTCCTCTGTGTAAAACCAGTAAGCTCGTCAAATCACCTAGAGTAGGTAGCGGATCCCGGGCTCTGAAGCGTTACCGCTAGGTCGCAGTTCTCATCATTAAAATGACTGTCCATCTTAATGATGACTACTATCTAATTAACAACCGGAACCAACGGCTTAACGTGCCTTCAAAAGCATGAAGCAGATGTTCGTGATTTTTATGCCACTTGTGGACACTAATCCACGAAATGTCATTTCCTGACATGTCGTGGATTAGTGATAAGGAGATGTTTGTTTTGCGTCTTTTTCCAAACAATGACACCGATACGAGCCCGTAAATGTGGCAGGCATATCAATACTTTGACCGAGTTTGGTCACAGAATTTGTTTAGGGTCTTGGGACAAGAGAGCAAAGAACTTAACCAGTTTTTTATTTCATTGGTACCTACCTCACTATCGTACATTTTATCTTCAGGTATACCCGAGCCACGACATCACCAACATCGTGGAAGCGTCGCACTACGTGAAGGTCAGCAACTGGTGCAAGTTGGGCTCTGGCAATGCCGCCAAGTGCAAGACGACGAGATGGGTGAAGCCTTTCCGCTGTCTTGGTATGTATCTATTACTACTGAATTTTTTTATAAACACATACTCGTACATGAAAGAAACTTCGTTAGTAAACTAGCGCACCGGTGACTTTAAATAGTTTACTTAAGAGCCCCCTTAAGCTAGACTTTACCATATAAACGTAGGCTAGCTTTTATTTTGAAACGACATGTCAGATTTTAGCAGTAGTTTGTAGTTTCAAATAAATTGCATATTCGATATGGATCATGTGGACTGTGTTAAAAATAAATTAGTACTTTATACGGATAAGAAAATAAACAGTCACAAAATAATGTCACATCCATTTTGAACGTGATTTTAGATTTATGCAGAAAAACTGATATTAAGAGCGCTATTTTACTCAAAGAAACTACGTCACAGTCCGGTATTTCATACACATTTGTTTTGACGTTAAGAAAGAATTATCTGATTTGACTTTTTTGAAACTAGCGGATTACGGCAAAACTCAAAGTTTCATATCCGATACTATAATGTTAGGGTTGGTTTACACATAAATCGGTACATAATCAAGTATATGTAGATGAATGTTCGAGGAAAAAGACGATATAATTGCTTTAGGTCGGTTTTGTTGTTCGACAAATACTGCGAAACCGACAATGCTGACCCAAATAAGTGTGTAGCAACCCTTATAGGGGGTACCCATAGCTAACCTAAAAGCACTTAAAAATTTCATCCGTCCCTGAACTGTCAGTGCTGGAATATTTAATCTTGCGCGAGCATCATCAATACGCCTGGGAGTTCGATAATGTTCAGTAATGAATGTTTGACATCAGTATTCTGAGTGGGCCCTTGATAAATGAGGCCTCGTTTAGTGTTTGCAGTTAGAAGTTCAATTAGTTTCACATTATTGACGAATGTTGTTAAACAAATGAGTCATTAAAATCCCTAGCCAACTTTTCTTTTTTCATAAAATAGCAAGACAATGTCGATTGTTGGCAGAAACTTTTTATACATGTTTACCAAAACCCAAAAAGAAATCACATTAGAAGCCTCATAATCATAAATGTAATTGTGTTTTCCTTTACCAAAAAAGCGATAGATAACTTTGACAGTCCTGTACAAGATTTAAATTAGTCTATAAAGTAGAGATTGAGATGTCTATTCTGACCTCTCAGATGCAAGTGCTTAACGCGCGTTTACCACTAGGTATGCTTCTTATTCTTGTAATTTAAGAGCTTGCTCTTGCCAGTGAAGTTAAGTAGGGATGCCTCCATTCCGCTCTTCTCTCTGACTTCTTTTTAATGGCCTCGTAGGACCTTGGTCCTATTGTTATGTCTTATAACATGTCCAATAATCTTCCTTCTCGTATTTTCAATAGTTTCAAAAATATTTCTTCTCTCTCCTATAGTTTCTAGTACCTCTTCAATACTTACTCTATCCATCTATCTTTTTTTCTCCATTCTCCTTCAGCAACACATCTCGGATGCTTCTATTCTTTCTCTGTTCTTCTTCCTCATTGGCCACGTTTCACATCCATATAAAGCTATACTCCAAATAAATAAAAAAAAACCACCATCCCATTATATCAATAATGTTTTAATAATTTAAATAACAATGTAACGTATGTTTGTCACTAACATAACTCGTAATACTTCTCGTGTTTTCATTGTAACGCTTGTTCCAAGTATTTACCTAACTCCACTGCAATATAACAGGTTGTATATTATTCATAAAAACATTGTTAACAATTTTCGGTAGTAAAATCCACTTCCACATTTCGGTTGAGTAAAATTGATGAAAAGTTCGTTGTTGTTGATACATGTTGTTCAAACTTTGTTATAATGCTTGCAAATTGAAAACACCGTTGCCTACAAAGTTTATTTGGCGGCAGAAGGTCCATTCCAATCGGACGCGCTGTTGGTGCCTGAGAGCTGTCTCTTCGACCACATCCACAACCAGAGCCGTTGCTGGCAGTTCGCGAGGTGGAACGCCACAGCAGGACGAGCTTGTGCCCAGCGTGGACTGAGGCTGAGGACCTTTGCTATGCTGCTGCCATGTGGAATCAGTCTGTTCTCTGGAGTTGAGTTTGTCTGTTGCCCAAAACACTTTAAGGGTGAGTGACATTGAATAGATTCGTACAATTGTTTATTTCTTTTTTCGTCTGTTTAAGTGGCCAACACTGGTGTCAGATTTCTCAAACTGCCTAAAGGCTGACATAGCTTGACAACCAAAGGCTTTATGTGCCGTCTGAAGCACGGAGGAACTCGCGAAAATTGTATGCCACTTAGGGTCACCTATTCAAGTGTCCACGCCCAGTGTTACTTGACTAGCGTACTCACAAGCTCAATATCCATGCAATGTAATCTAATCAAATTTAAACAATCAGTATAAAATGTATGCATCAGCCGATTTTTGTTTTGCAATTTCCACGTTGTATCATAGTTAGAGTTTCATGTTGACGGCCTGAACATGTTCAAATAGGTCACATGATTTACCAGTCAGCCTATTCTTTGGCATACTAAGTATATGTTCACAATAAGTCGAGAAGACAGTAGCTCTTGCCCAAGAACCAGAGAAGATTGTTGATCTTTAAAAAATATAATATTTACTTATTCATCACAGTATCTAAATAAGATGTTTTTCACAATATTCTTCTTAATTCCAGAAAACGTAAAGCTGCATAAGCCTATGGACGTCGGAGTTCCAGTTAGTCCTGGCGGCGAGGAGATGTTAGCAGCTTCAGCGGCCATGGACGAGCGCGATGACGACTTGTTGGATGACGATGATGCTCTTGATGATGACGACGACGACGACACTCTGAACCTGAGCGACGACGATGACGACGATGACACTGACGATGGTACGAACATTATTGTAATTTTTACCTGCGGCTTCTCCCTTTCGTGATACCTTTAAAGACTATTCCTTGGAAATCTGTAACAATCCCAGCATTAAATGTTGACCATGTCATTGTCCAGTCTCTCAAGTATCTACATGAAAAAAATCACGTTGATCCATTGCTTCGTTTCGACATGAAAGACTACATTAGCAAAAGCGTCTTATCGATTTCCGTAATTAATTTGTCTTACTTTATCTCTAACAACATAATTGTAATGGATATAAAACTCATTATAATTGTAACTCCTTCTATCATTTCAGATATGGATGAAGATGAAGACGCAGATCTACCCCGAGATGATGACGGCGAAGATGACGATTACACGGACGGCGATGACAGCGCCTGGCCACGACCTGATTCATCACCAGCTCCCTCTACCACCACTACGAGCACTACGACTTCTACCACGACCATGGTATAACAAATTAAAAAAAAAATTATGAACAAAAATTTCATAAAACATTGTAATTGAAAAACTATAAATCACAGACTTGTTTTATGACCTTGCCGTAAGATAAAGACTCATTGAAGTGCATTTAAGTAATATTACTCTGTATTTGCTAATTTTATAAGTATAAAATACAGTAAGGAATATTCGAGATGTAGTTAACAGTAAAACAAAAAGTCTGCGCTTGTGACTGATTTAGGTATAATGGAATCTATAATAACAAGTTGTGTATAATTAATCTGAACGTGCTAATTGGCCAATATTTCTAATTTCTAGGCTTCGACGGCGACATCTGATCCTTACTTCTCCCACTTCGACCCTCGCACCGAGCATCAGAGCTACAAAGATGCCCAGCAGCGACTTGAGGAGACACACCGCGAAAAGGTAAACAATATTTCCAAATCATATTGTCATGACGATTAAAAAACCCTTTATACCAGCTACATAGGAAGTAATGCCTGACCATACCACCTCCACATTAAACTGGCAAGGGATAGACTTGAAACACTATCGTGAAAAATTTAATAGACTAAATAAGATGCCGTAGATCGAGTGAAGTGGAAAAGATAAAGCGAGAACATTAGCTAATGTTTGCCGTAAATGAATATTGCGATCCTTATCTCTGTCTATCCCGTAAGAAAAACAAACGTGATAGTATAACTATGTGTATTTTTGTCCTCAGATCACCAAGGTGATGAAAGAGTGGTCGGAGCTGGAAGATCGCTACCAGCAGATGATGATCACGGAGCCGGCCGCCGCGCAGACCTTCCGCCAGCGCATGACCGCCAAATTCCAAGCCAATGTACAGGTGCCTGCTATATTATTACTTTTCTTTGTTTATTTCCATTTCTTTATAGATATATTTATCTTTTATTCTTCTTTCATACTGGTCAACCAGTCTAAAAGACTCAATGTATTAGCTGCTACTATTAATGCTTTCGTTTGATTGTCCCCGATCGATCGAGAATGGGCGTTAATTTAAGAATCTTTCTATGGGCTAGCATCCCGTTGCTATTTGCGACTCCTATTTTCACTTAGCCTATCATCTAAGTATTTATATTTATAAACTATCTAGCTCACCTTGGGATTTCGTGATCATCTTATAATATTTTTCTACTTTAAATTTATCTATAGTTGGTTATGGTAGATTATGCTTGATACTCATTTACCCTTTTTTAATCAGATTGATAGTCTATCAAATACATTTTCTTTTCAACTGTATTATCTTAAAACGTTTTCAGTTTCGTCCTTTGCCACTGCTTTCCGGGCTACGAAGCTGCACTCTTCGGAGCCCGGAATGCGCTTTCCAGCTTTTTCTTCTCGAAAAGTGATACGCGTTTCAATAGCCACGTAAGGGTCTGTTACAACTAGAGAAAGAATAGCCGGGACCATTGAAAGATTTGTTTGTGGTTATTTTCAACGATATGTAGTTATATCTCATATAAATAAAATATGTATTTTCAGTCTCTGGAAGAGGAAGGCGTCGCTGAACGCCGTCGGTTGGCAGCCCTGCATCAACAGCGAGTTTTGGCACATCTTGCTCAACGTCGCCGCACGGCCCTTGCTTGTTACACCCGCTCTTTGAGGGATACGCCGCCAAATGTACGAACCTTTTTACAAACTTACTAAGCATAACGTTTCTAATTAGTTACATCATTTCGTGGTATATACGTCCAGGCAAGCTGGCTTTAGTCTGCCTGGACATGATTCATATGATATAGATTGACTGGGGAAAACGTGACATACTTTAATCAAACAGTCCATTTAGCTGAAAACCGCCTACCCGTCACACGTGTTCCAGTCATCTGATTTACCAGTTGGCCTGTATTGATCTGATTAGTATTTTAAACTGAAATGCAGTGACATATTTTAATTTAACTTTCAGGCCCACCGAGTGCAGAAGTGCCTGCAACGGCTCGTGCGAGCACTTGCAGCGGAACGCAGCGGTGCTATTGCTGCTTGGCGCCGCGCTGCAGCCGCTGGAAGGGAAGCCGCTGCTGCTGAGAGATCCAGCGCTGCTGACAGACTGCAGGTAGGTTCATGTAAACTAATGAAAGAGGCTAGTGCAGCGCTTTCAGCAGAACGCAGCGTTGCTATCGCTGCTTGGTGCCACGCTGCAACCGCTGGAAGGAAAGCCGCTGCTGCTGACAGGTAGGTTAATGGAAACAAGTGTCAGAGGCTCGTGCAAACCACCGTCCCTGACGTGACGGTCTACAAGGTCTTGCACGTGAAGCAGACGAGCTTTGTTTAGAGTTCTTACGTCTGAAAACAGTATTATGCCGGTATTAACTATACCTAAGGCCTCAAAAAACAGGCCCGCCTACACAAAACATTATCTCGTCTTACTCGTAGGTAGGACTATCGTGATAGTGATACGGACAAAGTTAAACTTTCCGAAAAAATGCCAGATTTTTTTCGGAAAGTTTTTTATCTTAACGACTGCATTAATTATTATAAGAATCCGAAGCATATAATCTTTAAAAATGCCTATTATCGGGCTATCAAGCCCAGTTAAAAGATGTGTAAATTTAAGCCATCTGGCAGCACTGTATATACTTAGATTCAAAGTGATTTATTCTAAATTGATTTCACACCTCAATTCTAATAAGAAAACATTTGTGTATTGAAAGTAGATGTCCTGCTTCAGAGTTATCTATTAATTTTGCAGGATGCTGATCGTGCTCTCCAGCGCGCTCTAACCGCTCTTCGCCGCCGCCAACACTTGTATGCCAACATTGGAACTGCTATTGAGGACTACGTTCAGGTAATCATTGAAGCTACCGAATGTAATAAAATGTCGACTGTTATATTTCTCATGTTTTAATTATGACATTGTTCATCTTTGAATATTAGATGATAGATGAGGCTTATATCCAACAGTGGACTTCATGTGGCTGATATGATGATGATAATGTCATGATTATAGGGTACCAAATATATTTGGTACCCTAACTTTGCATGTGTTCTTAGTCTTTGGCTTTCTTAATTGCACGTTTCTTCACTCGCTATCAATTATAGTTTCCTGCCGCCTTATATTTTGGCGAATAAAAAATACTCTCTCATTTCAATAATAAGAAAATAATAAAGAAAATTTTCCAGTCCATGCAATCCAAGGATGATATGGCCGTATCCCTGATGTCGATGACTCCTGAAGCCGAAGAATTGTTGCTAGACCGCATCGAGGCCGAGGTCCAGCGGGAACAGGCAGCGCGGGAACAACAGAGTGCCAAGCGAGACCAGCGCACTAGGCAGAGGCAGGATATCCAGAACGAAAGAGCTAAGGTACAATATGATAAGTTTAAATATAATATGTAGATACATATACATAGGTAACTACTTGGAGATTAGTAGTTACCTACCTCGATTGCCAGAAAGATATTGCAGGTGCGAGACCGTCTTTTGACGTCTGTTTCATGTGATCCATTTTTGTATCAGAATGTTTTAGTGCTATTTTATTTTATTTTATTTCATTTATTGGCACACAAAAAAGTCTTACAACACAGCTTTACAAAATAAATTATAGAATTGAAACATGTCTAGTTGCAAAACCAAAAAAATTGTGGCACAGCATGCTAAGCATTGTTTTTTGACAAGGAAACATTTATAAATTTTAAATACCATAATACAGCTAAGGATATAGAAATATACTTTCAGATACAGGCGTTTGAAGGTTATTATATAATAATATAAATGCAATGAGATTTTAACTAACGAATTTGTTTTAAAATCTAGGTATTAGTTTAAAAAATTCAATTGACTAGAGGATGAGCTACCGTTAGTTTTTTCGAGAATTCGATGACTTTATCGGTTGATGTAGATGCTGCAAAGTCGAAATACTCTATTTTCAGTTTTGTAACTTTTTAACTTTAGGAGTATGAAGTTTTAGAGAAAAGTAAGTAAGTTTCTTACGTAATTTTTTTCTGGAATGCCCGTCGATACGACGCGGAAGACGTTCATCGAATTGACGTCAAAAACATCTTGGTGAATCTACCATGCATCAAGAAGATATTTACTAACTAACGAACTTATTTTAGAATCTAAATATAAGCAGGATTAAACGTATAGATTCGACAATATAAAAAAAAACAAAGATTTGAAAACACATTAGGTAAGTTAGATAATCAAGCAAGACAGATAGAGTACTACGTCTTGATTAAATTCAGCAGCGTCACAAACGAATATATGTACTTATTTTTTTACAGACGTCAAATGGTGTGAAAGAGAGCGATGAAACTGATGATGAGGCTAGCGAAGTGAGTGACGGAGAAGAAACGACGTCTGTTCCGACCACCCACAGTGCACCATCGTCTGCTGCTGCGTCTCCATCGCCACACCTCACCGATGCTTCTATCCCGGTCAATGATGTCACTACTAGGGCAGCTTACCCACAGGAAACTACCACTACGGTAAGTATATAAAATAAATAAATATTGGAGCCTAAAAAACAATAAAATTGATCTCAGTAAGAATTGTAAGATATCATCATCCAAATAATCAGCAACAAAATGATCATTGATCATAATAGATAATTAATTACTATCAGTACAGCCAATTCAAAGAAGACCAAAACTATATTGAATAATCCACAGGCGAAAAACTTAGGTTTCCATTTTTCAAATGCATGTCTCAAATATTTGGAGTCTATTACATCATCATCCATATAAAGCAAGCCTATTGCTTAAAAAAAAACTGAATTTCCGCGGCTGATGCCAAAAAAAAAAATTCGATATTTTTTTTTCTGACTCCCCTTGTACGCTATTTACAGGAGGTAATCACCAGTACAGTAACTGAGGCTCCTGAAAGCGAGACTGCCGAGACCGGTGACATTGGAGAAACCTCTAGCCGGCGATCCACAAGCGAGGTGCGTAATCTTGCTAGGATAAATAAAACATTTACTTTAAAATCGATTTAGTTTAAGATGAACCTACAAATACTAAGCACTAAACCTAAAAAAGCGGCCCATGAAGGGTTCCGTAGCAGCAAGTAACATAATATAAAAGTTCTATTGCGGTTTACGATTTATGACTTATTAAAAAAAACTACTTACTAGATCTCGTTCCAAATCCAATTTTCGGTGGAAGTTTGCATGGTAATGTACATCATATTTGATTTTTAGTTATATTATTCCCTTATTTTAGAAGTTACAGGGGGAGGGACACACATTTTACCACTTTGGAAGTGTCTCTCGCGCAAACTATTCAGTTTAAAAAATATATATATTAGAAAACTCAATATCATTTTTGAAGACCTATCCATAGATACCCCAAACGTATGGGTTTAATTAAAAAAAATGATAAGTTTCAGTTCTAAGTATGGGGAACCCCCAAAATTTATTGTTTTTTTTTCAATTTTTGTGTGAAAAGCTTAATGAAGTTCACAGAATACATCTACTTACCAAGTTTCAATAGTATAATTCTTATAATTTTGGAAAAAAGTGGCTGTGACATACGGACGGACAGACAGACAGACAGAAATGACGAATCCATAAGGGTTCCGTTTTTTGCAATTTGGCTACGGAACCCTAAAAATAAGTTCAAGATTTTGATATTTTTGTTTTCGTAAAAAAACATAGGTCATAATGTATTACGAATTTGTGTAGCTCCTATGCTGTGTATCCTATGTAATAGATTTTCTGTCTCTATGTTCTGTTTTCCATCTACAAGCCTACTTCTTTCTGTCATAATGAGTGTGTAAATAGTATAGTGACTATATCGCTTGCAAATCTTGAAATTCTTGGTTCGGTATCACCTAAGAGACAAAGAGGTGATGTTTTATATGTACTGTTGATAGACGGAAGGCGAGGGTCTCCGTGCTGCGCTGGAGCATGCAGAGGAACGCGCACCACCACCACCCGCGCACGCACTGAAGCACGAGTTGCAGCATTCACAGCCGGTACGTGCAAACAGTTCAACATCATCGTAACCATAATTATTATCGTCCCCCGTTTCTTCATGTTCCACTGGACTTTATAAAATCCTCCCTCGTCCGTAATGCATTCAAAAGTGAAAGTATTACATGCAGTATAAAATTGCTCTTTTGAGGTTTTCAGTAGCATTCCAATCCAGAAACCTAAACCCCGCTGGAATGCAGAGACAAAGAACACTATTGTATCCCATGTGAGATTCCTGGAACAACAGAATTTATTTATTCAGCAAAGGTACCTTTGCTGAATAAATATATCAAATGGTCATTACTAACATCATCTTAAGCTTTTCGGCTATAGCAGAATGAAAAAACAAACATAGTGAAGATTTTCAAGACTGTCAAAGATAAACACAAGTTGGATATTTAACTTGAACCGCTTTCATACTATTATTTCCATTTTGCAAAATAATTATCAAATCAGGAACACAGATTCACAAATTGACGCTTGTTAGATTATTTTGACTACTTATTTATAGATAGCATGATCTTTGACAACTGTTTCTGGTTTGAATTAGGCTTTATTTCTGGAAATGTTTCTTAACATCAACCTCTTCATAAAAAAATACCTACCTAAAAGTAATTATTGATATGTTGGAATTCGTTATTGAATAATCCATTTTATCGTTTGACTCTATCACTCTTCTACCTAATTTATCAGACTTGTCCTGTGTTTCCTGGACTGGAGATTTTACGATGTTTATATAACAGAGATCTGAAGTTGTACATTTCTGAACAGGGCTTCACAGTGCGCGGTGCTGGTGCCAGCGCTGGTTCGGCAAGCGGGAGTGGTGCCGGTGCACTGTACCCAGCCCTATGTGTTGGTGGAGCTGGACTAGCAGCGGCTGCCTGCGTTGCTTTGGCTGTGGCTCGTCGCCGCGACCGCGCGCCCGCTGCTCAGGGTTTCGTGCAGGTGGGGAAACTGTGATTCTATACAAAACTATATGCAGATTACTGTGTGATAGTGGAGCTAGTCTGGTAGCGGTTACCTGCGTTGCTTTGGCTGTGGCTCAGCACCGCAACGAGTATATCATGACTCCATGGTTACCTGCCGGTTTCAGTGTCTTAGTAAATTGAAACCTGGATTTGCAGTAGCTGCCTGCGTGACTCATGCTTTAGCTGGTTGCATTGTACATACGCTGTAAAGGTTTACAGGCAAGTTAGTTCCATTCCCGATGGGTTGAGTCGCTTTTTTGTGCACACATATTTCATACTTTCTCCATCGTTTGGAACTACTTACTTGCATATGATGGTTATATAGCAACCATCATATGCAAGTGAGTAGGTCTGCTGACCGGTTCACCTTGATAACAATGCAATGAAATGTACATAAAGACAGAAAATAAAACGATTTAAAATAGATTATTTCATAGCAAAGTAATAATGTTCAGAAATACCTGAACGAGATAATTCTCTATAGATCGCCTATTTACAAACTTTTATCACATTTCTAACTATTTTAAAACATTTGTTGCAGGTTGAGCAAACAGGCGCGGTGGCCCCCACCCCTGAAGAGCGACACGTGGCCAACATGCAGATCAACGGCTACGAGAACCCCACCTACAAGTACTTTGAGGTCAAGGAGTAGAACTCTGTCCCCCCATCTCCTGCTATCTCCTCCCACCGATTTCCACCTAACAAGAACTACTGAATAGAAAGGTGTAATTGTATCTTCTTTGTGTGTAATACGATAAAACTATATTTATGCATCTTTGAATAATGAAAAAAATAGGGATAGGGCCCTCGTAATCAACATCTATAATGGTCAATGAGTTTTGTATTAACATCCATCTGGTGGGAGGACTCGTAATCATGTGTTTATTTTAAAAAGCTTGTGTGATTAGTGGACATGGAGTTAATTTGTTTGCGACAACTCGCAGCCAGTCAAACAACACTTAAGGTTAGAAGTGATATGGTTTTATATTTTGTTATTTTTTGCACCAAAATATTTATTATTATTTCTTAAGGTTTAGCTCTAAGTTCTTGTCTAGTGTCCTAGAAGTCATAAGTGTCACATTGTAGTCGAGTTTTAAAATTAAGTTTTCGGCCCGCTGCCCCCCGGTAACGTCTAGTGGTATTTGCTTAGAATTTTTCTTAAACTTTTGATGCAATTCATTATGGTAAGACATTTTCACGTTGATCTCATTTTAGTGAATCTCTTAATTTTACTGGGACGGCTGGACGCTACCGGCAGGGCGAGTGGAACAAACGTCCATGGTACGCTGTGTACATAGGCTCCGCGTACAAATTTGAACCTAAATTACTTACTCTTAAAGCCCGCTTTCATTTACTTTTCTAACGTAGGTAGATCATAACGTGAATTTTATGTAATAAAATGCGAAGATATATTTTAATAATTAATGTGTACTTAGCGAAGGGATGGCGGCAAAGCCGACGCGGGTGAACGTTCTTCTAGTCTTCTCTAGTCACTGAACTCGGCTTGTGTAGGAGCTCTTTTTTGTGTATAGTATTTTGGTCCCCGTTCGTGAACGGATCTGTCCCCTTCGTCTCCTGTCGACTGTACCTATTTATCTCTCCGTTCGCCCGCGGACAATACTCAGACGGTCCCAACGTAAAGCGCCGTGTACTCAAAGTGTGTTTTTATCACTGATAATATTTTCTTTCAATGTCTTTGCGATATCGAAGACTTATGTATTCTTGACTTTATCAAAAATCATAAAGTGTTGCCGCTTTGTTCTAGTCAAGATTATAGGGCATCAATGTCGGGCGTTTTTGGGTAAGGGTTGTGTACACACCTTGGGTACGCGCGCACGGCGAAGCAAATAAGCTTAGTGAGTGTATGTATGGTTAATATATAAGTAGATGTACAAAAAGTAATACATTATATAGATGTTTTAGCGTCAGATACATAGATATAAAGCAAAATATAATTATATATCGCATTCGTCCGTATAAAGTAAGGGCTTGCGCTCGTGTCTAATCCCACGTACCACACTTAATGTTACGTCGTAGTTAAGATGTAATTCTGCCTCAGTATTATATACATTTAAGCTTATTTGTTACATAAGCTAATTTATATACACTATTTCTATTTGTTTACGGGCGCAGTGGCGTTGCTACAATTTGAAGTCATATCAGATGCGTCAAGGCGTTTTTGTAACGCTTATTTCGTTGTGATTTGTGTAGCGATCAGCGGATAAAGCAATGCGACGTTGGATTAAAAGTAGTACCGGTTTAGATTAATAGATGGCGCTGATTGTGCCTCATCACGACGAAGTAAGCGCGGTAGGCGCCCGCCCGTGGCTTGTACGGCATTTACATAAGTTACTCACTGTGTATTAACGTAAGTTTAATCCCGCATCAAGTATCCGCTGTGTATTTTTACTAATGATAAATAACAAGCCGAACACTTATTTTTTTATCAAAACTTTTGCTCAAAAGCCTGTCCCTTTCCGGTGAGAAAATAAAAACCTACATGTTTCGATAACGTAATTCGTCGTTTGTCAACAATATCGATGTTAGTTGTACATGGGTCCGGTTTCCGTAACCACTCACTGTTTCACTTATTTTGATAAGTAAATAAATACTGGTTTGATGAATTTTGTGTTTACTGTGCTGCATTTCATTGTGAGTTCGAAGTTCAAATTGAATCAATAAATAGAAATTTAAAATTGGTGTTTTTATTTAAACCATCATACCTTTCTTCATTTCAGGGCATGCGCCACAAATACAGACAAAGATTAAGATAATGCTTGACCAGGCTTCCTATATCTAGAATTTTCTCTAAAACCATAAATAATATCAGTATATATTTGTAAAAACTTTACAAAATTTCCTCATCCCCATCCTTATCCTTTCCAAAAGTGGCCGTTTTTCGCAAATGTGCGTAGTAAAGCTTAACGTTCTCACTTTAAACTGTAAACAGTAGTTCATAAAATACTTTGAAGGGTTATCTAGGACTTGATAGTAGCAAAATTTTAAATAATGTCTTCGTTTTCTTTGAAATGATTTATTTTAAATGGGGGCAGCACTGGGCCCCGGAAAATTTAGGTACGGCCTTGATATCTTTTATAAAATTCATATTTCATTCAGTCGTCGCGTACCGTACGCGACATATTACGCAACTTCATGTTGGTGCATGCGGAATTAGTCGCAAATTGGACGTACTAAATTAAAAGTGTAGTAGATTCCGTGTGGTTTCCGAAAGAGTAGAATAGGACCACTCCAAGTCTTCCTGTGGATGGTAGAAGGCACAGACCATGGATCAAGGATCTGTGGTAGAAGGCAACTTAGGAAACACAAGCTAACAAAGCTTATAAACATCAATAAGACCTCTCCAACTGGCTCATATATGGCTCTGTTAGTACAAAGAAGGTCGTGCTCCTGCAGTGGAGACTATAAAGGACCTGATGATGAAGATGATAAAATTAAAAGTAAAATGAAATTGAAAAAGGATGTCCATTATTACAACTTGACCAATTTGAAAAACGTCATGCAAAAAAACCGGAAATAGACGAACTAAGAGATGCAATGGTGTTCCATACCAATCTTACTCTGCAAGCTGTCTCCGATTGGGGTGATGCCAACCTTGTGAGATTCAATGCCTCTATGACACAGGCGTGTCTCTTCTCTGCTAAAAAGAGCCCTTTCAACTTGGCTCCCACTTTCCAGGGTGTGCCTGTTCCTGTCACCGTCATCTCGAACTTCTCGGTATCGATCTCTCATCAAATCTTAAATTTGGTAGCTATATTGAGTCCAGGGCTAAGACGGCTTCTAAAAAACTGGGCATCCTCTCCAAGGTCCAACGGTATTTTACCAACCTGACCAACTGTTGAGCCTTTACACAGCTCAAGTCCGCTCATGTATGGAGTTTTGCTCCCTCCTATGGGATGGATCTGCCCGCTATCAGCTCGAAGCCCTGGAAGCTATCGACAGACGTGCCAAAAGACTCGTTGGTGATGAGTTGATTACGGCAGGACGGCTCCAGAGCCTCGAACATCGCCGACTAGTAGCAAGTCTGTGTGTTTTCTACAGGCTGCATTTCGAGAAGTGTGCGCAGAAATTGCATAATTTAATTCCCCCTGCACCATTCCACCATCAGACAACACGACGTGGACAGGGATTCCACCCATTTGTGGTCGATATTCCTCCTCATCGTACCTCTTGATTCGCCTCGTCCTTCATTGTGCGAACCGCTAAGGTGTGGAATTCCCTCCCTGCGTCGATGTTTCCCCATACATATGATTTAGGGATTTTCAAGGCAGAGTGAATAGGCACTTTTTGAGTCTGCGTGATGCACCTTAGACCTCATCTTAGCTTCCCATCAGGCTAGATAGAGGTCAAACGCACTCAAATTTCTAATAAAAATAAATAAAAAAACCGGCCAAGTGCGTGTCGGACCACGCATAAAGTAGGGTTCCGTAGTCATTTTTGGCACCGCGCCTTTTTTGCAATTCTTGCATCATCATCATCTCCCTAGCCTTTTCCCTGTTGGATATTTTTTTGGCCGCTTTTTGCGTTTCTGCGCTCTATCTAGGGAGTATATCAAAGCTTCCCGCTTTCGGGTTCTACACTCGAGCGGCTGCACCTCCCCCTCCACACCGCACCGCGCACCTAGACCGCGCCGTGGCTAATTTTGTCTGTCGCCGCGTGTTTTTTTCTAGTTGTAAGTAATATTTAAATGATTAACCTATTTATTCTTCTCTGGATGTTATTTAAAATTATTAAGCTTCATTCAGTCCTAACAGTAAAATATGTAAAAAAACTTTTTAAGTTTATACTGTTCTTTTGAAGAAAAGTATATTATTATTTTATTTATAATTTCAAAAGTATTCATCACAGGATACCCGAAACAATTTTAAATAAGAGTTTCCGCGCCTGTTTCTTTACGTGAGTGATTTGAAGTTTATAGGTCCAAGACTTTAGAAATTACAGGGGGGGGGGGGGGGACGCCGTATAAACGACTTTGGCGGGCTATATATTTAAATTTTTTGTATTTTTAAAATGAGATCTATATGTGAAGTATCCTCGAACTAATTTACATGCAAATCAGTCCATAAACGTAGAAGATATTCTGCTGTGACAGACTAGGACGTACGGACGGACGGACTGAACGATCTTATAAGGGTTCCTTGTCGGACTACGGTACCCTAAAAAGGAGTCAACATAGTGATGGGTTGCTAGCCGGATTTCGCATTTTCACTCGGCATTTACGATCTGCACGGGAAGAGAATCAGCTCGTATATTCAAAGTTTTTAGGGTTCCGTACCCGAAGGGTGCAAACGGGACCCTATTACTGAGACTCCGCTGTCTGTCCGTCTGTAACAGGGCTCTATCTCTTGAACCGTAATAGCTAGACACCTGAAATTTTCACCGATTATGTATTATTATAACCACTATTACAAAAAATACTAAAAATAAGATAAAATTAATAATAACGAGAAACGTGTTTCTTCAGCGTTTTAAAACATTGTACGGTGGTACGGAACCCTTTATGTACGAGTCCGACTCGCACTTGCCCGTTTATTTATTTTATATGAGACTAGCATGCAACATTAAACATTTATAGAAAAGTTATAATTACTTTTTAATCTAAGTACCTACCTGTATACATACATGAAGGGTTCCGTACCAACGTACAATGTTTTAAAACGCTGAAGAAACACGTTTCTTGTATGACAGGGGGTCGTCATAATTAATTTAATTTTTAACTTTATCTTATTTTTAGTATTTGTTGTTATAGTGGTCATAATAATACGTATAAAGATCGAGTCAAAAACGCTGAAAAAAACACGTTTCTTGTATGACGACCCCCTTAAATTTTTTATTTTATCTAATTTTTAGTATTTATTGTTATAGCGGCCATAGTTATATATAATCTGTGAAAAATTTAAGTGTCTAGCTATTACGGTTCAAGAGATAGAGCCCTGTGACAGACGGACAGACAGACGGACACACGGACAGACAGCGGAGTCTCAGTAATAGGGTCCCGTTTGCATACTTTGGATACGGAACCCTAATAAATGTAGATGAATGTTCGGGGAAAAAGCGATATAATTGCTTCAGGTCGGCTTTGTTGTTCAACAAATACTGCCGAACAGACAATGCCGAATAAGTGAGTAGCAACCCTAAAACGTAAATAAAACACTTCACCCCATCTACTGGGCCCAGGGAAAAAAATATCACGAACGGCGCATAATTTCAACCGTTTTAATGAGAACTACAAACCCTGTTCAGCGTATTAAAAGCATTTCGTAGCAGTGCTACGACATCTACGGTGTGCTACAGAGAGCTACGAGTTACACTTGGTTCGTAGACGTTAGAAAAGCATACCCTTCAAATCGCCTCACATACGCAGAGCCACTTGGTTACCAGTGTTACCACAGCTATGTATCACTTTGACCACTGACTGCGACCCATAATCACAGTCGAACTGGCATGTTTGTGTTAATTTTTGTTGTTTTTTGAGTTACTAATATCAATTTTTTCGACCGATATTGCTTTTCAGATATTTTATTATTGTTATTTATTTGATAACACAATAGAACACTTGTTATTACACAAGTAGGTGAACTTCAACTTTATAAATCACCGCGTAGGGACAGATGATTGTATTAATAATACAGAAGTTTAACAACAGAATGCCAACCAGAGTTGGTTTTAATAGTCTTCGGGATCGATAAGAGATGGCGCTACTTGTTCGCCAATTAAATTCTCCGATGTTCCCACACCTTGTTGACTTCGAAGTGTTGTTTTGTTATTTGAGTTATTTCGTATAAAAATAAGTACAATATGGGTACAATACATATTGTCATTGTGTTGTAAACACATTCTTCTTAAAATATGCGAAATAGAAAACATATTTATTTAAGTTGAATGGCGTCGAAATTGACGTCATGAATATCTTATAGGTACGTAATTAATGACTTGCTCGTTCATAATTATTATCTACGTACTTGTGCAAAATTAATGATATAATTATAAAGAATGCTAACACGATTCAATGCACAAATACTTTCGTGCTCAGCGCCTTCTTTTATATAGGTACCTACTTAAGTATATCTAGTAAAACTAGTTTTGCGATTTCAAATATGTAACATTGTAAGTAGGTACTAGGTACCTACCTAATGATAATATTTTCACTAAAGAACACTTTTTATCAATAAAATTTCTTTAGGATTCTTGAAATTTTTATACGTTAGGTAAGTAAAAGACACTTAATAGGTTAAACGTATAGGTAGGTACAGTTACCTATGTGGAGTCAGGAATATATTTTTTTAATAAGATCAGATAAATTAATTTAACGTGAATGGAAATATTGAAAAAGAATGATTTTTTGCCCATTAGTGGGACACAGTCAGACAAAACAAAAAGATTGTATTTTTCTCGTTATCGAGTCAAAAATGGCTAAAATCAATTTTTTTAAGACCAGAAAATTCTGGTCTACAATATAAGTTGTATTGTAAATCGTATTTGTAAAATACACCTACAAGCCTCTTTTTAATTAAGTTGAAATATTTTAAGGAGTAATTCACTCCAGCATTTTGAACAACTTTTCCTAGTATAGGAATAATGAAACACGAAAAACAAAATACTTCCCATACAAATCGAAGTAGTACGTGATCTAGTTAGTACCTATTGGAAGTGAAAATATTATTTTCGTATTTCTTTATTATGAAAAGATTTTGGTCAATATTGGAAGTGAAAATTCGATATACCTACTACATTTCTTAGTTCACATTGATGAAGTGAATCACCTTTTAAAATATTTGTTCTTAATTAAAATTAAGCTTGTATATAATACATAAGGCAAGGTACAAAATCCGTTCGTTTAATTCCTTGAAGCGATATGATCCAGGTCGGTAAACAACATAGTTTCGCGGCTCAGTCGTAAAGCTTTTACATCCAATGTTTTGAGAGCTTTTACGAGTTTCTTTGAGCCAGTGTCACGAGAAATATTACAAATAATTAAATAAATAAATAGATAACTCCAATCGCAATAAACACTCCCCCTTGACGACGACCTCCGTGGCGTATTGGACGCTATTCTCTCACTAGAAGGTTCTGCCCTGGTTTGGGTTTGGTTTGGTTTGGTTTCACCATGTCTGTCTGTCTGTCCGGTCTGTTTACTCAGAGACTAAATATAGTACTAGAAAGCTGTAATTTGGCATGGATATATATAAATATACAGGCTGACTTTTTAACCACCAGCCAAATTTTTGGAGCAAGTTAAGTCCATGGTACTGAACTACTTTCCATAAAAAAAATGACGAAACACTAAAATAAAAATTCGCCTTTCCATACAATCAGAGCTAAGCCAAACGGATTTTGTATGGGAGGAGGAAAGTTTTTTATCGATTTTTAATGTTTTTTTTTATAGAAAGTAGTTCAGTATCATGGACTGAACTTGCTCCAAAAAGGCTGGTGGTTTTTAATGTATACAGGTAACTTTTTAGTTACCTGTATACATTAATAACGTCGAAGTGGTAAAATAAAATCTGGAAAAAAAGTTTTTGTAGTATAGCTCCCATAGTCCCATTTTTTTTCTCGTCTAACCTATAGTGTGGGTGTCATTAAATACGTCTCTCAAAAAATTGTAATTTGTGAACATCATTTTTCGATTTAGGGATCCGTTTGTGAAATATGTATTTGGTTTTGGTTTTACAATGCAAATATTTGTTAGAGTCAAGTGTCCCCCCCCCCCCCCACCCTCTGTCAGCTAAACGGTTATATATGGACACGTGAAAAAATATACGGCAGTAGATATATAACGAAATTAAAAGGAAAAGCTATCAGAGCCAAGTAGGGGTTACAAATTAAAACGGTATAGTCGACCAACTTCTAAAATGTACTCGGATAAGGAAAATACTATCACGTCGTTATCCCTAACGGGGCAGACAGAGCCTAGGGCCCAGGCCACTTTAAGCATGATAGTGGGCATGAAGGTGGAAAAGTCAAACCATGCTGAAATGCTGATGATAGGCGTTGACGTAGTATTCGAGTTTTTCGCCAATATGGTGTCGTTTATAAATTTAGTTATAGATCTTAATAAAATTTAGGACTCTCATTATCGTAAATATAAACGTAATCGATATTAACATAAATATGTATTTACGTATTTTTTTACTGTCACTAATAATTTTATGTGAGAATAAAATTCAATGCTAGTAGAGAATTTCTAACACAGACTCGTACCTACTTATATAATGATTACAAAACCTCGGTGGCGTAATTGGGTAGATGACTGGGTCAAAAATAAATTATTTGGTACTGTTAAGAGAATAAAACGTCACAAAATAGTGTCACTTGTCATTGATCATATCCATTTGCAACATGATTTACGATTTTTAATGCAGAAAAACTGATATTAAGAGCGCTAATTGACTCCAAATATCTATGACGTCACGGTTTTGTATTTAATACAAATCCTATAGAAAATGTTTGTTTTGCCATTTAGAAAAAAGTGTCTGATTTACTATACGCTATACTGCTACTTCGGAGGTTTTAGGTTCGATCCCCAGCCAGGGCAAGTTGGAAAATGGCCTTTTTCAAAGTTTGTATTTATCATAAAATATAGCATCGTTGAGTTAGTACCCCATAACACAAGTTTAAAACTCACTTTGGGGCTAGCTTAACAGTGTGATTTGTCCAACAAAAAAACTTCTTTCAAGACGATCTTGTGACCAAATTGCATGCCTTTTATTTTCATCTAACGAAACTGCATGTCTCGACTTTTGACTTGCAATAATCTTAAACCAAGTCGTCGGGGTAAATAAAAGTAGATTGAAAACCCAAGTTTCTGCAGACATACGTTTCATAAAAATGGCGATGAAGAGGACCTGAGCTTAGTCTAGGTAGATCAATGAAGTGATTCGAAGCCAAGCAAAGATACGCGGTGTATACCAATCGCAGGTGCATTTGTACAGATATAAGTCATTGAGGTAAAAATAAATATTTGCATAGAGAACTATCTGAAGTTCATTACTTAAGGTGAGGGATAAGCATATGGCCTTGAAGTGTGAAATAAATTGTTAACTCGTAAATATGGAGATCATTTCCATATTGCTCTTCGTCATGCACTAGATATCCTTTTAAATTATTTTATGAACCACTGTTGAAAGTATTTACATTTGTCCGTCTAGCTTTAAAACTTGCCTCCGCCAAAAGTGGCCACGGCAAGTTTTAAAGCTAGACGGATCACCAATAATAGTTTTAACGGCAGTACATAAAATAATTTAAAGGGCTATCTAGTGCATGACGAAGAGCAATATGGAAATTATCACCATATTTACGAGTTAAGGCCGTACTTGAATTTTCCGGGGTCCAGTGCTGCCCCCATTTAAAATAAATCATTTCAAAGAAAACGGAGACATTATTTAAAATTTTGCAACTACCAAGTCCTAGATAACCCTTTAAAGTATTTTATGAACTACTGTTTACAGTTTATAATGAGAACGTTAAGCTTTACTACGCACATTAGCCAAAAGTGGCCGTTTTTCGCAATTGTGCGTAGTAAAGCTTAACGTTCTCACTTTAAATTGTAAACAGTAGTTCATAGAATACTTTGAAGGGTTATCTAGGACTTGGTAGTTGCAAAATTTTAAATAATGTCTCCGTTTTCTTTGAAATGATTTATTTAAAATGGGGGCAGCACTGGACCCCGGAAAATTTAGGTACGGCCTTAACAATTTATTTCACACTTCAAGGCCATTTGCCTATATCTTCACCTTAACTATCAAAATAGACACACAACCATAGATAAAACATTTGTACCTATGTTATATTTTGTTACACCCTGTCTGTGAGATTGGGGCTGTGAGACCACAGAAGAACATACAACTTTGTATATTATTGACCGAGCGACCGAAGCGAACGAAACGTCTCAGTTTCGAGATGGGACAAAAATGCTTTTGTGTGTCAGTTTTTCAGTTTGTCCGGTTGTCAGTTTGTCTGTCGATTTGAACTCGCCTATAGATCGCATTTCTCAACCGATTCTCGTGAAATTTGATAATTATTTGTAGGTATTTATATTATATGTATTATTATTAATAAAAATATATTTTATAAGCAGGTTTGACAATTATATAGAATTTTTTTGTCGATTCGGTTTTTGGAATTTTTTCAAAATGGCGGAGATGTGGGGGTTTAAAACTTCAAAATAATCATATATCAGCCATTTTGAAATATTTTCAAATATATCATAAAACTTTTTGAAACCCTTACTAAGACGCAACTTTTTTGTCTGAACAACTATTTTATCCGATAAACCACAACGGATGGGGGTATAGTATGTACATCGTTGTCATCTCTCTTATACATTCTTTATCTCTCATAAAACAAAAACACATATTCTATATTAAAATTGCTTCTTACTTCTTTTACTGACTTGCTAGCTACACATTCGTACTCATACATTAAACTCTTTCTACAAACCTCATTTAAATAAAAGTAAAACCAAATCAAGGACCTAGGGCAATAGGACCTAGGGCGGCAAGGCCCAGGCCACTTTTAGCGTGATGTTGGGCATGAAGGTGGAAAAAAATATTAATTTTCAAAGTATACAGGTACTTACTCATTTTCACAGGGATATGTCTGAGATTTTGAGTGTGTTGTACTTACCTATTTGTGTTGATCGAACCAAAAACAAGTGCTAAGTGTGAAATGCACATGGGCCGTATTTCGAAACAAGCGTAGTCCCCTGATTCCTCGCCGGATAGTGCAAGTATTGTTTAAAATATCCATTGTTTTAAAAAAAATCTTTGTCTCATCTCAGCGTATTCCCAGTTGCATCCGCAGCTGCGACGCTGCGAAGCCTGGGGTCCGCTTTCCGGCTTTTCCTTCTCCACTTTGCACGGTCTTGAGCATCCTTGGTTGTAAGACCATTGACAAGCATATCATCCTTGACGACGTCAAGCCAGCATTTCTTGGGTCTACTACGTCTGCCGGATCCCGGCGGAGGCGGCATGGCTATACGTTTGTTTCCCACGTAACTTGCCGGTTTCCGCAAGACATGACCGTACCAGCGTAGGTGACTTTCTTGCAATTTGTCTGCTATGTCACGGACACGAAGGCTGCCGCGGATGCGGGTGTTTCTCACGCAATCTTTCCGTGTTACTCCGCATATCCAGCGCAACATTTGCATCTCCGTGACACGCAGTTCCTGCTTGTGTCGGTCAAGCAATAGCCACGCTTCGCTACCATATAAAAGGACAGGTCTAATGATGGATTTGTAGACTTGTCCCTTTAATCTAACCGGCATTTTGGGGTCACAAATGACACCCGTCACCTCACGCCACTTTGCCCATGCGGCAGATATACGGGCCTTGACGTCGGCATCGATGTCTTCGGACGCGTGAAGTATAGATCCCAAGTATTTAAACTGGTCCGTACGCTTGACCAAGTCTTCGCCTATGCGTACGGGTGGGGGATCTGTAGAGTTGCAGGCCATGTATTCAGTCTTCGCCATATTCAGCTTCAGACCACCGTTCTCAAGCGACTCCCTTCACGTATTTGCGCGTCGCACCAGTCTCCCTCTGTCCGCATCCGCCAGTGCGATATCGTCAGCATACATGAGCAGCCACGGGGGTTGCTCGTGTGTATCTCTGATGCTATTCGACACTTCGTCTAATATCACACTGAACAGGTAGGGACTGAGGACCGAGCCTTGGTGGACCCCGACTGTAACGGGGAAGGGTTTTGTGTCACCAACAGCAGTCCTAACTATAGACTCGGAATCGCGGTACATGTCGCGGATTATGTCAATATAGATTTCTGGCACCCCTTTGGACCTCAGTGTCCACCAGATCATCTCTCGGGGAATACAGTCAAAGGCCTTCTCCATATCCAGAAACAGAAAATGGAGGGGCGTATTCTTTGCCCTGTATTTCTCCATGATGATCCTTAGGGCAAAAATAGGGTCCGTAGTGCCTAGGCCGGGGCAAATTCCATACTGACACTCCGAGACTGCACTCTCCTGCCGGAGCCGAGAGTCTATTATTCTCTCGAAGAGCTTCATGGTGAGAAATGGTTTTAAAAAAAATATATGGATATATTAGCATTTCCCTATGTTTCCTTTTTTTCATAATTTAATATTTAAAAGAGAACCTACATAAACCTGGAAAATTGGTAGGATTTTCCACGACGTTCAAACAACTGGCAAACAAATTTGACGAGATTATAATATAAATAGAAAACATAAGAACACAGCTATAGCTTTTTTATAACATTTTTTAATGAAAAAAAATAATTAAATCAGTTAAGTTTTGGAGGAGAAATCAGGGGACTACGAATCGTTGATTTTCTGTTCTTTTCATAGGTATTTTCGATCCAAACTGCAGTTGTCTCTATCGCACTCGCTCGGTTGTTGTTCGGGCACAGCGCGACGGCAATAGATTTTATAAATAGGTTAGGTACCTATTTAAAAAATCTATGACATTGCAACATTGAGCTCTGCGATATGGTGATATAGCCTAATTTGATTTGGCATTGTAATACGACGATATTATTGGGACTAAAAATAGGCAATAGATTTTATAAATAGGTACCTAACCTATTTATAAAATCTATTGCCTATTTTTAAATTCTTTCGACTTTAGTGTTTCCCCTTAACAATCATCGTTAGCAGCTTTTCCCATGTTAATAAAATTTGTGGACCAATATTTATCAAAGAAATAAAATCCTGTATCTTTACACTTCAAAATGTAAATAGGTACCTAACCTATTTATAAAATCTATTGCCTATTTTTAAATTCTTTCGACTTTAGTGTTTCCCCTTAACAATCATCGTTAGCAGCTTTTCCCATGTTAATACAATTTGTGGACCAATATTTATCAAAGAAATAAAATCCAGTATCTTTACACTTAAAAATGACGCGACTGTCGTCCCAATAATATCGTCGTATTACAATGCCAAATCAAATTAGGCTATATCACCATATCGCAGAGCTCAATGTTGCTTAACACTACGATGCGTACATAGTAAGTGTTCTTTGAAACTATCAAAATTAACCATTCCATTAGAATCATATCTTTAATCCACTTTATATCATTGTATCGTGCGTGACACGAATCAGCCCTTAAATGGAAAAACTCTTGAATAACTCAAATGATAATCAGCCGCCATTGAGCGTGATTCAGTTTGTGAATAACAAATTAGGCGTTTGGGTTTCATTATAATGTTGAACGTCGTCAAATCTTTTGATGTATTATATATATATATATATATATATATATATATACACAATATCCTGTGATTTATTTATTTAACTTTATTACAAAAAATGTAACAGGCGGATTTAAGGCCTAGGGCCTTTTCTACCAGTCAACCTACAGGTGGTGCTGATAAAAGCAAATTTTAGACGATTAGTTTTTAAACATAAACAACAACAACAACATTCATTAATAGACCTACATATAAAAATACATAAATATTTTATAAATTCATAAACCCTACATAAACTACATATAATAAATATGTATTTATAATTATGCTTATGCTTTGCGGGGTAGAAATGGCAAAAAAGGAATTGACTTATACAACGTGGAAGGGACATACCCGTAATAAATCGTATCACGGACTTAACATTAAGTATAATGAAATAACACACAACATAAAAGTTTAAACAAATTAATTTCGGCAATTTTATACAAAAGTGTGCGGCCGTATGGGAATGTCGAATTTTTTTTTTGTTTTTTCACTACTATTTTAATTTTATTATACTTTAGTGATCTAGTATACCCAGTAGTTCGATTTATTACGGGTATGTCTCTTCTTTATATAGCTCTAAAAGACACAAGACCCAAAGCCCATGTTTAAAAAGTTGGCGTGTTATAGAATTAATGTACTTGTATATAATTATATAATATAGTCACTATTCCTCTCTATATTTTACAGTTTAATTTATCGCATCCATGTATTTAGGTATATTATGTATCCAGTACATATTATCTACCATATTACTATAATTAGTAAAAATGGCTTATAAAAATACACAGGCCTTTTGCGTATTTCCTAGTTTTTTTTAATAATTATTACTTATGTTTTTTACCGGACTCCGCCAGAATGAGGTCTATGTTTTTCAAGTGTAGTGTGTACGAGTATGTATGAATGTTTTTATGTATGGAATTTTTAATTATGTTCTTATTTTGATGACAGACATCCAGTGGCGTAACTATACCATTCGAGGCCCGTGGCAAATTCATCGGATGCACTCCTCCCCCCCCCCCAAAATAAATTTACTTGATTTTCTGATAATTTAATTATATCAGAAAATCAAGTAAATTAATTTTTTTATGGTTTAAATTAAAGGTACCTAAAAGTAAATATTTAGCTGAGACACATTTTTATTTCAGAATTATTTTACAGGCCTGGATACCAGTCCTATCCTGTCCTAGCCTATGTCGAGATTTTTGTTTTTAATATAAGGAATAAAAAAACGAAACAGCTCCCCGGCCCGGGGGCCCCTTCTGGCTGGCCGGCCGTGGCATTTTACCGATTTGCCACCCTGTAGTTACGCCACTGCAGACATCGAAGAAAAAAGTTCCCGAGCGAAGCGCGTGAACACAACACGAGCCGAAACTAGTTTAGGTAAGTAAGTAAAATAGTGCTCCTCACCTGTACCTCACATAACTAAATTTCTTTTGTATCCATACTACCCTTGAAAGAAATTTCTGTGCCGCCTTCTGTATACTAACATTTATCTCTATAGATGTGTGTCTCATTTGAATAATTTTATGCAATAAAGAAAGAGTAATATAAATAAATAAGTACTCAATACAGTTTTTCTGATTGTGATGTCCACTACTCCGTCTTAAAAGTAAGCATCCGACAACAACTCGTAGCAAAACAAACAGTTTACAATAGTAGCGATGCTGGGTTAACTTTAACCGAAACAGTGGTAACCGCGATATTATACCCGGGTTTAATTGCCCGGTTCACGAGCTCTGACTTTAATTCCAACTCCCACTCTATAACCCTCTATGACTGTGATCCACATATACCTCAATAAATGGCATGTACGAATAATATGTGCATTCTTTTTAATAAAAAAAAAATGCGTAAATCTGACACATCGTCGTTGTATTCGAATGTCTGATTCTGTGAGGGGACGCTTAGATAATTTAGTTGGAGCCAAGTTTAAAGTAGCGCTTGATAACTGATAAGTGAATGAAGATAAAACAAAGAATTAACTATTCTAATAAGTAAACAATAAAAAAAAAAACATTAATTAATTCATTAGATATTGACACAAGTATTTAAAAAAAAAAATTTAAACTACTCGTACATACTTTTATACTATCGCGTTGCATTATACATAAAAAAGGTATGTTTCCCGTATGCATTAATATCATAAAATTAAGGAGACTTTTGGTATCATTTTGGTGGGTGATTCGCATTTTGACCACTCCCACGATCTGCTTTTACGATCTGCGCGGTATTCGAAGCAGCTTTAACATTTAAAGTTATATCTTTTCTCCCAGACGAGCTTGGAAGAGAGTTTTAATAACATACAATAATGTTTTGTTTGTTTTTCGTGTGTGTAAGTGGCCAACACATAATGTCAGATTTTTCAAGCTGCCTAAAGGCATCTGACATAGCTTAACGACCATCATACAATGATGACAGCCGAACCAACGGCTTTACGTGCCTTCCGAAGCACGGAGGAGCTCAAGTATTTGTGTGCCACTTTTGGTCACCCATCCAGGTGCGGACCACGCCCGGCGTTGCTTAACTTGCGAAAGCGCTAGCAATGCATACTCCCACCGAGCTATCGAGCTACATACATTATTGGAGTTATTAAATAAATAAAGTTTAATTAGTAACCATGCGGCCTACAATTTGTGTTCAGCTCTGCTCAAACTGATCTAAAATTTCCGTCGGTGCCCGATAACAACGGGAAAATGTGGACTGACGTCACGATGACGTAAACGATTGTTACAAAAGTTTAAAACCGATAGGTAGGTACCTTGAATAATATCATAGAGTTTACGGTACTGGTTATATACCACAAGAAATATAATCATCATTATCATCCGAGCGTGTTCCCGGTTGCATCCTCAGCGGTACCGCTTTAGAGCCCGGGGTCCGCTACCTAACCTAGGTGATTTGACGAGGTTACTGGTTACACAGAGCGACTGCCGTCTGACCTCCGCAATCCAAAGGGTAGACCATAACCATAGATGGCGTTCGGGATCCATAGCTACAGATATATCTGTATTGATGGTAAAAAGTATACATTTGAATATACTGCATAGTACGTAATGGTATGGGTCGGTCTCTTAAATATATACATACAGACAGACATCTAATATTTACAAATGTAACTAATTACTTCTTTGTAAAAAAACAAACCGGTATTTATTTAATACATTATACTTACTTATACTATTATTTATACATCTGAAATAACCTAAATTTCAATAAAAACAGAATCAATACAGTATAAAACCAAGTTTCTTTCCATCGTCTGTCCCTCTGTAGTATGTACGTATCATCATCATAATAAGATCTTTTTTTAGTCTCAACTGCAGGAACACGACCCTCTCTGCACTACCAGAGTCATATATTAGCCAGAGCAGCAGCCAATATTAGTCAGAGCGGCATAACCATGTGGTTCCCGGCTGAGTAGAATAGGACAACTCCAAGTCTTCCCGTGGATGTCGTATAAGGCGACATAGTCATCAATGACAGACATCACTGAGACCTCTCCAACCCATCTGGCCAGCGTGGAGAGTGTAAGCCAAATCCTCTGACTGCTCTGTAGTATGTATGCTTAATATCATTTAAACTATACAACAGATTTTGACGCGTTTTTCATCAATAGGTAGAGGGATTCAATAGAAAGGTTTGTATGTATAATACATAGTACTCATACATACCTTCGTCAAAATGGTTACAAAAATGTATTCGCAACATGCTTCGTCAAAACTATAAAATAATATAAAAAACACACCCAAAAATAAAAAATATCGACCGGTCATTGTCCTGCGGCCCGCCCAAAAAGGTTGGCAGCATTGCCACATTCTATAGAAATGCTCGTTGAGCGAATTAATTGCCAGCCCCTTAGTGACCCGACACCTCGACCAGCTTGCGAGAAAATATAATTTACTAGTAAACTTGTTAATTTGAGCGGTGTCGCTCGTATCTTGTAAAAACTAGTTTAACCGAGCTAGGTGAAAGTTCGTGGACCTACTCGATTCTGTACGCTTCAAACCCAAGAATAAGAAAGTAAGAGTGTCTCCCTCTGGTATTTGCTGTTAGTTTATAATCTCTTTACTCGTATTGAAAAAAAAAACATAAGTACAAACAGACATTTACAGCTCGAGAAATGATCTCCTCATAGGTCGGTTATATTATATTTACTCGTATAAAACGATGTTGCATCGTGATAGATTTCTAATTATACAAAAATGTTCCATGCATAACCTGCATATGCATAACCTGGATTTGTTGGGAGTACTGCACTTGCAGAGTGAATCAGTGGCAGCATCATTCCTAAAAATACTTTTTTGGTATGGATTATAACGTCACAAAGAATATTTATACAAAACAATATATTATTTATGTTGTAAGTGTAATCACAGAATAAATAATACCAACGTACAGAAGTCTCACTCAGCAAAGAAATTCAAAGAAATGTCAACTCAATGTGGCTAGCGATATGGTTTAGTTTAGCTCACGTCAGAACTCAGCACCTTTTAGTATAGATACCTAGACATCTATTGCAAGCCAATTTTATTCTTATTACTCTGGACAAACGATTCGTACAACTGAATTTACCACCCGGAGGGGCCGCCTGCGCGCGTAGTAATAATGTAGGTACATTTGCGATACCTTAACGGGGAGCGACACAGGCCTGATGTAATGTAGATATACTCATACATACAAACTAAAGTATCACGTCTTTATTTCTGATGGGGCAGAGCATTTTGGGCCTTGCGGCTCTAAGCAGACAGAGTCCAGGGCCGCAACACTCAAAGGCCACTTTAGGCGTGATCATGGGCGAGAAGGTGGAAAAAAGAATCAAAATGATTCGCATTCGCCTATTCTCTCGATCGATTTCTACTATTTGCGCGGGAAGAGAAGCAGCTGGTACAATTAAATATATTACTGTTCTCCCAGACTAACATGGAAGGAAAAAATATAGATTCGATTTATAAAAATGTAAGTAATGCACACTTTTAGTTGTGGTAGAGCCACGCTACCGGCAAAACTCTGTTTTGCTAGTAGCATGAATGGGCCGGCTCGTCTGGGGAAGTACCACACTCTCACAGAAAATCGACGTCTGAGTAGTAGCTTCACCGATTTTATGCCACTTGTTCGTTTGCCGTCTTATGAACTAATTATTATGAACTTTTGAATTTATGTAATGTGAGTGTAATTGTGTGTTTTTTGATATCAATAAATAATTATCTATCTATCTATCTATGACATAAAAAAAAACTTTCCAATCAAATAGTTGTTCATCACCCGAGACCCGAGATACAGACCTATGTCCAGTCTATCTAATTATTAGATATCCACCTCTGTTTTAAATTATATAGCTTTTAGATATACTGCCACGAGTTGTTGGAACAATATTCCACCACATCAGAAATAGTAAAACGTTACCTTATTAACAATAAAACACAAAAGTGAGAGCAAAGCGAGCGAAGCATTTTGGGGTCCATCTTTTATATAATTTAATGTCTTTTATACTTAGAGGTATTATATTGTAACTAGTTATATGTGTGTATTTGCAAAATAAAGGAAATAACAGATAAAAAAAACAAGGAAGTATAATTTAACGATTGTAACTATTTGTATTATATTAGAATTAAAGTGTCATCATCTCCCCACAAAATATTGATTCAAATATTTACTTCCATGACAGACAATGCATCACGTAAGTGTTTGAGCCACCATGGCTTCCTCCCACGGCAGACCCCATAATCTCCATGAGGGTACAGCCCCTTGCACCATGCATTGTACTTAACATGGGGGTAACTTTTATTGTCGTCCGTAATAACTTGAACTGCGAAAAACCATTCTTTGCAACCGATAGGATCCTTTTAAAGTAGATCCCAGAGAGGAGAGGAAGGTCTTGCTAAAATGGCAAGGTTAAGTATTGAAGCGATACCTACATGATTTAATGGTTTGCGAAATGAATTGATTTTGTGAATGCTGTAACATGTGGTTATTGATTAAGATTGTCCGATTACGGGTTATTGTTTGCGTTCCAAGTTTTAACTATTAAGAAAAGAAAAAAAAACTATTAATCAAATAATAATATAATAAGTATCTCTGTGTGTGTGTATACATGTGTTAATGTATTAATTTATTTATTTTTATATTATATATGTATGTACTTACATACATTATTTTTATTTTTTTAAATGTAAACATGCTTTTCAAGAACGATGACACATAAACATAATATATATTGTTATGAAAGTGACTATATTTAATTTTACATAAAAGTGTTTCGGTGTCTTCATATGTTTGTGATTTTAGGCAGTTACTTATTAGTACTTTACAATGACGACTAGGACGACGACGAATATATATATTTAATTTTCTATCTATCTATCTATTAGGTTCGCCAATGATATAAGTTTGTAGAAATCTAGAGAGGAGGCTTTTGCCCAAGACAATGTAATATATTGGTATTAACGACCTGATCTCATAATGAAGCCGGAACGTGACTACGGCATCTCTGTAATACAACAACATAACCCCACCGAGTTTGGACTCTCTTGAGAAGCTCTATATATATATATATATATATATATATATATATATATATATATATATTATTTTCGACTTGCCTGTACATATGAATTGGGTGATTTCTGACAAAGTGGATACAATTTTAATATTGGACTTATTCTTGGGACCCCATTTTTAATAATTTATTTGGCGTTAAACCAGCATTAAAATTACATTGACAGCAAGCAAGTTATAATAGTAGCATGCAAATGTTAGTACGGAGTGTGAAATGTGGTGATTATGTAAGCCGTCTCGAGTCTCGACGGTGTACTCGTATCATGTACGTTTGCATATTATATTAGCTTACCTAATTATTTATTTTTAACTGCCATAGGTATTCAGTCTAGAGCCAACTCTTAATGGGTCGTACAAGTATTACGTAAGCACTATAGCAGGGTCTTTGATTTGCTTATTTTTAGGGTTCCGTACCCAAAGACTGCAAACGGGACCCTTTTACTGAGACTCCGCTGTCTGTCCGTCTGTCACAGGGCTCTATCTCTTGAACCGGTATAGCTATACACTTGAAATTTTCACAGATTATGTAATACTATAGCCGCTATAACAAGAAATACTAAAAATAAGATAACATTTAAAATTAAAGGGAGTCATCATACAAGAAACGTGTTTTTTTCAACGTTTTTAACCCGATCTTTATAATGGCATTAACTAGATACTTGCAATTTTCACCAATTATGTATTACTATGACCATAATAACAACAAATACTAAAAATAAGATAAAATTAAAAGTTAAAGGGGTCGTCATACAAGAAACGTGTTTCTTCAGCGTTTTAAAACATTGTACGGTGGTACGGAACCCTTCATGTACGAGTCCGACTTGCTATTGCCCGTTTATTTGATGACATATGGGGCGGGGGTGTGGAAATCCATTACGTAAGACGTAAGCAATCTTTATTTAGTAACTTTTAATATTTTTGGCAAATTTTTATTTGAAATTTAAACAGACAGTAAAATAATAGCTACGAGCAATATACTTGCTCATGAAAACAATAAAAAATCTAAGTAGATTTTATAAAAAATACAACAATGCCTACGTAAGCATAGGAGGGGGGATAATTCAGGGCAGCCAAACTGGTCGCTTGCGTCACTTGGTACCTATGTCAATCAAATTAAGGCAAAAAACATTAGCCTTAATAATAGTTATGCCTACTGAAATAATATTCCAAAAAAACAATTATGTCAAAATATAATTATGACAAAAAGATATGCCTAACTCGTTATTCCAAATTAAATTATTTATATTAATCATTCTAAAGAATCACATACCCAGCACGATCTGATTCAAATGAGACAAAACGATAGCACTTTATCTGTGTCAGAGGGAGACAACAATACATAATAACAATGACATACTCATCTCTGTGGAATTTCCGCACCAAAGCGGGAGATATCGGCGCGTCCATTTACACTTAGACGTCCAGCTTTTATATTGAGATATTGAATAGTCGTATTTTACTTTTTACCCCCCTTTGCAAAAATAAGGTGTTTTGAGTTTGACTCGTGTATCGAGTTAAAGTTTTAAATACGTGTGTCTGTCTATCGCATCGTAGCTGCCAAATGGATAAAATTATTTTGTAAATTTTTTTTTGTATGACTAAGAATGATATGAATTCTTGAATTATAAAAAAGCTAAAAACACTCCATTTGCATTTGCCCTTTAAAAAATAGCCGTGTTTTTTTATTTTATGTGGACGGGGTGGGCCCCCGTCCACATTAAATTTAAAAAAAAACAGCCAGAGGGCTTTCTTAAAAGATAACTCTTTCTATAGAATTTTATTCTACAACGAATAAGTATAGCTATACGGCGATGAAACGCATCAGGCTTGGCTTTAGGCAACTTTTTAGAGTTCCGAGATCCCTAGACGGAACTCTTATAGTTTCAGTTTGTCCATCTGTCCGTCCGCGGCTTAGCTCAGACATTGTTAGTACCGGGCAATTTGTGAGGAAATGACTTTTTTTTTTGGTTTCTTGACTGTTATATTAATGTCATTATATTATAGTGATCTAGAATAGCCCGTGGTTCTATTTCACATATGTCCCTTACACGTTACTATAGACGAATTATTAAGACTAGTTACACTATATTTATGACAGAATTTTAAGGTCACAAACATTAGAAATAAATCATTTGTATTGATAGTCTCCTCCTTACTTTAAATTCTGTCAAAAAGACCAGAAAGCTGTTTTAGGGCTGGACAACTGGGAACGCGCTAAGATGGTAGAGTTTATTAAATAAAGGAGGTGCCTGGTTTCAACGTAGCTAGTTTTTAACATCATCAATTATAGTTGAATCTGTGTAATACTACCAACTAAAACATGTAAATTTACCTAATAGATTTTAGATGTAAACTTTTGCATGCCTATTTTATAGAGAAGGGTAATTATTGTATGACTCCTGCAAATAAAGATTTGATTTAATTTCAAGAAAAATTACTCAGTGACGTTAACGAAAGGAACATAAAATGATATGTATGCTAGTCTATATAACGTCTAACTAAATATACTGAAACTATTTTAAGGGTGGATTCAGTCCATGATACTGAACAACTTTCCCCAAGGAACATATGTCGAAATATGAAAAATAATTTTTGGCTCTCCCTACAAACTCGGATCAGCTGATCGGTCAACTTTTATGGGAGATCAAAAATTATTTTTCATATTTCGGTATATGTTCCTTGGGAAAAGATGTTCAATATCATGGACTGAATTCGCCCTTAAAATAGTTTCAGTATATTTTGTTAGACCCTGTATAAGGTATTTATTCTATGGGCCTTTAATATTGTAGTTAATATAACATAGCCTGAAATAAATGATTTGATTTATATGATAAAAGGACACACCACTACAAGTAGGTACATTTTAGCAAAAAATATACAAAAAGCCAGATTGGTCAATTGAAATATACCTACTGAAAGTGTACCCTATTTAACAAAGAAAGAATTAAATTCTTCTAAGGTATTATAAAGTAACGGGATGTGAATAGTTCCATGAGTAAATTAACTACCTATTTTACTCTAAATAAATAGATAGTAAATAAATAGGGAAAATCACAGTGAGTGAGCTAAACCCCACAGTAAGTTAAAAAAATGCCCTGGCTGGGAACTGAACCCAGAACCTCCGAGTGATAGATAGCGTGTTAAAGCTAACAATTTTCTTATTAATTTAAATAGGACAGTTTAGAGTTTCAAAAACAAGCTTAATCTTTTCAATAGAGAGGAGATCTCTAAAAAGATGCGTAGTACGTAAGTATATACGCAAGTAACAAATATTGCTTTTGCGTAGTATTAAATAACTACGCGTAATTCTAGCAAGCCTACACCAAAACAACAACAACAAATATACTCCGCTTCGAGTTTATTTACCATTTATTGATCTTGATTCTTGACTCTACTTTCGTAAGCATTGACATAAAACTTACTAGAATAGAATTCAATAAACAGCTGCGAGACCTCGCGGCAGATGTATGAATTTCATTTGTAAACATGTATATGTCGCCGCCCAGTTAGCGACAGCGATCGACTGAGCATATAATAGTATTGTTAGCATTCATTGTTTGACATCTCGACTGCATAAGAAGATTTTTTATCATCTACTTCATATCTTACTCAATTTCTTCAGCGCTACAACACTTTGTGGGTCTTGGCCTCCACAATGATTTGTCGCCATTTCGGTTTATCTCTGGCCTGTCTTCTTCATGCTATGTATTTACCTACTTACTTTCCCATTTTCCTTAAAAACGTACGTATGCAAAATCGTTTTTCCTTAACACATTATTGTTCACAAAGCTAGACACAATGATGCACGTCTATTAGGCGTATTGTGTCCTACAATGTGTTAAATACCTGCCTAGTTCGTTGAGATTTAATTGATCCCGGTTCTTTTCATGTCCGAGAGCTGGCACGAATTTTTGGGTAGGTATTTGAGGCAAGTTGAAAACTTATCACATAACTCTCTTATTATACCCCAACACGGAACTACAGACCTGGCTGGTGAGTAGCGGGGCTAAAGCAACCTATAAATTTTGAAAAGTTGTTTCTTTTTTCAAAAAAGGCATTTGAGGCAACATGCATTTTTTATATGTTGTAGTATGAAGAATAAGAAAAACAATAAGGCAGACGATTTAGTCGGGGCTTTGATATTGCATGGCGCGTGCAAAGGTTTTTTTTTTAAATATAAAAAAGGTGTTTGAGGCAACTTGAAATTTTAAAAGGGTATTACTTATAACTAAAAAATAAGATTCTCAAAAAGACAGGTCATTTTGATGGGACTTTCTACCTGCCAGGTCAATCTAAATAAATTAAAATCGTTTAGTCCCACTACTCACCAGCCAAGTCTGCAGTTCCGTATTCAGGTATAATAGGAGAGATGTGACAAGTTTTCAACTTGCCTCAAATACCTACCCAAAAATTCGTGCCAGCTCTCGATCTATCATTGTGGAACTTCACAACCAGGTTCTTTTTACCATGACAGGTGGTTAGCCTACCAATGCACCCTCCTCTTTTATCCGGCTGTGCTATCAGATAGCACAGCCGGTAGCACTTATGGAGAACCTTTTACCATTCCCTAGATGGCAAATCTACTTACAGCTGACTCCAAACTCTGAGACTTGTTACCCGACCACATGGCAAGAATAACGTATAAAAAAGTAACTGTACAAGAGAAATTAACAAATTCAAAAACTGACAAATAATACAAACGAAGCGGAATAGGGTGGACTGCGTCCAAAAAATTGACAAAAATAAATTATTTGGTACTGTTAAGAGAATAAAACGTCACAAAATAATGCCTCTTGTCATTGATCACATCCACTTTGAACGTGATTTTAGATTTATTAATGCAGAAAAACGGATATTAAAAGCGCCATTTGACTCCAAGGAACTATGACGTCACAGTCCGATATTTTATACAAATCTCATATAAAATGTTTGTTTTGACGAAGTATCTGATTTGACTTGTTGGAAACTAGCGGATTGTATTTTATTTAGTCCGTCAGTTAGATTATCCAAAAATAATGGACCCATATTTTTTGTTTTATCGATGTAGTGAAAATTCACAAAAATACAGCGCGTCGCAATTTCGGAGCGATTGACGTCACCATCAAGTGAAAATCGTACTTGATCGTGATTCGTGACGTCAGGAACAATTAAATGCGCTGTATTTTTGTTATTATTTGCTAATCGGAAAAAATAAAAAGCAAGTAAGAATACAATGTTTTTTAATAATCTACCTGAAGAGCCTAAAAATACTTTTTTTAGTTCATGTGGACTCAGTTCGTATTCAGTTCAGTATTGTTGCGTAAATGCTTTTAAAGATGGGTGCTATACAACGTGGAAGGGACATATCCGTAATAAATCGAACCACAGTCTATACTAGATCATTATAGTAGGTATAATGAAATTAAAATAACAGCCAAAAAACAAAAAAAAAAGGCATTTCCATACAAAAGTGTGGAAAAGTATGGAAATGTCGATTTTTGTTTTAGTTTATTGATTGTTATTTTAATTTCATTATACTTAAGTCATCTAGTATAGACTGTGGTTTAATTTATTACGGGTTTGTCCCTTCCACGTTGTATATAACGTCTAACAACATATACTGAAACTATTTTTTAGGGTAAATTCAGTCCATGATACTGAACAACTTTCCCCAAGGAACATTTTATATCGAAAAATAAAAAAGGTGTTCAGTAAGGATTGAATCTACCCTTGAAATAGTTAATCTCTATACAGGGTCTAACCCTGTATAGTGATGAATATTTTCGTATACTTATACTAGTACTTACCTTTACCAACATTGAAAATTGAAAAGCAACAAGCGAAAAACTATAAGACAAATTGTCTGTGGGTTTAAGGATTTTAGGTGATCACTTGGCGGAAAGTAAAATTATAATCACAAAAAGTATCAAACTATTATTTAAAAAAATTAACTATAGGTACTACTACAGGTGATAGTGCAACTCAGTCAGAAATTCTTCCAAAAAATAAATCGGCCCGACTATCGGTTCTACTAAAAAGTCTGATGTGGTCACGTGGGCAGGCACCCTTACTGTGTGGTAGGTAGTTACCAAGTTACAGATCCTGTATTATGAAAAAATCAGTTTAGTGTTCGTTCTACTAACACATGTATTAGTAGTTCGCAAGGATAAAGAATTAAATATTTATTCAGTAATTAGGCCTTCGCAGGCACTTTTACACGTCAATAATTTTAGTGTGCATTATGTGTAATGTTTATTTATAATATTAAAGTTACTATTATTATTATTTTTCAAAAAAGGTACCGATACTAGCGTTTCGCAACGACCACTGCTGGGAAGAAACTCATTTGCACCGCATTGGTCGCTTACGCGCCAGAAGGGCTTTGTCAGTTTAGAATGAAGCAAAGAATGAAAACGACAGAGCAATGTACGCATATTAGAGAGCAGAGTTGAAAATCATATAATTTGGACGAGGCGTCGCCGTTGCCAAGTCGATAAACGTAAACTGGAAGCCTTGGGAATAAGATACCTATTTTACGGTCGAAAGTTCTACAACTTATGTTTTCAATATCAACAACAAGTTGAGGAGTAATTATATTACAGACAAGACGAAAAAATCTACAAGAAGCAAATGAAAAGGGCTCAGAGAAAAAGGCAAGAAACTTTGAACTCTATTGTACATCTGTACAATAAGAGTTAAATGAATCTACATTATCACGAACTTTATACCTAACGGGGCAGACAGAACCCAGGGCCGCAAGACCCAAAGGCCACATTTAGCGTGATAGTGGGCGAAAAAGGGAATCATAATAGTGAAGGATTGTTAGCCGCATCGCCTATTATTATGATCCAAATTCATAATACATAATTATTTTGAGTAAGTATACTTAGATCTTTAGATACATAAAATAAATACTTAAATCTGGATAAATCTATACTTCTATACTATCTATATCTATACTAATATTATAAAGAGGAAAGATTTGTACCTATTTTTGTATGTTTGTAATGAATAGGCTCAAAAAGTACTGGGCCGATTTAAAAAATTCTTTCACCGTTGGAAAGCTACACAATTCCCGAGTGACATAGGCTATGTGTGTACCACGGGCGAAGCCGGGGTGGACTGCTAGTATTGTATAATTCAGACGTATTGTAATCTTTATAACCCATCCATGATCTTCAGTTAAGTGACATGAGATCTCATCCGTGATTACTACCGAATATATATGATAAAGCGACACACAAAAAAAATATACATTTATCTAAGATCAATTTGTATGGGTGGGATACCAATATATTAATAATTTTTATCGTATTTCGCCGTTTTTTCTTAGGTAATACTACATAGACTAAACTTGCTGTAAAAAATCCCTAGTAGGTGGGTACGAGATACGGAGGTCACTTTTGCATTGATTTTTGTGTGTTGTTGTTTGGCAAGAGCAAGATTAGTTTATAGACGCTGGATACAGGCCTCTTCCAATCAGGTATTTTAGAAACCTTCCAGCAATGGACTACTGGCGGTTATTTCGCTGATGAAGCCTACCTGAGGTATGTCTATACTTGCTGTTTTAATGCATAAATTAAAAAGTTCGGTTATATTTTAGACATACTTCTCTCTTACTTCCTGTAAGCTGTTGAATGTTGTCTGTCTGTATTATTGTTTATTACATTTGTTAGTAACTCCTTAGCATATACATAGTTTCTTTTTAAAAATGTTATTTTTTTTTTCGTATTTCAATATATGTTCCTTGGGGAAAGTTGTTCAGTATCATGGACTGAATCTACCCTTAAAATAGTTTCAGCATATTTTGTTAAACGTTTTATAAAGCTGTGTACTGAGTCCATGACAACAGTTGCATGTATTGATACTTACATAATGTTATTACATCTTTATTATAGATTTAGACCTAGACCTAGCCTTAGGTACTATTATTACTGTATTTCTAATCTTTGATCTTGTTGTAATATTCATCTTTCTAATTTAAATTTTCAGATAGAGCACGATTGCCAAATTAAACTAAAACACATCCATAGCTAAATCGATGGCCTTCAATTTACTTCTAAATTGTCAAAAGGGTCTTAAGAAATAATACGAACGAAGTTTTAAATTTAATATTTATTTAATGATCTCTTAGCTTAGTACAGGAAACATTTATAAAATAGCAGCTAATCACAATAATAAAATTATGATAACATGTACAGAACTCTCTTATCCTTTATACATATTTAAAATATTTTAAAACTCATTAAAATAGCGCATTTGTTGTACAAGATCCGTTCAAATAAGTACAAATGTTTTAAAGGTTTTCACTACATCATTTAATTTACATATCGTATTTCGATATACATCATCTGGAAAAAGTTTTTCAGTGTCACTTACTATACTTAAAATATTTAGACTTGATTTGAAAGAATCTTTGATATTTCTTATCTATATGCGCCATTTTAACAATAAGTTTAAAACAACTTGATTCTGTAGACTAGGAATCAAATAATAAAAACAAAATCATAAATTACTCTTTATCATTGAGTTAAATTAGTCAGTAATCTCATTGACTACGCTGATTACACTTTTGAAGTCACTCGTAAAAAGTTTGACCAAACAATAGTCGGAGAGGTAACAGTAACAGGGATGAGTGAATCATTACATACAAATGACGCTCTTTTTGGTAAAGGAAAAACAAAAAGGGTATATACTCGTATTATTATGTAAGTTACTAGTAGGTGTAAACGTTATACATTTTACCGAGTTTAAAGAAGTTGAAACAGATGAGACGGTAATAATTGAGGAATGTTAGAACTGGATGGGATTTTAACATATATTTCTTCCAAAAACAATATTCTATTTTAATTCTCAATAAAGTTGAGTTCTTACAAAGATTTATTATAAAATTATACATTACAGTGAAGTACTAGATGGTTTAGATGGCCTATATAAATATTTTGAGGCGTTATTGCGTATTTTTAGTCTACCAACAATAATGTCTTTATTGTCTTGATTCTTGATCTTTGTGAAGAAAAGCATGATATTCTAACAGCGTCCAAATATTGGTCCAAATCATTATGCTATTACTTCCTCATCGATATCTAAATTTCCTGGGATCGAAACGTGTATATGTTTTCCGTTCATCATCTGTCTCACTCTTTCAAGTTATATTTGAGAGGAATGGTGGATGTTCGCGTGCAGATCCAATAATCTGATAGTCTACAATATTCTGTTCATTTTTCCCTGCAGTGCCCTGCGTAGACACTCAGCATCATAAAATGACGACATTATGTTTTTGTTCTCCTAAATCTTCAATCGGAAATTTATTTATACTTCATCTGTCTTATATCTGACAGTTTCCAGATTTTGTAATGTTACGATTTTGTTATTGAGTATGTCTAAAGGATCATTTCATATGTAATGTTGAATAAAAAAATGCGGTTATATAGGACGCCCGCTTCATTAACTAAAACTAAAGGCTCGGTATGAATTGTTTATTTTCTAAAAAAATCTCACATTTCCCTGTCGGGATATTGGAAGCCACGTCTATAATAAAACATTTATTCTGCCTTGATACTGATTTGGTCATAGGTCGTAGGTTATAGTCAAATCTTATTTTATACAACTTTCCCAACGTGACTTATGCAATATGGTACAATGAAAAATCTACTTAAAATTTAATATGTGCGTTTTTATCGGTAATCATTTTGTGAAATACATTTCGGTTGAGTTTAATATCTATTCGAAATATCAGAACACTTTGTGCGTTCTGAGCTGACTGTTACACCGTCACCCAAAAAGGGCATCGGTGAAATAAGCGCTTACTTCAAAATTTACAATTCACCAACATTACATTCAAACGCAAACCATAAAACAATATTTCGTCTACGTTAATAAACGATGACGGTGTAAATGCAACTACAGTCGTTCAGACTATAAATCCGGATATTCCGTATAAAATGGCCAATGAGAGAAAAATAAATTTTCGAAGCATTTTTTTAATACACAGCGATCCAAACAAGGTTGGGGAAACTAGCACAAATACGACACACAGGCTAGGCTAATATCACAGGAGTGCTGGGAACGGCCGCCTCATACCCCTGCCTCCTCCCTCCCGAACCACCCTCCCCACCGCGCGCACCTCACCCCGCGCTCTTCCACGTACCTATTTACTATTCAGAGGGGGCGAAACGGGCTACTACCAATATATTTTGCGACAATTAAGATTTCAAAAGAAGGAACTCTGGCGTTGTTCACTCCAATTGCACAATATTGATTGCAAATTCATTGCACAACCGACGTTTGTTCAACTTTCGTTACAATTTTAAATATCCAATCAACAATGACACTTCGTTCGAATGTAATTGAACATTCACTTACTTATCAATTGCTTATCAACGATATATAAACCAATTATAATAATGGTAACAATTGCTTATAATAATGGTGTCATAAGGTAACACGAAAAAAAAAGTATAAATAAACCTAGGAGACTCCAACAAAACTCTTAGAAATCAGACTTGTGATAAAATGCTACGTATGCCAAACATTTGATTGTTGGACTGCAAATGCTGGCTATACTTGAAATTGTTCGAGTATTGAGTAAGAGCGCGTACGTACAGTCATCAACCAAAGCCAGTGGACACAATGAACCAGTTTGCGTTTGAGCATCTTAAACCTCGCAGTTTATTGCTGAAGACGATAAACATTTTAGAACATTGTCAGACAAATCGGTTTAAAATCGTAAAATGTTAACGCACATTGTTTCACTTTCAAACGTGTCACTGGCGAGTCGGTAGAACTGGTACGTACCTACAGAACCGGCTTGTCATAGCATCCCAATCTCACAAACGCAGTCAATGTACCTAATACTATTCAAATAAACTATGATGGAGCATCTGCGCTACCGTTCCCAGTCGTTTTGCACTATACCTTAACTCACTATATATTTATAGTACAATAATGTAACATTATAACTATCGCTTAAATCTATATCTCCGATAAAAACGTTTAAACTTTCCTCCTCCGGCTCGGCACCGCGACGATGCGTCGCGACGCTGGCCACACTCACTAGTCCTCAGTTCGATAGTAAAAATAAATCGTTGAACACTAATTGGACCGCGCCCGTCGGCAGCGCCTGAGCAACTTTCACTAAATAATAAAAAACACGCTAACAAAGTAAGTACTCTTCATAAGCAACAAAGAATTGGCTAAACGTCGTCCGTCCGATCCGGGTATCGAGTAAACATCGTCCGGTATTCGAGCCCCGCGCCGTCGCGGCCTCGATCCTGCGACGAATCCAGAGCAGATTCATTTCCGAGCGCGCCGTGGTCGTGGCTCGTGGCGCAGCGTCCACGCCCGAGCGTCGAGCGCGGTCAGCGGTCAGCGACTCGGCACGAGCTTCACTCGCCGCGCTCGCATCACAGTGGGGTGTGTATATGCGCGCTACGGCGCGGTCATGAGTCGAGCACCGTTAGCAGGCCGGTGGGCAGCAGAGGCACGTCCTGCCGGGGCATCTGCCGCGCTAACTGCGCGCACCCGAGGTTCGCGTCGCCAAGTTCAGGAATTGCGTCTAATAAAGCCAGGCACTCATCTTCGACGGCGCGTCGGCTTTTCTTTCCAATCCAGGAGTCATCGCACTCCTCTCTCGCGCGGCGTCTTCTAGCCTCTTTCTCTCTGCGGACTTCCTCGCTTAGTCTGCAGTAGGTGTTGTTGATGCACACTGACCGGCGAAGGTCACGAGCAGGGTCCTCAATATTTTCTAGTTTCTGTGAGCAGATCTCGATGACCCGCTTGCGCTCCTCATTAGCGCGCAGCCGGGCTGAGATCATGGAGAGTTTGGGCCGGGCGGCGGGCTCAGTGCGCGGCGGGCCGAACATGTCGTCCTCGAAAGCGTCGGCGATCTCCGCACCGCGCGCGCTCTCGCGCTCCTCTTGCGGCGTCATTCTGTAACAAATACGTAGAGAAATTAGCACTTGTTAGCGTCTTCAAACACGATTGCCAGAACGGCTAGATCATTGTCAAGACACATAAAATTTTCTTTGTTACATTATATTTGCTCCATATATTTTAAAAACAAAGAAAGATTATAACTATAAAGAACTACGTTAAAAAAAGCATTTCCAAAATTTAAAAGAGTCCTGACAATTCAAGGCGAAATCGTAATTATTTTACAATCGCAGTATGAGTAGGTCAGTCTGAGAACAATGCATCAGCACATAAACAGGCCAATCAGGTTCACAACTTGTCGTTATTATTCATTCCGTTCGCATTTGCTTCATATTAACAAAATATATGGATGACTTTGACAACATTCTCTAACAAAAAATAACCTTGAATAGTAGTAGCAAAAAAATCCTAGACCCACCTGGATGACAAATCAGGGGAAATTATGAACCATCCCGACATTAACATGATAAGTGATCTACGAAGACCTAAATAATTAAAATGGATTATTCAATGTCACAAACTGAGTTCAAAACACTGACACAATACGGCTGAGCAATTCGTCACTTTGTCCTCGAATACAAAAAGTAAAAAGGCACAGCAAAGGCGAAACAAAAATAAAACTAGAGACGCGCGCGGCGTGTGCGCAGCTCCACGGTCACTCGACGAATGACAACATACCTCACTCAACTCACTGACTGTAGATAAGACATTGAAAAAGCCAATTGCGTCATTCGAGTACGGCTACGTACGAACGTGTGGAAAGGAAACGGGTGACGTAGCCCTTAGCCGTCATTTTAGACGCTATTGACGACTAGTCATGACTCGTCTGCTTAATTTGTTTATAGGACAAAGGCGGGTGTAACCCACCTAACACCAAACAAGTAAAAAAAAACACGTGAGCGAGTACATGATGAAATCGAAAATCGATAAAATTTTATAATTAGGGATAACAGAAATTTATGGGAATCACGTTTAACGAAATATAAAATGGCGACAACTTCCTAATTACTAGGATAACCATAACACTTTTCCTGTTCCACACAGACGTTTATTTATCGTTTAACAGCGACATAGAAAGATAAAACGGAAGAAGACATATAGAAAACACCGAATATAATCAAGGTGCAATTCTTGTCTAAAATAAATGTAAGGTCGCACAATGACGCCGCTTGAAAAACAGCTACAAAGGATGTAAAGTCAATGTTGAAATTTGTACTAGAGATATTTCTCTTTTATAAGATCCGGGAAAAACATCCTTCAGGATAACAAGAATATATTGAGGACACTTGAGGTTTAACAATGTGCCTTAACGTAACCTTCGCAATTGGTTACGTTAGTGACTGAATAAAATGCAATGTTACACAATCACTCCTGTTAGTTTAGAAAATCAAAAGTAAAGTCTTGCTCAATTGTAAATTATTATATGTATACATGTATAATAAAAAGTTAGGAAATTACGTAACTTAACGAAAGCCGAGACCACAATTAGATCATCAATGTACACGATACTTGACGGTAAAATCTTCCTAAACGGTGTTCCTACAAGTTTTGCCAGGACAGGACAATCTCATTATCGAAAAGGCGTTAGACAGTACGTGTTCTTGCTTTGCTACTGCTATAACCAACTCGAATGCTAAGCTTGTTTATTATATTTTCAGAAATTGAATTTAGACTGATGTTCCTTAAATATAACAATGCCCTAAGAGTTTGCTCCAACGAACGGCTGCAAAGTTTGTTCAACCAGCGCAATATCAGCACGTATTCGTTTACCTTGTACTTATCTCGTAATGATAAAAAGTTTGGTCCAAATATTGCAGAGTAAATCATACGAAGGGATATTACGTAATTTTAAAGATTTTATGCCTCTTTTTACAACTAAATCTAAAGATAAACTACTGATAATTTATAAATATGATCAGTATCGTACTCAAAGATTATCACTATTGGGTAACGCATCCGCAGCTATTATGTTCTAAGCATCTGCGTTCATTTCATATGCATTTAATAACGTCTCCGGCTGGAGTCGGGGTCGTGTTTTATATTTTTTTCGCGTTGAATGCGCGACGACAGTGCGCCCGGTGTTGCCGACCCCACTGGTTACGATCTAATAAATCTTGCTCGCCTCGAGGCTACCTACTACCTGGACTTTCTTTTCTCTGTCTCACACGCGCTGTTCCACTGATGTGTTCGAATGCCACCGAAACGAGGGACATTTTTTGCCGCTTCAAAGTTTTATTTGAATAAACAAATGAGATATTGAAACCAGATCAGGAATATTGAAGGTTTGAGCGAGATTCTGGAGATCTTGAAATAGATTCGTAGCGTAGGCGTGACCCTTGCTGGAACTACCGAAACACTTTTTGTGGACAAGGTAACAGTTTTCTCGTGCGTTTCCACTTTCTATCTTTCACCTTTATCGTTAGCATGCCCTTAATTGTGCAGTGATAATGATGGCTACCTGTGAACGTGCCTACGCGTTTTGTTCTTCGAACAATAAAACATCATTGTTTAGCTTTAGATTAGACATTACTAGAAAAAGTACTTCATTATATTCACATGACTCAAAAATGACTCTTACTTTACACATTATATTATTATTTAGTCATCAAAAATCTTTATTAGTGTTATTTATATTCGGGGCAAGTTCAAATACACACATAAAACGTACTTTGGGCACAATAGTCAAATATACTTGGCAAATGAATTCAAATGGTTAAAATGCACCAAGTTCAAAACACAGTAATCCAAAAATAGACGAAGAAATGCAAGATTTCTATCACTAACAGAAAACAAACACGCAATCACAATGTAGAAACTCGATAATATTCTCAAGGCAGTAATGTAATGAATATTAATAAATTGCAAGACATGTAAAAAATTATTGCAATGATATAATAGATTTTGATTGTAACCAAATAAAGTTATTATCAGCAGTAAATTTACAAGGAAGCGAAAGGCTAGCGGCTTATGTAATGAGTGCCAAGCTGATCTAGTACGACTAGAGTACCTTTCTAGGTCAGAAGCCACAAATAATTAAGTCTGTAAGACTGGAGTACCTAGATCCAGGACAATTTTATGCATTTCAATTATAATTAGAAGTGTTATATTTTGAGTTACGTTATATTGCGCAATCAACGCAAATCAATAAAGTAAATAAATATGGCCAATTATTGCGAATATAATAAATATTTAAGCCATGCAAAAAAATGATTTAGCACAAGTGAAGTAAATATTTATGGTATTTAAAGGAAAGGACACGACTGCACAGGTTGAAATAACGAACGATTGAGGATAAGAAATAAATACTTATTAGAGAGTCATATAAACAGGATATATGTTACTTTCATTAGTAATCTTCATGGAAAATACAGACTCAAAAGGTTGTCAGTATCTATTTAAACTAAGTTCATTCATTAGTTCAACAAATACCAGGAAAAAAATATTTATTAGAATGTACACTATTTACAATGATGAATAAAAAATTGTTTGTGTTGAATAATGAAACCGATGTGAAAAAATCAGTCAGTGGCACAATATAAGATTTTTTTTAAAAAGGATGGCAGTATCTATCGTATGTCATCATCACATCGGCGCGCCCACCATCGCGAACAAGGCCCGTTACTGCTGTACGGCGATCGAGGTCAGCGCGAAACTTTACATTTTCAGATAGCTGACAAATTAAAGCATTAATTTTAACATTTTTGTGCACAAAACCTTATAGAATAAAGCATATTCCAATGCAAAAAAATATTGAATGTTTTATAAAACGCTACCGGTGCTCTGAACGATTATTTCAAGTGTAATAATTTATATTTTAGATAAATTTTTTAATACATATTTTTAAAACCAATCTTGGGGGACAGGTGCTAGTGCAGGAATAATAATTGTTTTTATGCTATTTTGTTATAAATCAACTAGAAAATGACAAACAGTACTTGGATCCCATTATTTTAAATAGTACCTTCTTTTATTACTTAACTGAAAAATACTTGTGCCCAATATACTGAACTACAAATAAAAAAAATAACAAATCGGCACTCAACTAAACGGATTTTGAATGAGAGATGATTTTTTATCGTTTCAAATAATTATTTGATAAATAGATACTACTATCTATACAAATAAGCATCATGGACTAAACTTGCTCTAAAAATTGGGCTAGTTGGTTTAAAATCATCCAGTAAAGTCATAATATTAAGTAGACGTCATAAGCTTAAAAAATAAAATAAAAACATAAAAAAATATTCCTAGAAAGATAATTAAAGTTTTCCTTCAATCATTTATCACTTAGAAATCGGATTTGTGAAATGAAATAAATAGAAAAAAAAACTAAACGTTGAAGAAAAAAGCTTTTCTTTTGATTACGTAAGAGATCTTAAATAATATGACATTGAAGAAGAAGATTCCGTAACAGCAGCTGGTCAGTTAACTTTAAAAAAAACGGGTCACTTATTGAAATTCAGTTCAAAATCTCATTTTGTGTATGGAACATTACCGTTAAATTATAACTGGAGATTGTTAACAGCCATAAAAGCTAATGTAATTTATTGGGTCTAATCAGAATTACCATACAATGTCCAAGGCTTGTTTCGTTCGGAGCTGTGTGTTCGGCGTCAGAAGCCGACAGACAATGGACGTGGAGGCGGTCGATAAATCAGCAGAATGGCTGCGTTGCTGTGGTTATACTGTTTTTTCATTATACACTTGGTTTGAGGAGCAGTAGAGTTCATTTTGAATGTGATCAGTCGGAAAGTCGTCGCACTATTACGATGTGAGAGTAGCATTACGGTTACCACTACTCTAGACTACCACAATTATACGCTTTATCACCACAATCATTTTAGAAATTTTTTGTAAATCATGTCCTAGGACGTTTGTTAATTTTATTTGGCGCATTTGTCTTTTGAATTGCATCTAGCAACAGAAATTTTGATTTTAAATACATATATCATTGTTTTAAAGAGCAAGTAATTTCTTTTCAATAATATCAAATGAAATCTCAGCTGTATGTTAAACTTATTTTTATGTCTTACTGCTAGGAAAAAGCTTCTTCTCCTTTATTTAAAAACTTAAACATTATTTTAAATATGTATTTTTAAATTGTTTTCAGTTTAATAAATTTGATCCTGTTTATCAATATATATGATAATAATATTATTTAAAGTAAACTACATCAAACTGTGTCCCTTTTAAGGCTTAAAAGGGCCACAGATTGCCCTTACTTTGGCTAAAGTAGGGGCAATCTTGGCTGGTTCCCAAAGCTGTTAAGTTTATAATCTAAAACACCGATAGCTGTATAACCGTCTCGCTCTAGACCCACCACCTGCTAATATATTGCTATCTCTTTCTCTTCAGATGTCAATGGAAAATATTTCAATGCAAATACAGGTACTGTTTCCAAGTTAAAAGTTTAAGCAGGTAGATACATAATAACTTTAAAAATATAATAGAATTACTTTCGCCACAGAGAGTGGAAACGAAGCCAGAAATGTTACATTAGTGTTCGCCTTAATGAAATAAGTACATATTGTAGTTCGTCATCGATGAGCGCTTTTGAATTCCGACTCTATAGTTATATAAATAAGGGCGAGTAAATATAATTACAGTTTTTGGACTTATTAACAAGGTGGTGAGGTTCAAAATGCTTTGCGATATATGTTGAATCTGAAAACAAAGTATGAATAGCGAAGCGATCATTGCAAATCATAAATGCGTTAAAACGGTTTTCACAGTAAAATGTGAAACCTGATTTATAATTTGAATGAATATCTTTGCGCTATTGATTACGTGAATGATTGCTTAGTTTATTTCTTGTATTGCATATTTGTTGCCAACAGCCAAGGGCGCGGTCAAATATAAAGTCTATATTATTATTATTTTAAGTTGAGTCTAAATTAAGGGTTGTTATTAACTTTTCTCTGTAAAAATATGATAAAATTCTTCTATATATAGGTACATATACGTACGTTACTATAAACCCAACATCATCTACAATTTTGAACAAAAAGACATTTAGCTGTATACACATCACAATACCTTATCATTATCACTATGCTTATGTAAATCCACTTTACTACATTATTATTATATCTCTTCATCTATTAGTTACTCCATTTCAAATAATAACTTGCTTGTGATGTTAAGTGTGCTATAAATTCCTTTTTACAATTAATTAAAAGCATAAAGCATCCCGTTTCTGATAATCTCGGGAACTGATATTGTTCACTTGCACTGCGCCAGGGTGTGTGAGTGAGACAGAAGATGCCGGCGTACCGAACAAAAGGCTCGGTCAGGTAGATTGAAAAACGTATTTTAACAAGCCTAGACATTTTTGACTATAGTTTGATGATTTGAAAATAAACTCCATTCTTCTTACGTTTCCAGTAATTCATACGCAAATGGTCTTGGTAAATTGTTACGGCAAAGTAGGTATTACGCATATTTCCAAGTACCTATTTGATATACATGCATCTTTGTTGTAAGACGCCAAAATTACAAGATTACAATTTTTTATATATTGTCACGACAAAGCTATTTAGTAATCAAATAATGAAAAGAATATTACTACCTAATTAATTAAGCACTTTGCGCTGTATTTAAAATTTAATTGTGCATAACTTCTTTAAATTGCATATTTTGTGACTAATCTAAGACTTCCTTTGTATTCATCATCATCATCATCATCAGGTCTATTTTAGTCTCCACTGCAGGAGCACGACCCTCTCTGTACTACCAGAGCCAAATATTAGCCAGAGCAGTCAGAGGATTTGGCCTACACTCTCCACGCTGGCCAGACGGGTTGGAGAGGTCTCACTGATGTTTATAAGCTTTGTTCAGCTTGTGTTTCCTAAGTCGCCTTCTACGACATCCACAGGAAGACTTGGAGTGGTCCTATTCTACTTTGCCGGGAACCACACGGTTGATATATAGATACATATAGGTACATATTTAACGAATCGCAAAAAAAATCTTAGACCTAAAAGTAAACTATAACAGTAAAATAAAAAAAAACGAAGCGATTACGTCAAGCGACTCGAGCACGAATTTAATTGTCTGTGAATATGGTTTCAATATTCTGCGCTGCTAGGTTCAGATTTCTAATAAAATTGCAGCGAAGTGTTGAATATTTTCGGAGTATCAAACTTGTTGGTATTAAAATGTTTATAACACCTTTATATAATATTTTATCAACTAATATCTAAACTTTTTAAAGAATTTGAAAAATATTTTTTATTAGACCAATAAAAATTTAAACTAATAAATAATAAAATATACAGTCAATCAGTTATATTTATGTCTATAAAAATAAACTTGCATAAATAATACTCAATGATGATAAAAACAAAATCAAAAGTTACCTCAATAGTTGGGCTCTCCAAAATCAACAAAAATATCCACTTGAGCAGTCCATAGAAAACTTATTAAAAACAAAACGCAACACAATTTAATAGTTTGAAAATCGAACAGTTAATTTAAAACATAATGCCAACCACGAAGAGTGTATCACATAAAACGATCAACTTAGCACTTGTCCAAACACAGAAGGTGCGCGGCACTACTACATAACTAAATAGTCTTGTAGAGCGACGTTACGTGTGCGTTACTCGGCTTCGCGCGCCAAACTGCGTTGCCTTGCCTATCCCATACATAAGTTGTGGTGATTTACAGAGGGCGCGCAAGCGGCCGAAGCGGCCCTGCCGTAGCTCTCTCCCCTTCCGAGGATACCTCATTATCCTTACAGTAATCCGTGTGCCTTTTGATAATTTTTATTTATAGGGTGTCAGTAGACCTTTTTGAGATACGTTTGTTTAAAGTAAAGATGTATTAAATGAACAATTGGAAACGCGCTAAATGCCAATCTTATTTAACATTTTAAAAGCCATAAAATGCTGTTAGTAGAGTAATTTGCCTTTGTCTGCGTTTCTTTATGGTACTAAACTCTTTTTGTATTAGTATCAGGCAGGTTACTGTTTCTTCATAATGTTATTTTAAATATCACTAATGCAGTATTTCATTGTGACAATCTATAATGCTGTCTATTTGTCTGTAGTACCTACCAATTAGATTATTGTTTTTTTAGGAAATTCTTAGATACTTACAGTATTTCCTAACTGTTAATCTGTAAAACTATTTTTTTGTTTTGAATCAATACAAAGTATAAAGAAAGTAACTTCCCACCGCCTGTCCCTCTGTAGGTATTTAGGTACGCTAGATCTTTCTTTTTAAACTGTGGAATGGATTTTACTATGCGATTTTCCATCAATGAATTGATGGAGTATTTCAAGAGGAAGGTTTTCATGCATGCATAATTCATACCCGTGTAAAGCCGGGGCCACTAGTAATTAACTAGATTTTTTATGTGTTCTTTCTTAGACAATCAATATTTTTTGGCCTCCAATATTTTCCTAAATAACCGATCAACTAAACCGAGTTTCTAATAAATGCAAAATGTAACATTTTTTCTATTCCATTTCAGTATGTATGTATTCCTTTTTAGGGTTCCGTACCCAAAGGGTGCAAACGGGATCCTATTATGTCTGTCCGTCTGTCACAGGGCTCTATCTCTTAAACCATAATAGCTAGACACTCGAAATTTTCACCGATTATGTATTAGTGTGGCCGCTATAACAACAAACACTAAAAATAAAAAAATAAAAAAAATATAGGGGGTCCTCATCTTTATAATGGCATTACCTAGATACTTGAAATTTTCACCGATTATGTATTAGTGTGGCCGCTATAACAACAAACACTAAAAATAAAAAAAATATAGGGGGTCATCATCTTTATAATGGCATTACCTAGATACTTGAAATTTTCACCGATTATGTATTACTATGACCACTATAACAACAAATACTAAAAATAAAATAAAGTTAAAAATTAAAGGGGTCATTATACAAGAAACGTGTTTCTTCAGCGCTTTAAAACATTGCACGGAGGTACGGAACCCTTCATGTACGAGTCTGACTAACACTTGCCCGTTTATTATTTTGTTTAAGGTGGAGGTATAGGCAAATGACCTTGAAGTGGCGCCCTCACTTGAAATAAATTATTAACTCGTAAATATGGAGATAATTTCCATATTGCTCTTCGTCATGCACTAGATAGCCCTTTAAATTATTTTATGAACCACCGTTGAAAGTATTTACATTAGTCCGTCTAGCTTTAAAACTTGCTTCCGCCAAAAGTGGCCACGGCAAGTTTTAAAGCTAGACGGATCACCAATAATAGTTTCAACGGTAGTTCATAAAATAATTTAAAGGGCTATCTAGTGCATGACGAAAAGCAATATGGAAATTATTACCATATTTACGTGTTAACAATTTATTTCACACTTTAAGGCCATTTGCCTATATCTTCGCCTTAAGCGAGATTGCCTGGAAGATTGCTTAGCGTAGCGATCAGCCGACCGCCTTTTGCGCATTCCCTAGTTTTTAAAATAATTAGGTGGGTATGTCCTGTATTTTTCTTTTCTGCAATAAAGTGTATTGTATTGTATCTGGGGGAAAGTTGTTTATATTTAGACTGTTTTTATTATAGACTGAATCTGTCCTTACATATATCATAGTTTAGTATATTTTGTTAGATTTTATATTTTCCGTAAGATACGATCAATCATAAAACCCAATGATCTAGATTATGAATTTCCATTAAACAAATTAGTTGGCCCTTCGCATCACGCGATGAAGGTACAAATAGGTCCGAGACAGCAAAACCAGTCCAATCCAATAACGCGTGCTTACAAAAAGTTACCCAATTGATATTCAAGGCTGGACAGCTTGTTACTAGAGTAATTGTGTTAGCATTCATCACTTGAAATCATCTTTTAGAGCGATATAATCCGCTAGATGACAACAACTCAAATCAGACAATTTTTTCTAAACGTCAAAATACACATTTTCTATAAGATTTTGTATGAAAAACAAACGCATCATCATTTTTTGGACTCAAATAGCAGTCTTAATATCAGTTTTTCTGCATTAAAAAAATCTAAAATCATGTTGAAAATGTATATCAATGACAAGTGACACTATTTGTGACGTTTTATTTTCTTAACAGTACCAAATAATTTAGTTATCCGAGTCATCTACCCAATTAGATCAGTGGAAATAATCATTAGGAGACGGTAATTAATTCAAAAATATGTGATGAACAGCTAGATGACACAACGCTGTGGGCATTTGATAGCATTCATGCGTGCTCTGGACTTGGGTGGATTGGATTTGACCTTATATACGACTCCTTCGTGCTTCAAATACACCATGGTATAAAAAAATATGGTATTCTCTTCTCGTGACAGCTGCTCACGTGATTAGCTCAAGAATACGTCATCAGTTGGGAGCATTGCTACTGTGTGTGATTGAATTACCCGAGCTTAGTGCATTTTTTTAATTAACAAACTAATCTTGAACTAATGATGTAATAAATAAATTTATGGGTAGTATTAAAGGGATTGTTGCATAAATGTATGGGGAGCCGGCTAGGTCACTGAACACCTACCTGAAATTTACATTTTTGGGTTGATATCAATGCCTAATAAGTAAACCTGATAAATTCGTAGCCTTTCTATGGTACATTTGTATTAAAATATCGTAATTGAGGTTAGGTGAGTTCCGCCAAAATGGCCGACACCCAATAAGTCAACTGACCTGACATTGACAGTAACTGCGAGTGACGTTTAGATCAGGTTGCGTACGCCATGTCAGTATCGCCATTATACGATAATAAGCGATTTTAAATGTATTTTTGTACACTATCAAGATCCCGAAAAAACAAATATATGATCGTCTTAATCGGTTTTTGATATTTTTTCAGATTTTTACGGGAGTGTTCATAACCTAGCCTGTTGTGCAACATCCCCTTTACTGAAAAGAACAATCAGTGGTAATAAGTGTAGTAACACTTTGTGATATTCGTGGCATAGTCTTGGGGTAGGGCTATCGCGGAAAGAGAATACCTATCATATTTTATTATAGCATGAATCACACGGTAATCCTGGAAATAATTCATTAAATGGCAGTTTATAAGCTACGTAGGATGCATTTAAGACAATTAAAAATAATTTACAAAAAAATCTTAAGTCGGGTCTCATTGAAAATAAAAAACCAGGTAAGAAACGGTTCTGCCCGAAAGTGGGCGGTATGTTGTTTGTAAGATTTGTTTGCTTAAAAGAATGGGAACATTAAAACTTGGGTAATAATAAGTGAGATTCGTAAGCTTGAGACCTTCACAGCCACAGCCGTATGTAAAACAGGGCGTGACTGTGGTTTCAATATGTTAAAGTCGCATCGTGGTTGATTGCCACTGATAATATTCTTCCCGAGGAATATTGATTTCAATTAATGATATGCTTTTGCGTAATCCTTCAAATTATTTAGGCATATATTTGTACAAAAAATTAAATAAATGTCATCGAACTGTTGAATTGAACTAATTGTTCTAAGGTATTTATTTTATTATAGAACCTGCCCCCGTAGCATTGCACCGTTGATAAACCCATATAAAGTTTATATCGCGCGACCGACTACTTCTATTCCGCTCATTATTATCACGTAGAATGAGATACTGATAGAAGATAGCGCTCGATAAATGCTGTCGCCGGTGCCATGCAGCTATAGGGGCTGCTTTACGAGCAGATGCATACTAAAATTTTAAAAATCTACATGATTTTTCAAGTGAATACCTAGATAAGTCTAATATCTGCCCTCCCTAGCCATATAGATTACGTTTTATCTTGGAATCGCGTTTCCCTAAATATAGGTATAAAAAAATATCAGAGGTACAGACGTACAAGCAAAGCCATGGATGTAACTGTAAGCTACAAACCTGTATTACTTCCAATACCTATTAATAATTGAAAATCAGCAAACAGAATAATGTACAAAAGGACAAATTAATTCAATAAACAGTGAAATAACCTCTCTATTTTGCATCGCCACACGCATAAAATGTAAAGCAACACAACATAAGTTAATTAAAATCGAATTAGTCGCCAAATAAACGTTTTAAAACGAGCCGTTTGCAATAGTCGGACATGCTGTAATCAACGTACGCTCATTCCGGTTCATTTTCATTATAACGGTAGGTACCTAGTTGTTTTAAGCAATATTTTTAGGACATTAAAGATTGGGCCACCGGGCCCCACTCGATGAAAACACCGCGAAAATGAGGTTCTTTAAAGATGAAACCTAGCTAGATTGGTTTTTCGGTCTTTACAAAATTTCGTTGACGTTGGAGCCGTTCCCAAGACCCATAATATGTATTACCAGAAATATGTTTAACTCAGGAATTGTATACAATTCCTATGAATACCTATTAAATTAATTCCTAGGAAATGTATAAATATCCTAAATAGCGATTAGGAAATGTATTAAATTGAGCCAAATTGGTCGCATAAACACTGTTGGCGGCTAGGGGGTGCTCCAGGGGCCACCCCTACCGCTATATTTATCATTTACATTTACTTATCGCTATTAATGTATATATTTCCTAGGAATTGTATATAATTCCTAAATTTAACACATTTCCGGTATCATTTAAGTATTTACAAGAATTTCTTTTTAAAAAAAACTAAAGCTGAGAGCCCACTCAACCCTTAGAATAAAAAAAACCTATTTATGGCAAAAGTGATATTTGCAACCATATTTTGTTTTTTTCTTCTTTTGTTTCTTACAAGGTGAAGTACATTTTACAACAAGTCGTCAGCATTGTTTTTAGGATCGCTAATTAGCGTTCTACACTATTTGTTTTTTCATGTATAACTTACTAAACAGTATTATGTATTGTACCTATATGATTATTGCAAATAAGCTCTTATTATACATAAAATCATAATGAATTTGCTTCGTTTACGATTTCCAAATCTATGATACCATGTATTGCAAGTTGGAAGCTAGCGCTATTTGCTTTACAATAAGGTAATGATGTCATTTAATAATGAGAACAAGTTTTGTATGAGGTAGTATCTATTGCAAGTTTTAAAGTTTAAATATTAACAATTTAGTTTATTACAGCTTTTAAGTTACTAAATAAGTAAATGATGTTGTCGACTACAATTGATATTATGGCACGGCGTGTGGTCGCTTCTCCATGGCCTACTTCCGTGGAAAATGTTGCGTTGCTTCAATTACCGTACAACAATCCAATTCAAAGAACAGAAAAGATTTTCTTGAATATTGAAGAAGATACTTCGATTTTAGATCTTGATCTCAAACAATTCAAGCAATTAAGATTAAATAGCATTTCAGCAAACTTGCGGTATACTTTTGTATAGGAACACTTTTTAATTTGAATGCGAGCCAAACTGTGACAATGACAGTATAACAGTTGCTAGATCGACCCTCAAATAGCTCTATCCAATCATGCGCGAAGATATCAACTGCATTTAGAAGTTTCCTGACTACTATGACTTCTAACTATTCAGATTTCGCTTCAAAATGAACACGTGCCTGAACTCTGCTCTCTGGATGCACTGGTAGTTAGTTACGGCTGGTTAAGGTCAACCTTATATAACGTCTAATAAAATATACTGAAACTATTTTAAGGGCGAACTGAGGCGATGATGCTAAGTAATTTTCTCAAAGAACATGTAGGTATCGAAATAATTTTGCTTTTCATATAAGTAAACTCAGATGAGCTAAATGCTGATCGGTCAACTTGTATGGGAGGCCAAATAATATTTTTCGTGTTTCGATATATGTTTCTTGGGGAAAGACGTTCAGTATCATGGACTGATTCACCCTTGAAATAGTTTTAGTCTATTTTGTTAGACGTTATATACCTTCCAAAGGTCGGAGAAGATCACTATACATTGCTACTATCACTAGTAGACATCCACATGTCTTACCAAGTCAAATCACGCTCATCATGCGACAATGCTATCAAAGTGCGCGCGCCGCTTGGCTACCGAGTTCCAAGGGTCCGGTTTAGAATGCGGAAAACGGGAGTGTGTGGCACGCGTTTTGGGCTGCAGTAACCCGAATTCACGAGGATGGCAGGTCGAGGTTCAATAATTGCAGACCGTCAAGACTTTCACCTTCGGCGCTCGGTCAGCCAGCCGCCAAGGCCGCCGAGGCTCCGCTCACCGTAACTTCCGCCCGCTAGCGCGACAACAGCTCGTGATCGCGACGTCTCTCGCTTTTGCAATACGAATTTCGGAAAGCGGCACCAGTCAGAGTAACGGCCTCAGCCAAATAACGGTCCGGATCGACCAATATTACGTAACGCTGTCAAGGAAATGATAGTTCTGCATGTGGGGCGACGTTGATAAGTAGCGATAAAGAGAGGAAATTGATTTAGGCCAAGATTGGAATGTGTTAACACAATCGATATAGTTGACGATACTATCGGATTTCATAGAGATTAAAAAGATGTGGGCTCGATTAAATCGGTTCAGCAGTGTGTGGTATGAGCGGTATTACATACACCTTTAGTATCATCAACAGCAGAACGGCAACAGTCGCTTCGAAGCGAGCGAACACGCAAACCTCGGCCGCCGACGACCCATATTTACCGCACTTCGCCGAGTATACCATCTCATTCCGCTCGTTAAATCGATGCTTTTAATAGAGATGATGGCTCAAGACTCCTTTATATCTAAATAAACGGGAACGTAGGCACGTGCGAAATGTTAACCTGACATTTTGAACATCCCTGCACCATTCATATCGTTTACTCAATAAGATCCCGGCAGATTTATTTTTAGCGAGCGAACGATAGATGCCATAGGGTCACGCTAATTTAACTTAAGGGTAGCGAATTTTCTTTTCGGCGTTGAGTGAACGGAGCTTGGTGAAATAATGTTTAATTCAGGAAGTTCGACGTAAAAGTCTTATCAAAGAGAAAAGCTAAAAGTTTTCGGATGCATAAATATCTTTTGTTGTAAGTATGACATCATTATGATGAGACAGTTGTTCTCGGTGTCGAACTGCGCGGAGGGAATTCTCCTAAAAATCTCTGTCAACATGAAGACAACGACCGATAAATTTAGAGGTCGGGCCAGAACTTGGACACAGTTTAGGATCATTGTTTGTTATCGCCGGAATTTACTGTCATAGTTGCTGACGTAGGCGATAAGAATTACGTCCCAAATGATAATGTTAGGTAGAAGATCATAGATACAGATAATGTATTGATATATAAATAATGTTGAACTGAACCTATGTCTAATATTTCAATTTATTATTTACAAATGTTTATGTGAAATACGTAACATTTAGATTATAATTTTGAGATAATATTCCATATTGCAGTAGTCGAAGAAAACGGAGAGATCATATTTACAATTTAATTTTGTAATTTTGAAATGTATAACAATTAATTGTAAAACATTTTGAGGTATTCGATTATTCCAACAAAATAGTCTGTCATAAACAAATCTTCATTGACAATCTGTCATCTTATACTTGGAGGTTCAATTTGAAGTGGCGTAGTAATGCTAATGAGGCGAGATAAGTACCTGTGTTTTGTTTGGAAATTTCCACAACACAAACAAAGCGGTTGATCTGCCAATGTTTTTCAACATTCATCGTCGCGACGCACTGCAGTTCTCCACTATAAATACGTTTCTAAATGAGCGCAGAACACTGACATCGAATTAAATCTTCTCCCAAAATACTCCCAACGGTCTACTAAATGCCACATTCTTTATGGCTCTATTGATGAATAGAAGTATTTAGCCTACACTGACTGAACAGGTATAATTCTTTCTTTGTCATAGTCAAACTTCGGGGAATTGGAACCCGTGGTTATTTGTAATCAAGTTATCTAATTATTGTTCTAGTTTGAGTAAACATAAAATATTTCGAAGATACTCCTAAGTCATCGCATTCATTATGATGATACTATTGTCGGAAGTGTTTAGCCTTCACCGAGCAGGTAGTAACTTTCTTTGTCATAGTCATAATCAATGTTATCGCATGGTAGTAAGTTCATATTAATGGTCCGGTTATCAATCAACTATTGTTCTACAATTCGCAGAATACTGACGTCAAATTAAATCTTTTCCGAAAATAGTGGGAACGATCGACTTTTTTCTTTTCTATTTAATTTGTATTAATGTCTGACGGAGTTAAGCCTTCGCCGAGTAGGAAGTTAATATTCCTTGCCATAGCTATAGAATGCTAATTTGTCATCTACTTATCAGCAAACTATTGTTCTAGTATTATTTATTACAAGGTCCTTTTTTATTAGTATACATATTTTAACGAATATATGTATATGTTGCAGTCAAAACTCTAAACCAGTCAAAAGTTATATTAATTAGCAAAATCAGTCAAAAGTACTTTTGACTGAACAGGTTGGTCAAAAGTGGTTTTGACTGAAAATTATTGGTTATTAGTACTTTTGACTGCAAATTTGCGGTTAAAACTTTTGACTGACGCTCTTCGTCAAACGTAGTTTTAACTGCAATAAAGCATCAGTCAAAAGCACTATTAACTCGTTCGATGATTCTACAGAAATTGCAGTCACCTTGTACTGGTTATTATAATCCTTACTTTGAAAATAAAATATAGCTAAAAATTAGGAAAAACGGTTTAGTATCATGTACTTTACTACTACATAAAATATTTTGCATTTAATTTAAATGATCTTATACGTCTAATTAATTAAGTAAGTACTGAAATAAATGACGTTAACACTATCAGTAATATCTTGAAAACTCGTCAAATATTCCCTTACAATCACGCTCTCGCAGGTTTTCCCTAGCAACAAACATTAATTCGTATCTTCTGCGAAGATTTGTTAAAATTGAATTTTCGTTTCGTTTCATTCAGCGTTCCTTGGCTCCATCTGTCTTAGTTTGGCTTTATTCTCAAGTGATTTTCACTCAGATTCGTATTATACATTATAATGACTCCATTTATAATTTTGTGTTACGTTCAGAATAATCAAACGCCATTATTGCATGGCTATACGCTACGGTTGGCGTCTGAAGGACTCTTGTGAAGCCATGGTCGCAGTACATGTCTAGAAAGTCGTACGGTATCACCGTGCGTTATGTATCGTAGTAGTGACCAATCGGTTTAGGTACTAGTGCGTTTGTGAGCCAAAGACAAGTTTGATCCTCACTAGGCGCGACTTCTCTGAGTCTGTACTCATTAACCGAGCGAGCGAAGCGTCTAAGTTTCGAAATTGGCAAAAAATTATTTTGTCCGTCAGTCCGTCTGTCTGTTTGTTCTCGCCTACAAGTCGCTATCGACTGATTTTTGTGTAATTTTATAAGCAGGTTCGATAACTATAAAGAATTTTTTGTCGATACAATTTTTGCAAATTCAAAATGGCGGAAATATGGGGGTTTAAAACTTTAAGAAAATCATATTTCAGCCATTTCGAAAATTTGTAAATTTTTCATTAAGACGCGACTTTTTTGACTGAATAACTTTTTTATCCGATAAACTTCAACGGGTTGGGGGTAAGTCGCGAGGTTTACAGCACAGAAGTTTACAGCTCACAGTCACTAGTGTATGATTATTTTAACTACCACCACTTGCTTTCGGTGAATAAAACATTGTGAGAAAATGTGAACACTAGTTCACTAGTAAAAAGGACTATTGTCGCTAGACGACGGTCATGACTCATGAGCTACGCCAGCTCGAAAGATCTGACACCAGTGCTAGTTGTTAACATGCTGCATGAACTTGTTAAATAATAATATTATCTCAATTATACGCCGCACTATCTCTTTGATTAATACTGTCTGCGCACTTTCTGTTTCGATTGAACTATTGGAGCAAGTAGGGCACGGCATATACCTACTATTTAATATACTTACAGCTATAAGTCGCATAAAGGCTGATTAAAAGCGTCTGCCACTGAAAGTCTAGTTAATTATTTAGGTTTATTAGAAAGTATAGCAACCCATCGCCCAGTGAGGGCCTCTCGCGGTTGCTTGCCCGCGCGGTTCAGAGACCCGGCGTAGTACCTCGTCTTTCCGCTAGGCGGCCGCTCAGCCGGTCGTTGCAAGCGCGCCGCGCCGTGCGTGGCGCTAGTCCGCCGCCCGAACTCTTACCGAGAGTATTTACATCGCCGTCTCTCTGTCGCTCGCCGCCGCTGAGTACCCGTGCCGCGTAACACGCACAGTTTATAAAATTTAAGGATTAACTCACGAATTTATGTACTGTAAACTGGATAATAAACCGCAGTAAATTCAATCGTACGGTTTTATTCCCTGAACCTACCTCATATATGGCGCTCCAACGTTTTTCGTGCAGTGTTAAGTGAATACCTAAACGGTGATCAGTGGCAAAACAGTGAAAAGAGAAAATGCCGATTACAAGGAGTAGAGCAGCAAGTTTGACGCGTAGGGAAGATGCTGCAGAAGACGCATACCTAAACCCCTCCCGTCCGACATCGCCGATGGCCGCGTCCGCCTATTTTCCACAAGATGGTGGCGACGCGTGTTCCCCGGTACAACGAGCCGACGCGAATGCTACGTTCTCTGGCGAGAATGTAGCATCCATAATCGCGTCCCTCCAGCGCTCCCAAACGGAAGCTTTCAAAGAGCTGCTGGAGTCCGTTGCGCGGGCCAACTCTACTATGGCATCAGAACCGCCCGGTCTTTCTACCTTGGCGCGCTGTAAGGCGACATTCTCCGGCAGACCAAAAGAATCCGTAGAGGCTTTTATCGACGCAATTGAAGCATATAGTCAATGTGCACAGGTGTCAGATCCGAATATCCTCCGTGGTTTATCGTATATCTTCAAGGAAGAAGCCGCCACTTGGTGGAAGGGAATCAAGGACACGGTGTCGTCGTGGCACGAAGTGAAACAAAATTTATTGAGTGCTTACGGTGACCGCCGACCGCCACACCGTATTTACCTAGAAATATTCTCTTCGTCGCAACAACAAGAAAATACAGATATTTTCGTCGCCCGTATCCGCGCGCTACTAGCGAGGTTACCTAAAGGCGACATATCAGTGTCAGCCCAGCTAGATATGATATACGGATTGCTACATAGCAGAATAAGAAAGAGGCTCCGTAGAGAGGAGTTTTCATCATTTTCCGATTTATTGCGATTGGCTCGAATGATCGAGGATGCATTCGACGAAGATAGGACGCCGACAACAAATGCGCCTGTTACTTCTACGCCTACATCGACGAATAGTGCGACTGCGAACGGGAGAACGCGCGCGCCGCTTGTCGCGGGCGCTCCGCTTGCGGCGGGCAGCCCGGCAACTCCCGCGCGCGCCGGAGTGCCGCGTGCGCCAGCCCCCCCGGCGCCCGCCGCGGCGCCGCCGCCGGCGACTGCCGCGGTACCGCCGACTACGACTACGAAGAAAACTCGTCCGACGTGCGTGTACTGCAAACGTTTTGGACACACCCGTGATCAGTGTCGTAAGTTACAGAACGAGCCAGGTGAGTCGCCTTCCAATATACAAACTGACAATAGTGAGAAAAATCAAACATTTTACTCCATGTACGATGTTACTGTGAAAAATATTAGTGACGAACCCTGTTTTGATACGCGAAGGTCATATTTTTGTAATAACGATTTAGAAACGGAATGTCGTTGTCGTCGTGTAGCGGAAACTACGTCGTTACAAAAATATTGTCGTAATATTCATGTTAATTATAATTATGAGAGGCAATTGCCTAGTGTATCGGAAACCAATATGTTTAAAAATAATTGTTGTCAATCTGTTTCTGTGAAAAATGATTCTAGTGATTTTTACTTTTCTAATGATAAACGTAACTTGTGTGTAAGCGAGGATAAGCAGTTTAATGATGTTATATGTAGCGGAGATTTTGTACGCGAGCCTGCGAGACCCCCTATTGGGCGTGATTTGCGACCTATTTTGAATATTAAAATATTAGGGTTCAATGGTACCGCATTAATAGATACGGCGGCTAAACATTGCATTGCGGGTCACACGCTGTATTCTCTCCTCCTATGTCAGAGACATCCCCTACGCTCCTCGACGCGTGAAATTAAACTAGCCGATGGTGTAGTACGCACCATGGACGTACTTACTACCACTTTAGATGTTTGTTTAGAAACTAAAATTATCACAATACCATTTTTGATTCTCCCAGACTCTACTAATAATGAAACTTTATTAGGTATTGATTTTATAACTGGTGCTGGTATCGTCATCGATTTTCTTAAGGAATTGTGGTTTTTTAGTACTGATGAGAAGGTAAAGTATAAGCTTTGTTCTGAACCTACCTCATATATGGCTACCTCTCGTGCCGTGTCCTGCGCATCTACTGATATACTCCGACCTGATGAAGGTTCTCACCTTAATCAAGCTGAACGACAGGCACTCGCGGATGTCATCACCAGGCACGCCCACGTCTTTAAAGCAGGGGGAGGTCCCACACCTTATGCGGAACACCACATTGACACTGGGGAACACCCGCCCATAGCAGTTCCACCCTACCGCCTCAATCCCGCAAAAAAGGAACTGATGAAAAAGGAAATTGATAAGATGTTGCAGGACGACATCATAGAGGAGTGTGAATCAGCTTGGTCTTCACCAGCCCTATTGGTACCTAAGGCTAATGGGGATGTTCGCTTCTGTGTCGACTACAGGCGCCTGAATGCTATCACCAAGGCTGACGCTTACCCAATGCCGCGCATTGATGATTTGATTCAGAGCACAAAGAGAGACTGTTATATGAGCACGCTGGACCTTCGTTCTTCGTACTGGCAGGTAAGGGTAAAAGAGGCAGATAGAGACAAAACATCATTCTCCTGCTGCCTAGGGACCTTCAGGTTCAAAAGGATGCCTTTCGGTCTCCGTAACGCGCCAGCAACCTTTCAGCGCCTCATAGACCGTCTGCGTTCGTGCTCTGCACTAAAAGACGTCACAATCCTGGCTTACCTTGATGATTTGCTCATCATTTCCGAGGGTTATCAACGTCATTTGAACGACCTTGAGGCAGTTTTCAAACGCCTGGCCGAGTTCAACCTCCATGTCAACAGGGAGAAGTGCTCTTTTGCCAGAGAGAGCGTTAAATATCTTGGACATGTTATTACGCAAGAGGGCGTATCCACCGACCCAGGGAAGGTGAGTGCTGTACTCGATATGAAAGAGCCAGGTACCTTAAAGCACCTGAGGACTTTTCTACAGACGTGTTCGTGGTTCCGTAAATTTATACCGAACTTTTCAAAGGTCGCGGAACCGCTGACACGATTGACGAGAAAGAATCAAGCATGGTCTTGGGGCTCAGAGCAGACCCAAGCTTTTAACGAGCTGAAACGCTTGCTAACTACTGCTCCAATACAGGTACAAGCCGATTTTAGCCGTCCCTTCGTCCTGCGTACAGACGCAAGTAACTACGCGTTAGGCGCAGTTTTACTTCAAGGCGACGGAAATCAGGAAAGGCCAATCGAATATGCTAGCCGACTCCTCAACGCAGCCGAACGTAACTATTCCACCACGGAACGGGAGGCGCTCGCTGTGGTGTGGGCGGTAGAACGATTCCGACCTTACCTTGACGGCCAGCCAGTAATAATTGGCAGTGATCACCAACCTCTCCGCTGGTTGCTGTCATTAAAATCACCAGCGGGTAGACTGGTCCGTTGGGCTCTCAAGCTTCAATCCTTTGACATTCAATTCCAATATACACCAGGTAAGGCAAATGTCGTGGCAGATACCCTGAGCAGACCAATTTGTGCCAGCGAGTCAAGCGAAAATTGTGGCGTCTGCTCCGTCATATGCGATCTGCCCACGAAAAGTCCTAGCCAGATCCGCTCGGAACAGTCTGCCGATCCTGAAGTGGAAAAGATAATGAAGGAGCTTGAGGGACCTGACGAGGTCGCTGCTCAAAGATGGCTAGAAAGGGGTTACCTCATAGACCAAGGTGTCTTATATCGTTTTAATCCCGACTCCGACAACGAGTCCCCTCAACTAGTTGTAGCTGCCGGCCAAATTCCGGATATTTTAAAAGAACTCCACGACTCTCCAACAGCCGGTCACCCAGGTGTTGATAGGACCTATCAGAAAGTGGCACAAGTATATTACTTTACAGGCATGCGTAGAATAATCACCGATTATGTCAAAGCCTGCATTCACTGCCAACGCTACAAGGCGTCCAACACCAAACCTCCAGGCTTATTACAAACACCAGTTATGAACCAACGTAACGAGGTTTTGGCCATTGATTTATTTGGTCCATTACCAGCTGGAGACAAGGGGGAGCGATGGATCCTTCTCGTTGAAGACACAGCCACCCGTTGGACGGAATTGTATGCCCTCGGGGAAGCCACCGCAGAAGCGTGTGCTCATATACTCATAGAGGAGTATTTCATGCGATTCGGTTTACCTCGTAGGATTATTTCCGACAACGGAGTACAATTCGTATCAGCTGTTATGCAACTATGTTTGAGTGTTCTGGGGATAAAACAGAATTTTATCCCATTATACCACCCAGAAGCGAATCCCGCTGAACGGAAAAATCGGGACTTGAAGGCTTTATTATCCCATTTGGTAGGGGAGAATCATGCAACCTGGCCAAAACACCTTCCAGTAATTCGCTATTGTCTCAATAGCGCAAGGTGCCGTACTACAGGCAAAACACCAGCCTACTTAATGTTTGGCAGAGAGCTGAGATCCCCTACAGAAGTAGTGCATGATCTTAGATCAATCCTTGGTAAGGATAATTTTGTTCCCCAAATTACTCCCTATCTTAGAAATTTTATAAATTCCTTGACCGCAGTTCGAGAGCGTGTTGAAATGTCACAGGACAAAACAAAGGAATACGCTGATCAGTCGCGACGTCCTGCTCAGACCTTTCAAGAAGGGGATCTGGTTCTTTTAAAATCACACGTGCTAAGCAAAGGCTCGAAAGAGGTCACAGCTAAATTTGTGCCGAAACGTGATGGGCCTTATCGTGTCGTTAAGCGAATATCTCCAACTACTTACACCATCTCACCTGCTGATGACATAGAAAATATCTTGGGAAAGTACCACACTCAGGACCTCACTCCTTACAAAGGTAATGACGACTGCCTTCCAAAACCAGTCATTCCAAAAAGAAAGCGAGGACGACCAGCCAATCCTGATAAATCACCAGCTAATGCAGGTAATTCACTAAGTAATTCCGATACATCACCAGTCAATTCTTATAAATCTGCAGTAAATCTTGGTAAATTACCAGTCCAGGAGCGAGGGCGTTCTCCCGGACTTGAGGGGGAGTATATAGCAACCCATCGCCCAGTGAGGGCCTCTCGCGGTTGCTTGCCCGCGCGGTTCAGAGACCCGGCGTAGTACCTCGTCTTTCCGCTAGGCGGCCGCTCAGCCGGTCGTCGCAAGCGCGCCGCGCCGTGCGTGGCGCTAGTCCGCCGCCCGAACTCTTACCGAGAGTATTTACATCGCCGTCTCTCTGTCGCTCGCCGCCGCTGAGTACCCGTGCCGCGTAACACGCACAGTTTATAAAATTTAAGGATTAACTCACGAATTTATGTACTGTAAACTGGATAATAAACCGCAGTAAATTCAATCGTACGGTTTTATTCCCTGAACCTACCTCATAAAAGTTATTTATACACCTACAATGCATGAACTTTCACTCTGTTCATACGTGTTTATATAACCACGACCTGATTGCTTTGCGGAAACCATTGAATTTGTAAGAAATGTTAGAATGATAGTTTAATTGAAGTAATCTTACTCTTAATTAAGGTAATCGAACAACATCATAACAAAAAATATCAAATCGCCCGCCGTTTATAAATGAGCAACTAAAAGTGTCGTATGAACATGCGATAACAGAATTAACAAAACCAAAGCGTATTTATAAACAAATGAATGAGCGTCATATCGTCCTACACAATATTACAGTGTGATTGCTGCGATTGAGTAGGCATAGGCAGTATCGATATGAAGGCAGTAATCGAGCGATTACTCGATTCCCAAATGAGAACAAAAAGTCTTGCGTTACGTGGTAGCTCCGATATCGCCCGATGTGGTACGAAAATAGTCGAACGCTCCGTGGCACCGATACGAAATACGGAGTGACGTAGAGTGCTGACGGCCTGTTTTGATTATTAAAATACAAAGATAATATGCTTACTGGCCATTAAAGTTCCTTATATAATTGGTAAGATTAGAGTTTAGATAGTAAATGTCTAAAGCTTCGCAGTAATTGTCATTGTTTGCAATGTTTGCATTGGTAAAAGAAGTCTTATGTACCTATAATATTGATGATGATGTAGTATTGCTTGTCGACTGTTGTGGCCTGTGTTTAAGTTCTATATGGGCCCTTTAGTGAACTGTGCCTATAGTAACTTAGTTGTTGATATGGATAGACAAAATATGCATAAACTAAAATGTACTTAGTAGAGAAACGTATCTCTCATCCAAAGGAAAAAATAAATAAACTCCTTTCTCATAAAGCTGAAAAGTCCACGACGCTGGTGCTGTTTCTCTTTGTAAACGTTTATGAAATTTACAAGTGCCAACCCTATATTTGCATAAACTTTATTCCATAGCCAAGAGCAGGAAAAAAAGAAAAATAAACACTCATTTTGTTTGACAATCATGTAATTTGAAATTCGAATTTACAGGGTATATTTTTTAAGTTTGGTTGCTAGGTATTCGATAATATAATCGTGCGTGCATCTGTTGTGATGAGTTAATGACTTTGTGTTGTGTTGTGCTGTGTCGTAATCGTAAATTAATTAACAACATGAAGCTAGTTATTTGACGGCAATGGACATAATTTAAACATTATTGGCATTAAAGTGCGATAAACTTTGTATTGGTTCTTGTCATGAGATACGGACAATTTATATTCAGTGTCAGTATCAAATACAATAGTATAATTTTTAGCACATCAATAAATTAGTCTCAGAATGGTAGTGAAGTAAGGCTATATGACTTTTGGGTACCGATACTACCGATATGTAGCATAAATCGGACGAGGCGAAGGGCGTTCACCTTGTTCGAAAAGCGACTGTTTTGTCCGACAAAAATAATTATATGTGACGTCAACTTTCAACATAGATCTATGGCTCGGTGTCATGAAAGCGTTTGGAGGGTTATTTCGGGACACCAATGTCACTTTGAGATGTATTTGCCAAAAGTGTCACTGACTCTATATTATTACCTGAACGTAATATATGTTGAATAAACGATGAAATAATGTGGTTATTAATGAATTCTAGAATGTTTGTTAAGGGCTTTTTCAGTTTTGTTGCAAAATTAAAAGATAGGTACTGTGTAAAACGTGCTTAGTTAACTAAGGCGAAAAAGGTTTATTTCTTTGTCTCATTCATTATGTTAAGAATATAGCAACCCACGGAACTCAGAAAGGTCAAGGAAAATAAGTAGGTACTTAATTGTGAATAATGGAAACTTTCTAATAATTTTCTTATTTTTTCTTTACTTCATCATCAGGTCTTTTTAGGGTTCTGTACCCAAAGGGTGCAAACGGGACCCTATTACTGAGACTCCGCTGTCTGTCCGTCTGTCCATCTGTTTGTCCGTCTGTCTGTCCGTTTGTTTGTCCGTCTGTCACAGGGCTCTATATCTAGAACCGTAATAGCTAGACACTTGAAATTTTCACCGATTATATATTACTGTGGCCGCTATAACAAATACTAAAAATAAAAAAAAGTTATTAAAGGGGGTCGTCATACAAGAAACGTGTTTCTTCAGCGTTTTGAAACATTGTACGGTGGTACTGAACCCTTCATGTACGAGTCCGACTCGCACTTGCCCGTTTATTTAGTCTCCACTGCAGGAGCACAACCCTTTATGTACTACTACGTTAGTATTATTTATTCTGTGGTACTACCAGAGAGGAGGGTTGGAGAGGTCTCATTGATGTTTATCAGCTTTGTTTAGCTTGTAAAAATAACAATAGTGAAAAAATAAAAGCCTCATATTAAATAAGTACTTAGATATGTGATTTTTGTGTGTATACAAGCAAGTATTTGCATCTCAACGTTGCTAGCGTAAAGCACTTATTGGCCCGGGAGGACGTAAATATTTTATATATTACTCTTAATCAGCTAAAAGTGATATACGAGGCTAATAAACTTATAATTCGATAAGTTTATTAGAAACTGGCCAAAAATAATAATAAAAAATTATGAAAAAATCCCAGTAGGTATATTATTATTCCTTTTAGTACACAGACAGACAGTGTGTCTCGGTGTGCCCTCTGTTCTGATCACGAGACCGTTGTGTGAGTGCCAACACGCACATGTAACTTTAAGTACGTCATTTAGGGTTGCCAGTCGGTAGTAGCCTTTCTAGTTCTCTGTCTCTAAGCAGATGTAGACGAAGCATTAAAAAATATTGAGTTAGTTACCTTAAGCTTTTTATCGATTTTACTAATAAAATATATAAAATTGTAACGTAATTTTGAATACATATTTTATTAAATTAAAAAAGTCAATATTACGAGTAGGTATCAGGTTCATGTTCATCATTAAAATATTAATAAGTATGGTTAATTTATCGTCGAAATTAAAAATATGTAATAATTTCAATATATGAATAATTGCGCCACGAGTGACTAATTAATCGACTTTCAATTCATCTAGGTAATATGAATTAAGTTGAATACCACATTTTTAAATAGTGGGTAGTAATGAAGAAATACGCATGCTTTAAATTCGTACCTAAGTAAATGGTGATAAGGGTGATTAAGTGATTCGAAGTCACGGTAAAACAATACGCTAGTTCTGCCGTCGTAAGAAAAAAGGGCACAACTAACATTTTTTTCAAATTTTAGTTAAATACATATTCGGAATCAGGAAAAAAAGGCCTATTTGCCTAATTTTTTGTAGAATTTCATCGCCAAGCTCTCCAAATATACAATAAGCCCAAAAGGCACATTTGATACAAATATTCAAATTTAATTAAATAAAAAGGCATATCTTGCTATTATTACAATGAAAGGGCTTAAATTATACAGTTAGAGAAAAAAAATGCTATAGATACTATTCCTCACATTAAATTAAAAAGGCACATTTGGGTCATGTTAGAAGAAATAGGCATAATTGACAAAACAAATGTCTCTTTTGATTTAATTTTCAGTGACTTCATTTATTCAAAATTTGAAAAGAAAAGTCATAACTAACCAGTTATGCCTTTTAATTATTAAAACACATTTTTAAAGATTTTTTATGATTTTAGAACAAAAAGGCACATAAAGTTAAAAATACCTTTTCATTGCAAAACTGCATATTTTTATCTTTAAATAATACAAAGAAAAGGCATAACTGGTTATTTATGCCTTTCCTTTGTATTTTTATTATTTTTACTACATTTATATTACTAAGTTGAAACAAAAAATGATTAATTAAAAAAAAACTTCGAAATAAATATAAATACTTCCCTACCCTACATTAGATGGAGTATTTGTCGATTTTTTTTTCATTATTAATTTTTTTATTAGCATACGCCAACTGTGTTTTTTTTAAATAAATGTAAAAATATCTTTAATCTCAATTTACTCGACTTTTAGAAAATGTTAGACGTGCCCTTCCTTGTTACGACGGCAGAGTTTACAACAAGTCGAATCAGATACTTTTTTCTTAACGACAAATGCAATATTTTTTTATGGGATTTGTATGAAATATCGGACTATGACGTCATAGTTCCTTGATGTCAAATAGCGCTCTTCTCAAATCACGTTCAAAGTGGATGTAATCAATGACAAGTGGCATTATTTTGTGAGGTTTTTTTCTATTAACAAAACCAAATAATTTATTTTTGACGAGTAAAATACCCAATTGGAAGTGCACTCACCGTACAGATGTGAGGGGTGTGAGTTCGAATCTTACTCACTTGTAGCGAAATTTTTCATCGCATATTTTTCATTTAGAGATATTGTTCGGAGCATTGTATTGTAATGCTGTATAAATCGATAGTTAATTTATCGTCGCTGGGAATGGTAACCCTCACGTTGATACTCAATGTTTTGTTCACAGTTTCCGTTGGCGCCAACGCCGACCAAAGGACGCAAACTTCTATGTACACTTAGAAAGAGTACTTATACATCGTGTTAATGAACTAACGCAAAACCTCTCAGAGGGTTATCAGCCAATGAAACTGAACAACTTTTTTTCTACAACATTCCCAAAATGCCAAAAATAAAATTCGGATTTTCATACAAATTGACTCGATCAGCTGATCAGTTTGCATGAAAATTCAATTTTTTTTTGGGATTCGTGAATGTTGTAGAAAAAAAGTTGTTCAGATTCATGGACTGAGGTACCATCTGAGAGGTGTTGCATTAGGTTATTAACATGTTGTATAATGTCATATGTATTCTGTGATAATGTATCTACGATGCCCCGTTAATTAGTTGCAAGTATTTTATGGGCATGTTCAGAATACTGAACAATTTTCCTTAAATGTTATTTTTGCAGGTATGTTCTGTGGAACTCTATTTTAACCACACTTTACCTTATTACAACGTGATTTTAAACCTCGTAGCTATATTCAAGGAAAGTATTTACTCTTTAGGCGATATTTAAAAATACATATTCTAGCACATGTACCTATCTTGTTTATTAATAAAAACCAAAGATATCAACCGACAAATGCATAGGTACCAAAAATTTACCATTTGAATGTTACACATGTACAGTTTATAATTAGAACGTTAAGCTTTACTACGCACATTAGCCAAAAGTGGGCGTTTTTGCTAATGTGCGTAGTAAAGCTTAACATTAGAACGTTAAGCTTTACTATATAAACTGTAAACAGTAGTTCATAAAATACTTTGAAGGGTTATCTAGGACTTGGTAGTAGCAAAATTTTAAATGATGTCTCCGTTTTCCTTGAAATGATTTATTTAAAATGGGGGCAGCACTGGACCCCGAAAAATTTAGGTATGACATTAATAAAAGTCAGTCAGTTTTGTGATTCTGATTACAAGATTTCATATAGCTAGGGGGTACAAAACCAACCTGTATGAAATATCCCACAACTGCTAAAAAGTTTGGCTACTTGTGGGATATTTTATACAAATACATATTTGCCATTCTATATTTTTATTGTAGCTCTTCTCTCTTTTTTTTTATTAGAGATTTGAGTGCGTTTGACCTCTATCTAGCCTGTCTGCCATCTTTTTAATGTCTTGGTAGGACCTTACTCCTAACCTAACCCTTCCTTAATTTGTTGGAAAAACTTCATCCTTGGTCTTCCCCTTCCTCGTCTCTATTTTATTTTTCCTTCTACTATTATTTTGAATAGATTCTCATGTCTTATTAGATGTCCAATCATCTTCCCTCTTCTATTTTAATAGTTTTTAAAATATTTTTATTTAATATTTTTTTTCTGCTTTCCTTAACTTGAGTAAGTATATACATAATATTACTACTCCCTTTCTTATCTTCAAAGTTACCCTACTCCAAAACACTAGTACATTTAGACAAAATATTGATATCCGCAATGTCATAACTAAGGCCTTTAAACGCGATGTTCTCATACGTACGCAACTGAAAGCACAGTACTGCAATAAAATACGTGTGTAGGGGCCCTTACGACTCCCCTAATATAAGGGGTGAGATCACTTTTGGAGCCCTTTAGTTAACAATTGATAATACTCGCATACTCGTAAAATGATAAAAATACGATTAACAGAAACGCTACTCCTTTCAGTTTACGAAATTTCCATGGGAATACGATAACGAGTTGTGACCTTCATTACTTTGTTAAATAACGACATTTGTTTGACTTTTTGGTTATAATTATTGATATTTTTTCAAAACAAAAAACCGACTTTAGTACCAGAAAAGCAAAATACAATAATATTCAAAGTATTGCATACTGAGACGACATTTTTTCTAGTTATTTTCCTCACAACCGATTTTAATAAAATTTCTATGGGACCACCTGGAAAGTATACCCTTTCAAACAAAGAAAGAATTTTCTTAATCGGTCCAGGCGTCCTCGAGTAATCGGGGAACATACATAAAAAAACATAAAAATAACCTCCTCCTTTTTTTGAAGTCGGTTAAAAAGTAAAACTAACGTGAGACAGAGGTTACTAACTAATACAGGGCGACTTTTTATCCACTGGCAAAATTTTTGGACCACGTTTAGTCCCATAATCCGTTTGGCTGAGCGCTGATTTGTATGGGAGGACGAAAAATTTTTATCGATTTTTAATAACTTTTTTTATAGAAAGTAGTTCAGTATCATGGACTGAACTTGCTCCAAAAATTTCGTCGGTGGATAAAAAGTCAGCCTGTATGTGATTAACGGATAACTCACGTAAAAAGTCTAGCCGACATGTTTCAACCTCACCCGGTGGCCTTCCTCAGGGCGAATGTAATTGGCGACGCATACACGAAGACGTCCCGAGCCCCACTCAATTATCTGTTTGCAGTATGCTGTGTCAATGCAATGCATATACAAGTTGCAATTTAATAAAGTACAAATATTTTAAGGGGTGATTCAGTCCATAATTTTAAACAACTTTTCCCAATCAATGTACGTTTATCGAAATACGAAAAAAAAAATTGGTTCTCATACAAATGGAAGTAGTCATGGGATCTTCTTACTATTAATTTTATTACTAAACAGAATCGGCTGCTGAATACAATGAAAAGATAATTTCTGAAGTAAATGTTTTCAGTTCGCAAAATAAGAAAATTTATTGCTAAAAAATATACATACTTAAAAAGAGTACCTACTTAGTTATATTTATATGTCATACGATGCCCCGTTAATAAGGTGCAAATATTTTATGGGCATGTTCTCTTAAGGATACTGAACAACTTTTCATCGTATTGAAACAGTGAACCGGTATTATGATGCGTAACAGGAAAGTATAGTCAGGGTAGTTACTAGTCATAACAATGTGAAGTTGAAAGTGACATAATTTATTTTACTTGTCTAACTTTCCGGTGATTTGTTTGGCTTCACTGCGTAAAATAATATAACTTATATAACACCTACCTATAAGTTATCATCATCATCAACAACACGTCTTTTTTAGTCAGGAGCCCGCCCCTCTCTGTACTACCATAGCTATACTTGGCCTGAGCAGTCAGAAGATTTGGCTTTCCTATACTCTCCACGCTGGCCAGACGGGTTGGAGTGGTCTCATTGATGTTTATAAGCTTTGTTCAGCTTGTGTTTCCTAAGTCGCCTTCTACGGCATCCACAGGAAGACTTGGAGTGGTCCTGTTCTACTCTGCCGGGAACCAAACAGCACATAGGTATAAGTTATAATAACTAAACATGAATTTAACAAATAATACTTTAAACAGGGAAAATTATGTGTAAAATTAAATTTCAAACAATATTAATATTTAATTATACGACTGTTATACTAATGATATGAAAGGGGAAAAATTATATATAAATTATTTACAATCATGAAATAGGTGTGTATTTGGTTCTTAAATACTCTCACTTGTGTAATAGGTATTTAGTGATCGACATCCACAGGAAGAGATGGACTTTTGCCTGTTTATTTATCTGCATTTAAACCGTTTAACGTAATTTTGATCTGGTTTTCATTATGTTACATAACATTTAATTTTCTTTCGGAAGGTTATATAATGGTCTATACGAAGCCGAGATGGGTTGATAGTTTGTGTATAAAAAGTTTACGTATAATTTATATTTATATGATTAATTGTAGCTGTTTTATAAATTAAATAATATTAAGACGTGGTGTTTACCCATGATATGCGACCAAAAAATTTAATATTTTGTTTCTAGATACATAGATTGCTTTTTTATATTTGTATTACTATAACTGTTTTCCAAATCAAAAACTTAATCTAATAATTAGCCAATTTTGGTATTATTTGACTCATGCATGATACTATGACCTAGTTCATGATGAACTAGGTTCGCACGTTTTGTTTTTTTATAGTTTGGTTTAATAAAAAAGGGAATATTTATTATCCTACGTACGTACATAATATAAAATGAAGCCCGGCGCATATATATCTGCCTGCCTGTACTCTAAACTCTAAAATAACTGGACCGATATCCATTTGGTTTTCACTGACATATAGAGTATTTTAACATAGGTACACATAAATCAGACTTATATGTTAATCATAATGCACATAATATACACTTCATATCCGAGTGAGTGGAACTAGGACAGGCCGCATGAATAAAATAGTATTTTAAAATCAAACAATAATAAAACGAATGTTATTTATCAATTGATACTTAATCCTTTTAATGGAATTTTTTAACCTATAGTGTATTTATTCAGAATAAACAGAGTAAACAGTAAATTTATCAATCCAATTTAGGAATGCACTTTGCCGCACGTAAACTGTTGATTGGATTACTAATTCATTCCCTGACAAAATTGATCACCGATACGTAGAAATATATTCATCACGATATAGCCTATATATATATTTTAATATCATATTAACACAAAGGACACCTTTCAAAGTACGTAAGAATATAAATAAAGGGCACTGATTTAAAGAGGCAGTTGTAAATAGCAGTTTTGGTAAGTTAAAAATTATAAATGGCATGTTTAATAACTAGTTCAGCAGTTAAAACTAAGCAGTAAAGTAAACAAAAATGAGTAATAAAAAATTATGAACAGGATCAGTGACTATATAATTGAGCAGGAAAATAATTAAATGGGCGGTAAAAAAAACGAACGAGCGGATCTATAGGTTTTCCCTAACCTAGTAAAATGGATAAAACCGACCGTGTGTTGTTCGCAGTTCTAACCTAACCTAACCTATAGGTTTTCCCTAACCTAGTTAAATGAATAGAACTAGTAATATGATAAAATAACCGACTAATTGATTTTTTATTACTGTTCATGTTTTACAGTCGCAATAATTAATCAACCGCCATTAAATTAAATAACTGCTCAATATGTTTTCCAACTGATCATAATAACATCCCGAATATTTAAATAACAGCTCAAAAAATTTGTTCCCTAAATAAAGTACCTATATCACTGATCTAAAAATAAAAACGTTTGTGGAAAAATCAACTACATTGAAGACAGGCTGTATTGTAATAAAATTTCAATTCTACTTTGGTTCAGGTTTGACCACTTTAACCCAAAATCTAATCATGCCCTCACAAGTGATTATACATACATTCACGCCTATTAAATGTAAGTACATAATTACATGTATACATATTCACTCATTTACATACACTCTTTTCTAACAAACAAACATTTTCTATGGATTTTGTATAAAAATCACAACGGTGACGTCATTGGATATGAACACAAGAGAAGTGACACTATTTTGTGACGTTTTATTCTCATAGCAGTACTAAATAATTTATTTTTGACCAAGTCATCTACCCAACTCTATTTTTAAAAAATACCAAGAAAAGTCATGAGAAAAACGACACGTTGGCCACTCTTGTACAGCATCACTCAAGCTAGACTTTATTGGTCTCAAACATGTATAGTGTTAATTTGTTAGACACACAGTGCCTCGACAGTAAAAAACTTAGATAATATAATTTGCGTAAAGACGTCTGGGCTACGTAGACCAGACAATTTTGGATGGAGCAGGCAAGAGTTCACTGCACATTACCGAGGGGACCGAGTCCAATTACTTTATTAACCACTGCCTTCTGAATAAGGAATGAGATGTAGCTCTCGCAAGAAATAACAGCAATGTATGGAATGCTGGCGATACTGTGAGTAATGACCAAGATAATGAAAACAGTTAATACTGGAATATAGACGCATAGTGTTTTTATCTGCTCATTAAATAAAAACCAATATGCTCATGCTGATATCCATGTGTTATTAAATTATTATTAACATCCTGTTAGTCTATTGGACTTTTGGATGTCCATTTTGCATATACATATTTATTAACCACCATAAAAATTTTTACCTGAATCAGGCCATATTGTAAATATTAAATTTTTCAAAATAATTTGATTACATGACAGCACAAAGAATTAGGTACTTTTTATAATTTTCGACAAATATAAATACATTCGATACGATATCATGGTGAAATGAATTGAATTTACGCCATCAATGGAGGCGAGAATGAATAAAAACTTTTCGTTCACCATTATGAAATTAACACATAACTTCACAGCAAATTACAAAAACGCAAGTCCATTTTGGACTTTATGACTGCAATTAACAATCAATAATTGTTATTGGTACGAGTTAACGACACACATGATGAACCAAAAAGTCGCCGAAAGGGCGGCATTTTAGCAAATTTAACGGCACCTATTATCTTCACTTCAACACCGTAAATTAAACTGCTATACATGTAGGTAGAAAAAGCTGGACCGGTCTGCTAACTGGTAAACGAACTCGGCAAATTTCCGACGAGTTGCCAGACTAGTCGGCCGATCCGTGTAAGGATTTCAATCTGATTTCTTTGTCCAGAACTCGATGCGTTGACTGATCCAGCGACGAGTCGGAAGGTTCAACAGTGACATCCGTGGATCAGTTCAGTTAGAAGTCTTTACTAGTACGAGGCTTCAAAGATGCTCGTGCCAGGCTGGAGGGGCGGGGAGGCAGGTGCGTTTATTTCACGGAAAAGGGATCCAATTGATATATTAATTCGCCATCTAGTGACAGCTATTGAATCAGATGCAGACTAGCAAGTTAAGAATGTTAAGATTTTAAGATGCTCTTTTGTATTTTTCTTTGTACTTGATGATTAGAGTATTTTTCTGTGACCCATTGACGAAGCATGTTGCGTATTTAATATGTAGTAATGAATATAAATATAACGAAATAATGTAAAAGCAGTTATGAATTTTAATTAGAAATCTCTTAATATCTACGTTAACTTTTACATAAGTAAGGAAAAACAATTGTGAATGTTGCAATAGCGCAGACTGAAAATAACTTGCTCGTTGGTTTGGTATCAACTGCGAACTCCCTTTGATAACCGATGTAGCTGGTGTTAAATAGTTCTGCTTTTAATTTCTATAGGTGCACCAGCGTGTGGTAAGCTGACATTTGAAAGTTTTAAATTAACTGGAAATATTTACATTGAAACTAAAGTACAGTAACTAATTCTATACAATATTGAAGATGTTTTAGACAGTTTTCATTAAATTTTGTCTCTGTCAATGTAGCTGTCAATTCACAAAGTTAGTTGAAACTCACTGACCCATGTTCTCGGGAATTCCATCGGCATTTCGACCAAAAATTAACTAGAACGCCATATTCTTTACGGCAGATTACGCGAAAGTAGTTCGAATTCCGAACGCTCGGCGGTGTCGTAAGTTTGTCGGCCACCGAAACCAGAGCCTCGACAAATTAGCCAGCGTCCTCGACATCGAATATTTTTCATTGCTCGGGAGGGACGGAACAGCTCTGCGTAGACCGGTGATCGACTAAGTACCTTTCACGATCTTGAGGCGCGCCGCGTCACTTTCCCCGCTCTAGTGAGTTTTTTCGAACGTAACATCACGATTACATCAATATCGCATGCGAATCGTTCCGCGTGTTCCCAGCACCTGTGAAACGGAACGCACCGCGACGCGCGCCTCAGCTTAATGTGGACTTGGCTTGGCTTTTTGTTTTTCTTTACTATTCTCGCCATCTGAGTCGTTATCGCGAACATTATTATTCAAACATACAATTACGTATACAAATAGACAACCAATATCTTCAAATAGGCATTTATCGCTGTTGTTATTAGCAGAGATCATTGCACCTTACCTATTTTTATTTACATATAAGTTAGATAATTTCGTTGTATTTACTATCCATCGCCTTTATTTTATTTGTTTGTTAAATTCAGCCCAATCATTGTTCAAACTATTGTCTCATGATTCATCTCAATATTCATAATAACAACATTTCTACAGTGAGGCTCTCAAATGGTCTATATTAAGGAAATAAAATGCAATATATTGAATAAAGACGGCCTTCTAATCGCTTGACAACACAACTAGTGTGAATATTAGGAATCTGCCTTTACGTTCAAGATAAAAAAAGGTGCGGCGAATTAGAATCTGTTCACGGATACCGTCCAGCCCATACCATGCGCTGATGTATGTCACCTTGTCTGCCACACAAACGATGGTCACAATATAACACATCCTTCGAGTTCGCTCCTAATTGAAATAAGGTCACGGATATGAGCTTTAAAAAAATGCTACTGCCTGATCAAGTACTTGTTTATCCGTTGTTGGGAATGGATTATGATTTACATAGCACCAGAAGTTACTAGATAGATCCTACCGGCAAATATCACGGTAAATTAGATAATGACTTGCAAGGTCCTTTAACAAATAAGTTTGTTTACTTCGGTGGCACTATCATTTCAGGTCTACTAACTTGTTGACTATTACATAGACGGAAATGTAGATGAAACAATGATTGGCGAGCTCATGATCTATCAAGAATAATTCTTAGGGTTTTTATCATAATGTGACATCGCACGGGCTTCATCACTCCTCCGCCCCTCTTAGGCGCAGTGGGGGGGCCCATGCCATATATAATATAATATTAGGTCCTTACATATGAAATTGCCGATTTTCAATACTGGCAACTTTAAAATCAAATATCTTGCGTTTCATTAGGAATTCCAAATTCAAATTTATTTCGAAATAAAGCCAGAAAAATATTGTTTTAAAATTCGTATTTCATTTGTTTTAACATCATTTGTTTGAGTTTCAACATTGCTATAACAACAACTATGGACAAGTTGAAAATTCGCGGTATTTACGAATACAAGTTCCACCGTGGTACCAGTGCTGCAGAAACGACTCGAAGAATTAACGACGTGTATGGACCAGGCATCGCTAACGAACGAACGGTGCGTTTTTGGTTTCAACGTTTCCGTTCTGGAAATTTCGATTTACACAATGAGCCTCGTGGACGACCTGATACTCAAGTGAATAACGAAGAATTGAAGGCGATAGTGGAAGCGGATCCATCTCAAACCACTTCTGAATTAGCAGCAGCCTTCGGCGTAAGTGACAAAACGATACTTATCCACTTGCGCGAAATCGGAAAAATTAAAAAACTCGAAAAGTGGGTATCCCACGAATTGACTGAAGCAAACCAACAAACACGCGTTGCTTGCTGCGTTTCTTTGCTTAATCGCAACAATAATGTGGGGATTTTGAACCGTATCGTGACTTGTGATGAGAAATGGATCCTGTACGACAATCGGAAGCGATCATCACAATGGCTTGACCCTGGAGAACCGGCAAAACCTTGCCCTAAGCGAAAACTGACCAAAAAGAAGATTCTGGTTAGTGTTTGGTGGACCAGTGCTGGTGTTATCCACTACAGCTTCTTGAGATCAGGCCAGACGATTACTGCAGACTTGTATTGCCAACAATTGTAAACAATGATGGAAAAGCTCGCCATTAAACAACCGAGACTGATGAATTGCTCTAGCCCACTGCTCCTTCAGGATAACGCTAGACCACACACTGCACATCAAACGATCGCCAAGTTAGAGGAGCTGCGACTGGAACCTCTGCGTCACCCACCATACTCTCCAGATCTTGCCCCAACCGATAACCACTTTTTTCAAAATTTGGATAACTTTTTACAAGGAAAAAATTTCAAATCTGATGAGGCAGTCAAAACCGCCTTCAAACAGTTCATAGACTCTCGCTCCCAGGATTTTTTTTCCAAAGGTATCAATGATCTGCCTATAAAATGGCGGAAGTGTATCGATAACAACGGCGCATAATTTGATTGATTAAATAATAATTTCATTAAAAAAAACTTGTTTCACTTTTTTGATACTAAACGGCAATTTCATATGTAAGGACCTAATATAAGGCGCGGCGGCCGACGCTCGTCCCCTTCGTCTTCGGCAGTATCTGAAGCTAAGTAGTTCTTCTACCTAGAAGGGCTACTCAACTGATCTAGTGCCTATAACTCACGACCCTGACTACCTAATCTGTACCTAGTGTTCTTGTGAATCTTTGTAACTAGTGTAATGTAATAGTTGTTCATTATACCTATCTCATTTGCCGATATCTGGCCTTTCTCTTATCTCATCTATCTTCCTAGATCCTAAATCTAGGCTTTACGGCTTTACTAACCGAAACGGTACAATAATAATAAAAAAGTCTCCTATATTTTAAGAAGCAACAGAAATTTATTTTAATTTTTTACTAAATTGAATTACGTACATAGATGAGAAGTGTAATTTTAAACTGCCTAAAATAGAATTTTTCAATCAAAACAAAGAAGAAAACAAAATCCGATAAATGCCTTTCCCGGATACGAGCAGGTCAATGATTTCATCTTAGCGGCAGACATCCTTTATTCGTAGATCTAGTAATTAGGTCATGCATAGATAAAACCGATACAGAATTATATCTACATCCTTTGTAAAGTAAACAGGCATAGGGTTCAATATAACTAAGGAAAAAGACCACAAGAAGAGAGAAGAATTAGTCAAAATCCAACATTATAGGATTGGTGAGCGAGGATGAAAATTACCACATTGGAATCAACGTGAGCAACCATATTTTTTTACTGAAATAAACTGGCTTTGTTGTTCTAACACCTTACACCTTTATCACGAGATCTAATAATTAGGTCACTATTAGCAACTAATATGCAATCACATTTTCGCCTAACTAGTTTGCCCATTATTTAGCTAAAAATCATTTAGCAAAATAGTGGGCGCGTAAGTATACTTCGTTCAAAATATGATTGTAGATCAGAAATCTATAATACTGACTAATAGATTGCTAGCCTTGTAAATTAGGTAGCAAGTTAAATTACTGCCTTGTTTAAATCTCAAAGGATTATGAAGAGAAATAAAAAATGTAAAAAAAAGAGAAAAACATGTCAAATAAGGTCCCGGATAAAACCTGGAATTTTGAATAAACGCAAGTACGTGAAGAAAGCGTCACATTATGACGTAGGCCGCACTTACTGTCACGAATGATGGATCGCGGAGTTCACCTGTAGCGAAGCGATCGTCTAGATAACCACTTTCGAAACATACAATTACTACTGGAATAACATTTTCTTTCATCATGTTAATATGAAGAATCTCAATAGCCCAATAGTTACTTTGTAAGTACTAACGGTTGGCAAGCAACGTCATTGTGGACGGGAACTAGATGGGCTCGTTAATATACAACTAATATGTATCGTTCTTAATGTCCTTTAAACTGTTAGAAAGGGTTAGAAAGCTGTAGATATAAATATTTATGTAACGGAAATACAAAAACCAGCCTATAGACATGTAGATAAATTGAAAAAGTCGGACACAATATGACGTATAAAATTAAGTAAAAAAGGTTCGTGCCCAGCAATGGCACATAAGGAAATAGGTTAACTATAAATAAACTTTGAAATCCTGCCATCTACCGCGTTATTTCTAGGTACCTAGTATAAATTCTAATCTTTGTCTCGTATGGGCGTGGCATACTTACATTCACTCCAGTTGCAATTGTTATATTTTTTGTAGCAAAAATGTGTACTTTAATTTTATTGTATTTGAAGTCTTGAGTAATGTTAACAAAAATTGTGTCGTTCCAACAAAACTCTTCGTCTATTAGACAAATCGAATTTCAAAATAAATACTTTGAAATTTCAACCAAAGCGAAATCTACGAAACCAATTCTTCTGTGATACCAATTTATAATATCTTGCAAGTAAATCGAGCATTCTATTTGTTTGAACTCGAGTTTCAACGCGGAGCATATCATACGAAATTCCTTTCAACCGCACTGTACAGCATAACATTGTTAGCCAATATTGGACTTTCGTTTCTCATGATAAAGTATAGATTTCTTTGTAGAGTGTAGGTATTAGGAGCATGTTTATCGCGGCGTAGGTACATCGAAAACGCACCAAGCTTCTATTTTTAAAATCTATGCGGTGACCGAAGCGTGTATAGCTTCAATTAGGGAACAGTTAGAGACAGCGCGCCGTGACATATTGGACTCATTTTAAGGACAACCGTTAAGGAGCACGCCAGTCGTAGATAAATTTATTCAGGTTTATTAGTGTCCTTTATTAAATAGATGCTATCTATTCAATTCGGCCTAAAATACTATTATAATTACATGAATTTTATCCAGCTTTGAAGCTAGTAGTTTCAGAAAGACAACATAATTGTCTAATTATTTTATAAGGTGTGCCTATATATGATATTGCAGTAAATAATATTGTTAAACAGTTTGCTATGCTTGAGAAAATAGATATTGTGTACAAGTATTTATTTTATGATATTGTTTTTAGCTATACACGAAAGGGTCAATACAAAGGACTATATGTTAACTATAAGATAACATTGAAATCTTATTATAAAAAAAGCATGTCTATAACACAATGTTGCTTTGCTTTTATATTATATTATTAAGTTAATATTCTAAATCGAAAGTTTACAACTAACTTTGGAACTAACTCAATCTGCGTAATTTTTCCATTGAAGTATTAATGTATTAATAAATTTTGTTACATAATCTATAATATTATCTTTTATACAAATTAGATTTTTTATATATTAGAATAATTGACATAGTTACCAGTATCCTGTAATAGATTGATTCTATTAAGATAATATTGCATTTGTATTTCCTTTCAATATATTTTCTATTCGTATTAGTAGTTAATTGTATCTATTGAGGTCTAAAACCTCAATACCTACCTAATTAAAAGCTTCTCCTCTAGTAATCCTCCGATTCGCCACACATCGACACAACAATTGAATTGATGCCGTCGAAATGTTCAATAAATTCCGACAGCCGTGGGCGATCTCACATTTCTACATTCTCATCAGATACTTTACAACCGATTTTGTTTTCTTTATATATTTTTACGTTTGACTTTATAAGTTAAGTCTATTAAATTAGAAAGATCTAATTGAATATTTTTTTTCAAATACCTACTTTAAAATACACCATTTTAAAGTATTTTTTTATTGGCTATCAATTTGTAGACCGTCGTTCTCTGATTTTGAAGCATTCAGCGTTTAAATTACAAATATTATTGAAATCAAATTAAAAATAATTAAACTATACAAAAGTATAAAATCTAAAAGCTAACAATTTATGCCTGTGTGATATGGTGGCCAGATGCTGGCTGCTTCTACTTACTATGTAAAGCTTATTTTTAGCGAAAAAGATGTTAACCTTGACATTATTTGCTGTAAAAGTCTGTTATATTACAACTTATAATTGTTTTAGTTTTCTAGAATTTTAAACCCATTTTTGTGTGTATATTATACCGGCGATACATCTGTTCGATAAATTCTAATCTGTGATTCCAACAGACGCGAGTGACCTGAGATTTAAAAAAAATTCAATACATTTTTAGTTGGGCAGTTTCGAGGTATGCAACGTTCTCCAGTTACAAAACATAAAAATCTAAACGTCTTTAAAGTAGAAAATTAGTTTATGATCATGGCGTGAAAATCTGTAACTAAAGGTCTAATAAATGAAATTAACTAATAAACTGTACAGATCTCACATTTAAAAGTCAACTTAAGAAGGACTTATAAAAGTTTGCTATTATTTTGCAGAAAACATGTAAGTAAATAAATACTTATTTGATAAATACCTAATGTGCAAAGATTTACACTCTTTGAACAACTTCGTTTATGGGAAAATTATGAAATTCGACAAAGCAAGAAGCTGAGATAGAATTATCGGGGTCTAATAGTTTAGACCCCGATAATTCTTTCTCAGCTCTACTCGTATTTTAGTAGATACGAGTAGAATAGTGAGTTACAATACGAAACTCAAAAGATAAGTATAGATTTATCTGACGCCCTACTGGGTTCCCAGAGTAAGGGACGCAAATCAATTTGTCTGCCTCTCCTAACCGACCAACCGCAGATTACCTAATACCACAGCTAATACTACGACTTAACGCCAACCATAGACAAATAGTGATCCTAGAGCTAGGATCATTAGTTCGTGCACCACTAAACGTTCTGAAGTAATAACAAAATCGATAAGGAAGCGCGAAGCTCTCATCAAGTTCTGATTGAGTTTTGTGGAAGAGATTTTTAGACTGCATGTTGAAGGAATGTTGCGTCGAATTCTCAAGTTTACTGTGCTGCCTTTCAAAATAGGGTTTTATTTACTTTAAAACTAGTTTTTATTATCACTTTGTACTTAGGCACATATTTTAATTCTGTGACTATGATTAAAGTCATTATTTTTACACACGTCGAGAATAGTTACCGTCAACAATTAGCTCAAGTCTCATATATTACACTCAATTTAGTCACAAACAACTTACTTGTATTAATTCTTTCATCATGGAAAGGCTATTGATTTCTACGGCTCACTGAACACGAAGTATGATGGTTTGTTTAATTACCTGCAAAAATATAAAAAAATATAGGATTTTTGAAGGTAATCAAAAACAATCACAAAAATACTTAGTTACTTATACCTCATGTCTTACACCAAACTCAAATTTAATCGCAGTAGTCTCACCGAGGCATTATAAATTATAACCGAAAGTTATGCACTGGCAGAAATATAAATTATTACATAAGCCAATAGTAAATAAATTTCCCAAGCAAGGTAGGTATATTAACTTTATATATATCTATCTACCTATGTAGGTCCGTTACTATTATGATAATTACATTGCACATGTATATCGTAAATTGTCAACATATCTTTTGCATATGATTGCAAGACATATGCCTGGATAGTACGCTTTCTCCATTCCAAGTGGTGCGTTGAAGCATGCGCAATCTCACCGCTATCCGAAACCCATTGTTTTCTTTCTATTATATGGTTTGCATTGACTATCGGGAAGTTATGTGTGCCTAGTGAGAAGTTATAGAGGAAAAGTAAAACAGAAATATACTTAATAGGTACATAGCATTAAAAGTAAGCAGAAAGGATCTCGAATAGCATAGCGAGATTATTGAAGAGTTCACAGAGGAAGTGAATGTAATACAAAAAGTTTTTAGTAATGGCCATAGAATTTCTCAAACAGCGACCACATGCACATGCCATAGCACATGAGGTTGATGAAGATACTGCGTGGAATATAAGTATTAGAATAAATAAATAAATAGTTTATTTCAATTATAATCCGATTAATTTGTTTAATTTAATCATCCATTTTAAAAAACTTTACCTACTTGTACTTATCAACTTCATGTATAGCTAATATTCTGATGACATAATATAATTATTAACAACGTGTTTGTCAGCTCATGTTCTCGAATTTAATGTGTACTGCACGATCAAAAAGATTAGGCAAGTATCTCATATCAGGGTCTAAAATATAAAGGACATTTAAAATTTCCATTACTCCATAGCAGTTCGATTCATTTGCCAATAGAGCGATGCCGTATTATTTATTATTCTATGGCAATGCTAAAATGTGACTACATTTAGAGATAGTAAATTAGTTACGAGTCCCATGGTCGTAAATTAAAATATGTATTGATGTGCTCTGTCTGAGAGCCCATCTTAGTATGAATGTAGGTAGCTTTATAAATAAAGGATTTATTTTAATCGGTCAGTAGCTTTAGAGATAGAACATAAACATACGAGTATAAAATATACAAATATATGAAATATCAGGTACCGTGTAAATATCATCATCATATCATATCAGCTACAGGATGTCCACTACTGAACATAGGCCTCCCCTAATGATTTCCAGAAATACCGATCGGAAGCGGCCTCCATCCAGCGTTTTCTTGCAACCTTGCTCAGGTCGTCCAACCACCTAGCAGGTAGGTGCCCTACGCTGCGCTGGACGGTACGTGGCCGCCATTCGAGAAACTTTCTGCCTCATCGGCCGTCGGTTCTTCACGCTATGTGCCCCTCCCAGTGCCACTTTAATAAGCTATCTAAATATATCTCAGTAAAAATGAAAACAGTTGTAGTTCTGTTAAATAAATCTGATAAGGTAGCAATATCGGTACAAATTCATTGCCTCAAGGAGTCTAGAATAAGCATCTTTCGTAACACAAACACCTCAAGATAATTTGTTACGGCATTGAATTTCAGATGATAATATTTGTAAAACGACTGGCAAAATTTATAATTATTTATTTGGAATTTTCCATGATAAATAAAGTAGTTTGAAAAATGTACTTTATTTAATGGTATAGGTAAAAATTTAACAACGCTATTTGGTTATACATTAATAATTTTACATTAAATTGATGAAATTGCACTGTTTTGTGTTAATCAATGTGTCATCATCATCAGGTCTTTTATAGTGTTCACTGCAGAAGCACGACCTTCTCTGTACTACCAGAGCCATATACTTATTAGCCAGAGCAGTCAGGGGATTTGGGCTACACTCTCCACGCTGGCCAGACGGGTTGGAGAGGTCTCATTGATGTTTATAAGCTTCGTTTAGCGTGGAGTAGTCCTATTCTACTCTGCCGGGAACCACATGGCTTAATCAATAAGTAAGGAATTATAAAAACGATGCGTTTTGATTACTTAAATTATCACTTGCCGAAAATATATCGAAAGCGATTCATAAATAACAAAAACTGCAACCTTTAGGGAACAGGCTCCTATTGATTGTCAGTAACACTCCAGGGAAACCAAGTAAGGCTGTCACGCAAGCAGCAGATGGCAGGCTAGCCTCCCGAATACCGACTGTCAATGTTTCAGAATCAGTATGGACGGTGAGTAAGTACAGTATGTACTTAAATTTTAAGTACAGCAAATATATTATGCAGTTTCTCATTCATATTTGTAAAGTATTTATTACTGGTTTTACTGGGACTATAGATTACCCACCCCATGACATTGAAGATCTTTTTTCAAATGACATAGGTTTAAAAAAATGTTTAACATGATCAGCTGATCTGACTTTCTACGGCATAGAAATTATGTTACAATGCCAATTTTGTTACTGTAATTTGTACCGTATGACTAATGGCTCCTGTAAACGATGGGCCATTATTGCACAGATTTTTTTGTCCGTTGCTGCGTTGGATGGAAAACTCTCAAAAGCCTTTGTGAATTAAACAGCAATGTACAGTAAATTGGCGCCAAGAAGCGCCCAACATGTGCAGATCCGTAAGGGAATTTATCGAATTGAAACTAATACAACTTTCAACGTATCCAAATAAAAAATATTAAAAACAGAGTCATTGTCATAATTTGAAGAAAAACAAGAGGATACCGAAATCAAATTGAACTCTGCACAGATAACAATGAAGTTATGTGAAGTTAAACCAACAGCTATCTAAAACAAACTGCTATAAAACCATGCCAATGGCACACGTGTCAATGCGATATAAAAAGCCGTACCGGCTGTGAGTATCAACATGCATGTTTTACCTATACGATTGTGCAAGCAATATGCATAGAAACAAGAACATTATCCATTTGAGCGTCTCGCCGCACACTTCAGACTAATCGATAATGTAGTTTGTCTGATTGATGTAGTCTTCACTTCGCGATTCTAGGTATTTGTTTTTTAATTTAATTATTAGTTATTTTAATGGTTCCCAGTAATAAGTTGATTAATTTTTAACTTTATCTTATTTTTAGTAATTGTTGTTATAGTGATCATATTAATACATAATTGGTGAAATTTTCAAGTATCTAGTTAATGCCATTATAAAGATCTAGTTAAAAACGCAGAAAAAACACGTTTTTTGTATGACGACCCCTTTTAATTTTTCACTATTTTTTATTTTTAGTATTTGTTGTTATAGCGGCACCAGTAATACATAATCAGTGAAAATTTCAAGTGTCTAGCGATTACAGTTCAAGAGATAAAGCCCTGTGACAGACGGACAGACAGCGGAGTCTCAGTAATAGGGTCCCGTTTGCACCCTTTGGGTACGGAGCCCTAAAAATACCTTACTGCACCAAATAACATTTTCAATTACAAAAATATAAAGGACAACATATAAGGTACAAGAGGCGGCTTTATCGCCGAAGTAATGTTAAATGAATAATGTTGTTTATTTAGACGATATGATTACAGTAGAAAATAACGTACATAGGTAAGAAATTATGTATATGTACATTATTTGTAATACCTATTACTTTAAACAAGCAATACTTTTATCTCATAAACGGCTCCATTAATTTGTATGAAAATGGAGGTATGTGGTTTTGAGGGTGAAAATCGATCTATCTAGGTTTAAAATTATACCTAGAATCTCTTTTTCTCGAAGAAGCTGAGACACCCAGATATTGAAATGAATTGTATTGTATTGTAATGTATTTATTTATTTCAAACAATTGTCTTTACAGGCCTAAAGACCCAATGCGACATGCTTGCCTTACAACTACCTAATTACATAATACAAATTATCCTCAAAGATATCCTTGTGAACTCACTCAGACTGCAACAAAATAGGTCGATCTCATTCGCTACTTGGTTCAGCGTGTGCAACGCCCGCGTCAGCGGAGCCTTCTGCAGCAGATTAGTTCGCGCGGCCGGCACCGCCAGCAGCGGCGGCTGTAGGCGGCGCCACACGTACTTGTTAGGCACACACAAACTAATCTGTTCCAATACCTCTGGATTCGAGACTTTTCCCCTTAATAATTTAAACAAATATAACACCAGGGCTAACTGTCTTCTAACCCTCAGTTCATTGTACCCTACCATGCCTAAAATAAACAAGGTTGGGTACATTAAAGGGTACAAGGGATAGACTCCATATAATTTATTTATTTAATTTTATTGAGCCAAAAGCTACAATAGGTAGACTTAATGCTAAAGCATTTTCTCCCTGTCAACCTTTAGGAGAAGAGAAACAGAATAGTTGGCGTCTAAAATAGATAGAAACAATCCAGACATAATAAGTACTTTTAAATGATCATACATAAATATCATATAAAATAAATATACTATATTTATACATACAACATATTACATACATACATATATATATTTGAAGATCAGAAAGAAACGATGAATTCTCCTAATTGTTGAAAGATTCAAAAAGTAAATCATGCACTTTTTCTTGTATGTCTACTAGATATTTGTCTGATGTCCTCGGGCAATGCATTCCAAAGCCGTATAGCTTGAGAAGTAAAGGAATTGGACATGAAGCTAGATCGATAAAAGGGAATTTGAAGCTTGAGCGTGTTACTGGAGCGAAGTTACCGATCATGCATGTCCGCAAGATATAATGAATCTCATATATATGTACCTAATGAATTTATTTTGTACTTTTTCTAACATGAGCCTATATTTATCTTCATGTGGATCCCAAAAAATTGAGTTGCCCTCCAGCTGACTTCTCACCAGTGTGTTATATAAACATACGATGGCGTGGATGTTGGTAAAATCCCTTACCGTACGCAAAACAAACCCTAAATTCCTAAACGCTGTCTTGCATATTTGCGTTATATGATCAGCGAACGTTAAGTTTGTTGTGAAAGTAACGCCTAAGTCTTTCACCTCAGAGACCCTCCTTAATACTGCCCCGTCAATATTATATTCATATTAAATGGGATCGCGTGCCCTCGAGAACGTCATCGTTACGCATTTTGATGTGTTCAATTCTAGATGATTTCGCTTACTCCAGTTCACGACCCCATCAATATCTCTCTAAAGACCTTCACAATCTTCCGGCTTAGTGATACGCATTGTCAATTTAAGGTCGTCCGCGAATAATAAGCATCGTGCTTCCTTTACCACCTGCGGTAGGTCGTTAATCAACAGGACGAACTGCAAGGGTCCAAGCGTACTGCCCTGACTCACGCCAGACCGAGTGAAATAAGACCTTGAAGAGTGCCCAGCATAGTCAACATACTGTTGCCGATCACTTAGATAGCTAGCAAAAAAATTTAGTAAGTTGGGGGTAAAGCCAAATCGTGCAAACGTCTTTAGCAGCGTGTCATTGTCGACTAAATCAAAAGCTTTTTTGTAGTCGAAGTATGCCGTATCTACTTGACCCCCACTGTCCATTGCTGGTACCACATACGTCATGTGACTGATAAGATTTGTGGCAGTACTCCTAGCCGGTCTTAAGCCGTGTTGCGCGTCTAATAGCTGGGCGCTTATCTGTGGATATATGCTATCATTTAAAGCGGATTGAAACACCTTAGCAGGAGTTGAAAGTACCGCCACAGGTCTGTGACCTTCAATTTCATTACCAGCTTGGTCTTTAGGTACTGAAACTACTCGAGTCGTTTTCCATATCTCCGGGAATATAGCTAATTTAATACTCTCATTATAGATATGTAGTAGTGGCCTAGCCAGAACCGACCGACTATCCCTAAAGATGTAGGGAGGGATGTCGTCGGGTCCCGCAGATTTTTTTGGTTTGAGTTGCTGAAGAGCTCGTAATACATCATTCAGCTGTAGCTCGTCAATATGAACCCGAAAAGCCCCATTTTCCCCTCCTGCCTCCGTTATAGCCTCGCCTATGTCTAGTGTGGGCTTTTTTGGGCTATAAACGGATTCAAAGTAGTTTGCAAATTCCGCCGCGCATTGTTCATTCTTCTTCTTCTTCTTCTTATTTAAGAGCTTAGTGGCTCTCGTCGGTGGAGTATGCGCCAAACTTCTTGGTTCTCTGCCTTACTTTTTAGTGCTTGATACGACATGACCCCTGCTTTTTCTTTCAGTTGGTCTACATAGCTCTTTCTTGGTCGTCCTGGACCTCTTCTACCTTTTATCTTTCCTTCTAGTATGTTTTTAAATAAGGAGTCATGTCGTATTAAGTGACCAATCATTTTCCCTCTCCTATTTTCTATTTCGCCCAGCAGTCTTCTTTTCTCTCCTACTATTTCTAATACTTCCTCATTGGATTTCCTTTCCATCCAACTGATCTTTTCCATTCTCCTCCAGCACCACATCTCGAAAGCTGCCAGACTGTCACTATCTTTTTTATTCAGTATCCACGTTTCGCATCCATAAAGTGCTATGCTCCAGATATACGTTTTTATAAGGCGTTTGCGTATTTTTCTGGATATATTTGCTGTGAAAAGTTTCTTTTTACTATTGTATGCTCCTTTGGCCATGGCAATTCTGGTTTTAATAAAGTTCATTGTTCAAATGAAAATATTTAGTTACAGGAATCTTTTTTTCAGGGCCACATTACCCGAAAAAATATGGCGACATACAAAGAAAACATGCTGATTTCAGATTAAAACGCCTCTTCAGCTCTTCTAATTTAGTATAACAGATTTTTTGAATTGACCATATTTTTCTTAGGAAATGGAAGTACTATTATGAAATTACTCTAAAATTTATGCAATGGAAAAAAGTTGTGTATAAATGAAGTGCTCTACATATAGAGCTGCTACTCCTAGACTCCTACTCGTCACGGGTGAGTCGTTGGTCGCTCCAAGGCGGGCCTGCGCGAACCGTTATGCAGCCATATCTACCAACTTGCCAAGTTTAATGACTCAGTGCACAACACGAATTCTCTCCTTCGCATAGAAACTGGCTGGAAGTAAAAACCTGTTATATGAGGTCTAAAAAATGTCTGAAACTATTTTCACCAATACCACTTAACCTATATGTTCCTATATTTTGCAAATCATTCTTCAAAGTCAAGGTAAAGTGCGTCACGTGGTTAAAGTTATGTTTTTAACTTTTGAAGAATGACTTGCTAAATATAGTTAACATACACAGTAATGTTACCATATTGCCACTTAATTACAAAAAAATTGCCATAGCCAAAACTAACAGAATGTATTATTTTTCATCGAGATTAAAATCATCCATATAATTACGTTACACATCTTGAACTGTCCTGAAACGCAATTACATAGATACCAGGATAGCATAGATAACAACTGCATTAGTTCAAATAGGTCTATAATCTATGATTATTTAAACGTTGAGGCTTTTATTGTGTATTGTGTTCATGTTCCCATTACTCCCATGGCTTGATATGACAGAATTGGTTGAATCGAGACAATAGTTGTCACATGATTATGCGGTCTTATAACAGTTGTTCTGACAATAATTTAGCTATTTTATATTCACTGCTACGAGCACTAGTCCATCAATAATTTATTGCTTGGATATATTGGTATTTTTTTTTGGTAACTAAAATTATTTGTGTAGCGAATTATTTTTTCATGATTTAAATTGCAATAATATTTGGCCCCAGCAAGGGCAAATCTTAAAATTTATATAACAATTTTAGTAAATAAAGTTGTTATTGTATACCTATACTGTAAAGTACAATATAACCCAAAGGTTCGACGTGCGTCCCATTGTGGACCCCAAAGCAAAATAAAATCCTATACTGTACATATTTTTGAATATTATATATATGTTTTTTTTTTGGTAAATAAAGTGTTACCTACTTACTTAACGTGCATCTTTGTACGCACTTCGTCGATCGAATCGAACGGCCATCTATGCTCGGTGCTGTGACTCACAATTTTGTTGAAATTGACAGGGTATTTGGTGTATTGCGTGTTACTTAGCTTACCTACTTTTGTTCTTACTACCTTGTACGCATAACTGTTTTTGATACCTAAGTACCTATACTGTGTATTTTCTCATGTAAGTGAAATGTAAATTTCTTTATGTGAATAAAATATCTTAAATATTAATTCACGTGGCTATAAAAAAATAATTTATAACTACAACATTTAAATTCATATATTAATTACGCATGCAATATTCACACATATTTTTATACCCATTTAATCTATGATAAATAAATTCAAAGTGAAATAAAGTAATACTTCAAATTGGCGCCACAGACTAAAAGTAGACGGAAAATCCTGCAAACCACTGTTGTCTATGAATATCGTAAATTATTCGCGCTTCATCCAAGTTGGGCTTCCATTTCGATTCGAAATTCGAACGACTTGATTGGCACAATCCACACAATAACACCCCACGCTTGTTTCCTCAGTTACATTTACAATTCTATTACAGAAGCAATAAGTGCATTTTAAATTACTTTCACCGTTATACCGTAGTAGCGTTACACACACAGCTAGGTTTATTGCATTAAGATATCTGTTTATCGCGTGTTAGTAATGTCAAGTACGATATCAATGTTATTTCGCTTGAATGAGGAAGAATTCTTACTATGTTTTGTTAGAGCCAGTGCCAGAGACAGAATTATTATTTAAAAAATAAAATGTAAAAAAAGTTGAAAAATAAACGTGTAAAATAAAGGCTTTTAAAGAATTTTTCAATATAATAGTATAAAATACAATTTCGATAAAAAAATCAAGTAAAAAAGTAAGTATGTAGAACCTACACATTAACCAAACAATATAATATGATTTCCTTATTCCATACTTAGAATCAATGTGAGTCATGAAAATATCCATTTTATGGTACTACCTACCTAAGTCTGGAGGTTCTGGGTTCTATCCCCAGCCAGAGCAAGATGGAAAATGGCCTTTTTCAAATTGTCCTGAGCCTTGGGAGTTTATCTATAGTATTTATTATAAAATATAGTATCCATGAGTTTATACCTCTTATTAATAGTTTAAAACTAACTTTGGGGCTAGCTCAGTGTCATTTGTCCTTATCTATTTATTTATTTGGGTAGGTAACCTATCTAAGTAGGTACGTAGGCTAACCCGCATAATTTTGTACTAATCATAAGTGAATCAAGATCACTCCGTCTAACAGGAATTTCCTGTTTCAAGCAATTTTATGAATTACATAAAATTGGGCGACAATTATCATTGTAGGTATAAACCAACTATGAGTTTGTTGCAAAAAGAATTAAAAATTGTGTGCTGACCAACGCCATTGCTTATAAGTTATTAATAATTATAAGCGTTTTAAAATGTTAATAAAATAATCTATACTAATATTATAAAGCGGAAGAGTTTGATTGTTTGTTTGTTTAAACGCGCTAATCTCAGGAACTAATGGTCCGATTTGAAAAATTCTTTTTTTGTTGGGTAGTCCATTTATTGAGGAAGGCTTTAGGCTATATAACATTACGTTCCGACAACCACGCGAACGAAGTCGCGGGCACAGCTAGTGGTATAATATAGGTACAAATGCCATTACCTACAGCCAGCCAAACAATTTGTATCGGTAAAACGAGAATTTTTGTATTTCCAAAAGTTGTTTATATTCACGGACTAGGCTCAATCGTCTCTTCAAGTATTTTTGATTGTACATTTAGAACTTGTATAATGTATGTATTGGTACAATCTACATACCTATACAGTGTATAATGTGTACTATACAGGGTCTACAAAATATACTGAAACTATTTTAAGAGTAAAGAAGACCGAGGCATAGCTACATGAAACAAATAAGGGAAAAGGTGAACGTCGTGTCTTACAGAGAAGTAAAACAACTGGCAGATAAGAGAGACAAATGGAAGAGAATTCATACTCCACCGACAAGAGCATAGGTTTTAAATATAAATAAATAGATAGATTTTAAGAGTGGATTCAGTCCATGATAATGAACAACTTTCCCCTAGAAACATATATCAAATTATGAAATATAATTTTTGGCCTCTCATACAAGTTGACCGATCAGCTAATCCGAGATGGAAAGCCAAAAATTATATTTATTTTATATTATATTTCGATATATGTTCCTTGGAAAAGTTGTTCAGTATTATAGACTGAATTCTCCTTAAAATAATTTCAGTATATTTTGTTAGACGTTATAATAAACAAAGTGGAAGGGACACACCCGTAATAAATAGAACCACGGGCTATTACTGGGCCCCTAAAATATAATGAAATTAAAATAACAGTCAAAGAACAAAAATAAATTCGACATTCCCATACAAATCGACCAGGCCCGGCCGCACACTTGTATGGAAATGACGAAATTTATTTTTGTTTTTTGGCTGTTATTTTAATTTCTTTATACTTTAATGATCTAGAGTGGACCGTGGTTCGATTTATTACGGGTATGTCCCTTCCACGTTGTATACATGTACCTATGTATACTTCAACGCCAATACTGGCACTTTTAAACAATTAAAAGTCCAATTAACTACTACAAAACATAAAATGACTGATAATGGCGATAACATTTTCGCCAGCAAAACGTCAGTAACCTAAAAATTGAAAAATTGTTCATAACTAGTGCTTTATCGGTTTTCGAGCAGTTATCGTGACGATAAGATAAACGGCCACAAGGCGCTCCCTGCTAACGATAACATTTATTGTTTGTACACTTTCCACTGGTCTGTTATAACTTATAATATAACTGCAGTTAAATAAAAACTATTGACATTTTCTCGAAACCTAAAACCGACTTCAAGACTAGAAAAACTAAATATTCAAACATTTGTATATTTAGACGACATATTTTTTCTAGCCTTTTTTCGTTACGAAGAGAATCTGAGGGGATGAGGTGCGGGGCGATCCGCAAAGCACCCCGCATGCTTTTACATATTTCGTTTGACTGTGAGTGAAGCTCCCAGGCGCGGAATGACGTGGATGTAGATTTTATCGGTTCTTATTTAAAAACCTTAAAAACAAACCACACAACCGATTTTAATAATATTTCTATGGGACCACCTGGATAAGTATACTCTTTCAAACAAAAAAAGAATTTTCCAAAGAGAAAATACATAAAAAAAAATTTATAATCTTCTCCTTTTTTGAAGTTCTTGGCGATGAAAAACACCGACAAATCGCAGTTCTCTAAAATTAAACCTAGCGTAGCAGATCGATTTAAGGGTTGGATCTCACCTATCAGCACGAAACAGCACTTTCCTGTGCTGCTATCCTTTTCTGTCGCTCAGAACAGTAATTTCAGCACCGGCCGTGCTGCAGCGTTCCGTCGCTCTCTCTCGCTCTAGGAAATGACGCTTTTAATTTGAATTTTCATACAAACTGATCAGCTGATCGTGTCAATTTGTATTTTGTTGTTTGTGAAAGTTGTTGAACAAAAGTTGTTCAGTTACATGGGCTGAGGTACCATCTGAGAGGTTTTGCGTCAGTAAGAGGATACCGTGTTTTATTATACATACCATGCACCATATACAGACAGGGTCTAACCATGCACAGATTAATAAATAGTTACTACGTAAGTCTAACAACATATTCTGAAACTAGGTATTTTAAGTCTAAATTTAGTCCATGATACTAAACAACTTTCCCCAAGGAACATATATCGAAATATATAAAAAAAAATTTAACCTCCCATACAAATTGACCGATTAGCTGACCCGAGTTTGTAAGGAAAGCAATACTTTTTTTCATATATCGATGTATGTATGTTCCTTGGGAAAAGTTGTTCAGTTCATGGACTGAATTCACCCTTAAAATAGTTTCAGTATATTTTGTCAGCCGTTATTTCAAATGTACAGGCTGACTTTTTATCACCAGCCAAATTTTTGTAGCAAGTTCAGTCCACGATACTGAACTACGTTCTATAAAAAAAAAATTAAAATAGATAAAAATGTTTGTCCTGTCATACAAAATCAGTTGGCCTGAGCGCCAATCTATACGGGAAGGCGAAATTTTATTATCGTTTTTCGTTAATTGTTTTTATGGAAAGTAGTTCAGTATCATAAACTGAACTTGCTCCAAAACTTTGGCTGGTGGTTAAAAAGTCAGCCTGTGCATCTACTTTTGAAACAAACGCATAGGTACATAGTACTAAACTATTATTTGTTAGTAGTGTATTTTATAGATGAATATAAGTATATAGTATACAGCGTTTAACAAAATATACTGAATCTATTTTAAGGGTGGATTCAGTCCATGATACTGAACAACTTTCCCCAAGAAACATATATCGAAATGTAAAAATAATTTTTGGCCAACCATACAAGTTGACCGATCAGCTGATCCGAGTTTGTATGGAAAGTCAAAAATTATTTTTCATATTTCGATATATGTTTTTTGGGGAAAGTTGATCAGTATCGTGGACTGAATTCACCCTTAAAATAGTTTCAGTATATTTTGTTAGACGTTATACATCAATGTATACAATTGTTGAAGTATAGTAAGTATTAATAAAGTAGTTTATGTAGAAATTAAATATATATCTGAATGCTTATCAATATATCTTTTGTACCCATTTTGAGTTTTCTTACAACCCAAAGGTTGGCTGTCAGATAATGCTTAGCATTAAGTCTGCCTATTGTGCTATACAAATTGTATTTTGTACAAGAAATTTTAAATAAAAATAATAATAATACTTATGCATAGCTTTACCTATTATTACTTACATATTACATACGACATTGGCCTACATGGACCAGTTGTTTTGTTATTGATAAAATATTTACTCTCCCTATCTTAACCTGCTCATGAGTAAGTTAAATGGTTTCTAGTAAGGAACTGAAGCTAACATGAAAAGAGGAGGTAAATATTGGATAAATACTTGGGTATCATGTAGTAAGGTTTAACGTATACAACGTGGAAGGGACATACCCGTAATAAATCGAACTACGATCAATACTAGATCATTATAATATAATGAAATTAAAATAACAGCCGTAAAACAAAAAAACAATTTCGGCATTCCTATATAAATCGCCCAGGCGGCTACACACTTTTGTATGGAAATGTCGAAATTTATTTTTGTTCTTTAGCTGTTATTTTAATTTCATTATACTTTAGTCATCTAGTATAGCCCGTGGTTCGATTTATTACGGGTTTATTATTATTATTATTATTTATTACCTTCCACTTTGTATATTTATTTATTTGTTATTTAAGTATTAATATCTAGTTTAGTGTTATATGCGAGTAGGTGAGCGTTTTGTCCCATTAATTTTTCGTCACAATCGCAATGGGACGAAACACACACAAGAAAGTATTTAGAATGAGTAGTGAGCGTTTCGTCACATTCAATTTTCTAACCTACTCTTATATGCATAGTTATAGTCAATTTAATTTTAGTTAATTTATTTCAGACAGCATTTAAGTATTGCTATTCAACGCGGAAATGCCGCCTGCCTTTTGGGTACTTTGCCCAGTGACGGCAGCAATTTGGCCTCAATTTTTTTTATAATTTAATAAAAGTTAGTAATTATTTTAGTTTGTTTAGTTTTAATTTAGTTACTTGTTAGTTTTACGTTGTATTTTTAGTTTGTCACTATTTTAATATGTTTTTACGAAATAAAGAAACAACAGATTTTAGTTTAATAATGTTATTTTATGAATTATGAATATAAAACTATAAAATAAAACTTTATCCCAAACAACGAAACATTTATTTTCCCATTTTATTCCAGCACCAATATAACCAGAGTTTTGTATAGTATTTATTCATTACAGTTTATTAAAATTGTGCGAGTGTGGTCGGCATAGTAATTACATCTTTTACTATTTTGGCGGAAAAATAATGAGGTCAAAGAGCGGCCGGGTAGAGTGGGTGGGCGCTACGGGCGGAACTTATATGTGCTTTATCATTATCACTATACAAATAATACTCAATTATTATGGCCTTTCGTATTGATTTATCAGATTCTATTTTAAAAAAAAATATAAAGAATTTCTCCCTTGAGTTGCGGCTCTTAAGTGGAACTGGGCGGGACACCTGGCTAGAAGGAATGATGGTAGGTGGAGTAAGGCCACCACTGAGTGGGGTATCCCAGAAATGGTAGGCGCAGTGTGGGACGTCCGGCGGCTAGGTGGGTCGACGATATAAGACAGGTCGCTGGAAAGAACTGGATCGCGGCAGCCAGGGACAGAGCGGGATGGCGCGGACAAAGGGAGGCTTATGCCCAGCACTGGGTTTTGGAAAGCTGATCATGATGATGATATCAAGAATTGGGTAGGTAAATTCTTGGGTAAAAAATAATGTCACTTGTTTATCATAACCATTTTGAACGTGATTTTAGATTTATTTATGCAGAAAAACTGGTACCTATTAAAGGCGCTATTTGACTCCAAGAAACTATGACGTCACAATCCGGTAAGTATTTCATACATATGCCGTAGGAAATGTTTGTTTTGACGATTAGTAATAAACGGGCAAGTGCGAGTCGGACTCGTACATGAAGAACCCTTCATCCGTACCTTCGTAAATTGTTTTAAAACGCTGAAGAAAAACGTTTCTTGTATGACGACCCCTTTAATTTTTAACTTTATCATATTTTTAGGTTTTTTTTTATAGTAGTCATAGTAATACATCATTTGTGAAAATTTCAAGTATCTAGTTAATGCCGTTATAAAGATCTTGTTAAAAACGCAGAAAAAACACGTAATTTGTATGACGACCCCCTTTAATTTTTAACTTTGTCTTATTTTTTGTATTTGTTGTTATAGCGGCCATAGTAATACATAATTTGTAAAAAATTCAAGTATTTAGTTAAAGCCATTATAAAGATCATGCTCTTCATGCTGGCCAGACGGGTTGGAGAGGTCTCATTGATTTTTATAAGCTTTGTTTAGCTTGTATTTCCTAGTCGCCTTCTACGACATCCACAGGAATAGAAGGCTTGGAGTTGTATTAGAAACATAAAAACATAGATCAGAGAACAAGGATATCATCTCTTTGCCAAGTAAGAGCTATACAACGAAGTAATTTGGCGACGGTATCGGTACCGACATTCATTTCAGCTTTGGTATTTGATAGCCGTATACTTAGGTATTTCGGTTACCAACCCGACTCGTCTTGTTCTAGCATTATTGAGTTACAAAACCAGTAGCTTGGATTTCTAACTTCAAGCTCACTGGCATACTTGGATATTTAGATCTCTTGTTAGACTAATGTTGCAATTAATTATGTTTAACTTAGCTTAGATACTTTTTATGGTTCCGTACAAAAAAATAAAAAACAGAACCCTTATAGGATCACACACAGCCAATTTGCTCTGAATCTTCTGGACCGAATCAGGTGAAATTTGGAGGGATAGTGTAATCCTATGACCCAAACACTTATGTGCAAAGTAAATAAATATTTTTTTAAAATAGGGGCCATTTTCGGGGGATAAATTAGGAAATAGAAAAACAAAGTTTTGCAAACCTTACTGTGTCATATATCAAATGAAAGGGCTCGTTATGAGGATCTAAAATATATTTTTGTTATAATTATAAAATAAAAAGTTTTGATTTTATTCATGAAAGAAGACGAAAATTGACCATTCCCCTGATCTCCGAAACAACTGAGCCTAAAATTTTGAAAAAAAATACGAAATATAGTTCATTGCTTGTAGATTACAGGAAAATCTATAAGAATTCAATCAATTGTACGGAACCCTCTCCACGCGAGTAAAACTCGTACTTGGCCGGTTTTATTTCTTCCTTGCACTTTTATTTTTAACCAAATTTAAAACAAAATCGTGATACTACGAGTTTTATTCCAATCAGCCAATAGCTAAAATAACGTACAGAGCCAAAGCTGAGAAACCGTGTACAATACACCATAATTTGATTGTCGATGGCTAACAGCCACAAACCCTAACAATTTATTTATTTGAAAAACTACTCCGTATGGTCGAAAGCGAACAAGCGAAAATGTATCTTAATTTAATCTCAATAAAGGGTTTTATAGGGTGTGGTGATTGTGCTAAAATTAGGGCCACAATTCACTGGTTCATGCTGCGCCATGAACGCTATGGATATGTAAGGGTGCGATAGGGTTGGCACCAGTTAATTTAAAAGCGAAGGATTAACATTTAACAAAATTACATCGTGTTATTATTTTGATATTTCGTATGACTTTCATTCGGACGTTAACAAGATGTTAATTACGTAATTCGTGACGTTGTGTTACTGCACAGCTAAGTTTATAATACAACTAGCTGTGCCCGCGACTTCGTTCGCGTGGTTGTCGGAACGTAATGTTATATGGCCTAAAGCCTTCCTCGATAAATGGACTACCCAACAAATAAAGAATTTTTTAAATCGGACCATTAGTTCCTGAGATTAGCGCGTTTAAACAAACAAACAAACAAACAAACTCTTCCGCTTTATAATATTAGTATATATACACTAGGTATCAGTGCGAAGTTTAAAAAAACACGTGTAAGATAATCGGTCATACTCGTATGTGTCGTTCCACCTTCTCGCCCGCCATCATGCTAAAAGTGCCTTTGGGTATTGCGGCCTTGACCTCTTTCTGCTTAGAGCCGCAAAACCCAAAATGGTCTGTCTGCCATTAGGGACAAAAACGTGATTATACATATTTTGTATAATCATCATCCGAGCGTATTCCCGGTTGCATCGTCAGCGGTTACGCATCAGAGCCCGGGGTCCGCTACCTAACCTAGGTGGTTTGACGAGGTTACTGGTTTTTACACAGAGCGACTGCCGTCTGACCTCCGCAACCCAAAGGAACCAATCCTAGGATAGGTACAAACGCTAGATAGCGTTCGGGACAGCTTTACGTGCCTTCCGAAGCACGGAATCATCTTTATTTTCGGATAATCAGGTGATTCAAGCCTGCAATATCCTAACCAGACTGGAAAAAACTTTTCACAAAGTATGCTTCCCAGTGGGATTTGAACCCATGCAAGGCAGACAGACGCCTTGACCACTGGACCACGGAGGCAGTCTTTTGTATATAGGATACATATTTTGTATAATAGGAAGAAAAAAACCGAATATCGTTATTTTTACTAATAAAAATATTTGTTAAGAAGGTAGGTATTCTAGGAACTAACTTTTTGAGACAATATTAGGCCAAAATGAAACTCGTAGTTTATTTTATATTCCTGCTCCTTTTTCCATATTTTCTCACCATCTAAACCTTCCCTGGACTATGACAAACATTTCAAAACCAAAATCAGCTAAATCGGCCCAGCCGTTCTCGAATTTTAGCGAGACAAACGAACAGCAATTGTTTTTATGGTTTCGTACCCAAAGGATGCAAACGGGACCCTATTACTGAGACTCCGCTGTCTGTCCGTCTGTCACAGGGCTCTATCTCTTGAACCGTAATAGCTAGACACTTGAAATTTTCACCGATTATGTATTACTGTAGGCGCTATACAGTACAACAAATACTAAAAATAAAAAGAAGTTAAAAATTAAAGGGGGTCGTGATACAAGAAACGTGTTTTTTTTCAGCATTTTTAACTCGATCTTTATAATGGCATTAACTAGATACTTGAAATTTTTACAGATTATGTATCAATATAGCTGCTTTAACAACAAATACCAAATATAAGATAAAGGTAAAAGTTTAAGGGGGTCGTCATAGAAAAAACGTGTTTCTTCAGCGTTTTAAAACATTGTACGGAGGTACGGAACCCTTCATGTACGAGTCAGACTCGCACTTGCCCGTTTATTTATATATTAAGATAGAAGATATATAGAATATAGATTCGTGTACATTAACTAATTAACGATGTGCTAATTAATAACTACATTACAGCGTACTTGACATAGAGATATTTATTCGTACAATTATATTTAGAGAACAGGTCATGGCCGCGTCACGTCATGCGTCAATTACGAGTAGTATGACGTCGCAGTTGGCAGCTCAGTGGAAGCAGTGGCCGGGTTTAGCCACTGGCTATGTCTCTGTATAAGGAAAGAGTTCAATCCTCACCAGGCGAGACTTGTTCCTCTAAGTTTGTACTCGGGTCATTTTCAACTTCCACTACTTGCTTTCGGTAAAAGAAATTGTGAGGAAACCTTCACACTAGTTCCAGGCCTGTGTCACTCCCGTTTAGGTATCGAAAATATAACTTCATTATTACTAAGAGCGCGGCGGCCCCTCCAAGTGGTAAATTCAGTTATACGAATCGTTTGTCTAGAGTAATAGGAATGAAATTAGCTTGCAATGGATTTCTAGGTATCTAAACCAAAAGGTGCTGAGTTCTGACGTGAGCTAAATTAAACATATCGCTAACCACATTAAGTAGATATTTCTTTGAATTTCTTTGCTGAATGAGACTTCTGTACGGAGTACTAGTATCCTATTCTGTGCTAGTTCACTTTTGTATAAAGACTTGCCATAAGATGACAGTCATTGAGCTACGTTATATACTATAGACAGTTAGAAAATCTGACATCAGTGTTAACTTTTAAAACCAATCGATAAGAAAGAAAGATTTGGCAGCCCTACCGTAAGAGAGTGACAGAAGTACCCGATTAATTACATCTTGGCCCCTTTCGGTGCAAGGCAAAATTATAGAATGGGGATGTTTACTTAAACGATTTTATTTTAAAATTGAGATTTAGCGTCGATAACGTAATCTGTTATTCATTGAGACGAGGATCTGGAAGCTTGTTGCTTATATGAGTCGCGTTGTGGGATGTTCTCAAATATGTATGACTGAAGCCGACAAAATGCTATAGAAATTATTGATACTGAATAAAGTTTTACCAGAAAATATTGTTGACGTCAGAGATCTACGTCAATAGATTACAAGAAAATCTTACAAGAAAATATACGCGTAGATATGTATTATCCAAACACGTTTTAGAATAACTTCATTTATGTACCTACTTATTTCGTAATTAAACACTTTCTCTGTCGATAAGTTAAATAAACTAAAACAATTGATTTGTTCATATATGTATGATTCACGGGGCAAGGAACCTGCTAATAAATATAGGTATTCATACCACGTTATTCTCTTCGTCGTAAATAACAGTATAATAACTTATCTACTTATTTTTTTACGATGGTGAGAATGTAAACGATACACAATAACGTTTTTTTTTGCAGAGTACAATGTCAAACGCACTTCAAATAAGGTCACAGATTATTAAGTAAACAAATTCGAATGCGAATCGCGTCGTAACACGGATAGACCCATCAAAATGGAAATGAAACCTGTTTCTCGTAAAAATGTCCTCACGACTGTACTGTCCACTTCTAAAGAGAATTTGAGTGGAATAGTTTGCTAAATAAATAAAGAAACAAAAGTGAAGTAAAAAGAAAAAAGGGAAAAAAGAACAAGAAAGACAACAATTACTTACTGATACACTAAACGATTTATAGACAAATGACAGTTAATATTTTAAAATTAACAAAAATACGAAAGAACTTTTCAAAAAGGAGTGAGGGTTTGCTTCTGATTTTGTTATTCATTTCAGGGGCGGGTGGGACCTCCCTCTGCTGCTCCAACGACTAATAAAAGGGTGGTAGGAAAGTAAAGCTCTTTTACCAAAATTATAAAGACTAAATTAAAAAAAAAGTAAATTAATAGAGAAAAATTGAGTCGTATTGTGGCTTTAGGATTCTTTGTCAACCTTGTGCTAATTATTATATTTTCTACAATGACTAGTAATATACGAGTATAAGGCAATGATTTTCTATAAATGTATTGTGTTATTGTATTGTGTATATTTTGTAACAGGTTGTGAATGCACTAAATTATACACACTAAGAGTTGCCTTTTAAAAATACTTTTTAGAACTGAAGATTCGTAACGCTTGTTTTTAGGGTTCCGTACCCAAAGGGTGCAAACTGGACCCTCTGAGGGGACCCTATTACTGAGACTCCGCTGTCTGTCCGTCTGTCCGTCTGTCTGTCCGTCTGCCTGTCCGTCTGTCTGTCCGTCTGTCACAGGCTCTATTTCTTTAACCGTAATAGCTATATATAATACGTAATACACTTGAAATTTTCACCGATTATGTATTATTGTGGCCGCTATAACAACAAATACTAAAAATAAAAAATAGTTAAAAATTAAAGGGGGACGTCATACAAAAAACGTGTTTTTTCTGCGTTTTTAACTAGATCTTTATAATGGCATTAACTATATACTTAAAATTTTCACAGATTATGTATTACTATGGCCGCTATAACAAAAAATACTAAAAATAAAAAAAGGGGGTCGTCATACAAGAAACGTGTTTCTTCAGCGTTTTAAAACATTGTACGGTGGTACGGAACCCTTCATGTACGAGTCCGACTCGCATTTGCCCGTTTATTTACATAATTCTCTATTTCTTAACCAAATGTTTGGATTTCAGATATTCACTAATAAACCTACCTATAGCACCTACGCGTATCGTGTAGCTGCTGTATCATATTTACAACATGTTTTATCTGCCAGTAGAAACGTGCTCAAGCCTTACATTCCGATACGAAACATATTCCTTGGAATGATAACCTTGTTTAGCATTGAATAAAAGTTGATGTAGGCAAAGAGTTATTATGTGAAACTAGAGGAGACATCACATCGCGGTTTTGTCCCAACAATTGATAGGTGTGTATGCTCATCATTATCCGAGCGTGTTCCCGGTTGCATCGTCAGCGGTTACGCTTCAGAGCCCGGGGTCCGCTACCTAACCTAGGCGATTTGACGAGGTTACTGGTTTTTACACAGAGCGACTGCCGTCTGACCTCCGCAACCCAAAGGGTAGACCAGAACCAATCCTAGGATAGGTACAAACGCTAGATGGCGTTCGGGAAGCACGAAATCATCTATCTTTTTTCGGATAATCAGGTGATTCAAGCCTGCAATATCCTAAACAGACTGGAAACAACTTTTAACAAAGTATGCTTCCCAGTGGGATTTGAACCCATGACCTCCGGAACACAAGGCAAACGCCTTGACCACTGGACCGCGGAGGCAGTCTGATAAGTGTGTATGCTATGCATGCAATATGCTATCTTCATAAACTTCACTTAGTCGCTTGCTGGCTCTTGTACGCCTAGTAAAGTACCTACTTTCTTCCATGCTGGTCTGGGAGAAAAGAAAAAACATAGAATGTACCAGCTGCTTCTCTTCCCGCGCAAATCGTAAAAGCCGATCGAGGAAATGGGCAAGAATCTGAATCATATCAATAGGCGATACGGTTAGCAACCCATCACTATTATGATTTCTTTTTTCCACCTTCATGCCCACCATCACGCTAAAAGTGGCCTGGGCCTTGCCGCCCTAGGCTCTGTCTGCCCCGTTAGGGATAAAGACGTCATAGTGTATTTCGACATAAGCGAAAACCGTACAAGAACATGATAAACATAATTAAAAATGCCATGGTGTGTGTAAAAGTGTAAAGAAATAACTTAATCGTTAAGTAACCAAATTTCATATTATTCACGCCGCCATTATATTAAAAAATTGAACAGGGGCCAATGTTTGAGATAACAGGTCTTTAACTTCTATGTCAATAGGTGTTTGTTTGTTTGTTTGTAATAACTTTATTGTACTAAAAAAACTAAATGTTGTTAATTTCTTTTTAATAGGGTAGTATTTAAACGCAAATCAAAATTACTGATTGCACAGCAAAATACTCAACTGAAAATATTACTAAACAAACTGCAATTTATATTTGTGGCGCAGTAAAATGGATAGAACTTTCCTAGCACTCGCCGGCCGCTGCCGCGGCACGCTCGCTTCGCTCGCTCGGCTCGTGCGTGTGTTGGTCGCAGTTCTAACATAACCTAACCTATAGGTTTGCCCTAACCTAATAAATTTGATGTGCAGTCAGTATTTATTTGCTGTGCAATCAGTACTTATGATAAGATTGTTGATTTATTTGATGTAAAAAAGTATATAAATGATGAGATTAAATTGATGGGTGATTATTTATTAGATGTGCAATTAATAATATCCCTTTTTAATATCGCCTAATTAATTTACATAAATATAAATTGCTGATGAAACTCGTAAATATTTACCGCCATATTCCGATTTGATAAAAACTCTCCCGTGTTTTTCTGAAAACAAATTTAACTGACGCAACATTCAAAAGATGAACTATTTAAAAAAACATAGCTCTATAGAAAAACATGCGAAAGTATTGCCATGTTCAATTAAAATGGCGCTTTTAAAAACCCTTTATCAAAAATCATAATTTATTTCCTTCATTATCGCTATTATACCGAAGGGCATGTATGAAGAGGTTGATGAGTGTAGATGAAGCGAAAGAGGTCTGTCAAGATCGTAGCAAGTGGAGGTCCATAGTCTCTGCCTACCCCTGTGGGAAACAGGCGTGATAGTATGTATGTATGTATGTATGTATGTATTATCGCTATTTTCATTGTCAGCAAGTACCTATATCTTGCAATATGCATGACGCAACTTGTACCTCTACTCGTAAATTATTAATAGACGCATTCGATGCACACTGCATACGGTTGCAACACAAGGTTTCTTTGCTTTTTGCTTTAAATAGCACGTAATCACTTTCCAAATAAATGTTATTCTGAGACTATCAATCAAGTGTTAATTATAATTATGAATTTTGGTAGAAGAAAGATGGCTTTGCTTGGCTACTACTTAACATTAAGGCCATACCTAAATTTTCCGGGGTCCAGTGCTGCCCCCATTTAAAATAAATCATTTCAAAGAAAACGGAGATATTATTTAAAATTTTGCTACAACCAAATCCTAGATAACCCTTCAAAGTATTTTATGAACAACTGTTTACAGTTTAAAGTGAGAACGTTAAGCTTTACTACGCACATTTGCGAAAACCACTTTTGGCAAATGTGCGTAGTAAAGCTTAACGTTCTCATTATAAACTGTAAACAGTAGTTCATAAAATACTTTGAAAGGTTATCTAGGATTTGATAGTAGCAAAATTTTAAATGATGTCTCCGTTTTCTTTGAAATTATTTATTTAAAATTGGGGCAGCACTGGACCCCGGAAAATTTAGGTACGGCCTTAAGTGATATGGACTATTTATGTTACTAATTTTAAGTATTACTAACAAAATGCTTTAAATCCCAAGTAAAATCTTATTTTCTATCCTTGTGTAAGGTAATCTCCTTCCCTTGTTTCCAATTTTGTCCTGTTATGTTTTCTTTGTGTTAGTTGTATGTATTTAAGTATTAGGTGTATGTAGGTTTATTATAATCATTGTATATAAGTATGTTTATTATATTGACCGACCCGCACTACCTAATTTGTTATCTTTTTTTTCTATTTAAACGAGGTTGCCTGGAAGAAATAAATTGCTTAGCGATAAGGCTGCCTTTTGCGCACTTCCTAGTTTTTAAGATAATAATGTCCTGTATTTTTCTTTTGTGCAATAAAGGGTATTGTATTGTAAAATGAGTCATGTTACTTAAAATAATAAAACTATTCATTCATTCATTAAAGGTACAAATAATTGTCTTTCAAAGTATTGTAGGTACCTACAATGTAAAGAAAGACAATACTTTTGCAATGTATTTCGCTATACAAGATGCTTTTTTAATCAAGTACAAATATTTTAAGGGGTGATTCAGTCCATCATTGTGAACAACTTTTTAGAATAAATGTACCTACCTTATCAAAATACGAATAAAGTTTTTTCACTTCTCATATTAACTTGTTAACTACTTCGATTTATATGAGAACCAAATATTTTTTTTCGTATTATGCTAAACAATTTAGCCTTTTCTTTTGTATTTGTTTATCAAATACCTAAACAGACAAGCACTTTTGCTACATATATGTGAGAACATGTAAATGGTCTTTAGTATCTAAATAGTTTTATAATAAGTTATTGTGGCCGTATGTTTTCCGAATAAAATAAAATAAAATAAAAATAAACATTTATTGGGAAAAGTTGTTCAGAATGATATCCTGAATCACCCCTTAAAATATTTGTACTTACTTAATTAAAAAGCACCTTATATGTATAATATATAACTTATTTATAATTTTGAACATAACAGTTATGTGCCTGCATGTCTGCTCTCAATAGTGTTTTATTTTACATATTTTAATATACCTAAATCTAATTATGTTTTTCTTCTTATTTAAGAGCTTAGTGGCTCTTGTCGGTGGAGTAAGCGCCAAACTTCTCGGTTCTCTGTCTTACTTTTAGTGCTTGATACGACATAACCCCTGCTTTTTTTTTTGTTAATTTTTATTTTATTTAGTTTATTTTATTCAGGCAACAAACAGTCATGTACAGATATATAACATTATGTGTAAGAAAAGTATATATTATAGACCTAAACCACAGCCTTAACAGTGCCAATAAAGTAAATATTTTAACAATAACGTACTTTAAAGAGAATATTCTGTAACAGATGCGAATGAACAGATGAGTTTTTACTAAGTTAGTATGATTTACTCCGCGGTTTCACAAAAAAAATTAAAAAAAAATTGACCTAGTAGTTATTTGGATATATAATTATATAGGTAATTAATAAATTTTAGATTTTTATAATGACACCTCTATAAATGAAACTTGTAGATTCCCACGACACGTTATATAATAATTTAAATTGACTATGTTCAAAAAAATGTTAGGGCCCTAAAGCTGGCATAGGCAGGTCATCTGTTATCCTTAATCTACCTTCAGTTTGGCGACCCCACCCCAATATCTAAAAGCCGGTCGCTTTCAGCCCCCCGCACCCCGCGAACCCTCGATCCCGAAACCCCGAAATCTGTCCGAAACTCAGTCAGTCTCGGTGGTCCCAAAGTCTGTTGAAATTGAAACGCCGTACTTTTGGAGTTTTGACGAAAACAAACAGTAGATACTTATATCTACAGGGTTATAGCATCAAGGTGACAAAATAATCCTGCTAAGCTCAGAAGGTACGTGTTCTTCAATAGCTTACCCAGAAAAAAATACAAATATGTATATTATTTTTTACTTTTTACTTTTTATACAAAATTTATTGCTAAATTTTTGAGATTAAAAAATTTATGGCATTTTGTTGTTTTAAAATAAAACTGATTTTTAACCACAGACCTACCTACCACTACTAGACTTGCAACGATATTGCTAGAAAGAGACTGTCAAATACAGTACAACGTGAGTGTGAAAGAAACGCTGATATGTTTTTTGTCTCTATCAACGTGGCTGCTATAAGCTGGCCTACTGTCAAAATCTGGGCCAAACAAACCACAAAACGATCGACGAAAGTTAAAGTTAATTTTAGGGATTTTATCATTTAAATGGTGATTTAGGGTTTTATTTAAGCTTATTATAAGTTAGTAACCATAGTGTGTTCTGTGACGTGTGCAAAATATGGGTGGAGGCAACAATCAAAGATAGAAAGAGATGCACTAATGTGGCCACGCACTATGCAGGTCTAGTAGTGGTAGGTCTGTGTTTTTAACGGTATACCACCTAGTATATACCTAGTCTACTGAAAATAAATATAATGTGCTGATATCCTATTAAAAGGAAGAGAGGCATACCAAGAAAGAGAAAAAGAGGAGGTCGGACGAATGAAGACGTTTTGAAAGGGATTAAATTGGAAAAGAATAGCAAACAACAGAATGGTTTGGAAGCAGTGGGACAGACAGCTAACAAAAAGAAATAACAATGTAGGTATGTGTAAATAATACCTGCCGTAATTTAGTCCATTAATTGTGGTCATACTTTATTCTTCCAGTTTGTGTTGGCAACAGCGTTAAATGTCAAGTAAAACGTAATCTAAGTAAGTAGGTACAAGCCACTTTAATATCTGGCTCACCTTGATGAATTTATGCAAACTGCAACGTGCACATTTCTTATTTCAGATACCTGTACATTGTTAGTAAGGTTAAATAATTATTTATTAAAGTTAGTCGTATTTTAAATAAAGAGAAGGACAAAAATGAATTACAGTAAATACTTAATACAAATATTTTAAGTCCCTTGGGATATGCCACTTATAAAATTTTATTAAGTTATATAGGTACCAAATAATGTTATTACTTAAATATATATTTAGAAACAAAACCGTTAAGGTTTTGTTTCTAAATATCAACCTTAGTGTTGGTACTCTCAATTTTACATATAATTGACTAGCAGTCCACCCCGGCTTCGCCCGTGGTACACACATAGCCTATGTCACTCGGGAATAGTGTAGCTTTCCAACGGTGAAAGAATTTTTTAAATCGGCCCAGTACTTTTTGAGCCTATTCATTACAAACATACAAAAATAGGTACAAATCTTTCCTCTTTATAATATTAGTGTAGATTAAATTATGTCACCTCCTTTTATTTTCCAACAATATTGAAAGTAAGTACGTACCTAATTACAAAATATTGAGGAAAGAGAACAATGAGTACAGGTATTCTTGTCATTGTGAGTCACTGAATATCTTTGACATGATGACTGAAGAATCGCATTACATCAATTTACGCCTAATATCCGTAATTTATCTTATGCCGGTTAGACTTAAGTTCATATATGTCTAATACTGCACAAGCAAGACTTGCTCTCAACCTTATCTATAAACTGTCTACTAGTATAAAATGCGCTCTATAAACGGTTAAATAAATCCAAAAAATAAGTTCTATTTACGCTAGTATATAGTACTCTGTGGTCCTATTATAGGTACTTAATTAGTTGTTTAGCTTCTTGTAATTTTCTAGAAATAATTAAATTGTCAAGTTCGACGCAAAGAAAATTAATACTCAAAAAGATTTCAATGAAACCTTTCCAAGTATAGATTTTCGTGCCAATATGATGTGAAAGGCCACAAATGGACCTGCAGTTTACAGCTTTCACTCGAAGCAAATAAATAGTAAATTCAATTTGGCCTTCAAAAAGAAAGTAATTAGGAAAGAAGTTACCTAGGTACCTAAAATTGTTCTAAGAAATTGACAGCTTTTTGACTTGAAAATTTAACAAAGAAACAATTATGTGTGGGCGGGCCTCGTTAAAATTTTAAATAATGAAACGTCAATCAAATTAATAAAGAACATAACAGCAGACCTATAGGTAATATAGGTATTCACGATACATAATACGGTGTAAAAAATACGATCGGCTGTCGCTAGAGGTCGACCCACTTTTGTTTGAGCCATTTTGTAGGTCGTTTATCGCGATTCGTGGTCACTGCCTCGGCAAGGAACGGAATATAACACGAGCAATACAATACAGAAACATTCACTTCGCAGTTTCATCATTACAAATCACCGGCTATTGTTGTGTTCCCAGCAATGAATTAGATGTATGTGCGAACAGTCGTACGCGTTGGTCAGTTCGAGTACATTGGTGCATTCCAAGGCCACATCATTAAGAAATACGTCATTAACGCATACTCTTTATCTTAATTGCAGACGAATCATTATTGCGGTGATACTGTTTTGTAATATGTAAGTATTATCTATAAAACATATAAATCTATAACGTATCTAAATAATAATAAACGGGCAAGTGCGAGTCGGACTCGTACATGGAGAGTTCCGTACCTCCGTACAATGTTTAAAAACTTGTATGACGACTCCCTTTTAGTTTTAAACATAATCTTTTTTTAATATAATCTGTGAAAATTTCAAGTAAGTACTCGTATCTAGTTAATGCCATTACAAAGATCTAGGTAAAATCGCTGAAAACACGTTTTTTGTATGACGACTTCCTTTAATTTTAAACTTTTTTTTATTTTTAGTAGTTGTTGTTATAGCGGCCACAGTAAAACATAATTGGTGAAAATGTCAAGTGTCTAGCTATTACAGTTCAATAGGTAGAGCCCTGTGACAGACGGACAGACAGCGGAGTCTCAGTAATAGGATCCCCTTTGGGTACGGAACCCTAAAAAGTATCTATAACATCACTTAAAATGAAAATAGAAGAAATATATCAAATAGAAATTCAAGAAGACCCTGTGTTACTTTGATAACGAACATCTTGTCTTCGAAGTTTGTCTCAATGTACCAATAAGCGCACCAGACACTCTAGCTCTAAAATGTTTCATGTACCATTCAGCCGAACAAATTACGCCATAAACTCCACTATTATCAATAGAATGAGTACGACTTACAATAATCTTGGATGTTGTATATATTTTTTTTTCAATTCTAAAACCTATTTAAAACTAGAATCTTACAATATTATATGGGATGGCAGATTTAAACAATCATAAAAACAAAAACATTCACAATTTTTGAAGTGCAAACTTCTTTAGCGGCGTTGTGCACATTTTTTGTAATAGGTAAAAAATGTTAAACTCGCGTCAGGACACGTGTCCTGATCGAAAATTCGTAAGACGGAGAGTAGACAGCCGGCGCGCGGCGCGGCGTAGGAGAGGAAGGATCCCCCTCTCTTTCTACGGTGCGGCGAAAATGTATGCCTGCGCCTGCTGTTTCGTTTAGCTGAGAGATAAACTTTTTAATGTAATATAAATTGTCATGTTTGTGTACGATAGCGCAATAAATAAATATTATAATCTACCACATAAATGATAGTACTTTTATACTGATAATTAAAGCAATTCGTGCAAAATTATTCCCTAACCATTTCAAAATATCAAAAATGCACAACGTTAATATTCAAGTTTTCACTTCTGCCGGCACTCCCGGAGTGCAACCCGTCGTTTTTTTATAACTTGATTCACACGTATTTGTGCTTGGGTTAATATTATAGTCTTATTTAAAAAAAAAACCTGTTATTGGCTAAAAATGACATTTATCTGTAACCTACCATACTGTTTGTAAAAGGCTGTTGTTTTTTAAGAAATAAATAAATAGAAACAACTAATATATCTTTAAGGCCGTACCTGAATTTTCCGGGGTCCAGTGCTGCCCCTAATTAAAATAAATCATTTCAAAGAAAACGGAGACATCAGTCCTAGATAACCCTTCAAAGTATTTTAGTTTACAGTTTAAAGTGAGAACGTTAAGCTTTACTACGCACATTTGCAAAAAACGGCCACTTTTGGCAAATGTGCGTAGTAAAGCTTAACGTTCTCATTATAAACTGTAAACAGTAGTTCATAAAATACTTTGAAGGGTTATCTAGAACTTGGTAGTAGAAAATTTTTAATAATGTCTGGGTTTTCTTTGAAATGATTTATTTTTAATGGGGGCAGCACTGGACCTCGGAAAATTGAGGTACGGCCTTAAGCGCCTATCGCTAATTTAAATTTTCTGTTTTTTCTAAAGGCTGACTGGTAGGGAATGCATTAGCATTAAGTCCACCTTTTGTACCATTGTAGTCAATAAAGTTTTAATAAATAAATAATATAATAACTTGCTAATACCAAATCCTTGACCTTTCGGTTATCTAACTCATACAAACATTATGATAAATGGCGATAAAGTGTGTTCCGTCGCTGAATCATACATGATTAAGCTATGAATTCTTTTCCAAAAAGTTATTTCAAAAATGATCAATTTGTTTTTTTTAATCGGTTGGTTTTACTGATAAATAGATAGATCTCTAGATAAAAAATAAGATTAAAATTAAATAAAATCCTACTTACTACAAATTTAAACGACAAAATTATAAAATGTAATTTATATTTACAAAGCAAATAAAAATGAAAATTACTAGGTATGACGATTTCTATGTCCTACAACGGCTACAACCTACAAATTGACAAACATTAAACTTTACTAGCGGACCGAAGACAATAAAATTGATGACTACACGCAATTAATTTAATATGTTTACAACTGTAAATAAATACAACTGTTAAATTTACTATTGTGACTTAGCTTTTATTCAATTTCAATCTTGTTTTGTTTGAAATATCTGCCAATATCACCAATTGATTGCAAACTGTAGCCACGACAGTAAAAATACTCGAAGGGCTTTTCGATTAATTTTTCTAGTACAATGAGATTATTTTAAGTTATGTATATCTAATTAATTTATCAACGGTACATATTTTATCACCATCTTACTCGTATACTGGATCTAACAAAATATACTGAAACTATTTTAATGGTGAATTCAGTCCATGTACTTGAACAACTTTCCCCAAGGAACATATATCGAAATATGATTAATATTTTTTGGCCTCCCATACAATTTGACCGATCAGCTGATCAGAGTCTCTATGGAAAGAAAAAAAATATTTTTGATATTTCGATATAAGTTCCTTGGGGAAAGATATTCCTGGGACTGAATTCACCCTTAAAATAGTTTCAGTATATTTTGTTAGACGTTATATATTGCTTAAAGGGTTGGAAACTATTTGTTTTGGCAAGTTAAGACTGGAAGTTATTATTTGCTATTTCATGTTTTATATGATAAAGGCTAGATAAAGGGAAACATTCGGTACCTAATCACTTATTAATTACTATATACCTAATTTTATTTACCTATTTATGAAATTTTTTTTTTCGAAAGTAAGGCCAGGCAAGAGAGTAAAACCAATATACACTCAAATGAAGTTGTCCGTCGTAATAGAGAAGGTGAGAGGTTTTCTTTTTTTACCAAGTAAACAAGTTAGTCCGCGTTTTAACAAATTGCCAGACACAATATAAATAACAATTGATTTACGTCTATACCTAGGCGTGTTGTGTCCTTTTATGTGTTAATATAGATAGTATTCATATAATGAGAAACGGCTTTATATACTTACCTAATGCAAGGATGAGTTCGAGATCGATATTTTTCCCGACAATACTAAATAATTTTTTCAGTTTAGGTATATCAGCAAAATGGAAGCAACTCGGTGCATACCATAATTGAGTTACTGATAAACAAACAAGGCCGAGCACTGTGGTGGCCGATAACAGGCGAGGTGACCGCAAATGCCGATGTTTTCTGCCTGAGAATCGGTTCACCTATCATGTTTACTTTTTGTACTTATTTATAGACATTGATGTATTATCTCTTGTAATTTTGTAGTATTTTTCGAGTTCTGATACCTGATAAAGATACTTCTGTCTGTACTCTATTTATTCTATGCATGTTTCAAAACCACAGAGTTAATAACGAGAAGAAAGTATGTGGCAAATAAATTTAAGCACCTTTATAACGTATCTAGTTTTATTATAATTTTAATCTATTTTCCTGCAAGATACTTGAAGTTTTTAAATACGTTTTGCATTAAATGGTATCTAAGAATTTAATAATATTAACTACTATTCATCTTAAAAAAAAACCGCTATCTGAAACAAGTTATTATAAAATCTTTATCCAAACAGAGTAAAACTTGTTTATATAGTTGCTTTTGCAATACACTACCAGTGTAGTGTATTGCAAAAGCAATTAGGTGCTTACTATTTAGAAATGAAATTGCATCGGCAGTGGCATTCAACGTCATTGAATAGCTTGAATAACAGAAACTTGTAGACAAATTATTAGTACTAGCTGGTTACAGAGATGGCAGCACACAAATTAGTAGCAAACCTGTGAAAGGTACTCGTAGGTAATATATGTATCTTTAAATACTAGGAAAATAAGTACTTATTAAAATTTTATTTTTGCTCCTACTTTGCTCTCATCGCACGTGCAAATTTCGGTTGACCCTTTACAATTTTTGTAATAAAGTTGAAAAAATAAAATAGGTAAAAAATGTAGTGATATATTAAAAAAGACACCAAATCTCTTCTCAACATGTTTTTTAAATAATAAAAATATGACGGCGTCGCTAAATTGGGAACCATCTTTTTATTAGAGGTCGGTCAATGATGATATAGTCGCAAGTTGCAAACAAAGTCGCAGGCAATAGCCATAAAAATATTCATAAATAGGCAATACAAACAACGCACAGTAAAACCCGTAAAAACGATTGCGTGCCGACAAAAGATGGAATAAAACCGAGAAATATTGAGTTCTTACCGTAAATAAATAACGATATTTGAGCAGGCTTACCCTTCTATAATGTGATTATATTATTGAAGCGATTAACATTAAATAAACAGCGGCAGTGTAAAGTTACGCGATATGAAGTAATACTTGGCATGCACAGCACTGGTGTTTGTTGACATTCTAATGGCAATATCGATGACATATATGACGAAATGCAGGTACAGGCATAGAGTTCTAAATGAATGAATGAATGGATGTTCTGATACACATAAATAGGTAAACTCGATACTAATTGGAATGAAATACACTATACGTCTTTATCCCTAATGGGGCAAACAAAGCATTTTTACTAAGAAGAGTAAGGCAGAGAACCAAGAAGTTTGGCGCATACTCTATTCAATAAGGAGAAGAAGAAGGCTCTAAGCAGACAGAGCCTAGGGCCGCAAGGCCACTTTTAGCGTGATGGTGATCGACAAGATGTAGAAAGGAATCAAAATAATATGAGTTAGCAACACATCGTGTTCGCATATTCCCTCGATCGGCTTTTACGATCTGCGCGGGAAGAGAAGCAGTTGGTACATTCTAAGTGTTTTCTTTTCCCCCAAGAATGTATCAGTATTTTGGAATAAATTATCGCTATTTATCTAGATATTGAGCCTTATAATTATAAAGTTCATAATCTAACAAATTAATTTTTTCATTCCTTATACCATACATTTGAGGAGTTTTATAATTATTTTATTGCAATTTCTTTTTATTTTTATTTTTATTTGTAACACTTGTAATTTACATTATAAATCAAGTAAAACGACACAGCGATTACATTGTCAAGATAGTTAATAACAGATTTTTAAAGTTGTTGACGACCTCTTAAAACCTCTTTAAAAATAAATAAGTACCTACCTACTTATCTACCGATGTTTTTCATAAAGTTATACCAAGTTATACCTACCTTCAAAGGTTGACAAAGGTAAATTAACGTAGACTGGTCTGATGGTGCAACTAATAAAGTTAACTTTCATATTAATCAACATGAGATTACCAAATATAAAAAACATTAAACAAAAAACATACACGAAAAAAAACATAATTACGGGTATCTACAAGTTTATTTGCTAGGTAAATAAAAAAAAGCCCTGACTGTCATGAACGCCGTCTAGTAGCGGAACTTGATATCCTTAGCGCCATCTATTATGTGCTAGAGAAAGCCCTGACTTTCAAGTGCTAACCCTAAATAACTTTTAAACGGCTGAACCAATTTTCATCAAAAATAGCTATAAACCACCGCAAGGAAACTTGATTTCACGCAATTTTTTTTTTTTTTTGTGCTTTGAAATTGGCCCATCAGTTCGAGCGGTACCACAGAATACATAAGAGTCAAAGCGGTACGATGCCACAGACAAACAGACATTAGCGTCAAACTTATAACACGTCTTTTTTGTCGGGTAATAAAAACAAGTCTAAAATATTCATAATAATAATAAAAACTAACCCTGTATTACTGATGTCAATAAGGTTACAAATTTCGGGTTACAAGCATAATCTTTATTATATAATTGAAATAAAGGAAACCGTAACCAAGAATGCTTGCTCGAAACGATGTCGAAATAAGTTTTTGTGAACTTATTTCTTACGTCGATTTAATTAACGAGGGAACGTCAGTAGCTTGTGTAAAAGTTTATTAGTGTGAATATTATCTTATCACTCACGCTTTAATGTTTAAATACGTAGTCATAAAATTATAAACATTAATGCAGTGTTAAATGTAATAAATTTTAATTTTGACGGCTGAGAACTGGTTGTCAGTGTCATATTTATTTTGTTGCATTTTAATAGACGACTTGTATGAAACGCCATACTTGTGTGTGACCGTAATACCTACTATATGTATGCAAGGTCTAACTAAATATACTGAAACTATTATAAGGGTAAACGTAGTCCATGATTCTGAACAACTTTCCCCAAGGAACATATATCGAAATATGAAAAATATATTTTTACATCCCATACGAATGAGCGATCATCTGATCCGAGTTTGTATGGAAAGCAATGTATAAGTCAATGATGAAAAGCCAAACATTATTTTACATATTTTCCATGTTTATGTTCCTTTAGGAAAGTTGTTCAATATCAAGGACTGAATTCACCCTTCAAAAAGTTTCAGTATATTTTGTTAGACGTTATATGTTTTAGCCTATGAGTATGACTGAAATACTAGAGGGGAGGGTGACACATGCGTATTATCGAACCTGAGATGGTTTTCAAGAATTTTCTTTTTGAAGAACCTTATTGTTTCTCGAAAAAATCCACAATTAAAGTACCTAAATATAGGAAAATCTTACTACTTTCTTCAAAAAATACACCTAGGTACTGCGAAACCGGGCGGTACCGGTACCGAAAACTATTATTTCTATACAAATTCGTGATTTGCTAAAAATTATTTCCACCATGTTTTTTAATGTGTCTCTATTGCATAATAGAATTCTTATTAGAATTAAATACGAACTATAACAAAAATCATTACCCTCCCTTCAAACGCTCCGTCGGCTAAAAACTGGAGCGAAGGCAAATTCAATAAATAAGAGATGAGCTACCTATGAAGTTACGCCCAGTAACACGCAGACGCTACTCGTTCCATCCAACGTACAGTAGTGATATGTAGCATATAAATAAGGGCATGTATTTAAATCGATATCTGTATATTCCCTTTTTTCAAACAAAATATATTAAAGTTTCACCAAACATACTGAATTGCACACTAATTATGGACACTAAATAAATCAAATTTAGTATACTGTTTAATGGTATTTGCAGAACTGTTTTACTAAACGAATAAGGGTAGTATTTAAACGCAAATCAAAATTACTGATTGCACAGCAAAATACTCAACTGAAAATATTACAAAACAAACTGCAATTTATATTTGTGGCGTAGTAAAATGGATAGAACTTTTCTAGGTTCGTTGGTCGCAGTTCTAACATAACCTAACCTATAGGTTTGCAACATAGTAAATTTGATATGCAGTCAGTATTTATGATGAGATTGTTAATTTATTTGATGTAAAAAAAGTATAAAAATGATTAGATTAAATTGATGGTATGATTATTTATTTGATGTGCAATTAATAATATGCCATAAATAAGTACCGATATAACCTTGAGTGCTGTGCACAACTTTGTTTGTTGTATAATTTTAAATAAAAAAGCGACTTCAATTTTTGATCTTTCTTCGTCAGTTCCAATTCACCGAAACACACTTTCTGAATGCAAATGCTTGATGTTTTGACAAGAAGATCATAATCAGTATGATTCATTTTTTTTTCAGGATCATGGGACCAACTTGCATAGGTATATTTATATGTGGGCCACATAGAAAAGTCTCTTCATCGTCATCTTCATAGTAAATTCATAGTAAAGAGAAGAAAAAAAAAAGTAAGTATATTATAATAGTACTTAATAATAATACTACTAAAAGTATACTGTTCAAATTTTCTAAATTCGGTGAAAAAAGGAAAAGTTATTGAGGAACTCTTAAAAAAAACATATAGGTACATTAGAACTGAGAAGCTATTTAAGCGATTTTAAAAAAGGAGGAGATTCTTAATTCGAATGTGTATGTTTTTTTATGTATGTTTCCGATTTAGAAAATTCTTTTTTGTTTCAAAGGGTATATAACGTCTCGCAAAATATACTGAAACTTTTTAAGGGTTGATTCAGTCCATGATACCTACTGAAAAACTTTTCCCAAGGAACATATATCGAAATATAAAAAATATTTTTTTGCTTTCCATACAAACTCAGACCAATCAGCTGTTCGCTAACTTTTATGGGAGGCAGAAAACTGTTTTTCATATTTCGATATAAGAATGTTCCTTGGGGAAAGTTTTTTACTATTTTTTCAGTATATACTGAAAACCTTTCCGATTATATTGAAATATGAAAAATAGTTTTTTGATTGAATTCACCCTTAAAATAGTTTAAGTATATTTTTTAGATCCTGTATATGCAAGTTGGTCCTATTGTCACCAGGTAAAGATCTGATGATGGAAGCCTCGATAAATTGAGGGAACTTCTTTATTATTCTATGCACACATATAGTGATTTTGATGCTTTTGTCAAGACATCAAGCATTTGCATTCAGAAAGTGGATTTTGGTGAAGTGGAACTGATAAACAAGACCAGAAATTGCAGTCGTTTTTTTTTTTAATTATTTTAAGTCGCTTTGAAATTGGTATTCCAGTAATAATTCCGGTTTAATAGTATCTAAGTACATTATGAACTAATTAGGTATAGGTATTCTATTTCTTCATTTTGAGCCCAGGTTTGTTGGATGAGAGGTATTTTGGTTTTTTCTGCCGACTGTCCCTCTGTATGTATGTACGCTTACATTTTTTAAACTGCGCAAAGGAATTTAATGTAGTTTACATCAATAGATAGAAGAAGAGGTACTTACATGTATAATATCTACATACGTAATCGCAACGATGTCGTGTCTATGTATGTACTTATATCGAGGGCAACCCAAGCAATTTTTAAAAGTATACCTGAACATTAAATCCTTGACCCACGAAACGGTAGGTGACCTTGGTTACCTACCTTTAGCGCTAACTGTAAGTTTTAACTTACAAATTTTTCATTCGCATTATTCCATATTAAAAACATGTTTACACTAGACATATACGATTTTTTAGATAAGATTATTTGCACTATATTCACCATCTTGAGGCTCGCAAACAAGTTATAGGTCGACCGAACAACGTTGGTAGTTGCAGAGAGAGCGGGGCCGACCTCAAGTGACGTCACGGAGGTCGTTCCAACGCTTCCTACTATGTGTTAAGTCGCAGTCGTTCTACATAATAATAATACTGCTTTACATGATGTAAATGTAGTTTTATAAAGTATAAAGATTAAAGGTATTGGATAATATCATCAGACAAAATATTTGTTTGTTATTTTACATTATTAACTAGGTATGTTTTTTAGCTACGAGTCGTAGAAGCTGCCTGTAAAAAAGGGACGGACTAGAAGCACTAGAGGCGAAAATACTTACCTAATAAATTAATATTGGCTAAAAGACCATAAATAAGTTGGTAATATAATTATATACAACGTGTTAATGAACTTACGCAAAACCTCTCAGATGGTTCCTCAGCCCATTAAACTGAACAACTTTTGTTCTACAACATTCCCAAAATGCCAAAAATAAAATTCGGATTTTCATACAAATTGACACGAGCTGATCAGTTTGTAAGAAAATTCAAATTTTTTTTGGGTTTTGTGAAAGTTCTAGAACAAAAGTTGTACAGTTTTATGGGTTGAGGTACCTACCATCTGAGAAGTTTTGCGTTACTTCATTAACACGTTGTACAACTAAATATACTTACTGAAACTTTTTCAAAGGTGAATTCAGTGATACTGAACAACTTTACTCAAGGAACATACCTACCTATATCGAAATACAAAAAAATATTTTTTTGTTTTCCATACAAACTCGGATCAGATGATCGCTCAACTTTCTCTACCATAGACTGAATTCACCCTTAACATAGTTTCAATATATTTTATTACACCCGATATAATGTTTGTTTTTCTTTTCATCTTTTGCAATTATATAATCGCCTCATTCTTTTAAAACTTGCAGCTACTTACATATCTTCTTAGTCTTAGTTCTTTATATTGTTAGCCTATATACTGCTAGACTAAATAACCTATCTTCAAATGAAATAATATTTAGCACCGATCGCACTTTACTTGGCTTAGTATCAGGGTATCAGTTAAAATTTATTTAAAAAAAATCTGTGCCATATTCATAGTCAAGAAAACGTGCCACGTGCCACCTAATATGACCTTCACCTAAGTGACCTAACTTGTATAAAGTGTCATCAGCTAAAGAAAAATGACTTTTTTTTACGAACTTATGTTTTGAAAATAACAGTATGAATAACTTTAAAACAATGTTATTTTAGGCGCAATGCACTCAACGTTGCAGTCGCAGCGGGCTGCATTGCACGTTTGATCAATTAATTGATACGGCACGGACGGGAAGTATGAATATTGATGAAAGAATCGCTTTGTCGTCCCCGGTCGCTTCTAACATTATCTTATTTTTTGAATCCCGTATTTATAGACTTTTGAGAAGTTGAGTAATTTGATTGCACGTTTGGTTCGTTACGTACCAACATAATTATCATCTAAATTTAACGAATTAATCATTTCTTTTTCTATTTTTATTTAAAAAAAAAATATTGTTGTGTACTGATGTTATTTTTACATACATATTTAAAAAATTTTAAAATAAACAATTGAAATACATTTACTTAGGTTCTAAAAACTGAAAAACCAGAAACTAGATGTTAGTTTCAAACTCCGAAATGTAAAATTTTATATTTTGGTATATATGGTGTATGGCTTGGCGTAATAATATGGAGAACGGTTAAAAAAAGTCTGGATTTTTTTTATAAAAACATTTTTATGAGTAGTTTTATTAGATACAAATATGTTAGATTCTTGTCAACAGTTGTTACTTTTCTTTTTTCTATTTTACGTTGGCCTAGCACCTAACAATCGTTAACTTTGAATATAAGTGAAAAGTAGATTTTAATAACCACAGAAGAAGTATTTTAGTTTAGCGCCCATTCATTAACCACAAAACATTACGATCTTTCAGAAAATCGTAAAAACTTTAACTAAACTGCTTTAGAAAGAAGTTTAAAAAATTACAAAGCAAAACAATACAAAGTTTTTGTTATTACTTGCGGTTTGAATCGAGCAAGGTCGCAGCGAGTAGTTCGAGAAGCAGTATTTTTGCGGGCTTTACATTGACTGCTACTGACTTTGCTGTTACAAGTATTTGAGAACTGTGACAGCAATGTACCGTAATGTATTGGTATAAACAAGTTGACAAAAGATTCAGTAGAAATCGCTTTAGTCGTGTCGTCACCGCGTGATTGTCAACAGTCGCTCGCTACGCCAACGCAACACTACGTTCGATGCAAACGTGATTTGTCTACTTATAAGGCCGTTAATACTTTTTTTCATCTATGGTACTCAATGGAAATATTTCTTCGCTTCTCAAATCATTTTCCCTTTTATTATATTTTTTGAAATTGTAAGTTTACCGTCATGTAGATTTAATTAGTTGGCTGCTGTTTGTAAATAAGATCTTAAAATTTGTTTGCATAACGATCCACAGTCACTTCTACCAAAGTTTTGCCTAGTATCAGTGGGTATACAGGTACATAAAATAGGTAAAATAACCTCAACATTACATCGAAGCTCCAAAAACTTAAAAAAACAGTGGCACTCCGGGAGTACCGACAGAAATGAAAACTTGAACAAGGTAGTGTCGGTTACGGTAACAGTGTCTCAAGTTCAATGGTTTTTCCCAGATTTAGAAAAAAATGCCCAACGCGCCTTATGAAGTTTTCACTTCAATATTATATTTGATGGTTAAGGCCGTACCTGATTTTTCCGGGGTCTAGTGCTGCTCCCATTAAAAATAAATCATTTCAAAGAAAACGGAGACATTATTTAAAATCTTGCTACTACCAAGTCCTAGATAACCCTTCAAAGTATTTTATTAACTACAGTTTATAATGAGAACGTTAAGCTTTACTACGCACATTAGCCAAAAGTGGCCGTTTTTCGCAAATATGCGTAGTAAAGCTTAACGTTCTCACTTTAAACTGTAAACAGTAGTTCATAAAATACTTTAAAGGGTTATCTAGGACTTGGTAGTAGCAAAATTTTAAATGATGTCTCCGTTTTCTTTGAAATGATTTATTTAAAATGGGGGCAGCACTGGACCCCGGAAAATTTAGGTACGGCCTTAATGATTACTTACGCCACTACATATGGACCATTTATATATATTTTTTTTAACAGTGGACGTAGTCTCGTACTACCGCTCGGGTTTGACAGAATAATATTACTCTTTCTTTAATTAAGTCTTTGCAGTAGTCGGGTAAAAATTGTGAAAGGTAGGTAGTTAAACTATTAAAACCAAAGTCACCTTAATGGTAGTTAAATTAACAAAAAAATGACGTCGCGTCATCATGTCATGTGCGTCACGTAACCAGGAGCAGCGGGCAATGTACGCGCTGACTCGTTGACTTGGCCACGTTCGCTCGCGTGATCGCCTTTTCGCGTTCACCTCAATTCTGTTCTGTGCATTTCTGTGCGCGCTGCTCGCTAGCGACGAACTTGCGATGGTGAGTTGTGACGCGACCGCGACGCAACCGCGCGCTCTCGTTTTGTTTTTGTACAACAGTATAATGTCGATAAGCCATAATGGATGCGGTTTTTACACACACAACTGTAAAGACGTTTAAGGAATTACAATATGAATGATTTGCCAGTAATACTGAGATATAAGATACTGTTGATTAAATGTCTGGTCTAGCGGGTTGCATTTTTTGTCTGTCTGGCCGTGGAAAACGGTTTTATTGCTTTGCCTACCTGATTTGCCGGTATGATCCTGATCCGTTCTGGTCACGCAAACAAAGACCAGAGTTTAAGTGTCTACACTCTACAATTCTGCAATTCGTAAAAGATTTTAAGATTGATTCAAATCAGTAGTAGGTAATAATATTTTTAGATTTTCCTTTTAACTTTAGAAATTGTGTGTTTTATTTTAATAAATGGGGTTAAGAATAAATCAACCGGTAAAGGTATCCGATGACCTACAGCCTTGAATACCTTTAATAGATGATTTGGTATTCTTTTCTGGTAAACATTGTAATCATTGTTGTATATTATATTTACCTACCATTTGTTTCGATCAATACTCACCAGAGTAAGTAAATCTTTACTATAGGTAGACATACACCGAAAACCGTGAGTGTATCATTTCTATAATGGATGACTCATCGCTCGTTTACCTATTTCTTACAATATTTACTGGAAAAGTACAATTAGCGGTCATTACTTGAATATAAACGCGTACCTACTGCATCAATTTGCTTCTCTCATTTAATTTCCTTGCGATGGCTTCAGGAAATTCATTTAAGCTTTGACATTGGTTTTATGATTCAATCTTCCTGTTATCGAGTGGGGTATGTCTTCTAGCTAGTCGACATGATTGGTAGAAGGACGGTGCTAATAAATTGCTATAATTAACGCGAAATAACTCCGTTCGTCTTGAACATTGGAAAATACCGGAACGTAGGTATTTCACACGTCGATGTTAGCAAGTCATGCCTACATCCAATTCCTAATTTCGTAATGTGGTTAAAAGGTTTTCTAGACGTATCGACCTAGGTGACCCAAAACAAGGCCTAGAGACTAAAGTTCGATGTCTGCTGGGTCGGACGAAGGACATAATTATGCGCTATTCTCTAAAGTACGTTTTGCAGTAACCACTGATATATAATGTTGAGTGATTGGGGTAAACAGGAGCATCTGACTGGATTTTATAAAGATTTATTAAGACGTCCGAAAATAATGGCCTTGCCTCAGCCTTACATACAAGATTTAATACACTCTGTCTATTATTTTTGAACCATGGGTACTTAATTTAATTTAAATAAACTATATACCTATGTTGGAATAATATATAAAATAAATTACTCCTTTTTAAGGTTCCGTACCTCAAAAGGAAAAAACGGATCCCTTATAGGATCACTTTGTTGTCCATCTGTCTGTCAAGATCCTTTTTCTCAGGTATCGAGCTGAAGTTCATATCAAATACTCAAGTCTACTGTCCCTTAGAGCTTAAAAATTAAACTTCTAAGCCAACACAATCAAAAGATACAGTGTTTTATGCCGCAAATTTTTGACACTCGCAAGGGAATTAAAATCTACAAGGGTACCTATTTCCCGTAAACTTAGAACTTTGAAATTTGGTACAAAGCAACGTAGGAAAAATTGCGTAAGCATACATTTTTAGTTACATCATATAATATTAAATTAGTAATTTTAAACTTACTTATAGGTACCTATAAGTTTGTACGAAACCATTGGTGCGCGAGTCCGACTCGCACTTGCCCGGTTTTTAATGTATAAATGGGATATCCAAATACTATTTAATTGTGGTCTTTTAGAGTTGTATGTTATCTAGTTTGTTATTACGAAACTCATAAAATGTAAATACCTATATTGACTTGACAAATGAATTGCTGCTTTTACACTGATAGGTTTTATTTATCATACAGAAGGAAGGCCACGTGAGCGTACAGCGTGTACCTATCAATCTGTCAATCCCCACTACAGGTATACTTACAACACGTAGACATGTATTATCGCATGATAAGAAGTAATTGCTTCATTTTTGTACGAATCTATTGCTGATAATGATAACGATAATACCTATGGGCCATGAACTTTACTGTAAATATTCGGTCATAAATTCATAATAATTCCATTTTGAGAATAAGGAAGTTTTAAATTTGTGTTGCATAAAATTATCCAACAGCAATTTATGATGTTTTCGTTATTTATTATTCAAGACGAATTATATGACCTTGCAGGTAGGTACTTAGCCTTAGTACACTCATCTCGATCAGTAAAGGTTATTTGGTCCATAGCATTGAATTGCGCACTTACATGGTTGTTTTTGTTGATAAATTGTATTGATTCTTAATTTATTTGTCTTCTCATAATAGGTATATGTAAGATATACCATTTGGTGACATTGCTCCATAAATCATGAGCATAATTAAGCACCGTCGCGTCACGTACCTACTTGTAGACCTTTTCTCGATCCCCACCATTCAATTTCACTTTACTTCAATCGCTTCGCATTATCAACAATCCACGTACCTACCTACCATCAAGTATTACAATACCTTCCCATGCATCGAGGTCATTTGTTCCAATTTGCTAAAACTAAACACAACCTTGTCTATACCTACACGATTAATACTGGGTGGCGCAAAAGTACTGGCACTAAAGAAAATACTTTTATTTTTTTTATATGACATTTTCTGTCATTCTGTTGTTGAAAATTGTGTAGTGAACAAATGTAAAATACACTGAAAATAAACATGGACCGTTTTACTCCCCAAGAACGTGGAATAATTGTGTCAATGTTCTTACGGAATAATTCATCAGTGATAAGAACACAACGTGAATTTCGTCGACGATTTCACCACCGTCCGGCACCGATTGGTCGCACAATTCGACGCTTTGCCACACGCCTTGAAGCAACTGGCTCAACATTGGATAGACCTAAGTCTGGGAGACCAAGAACAGGCCGTTCAGCTGAAAATATCGATGCTGTGCGCGAAGATGTGGAAGAGTGTCCAGAAACATCAACGAGGCGACGTGCCACGCAATTGGGCATTTCCAGACGGACCCTGCAGCGTATTTTGGTGAAAGACTTAAAGATGTTCCCGTATAAAACTCAAATGACTCATCAGCTGCTGCCTGCTGACCACCGAGCTCGTCTAGATTACTGCCAGCGCGTCATAAACCTCAACCTTGAAGAGGATGATTTTCCTTCAAAATTGGTTATGAGTGACGAAGCGCATTTCCATCTCTCAGGGCATGTCAATAAGCAGAATACTCGGTTCTGGGGCACTGATAATCCGCGCATTATTCAAGAAACACCTCTACACCCACTAAAAGTTACTGTATGGTGTGGCATCTGTGTTGACAGAGTGATCGGACCCTATTTTTTCGAAGACGCTGGAGGCAATGCGATAACTGTCACTGGAGAACGCTACAGAACCATGTTACGAGAGTTTTTGATACCCAGTTTGGACGAATTGGGGCTGGAGCACATCTGGTTTCAACAAGACGGCGCTACGGCACACACAGCGCGCGACACTATGGACTTAGTGAGGGACGCTTTTCCAGGCCGAGTTATCTCTCGTTTTGGCGATTTGCCTTGGCCTGCAAGATCACCCGATCTGACCAGTCCAGACTTCTTTCTTTGGGGTTTTTTGAAATCTCGGGTGTATGTGAACAAGCCACAGACTCTCGCAGCTCTAAAAGAAAACATTCGTCAAGAAATAACGAACATATCGCAGGAAGTGTTACGGCAAGTTATGCAAAATGTCATAAATAGGGCTCAAATGTGTATCAACTCTGGAGGTCACCATTTAAAAGACATCATCTTTAAATCCTAATGGTACGAAATTTAATGGCACAAATATACATTTAAAAAAACCTAAATCTAGTTTTCTAATTTAGAAAAAATGTTATAGCTGAACCAAATAGGGTCTTTACTTTTGCGCCACCCAGTACAAGGTTCTTAACTATGACGATAACGCTTAGAACCTCTAAAATCAATTATATCACTCAATCGTGATTGATCAATCGAAATTAATTAATGACGATGACAACACTTCGCTTTTACAGTGCATTTAAAATTGACGTAAAATGGTCTCCCAAGCCGGATCACGCTCCATCCAAATCCACAGCTTCTCATTACTTCGCCGTCAGTTGATTTGATGCTATATCAATTAGTGCGTGCCCGGTGCCAGATGCCTTTCAACAGAAAACCAGTTTCGGTCCCTTTTATCGCGGCGCTCGAACGTAGCCAACCTTTGTTTCTACTTTATAACTACTTACACGGCGTACTCAACTATAACAAAGCTGAAATTCATCAAAACAATACAACGAGCTCAATGAAACTTTAACTACTTTTAAAAGTGTCCATTGTGCTCGAGTTACATAAAATTCAATTATGAAAGAAATTTAAACCGACACAAAAGTAAATCAATTGTGTCCGGTCTCAAAAAAAGTTGGTGAAGCATTTGCCTACCTGCTAATTAGACAAAGAGCTCGCAATCGCCGCGTCAGTGACAACTCGATACACAAACATGCACACACTGATACATCCGAGGATACGGTAGTGTACGTTTGCTACGCGCTCTGCGGGCGGGAATCGGGTGAGAATCGGCGGGCAAACGGGCGGGATCGCGCGTCTGACCGTGGGCACCTATCGACTCACACTGGGTTCAGTGCCTGGCCGCAATGCACGCGGCATTCATTCGAGCAACGGGCACGAGCGAACGCGGTGAACAGCTGATGGGCCGGCTGCCTTAGCGCACACCTGTGAACGTACGCACTCTCTCTTTCTCGCACGCTGCCGCAAGCGCACCATCTTGCCCTGAAATCGGTGACGTTGGAATAAACCCCGTGTGAACGGCAGTCATGTCATGTGGCGGTATCTGTAGCACAGCAGCTTCTTGTGTCTTGCTTGAGAGTTGTTGCTAGGCCACCTGCATTGTATGGTTGGCCGTCAGCACGTTAATATCTTGGGATAATTTGTAACGTAGGATAAGTGGAAGTAGCTTTACAAATAAACTGGTGTCATATTTCAATGGTGTCATTTAAAAACAGAAAGTATACGAATTCAACTTAGCAAAAGTAATTTAACATTACATTAAAATTCAACTTGACTACGAATACGTAAAAAAAATCATACTAATTTTTATACTACTAAGCTTCGTTATTCTTTCAAGGGTAGATATAAAGAGAAATAAGTGATTCATGGTAAGAATTTTCATCAACAATGGCCGTGACAATGGGTAGAGGGTACAGGTAGGTAGTAAGTATAGGTAGATAAATATAATAATCACCTTTTATGCCGTGTTACTTCCGGCCTAGAATAGGACCACTCCATCTCTTCATATCAATGTTGTGAAGAGGTGTTTAAAGGACAACAACTCGCTTGGAAATGCAGTTTAACCCTAAAACTGCATTCCCAAGGAGGGTAGGTTGACGTGGGGTGCGGCCGGTTTAAACTGTTCCGGCTAAATCTTCTTGATCCCGCATATTCAATTATTAATATTGGTAGTAACAATGGGTACAGAAATTATAAGGATTCCACCTCTTTCTGTGAATGTCGTAAGAGATGACTAAAGGACTAAGCACAAACATCTCGTGCTGAAACAGCATTCCCAAGGAGGGTTGACGTCGGACTACGGCCGGTTTAAACCATCAATGTTCACCCAAGGATACATTCATTTTATTTCTGGAGAAGAAGAAGCGGTACACCGCACCCCGGGCTCCAGAGCAATAGCTGAGGATGCAACTAGGATGTGCTAAAGTGAAAGGATTGAAAATATATAATTACCTATCATCATCATCAGATCTTTTTTTAGTCTCCACTGCAGGAGCAGGACCCTCTCTGTACTACCAGAGCCATATATTAGCCAGAACAGTCAGAGGATTTGGCCTACACTCTCCACGCTAGCCACACCTCATCAATTACCTAAACAAAATTAATTTTAGTGAAATACAACAATCCATTATTTTGAACAACTTTTTCCAACAAATTTAAAATCGAAATACAAAAACAAATTAACTTCCCATACAAAACTTATTTAAATTAGAGTAAGATGTTACTGTGGAGAAAATTAATAAATCATTTTATTTATTATTATTTATTTATTTATTAAATCGAAGTAGTCATGTGATCTAGTTACTATAGGAAGTAAACATTTTCAAAATAAGCTTCATGGGGATTTTGCACTATATACCAAAGATAATATTAGACTATACCTAAATAAACGTGGTTGCAAGGCTATTTGCCAAATGGTAACTATATTTAGGATACTAATCTATTTCCAAGCACCTAGTTACTAACATTATTGAATAATAATGCTAGTAACAATAGAATTATTATAGTAGATGGTGTTTGGATGTAACGTCAGATGTGGTCAGATTATATTAGTATAGTCTAAGTTAAGATAACCATTATACTAACATATGTATACTGAAACTAATTTAAGAACAAAATTAGTCATAGTATTGAAAAACTTTCTCCAATAATCGTATAATTACAAATATTTGATATGATGAATAGAAAAATATTTTTTCTTAAAAAAATATATATTTTTATTTTCATAACCCGTAATACATCGAACTACGGGCTATACTAGAGCACTAAAACACAGAATACATAAGATTTCAAAACTAAAGTATAATTAAATTAAAATAACAGTCAAAAAACCAAAAAAAAAATTTACATTCCCATACAAATCGCCCGGGCGACCGCACACTTTTGTATGGAAATGCCGAAAATTATTTTTGTTTTTGGCTGTTATTTTAATTTTATTATACTTTATTGGTCTAATGTAGACCGTGGTTTGATTTATTACGGGTATGTCCCTTCCACGTTGTAAAGTACTTATATATATTTATTCATATACACTTTCTTTGCATATATGTAACTTGTTTTAGTTCAAACGTACAATAAAGTGTTTAAACAAATAAACAAACAAACACTCGAATCAGCTGATCGGTCAACTTATATTGAAAATTAATTTAACCTCCTCCGTGGCGTAATGGTTAACACGCTAGACCGCTAATCCGGAGGTTCTGGGGACGATTCCCAGCCAGGGCAAGTTGGAAAATGGCCTTTTTCATATTTTCCTGGGTCTGGGTGTTTATCTATATATATATTTATCATAAAATATAGTGTCGTTAAGTTAGTATCCCATAACCACAGAATACAGTAGTAAGAGTAAACAGAACGGAATCTCCTAAGGTACGCGCAATATGCGTCCCCGTTCCCCGCACCCGCACCTCTCCCCCGGTTCGTGACGGCCAACGTGAGTCATCGGGGCGAAAACGGGGGAGAGGTGCGGGGACGGGGAACGGGGACGCATATTGCGCGTACCTTAGGAGATTCTGGCCTGTGCCATAACACAAGTTTAAAAAACTTACTTTGGAGCTAGCTTAATCAGTGTAATTTGACCTTATATATTTATTTATTATTTATTAATTTAACTATTTTTCATATTTTGCAATATTTCTAATGAGGAAAGCAGGTTAAATATCATGGACTTTCCGTATGTTATGATATCATTTACGGGGCAGGTTAAGTCACGATCGCGAGGCTCGAAAATCTACGATCATCGCACACTTATTTGTTATAACATAACACAACTACACAATTCATACGAAATAATTACGAAATACACACATACTTACACGATAATATTAGTCATAATTATGAGACACACTTATATTATTTGGCAACGATTTCGTTTGACATTTTGTATATTGCGACCAATTCTGTAATTGCAAAACAAATGAAGCCTATTGAGAATTCAATCATGTATTGAGATAAAGGTGGAATACGATGACCAGACCAGACCATGTAAGATAATGTCAAAATAAATATTTTTTTGGAGATCCTAGCATTGGTTTCATAGAAAAAGTTGTTTGAACCAATCGTATGTTAATCTTAAAACATCCTGTGTTCTTTGAGAAAAGTTCTTTAGTCTAGTAAAATCATTTCATCATCATCATGAGGTCTTTTTACGACCCTCTCTGTACTACCAGAGCCATACTTGGCCAGAGCAGTCAGAGGAATAGGCCTTCACTCTCCACGCTGGCCAGACGGGGGAGTTCTCATTGATGTTTATAAGCTTGATTTAGCTTGTAGTTATTTCCTCAGTCGCCTTCTACGACATCCACGGGAAGACTTGGAGTGGTACTATTCTACTCTGCCGGAAACCGCACGGCTAAAATAATTTAATGAATGATAATATCATACATACTCACATAAAGTAATACACAAAATTTTAAAACAAAAACAAAAGGGAAAATTTAAAATAAGAACAGGACAGAAGAAAAAATAAATACATGAAATAAAGTACAACACATTACATCGAAGAGCTCGCTTCGGAGCGTTAAGTCGCAAGTGCTTATGTTTTCGTTTTTTTACATAATAATAATATCATTTATTTAATAAAAACAACTTTAATCTAGTAAAATTAATTTAATCTAGTTCTATTAAGGTGAAGATATAGGCAAATGGCCTTGAAGTGTGAAATAAATTGTTAACTCGTAAATATGGTGATAATTTCCATATTGCTCTTCGTCATGCACTAGATAGCCCTTTAAATTATTTTATAAACTGCCGTTGAAACTATTATTGGTGATCCGTCTAGCTTTAAAACTTGCCGTGGCCACTTTTGGCGGAGGCAAGTTTTAAAGCTAGACGGACTAATGTAAATACTTTCAACAGTGGTTCATAAAATAATTTAAAGGGCTATCTAGTGCATGACGAAGAGCAATATGGAAATGATCTCCATATTTACGAGTTAACAATTTATTTCAAACTAGCTGTGCCCGCGACTTCGTTCGCGTGGTTGTCGGAATGTTATATAGCCTAAAGCTTCGTCTATAAATGGACTACCCAACAAAAAAAGAATTTTTCAAATCGGACCATTAGTTCCTGAGATTAGCGCGTTTAAACAAACAAACAAACTCTTCCGCTTTATAATATTAGTATAGATGAGGGCGCCACTTCAAGGTCATTTGCCTATATCTTCACCTTAAAGGACAGTTTCTGTAAACGAGCAATTTCACACCGACCGTCACGATTAACGCGGCCTATATGGGTCTTACGGCGGCCCTGGGATCTGTCTGCCGTTAGGGATAAAGACGTGTTAATATATATCTATACCTATCTATCTACTTATATCATTCTGATAATACATTTTAGATATAAAGAGACGCAGCTGGTGCATTTTACTTTTAAACTTTTCAGCATAGAATAGTATTTAAAGCATATTATATTAACTACATACTTATATAAACTTGACCGTCATTTGATACAACTGATAAGTCAATAATAAATTCAGTGTTTTGTATCGTCATATAATTTTATTGGCACTCACAGCAAATCAGCCGGCTAAATATAATATGGAATAGATTGCATCTGCTTTAATATTAATGCTTTAGCAAGAATATGCAGCCGAGCGTAGAGAGCTTTTAATACTTTACCTATAGATCAATCACAATAATGAATAAATATTTAACAATTTAAAGGTAAGTATAAGAAAAGAGACAGATGAAGACCGCAGGCGCAGACCACTTGGTGGACAACGGCTGCAAAAGGGAAGAACAAGATGTACCGTTTCGGTTAGTAAAACCTAGATTTAGGATCTAGGAAGATAGATAAGATAAAAGAAAGACCAGATATCGGCAAATGAGATAGGTATAATGAACAACTATTACATTACATTAGTTACAAAGATTCACAAGAACACTAGGTACAGATTAGGTAGTCAGGGTCGGGAGTTATAGGCACTAGATCAGTTGAGTAGCCCTTCTAGGTAGAAGAACTACTTAGCTTCAGATGCTGCCGAAGACGAAGAGGACGAGCGCCGCGCCGGCCGCCGCGCCTTATATATGGTCATGGGCCCCCCCGCTGCGCCTAAGAGGGGCGGAGGAGTGCTGGAGCCCGCGCGGTGTCACAAAGACAGGCACAGAAAACCCAGGACTAAAGATTCTGACGCCTTAAGACGCCTTAAAACCCTACATAAAGGGGATAAAGACACGGAAAAGAAGTTAAAAATAGTTAAAGTAGAACTAGTATCACTAGCAGAACATTAAAACGAGAAAAGCGCACTTTGCGAGTTAATTCATCGTTAATTCTGACTTTATTTAGGTTATCTGCGCATCTGGCATTGACGGCCATTGTCTCTGCGCCGATGTATTTTTAATGAATGATTCATATTTTGGAGTGGAATTTTTTTGTATGAGAAAGTAAATTAAGTTAGTGACTTCCGCAAAAATTTACAAAGCATATTTTAAAAGAGGTGTGTAATAACCAGTAACCTCGTAAAATCACCTAGGTTAGGTAGAGAACCCCGGGACTCTGAAGCGTTACCACAGAATACGCTCGGATGATGATGATGATTATATGTAAGAATATAATCAGTAGGTATTATCTACTTAAATTACAAAATCTTCATTGCTTAAAAATCAATAAATATCAAAATCTGTGAAATACACCTAAGATATAACAAAATATTTTTTTTTAACTTTTTATTTAATCTTTATTGTCTATCAAATACAAATTATACAGAACAATAAGAGAACTTAACGCTAAAAGCGTTGTCTTCCACCAGCCAAACTTTGAGTTATACAGAAAGTCTAAATGTGTATCTAATAAATATTTCTATAGTGATATAGTAACTATAGCTCGTGGTTCGATATTACACATATATCAATTACACGTTGTATATTATATTGCAATTCTAAAATAATATATCTAGAACTAGCTTTTGCCCGCGGCTTCGCTCGCGTATCCCAAATCCCACGGGAAAATTACTTTTTTCCGGGATGAAAAGTACCCTATGTCCTTCTCAATACTCCTAACTATGTGAATGCGAATTTTTAAGAAGATTGGTTCAGTAGATAAAGTGAAGAGGTAACAAACAAACAAATATACAAACTCACTTTTGCATTTATAATACTAGTTAGGATTAGGATTGCAAATATTGCAATGTTATATAAACACAAGTAGGTATTAAATCGAAAATTAAGAGTTACAGTTTTCTGAATACTCAAAAGTTGAGTTTGACAAAGAGATGTCATTCATTGACCCTTTCGGCATTCGGTCAAATACAACAAGGTTCCCATCAAACAGATTGCTTTGAAGTGATGAAGCTGCCTCTTGTTATAATTATAAAGATTATTATTTTCACATTAACTAGGTCTTATTGTGTAATTAGGTAGGGTTTACTGTAGAGCAACAGAGTCATTAGAATATTGTAAGTAAGTAAATAGGTATTGTATTTGAAATGAACAGATTTGCTGAGAAAATTAGGTAGGTACATCCAAAGGTTGACTGGAATAAAGTTATATGGCGTTCGCTATTTGTACACACCGGTGCGCGGTGTAGTAAATTTTTAATTAGTTAATAAAATATATTTACTTTACTACTACTTACTTAAGTACTGCATCTTGAATGCCTAAAAAAACTCTATAAACCCAGCTATCTAAATATGTCATACTTATGACTGTCATATAAAAAAGGGTAATTTATTTAATTTCTCTATTGATGATCTGAAGTAGCTGATCTACTTTGTGGGATTGCAAACGTTTTGTTACTATCCTTCTTCGTAGGTTAATTTTATTCATGATAATAAATGCAAATACTGTATGCATTTACATAAATCATATACATAATATAATATATCACAGACTAAAGATAACTATTCGAGAAATCTAGATTATATCACGTCTACTAATTATGACTTTTCTTATAAAATTACATCAGTAGAGACTAGAGCCACATGACTCGACTCCTGTGTTTCGCAGCATTTTGCCGCATTATCCACAAAACGGTAATGAAGTGGAGTGCCATTTTTGAACTGCTGATTCACTAAACGAGTTTATTTTTGCATACAAAAAACCGTTCGTTTAGTTACTCCACGTTCCAAAAATGGGTCTACTGATCCACTTTCCGGGATCGCAAACGGTTTGAGTCGAGATAACTCGTTCAAAAGTTAAAATTCGAACGCGACCGCGATGCGACCGGCGGCGCGGCGCGCCATGGCGGGCGGTCGCGCAAGGTTGACGCGAACACGACGCCCGCCGAGGTCATTGTACATCGAGTTTGATGTCCTAAATACCTAGGTAATTCGTACATAGGGCACCAAGCCGAAATTTTGTACCTACATCAAGCCTATTATACAATAAGCTGGCAAGTTACACGTTAATATTGCTTAGTCTCGATGAAAATGTAAATTAAATGTCAGGCCTTGACTTTGTTAGAGACGGGAAGGCAAGATAATTACAGCTGTGAAGATTTTATTTTATTTGCTTGGCTTAAACGGTAAGCGAGCCTTCAAACGACTTTGTAGACGCTTATTAGTTTTAGTGACGTAGGTACTTACTTACTTAGTCGATTATAATGTTTTTTTATTATCAATAATGTACCTACTTACGTCTGATAATTTTATAGCCTATGTAGCAAGGTACAACAATTTTGGTTTTGGTATTAGTTACAAAAAGGTTATACAACATAAACTTACATTTGTTATAGAATTCAGAGTAGGAAACGCGCAAAGAAAATTCATCGCTTTTCATTATGAATGCAGCAGCTGAAATTAAAAAAAAATGATTTTCTCGGAAACTACTGGGTGGATTTCAACAATTCTTTGCATAACGTCATTAAATATAAGTACAAGTACCCATGTACTTTCATTTATTATAACGCTTAACATCTTCTCCACGTTATACTTTATTTTTTTGATCAATTTGTTTTGGATCAACAAAAAAAGAATTTTTCAAATCGGACCATTAGTTCCTGAGATTAGCGCGTTTAAACAAACAAACAAACTCTTCTGATTTATAATATTAGTATAGATAAATAAATTATATAATATGTAATATAAACGTCTACATATCAGAATTTGCTCGCTTGTAATAACCGGCCGAATCTGGTTCATGGACACTTTCGGTAACACGAATGTGAAACGAATTTCAGTTCAGCCTATCTCTACAACGTGGTTATCGGTATTAGGTACTTCGAGCTTTTTAAACACGCCTAAACACGGTGTTTGTGAATATTCCCTATGGCAAAAATATGTTGATCTGTCGTCATGTGTCTGAATTATCATCATCCTCAGCTCTCAATCGCCTACTGCTGCTCAAGCCTCCTTTTCTCGATTTAGCGATCCAGTTTTTGCAGCATCCGTTTGATGCATTCAACAATATTTTTTTTAGCAAATACTCTCGAAGAAAATATCCTAGTCATAGAATTAAGAAAAAAATATAAAAAATATGTAAACCCAAAAATACAAATTGAGCATTAATGTCATTTCATAGGTATTGAAACTTTTTATATATTATACATTTTTTTAGACGCAGCAATTGATACTTAGTGTGACGTTGCCAGGAGAACTGTTTTTTTTTTACTAATAGACTTTTAATTTGAGTCATTATTATACGGAAAAAACACATATTTTGCGTAACATTGATAGTAGTAAAACTCCCGCTAGGTACTCAATCAATTCTTTTTCATGCAAGTAACCCTTAAGGCCGTACCTGAATTTTCCGAGGGGCAGCACTGGACCCCGGAAAATTCAGGTACGGCCTTAAGTAACCCTTCTTTTTGTATTCTGGAAGTAACCAGTGGTGTCAGATTTTTCAGCCTAAGGCATCTGACGTAGCTTGATGACTCCATATAATAATTTCAACTGGGATCGACGGCATCTTTGCTGGTCTGGAAGAAAAGAAAAGGCATAGAATATACCAGCTTCTTTTCCCATGCAGATCGTAAAAGCCAATCGAGCCGATATCGAACGATATGAATATGCGATGCGTTTAGCATGCATTTCATGCCCACCATAACGCTAAAAGTGGCCTGGGCCTTACCCTTATCCCTAACGGGGATACCGTCGATACAGATGTATCGACGGCTTTAAAGCCGTCGATACATCTGTATTCATTCACATGTATACAAAAATTTAGGTAAGTCCTTAAGGCCGTACCTAAATTTTCCGGGGTCCAATGCTGCCCCCATTTTAAATAAATCATTTCAAAGAAAAGGAGACATTATTTTAAATTTTGCTACTACCAAGTCCTAGATAAGCCTTCAAAGTATTTTATAAACTACTGTTTACAGTTTAAAGTGAGAACGTTAAGCTTAACTACGCACATTTGCGAAAAACGCCCACTTTTGGCAAATGTGCGTAGTAAAGCTTAACGTTCTCATTATAAACTGTAAATAATAGTTCATAAAATGCTTTGAAGGGTTCGGATTTGAAGGGACGCATCGAGAAATCCTCCTCCGATTGGTGTCAGCTTGAGACGGGCGTTCCTCAAGGAGGTATTCTCTCGCCTCTACTTTTTTCCATTTTTATCGATTCTATTACTAAAGATCTTCAGTGTTCGTATCACCTTTATGCCGATGACTTGCAACTTTATGCACAAGCTGATGTAGATAACCTGGACGTTGCTATCAGTCAAGTCAATACTGCTCTGAGTGCCGTAGCTGATGGGTCGCGGAGGTTTGGGGTTAAGGTAACAAAAAAATGTCAGGCTTTATTACTAGGCAGTTCATATTTTATAAGATGTATTGACATTGATTCCCATCTCTCTGTTTCTTTTGAGGGTACAGTAATTCCATTTGGCACAACTGTCAAAGACCTGGGTCTGCACATGGATTCATGTTTCTCGTGGAATACACAAGTCATAGAAATCTCCAAAAAGATTACGGGTGTCCTAAGAACTCTCTATAAGTTAATTTTTTTCTCCCCAGTGACACTAAAACAATGCTAGTAAATACATTGATCCTGCCAATCATATATTATGCTGATGTGTGCTACTCGGACTTGACAGCTGATATGCTGAACAAACTTGACCGTCTTCTCAATAATTGTCTTCGGTATATCTTTGGTCTTCGTAAATATGATCATGTGTCGTTTTACCGCTCCCAACTTAATTGGTTACCAATTCATCAACGTCGCAATTTGCACATCCTCACAACCCTCTTTTCCATTCTATTTGAACCCGCTACTCCTACATTCCTCAAGTCTAACTTTCAGTTTCTGGGTGACACCCATGTCAGACATCTTCGTTCCACTAACAATCTCAGCCTTTCTATACCAGTTCACCGGAGTGGGTTCTTTTCACATTCGTTTATTGTCCAAGCTATAAAGCTCTGGAACGCCTTACCAGTTGATATTCGGAAAGCTAAAACCCGCTTTTCATTTAAAAAACAGGTGAAAGCACATTTTCTTAAACAACTGTCAGATAATTCTTAGTGTATGTAGTATATGTGAGTAGTATATCTTAGTATAATAATAGTGTGTATTATTTGTATGTAGTTTATGGTTTATCATTACATATATAAGTATACTTGGTTCATTTTTCACCATTTCTTTTGAGTTTTTGCACTACCCTTGTCTTTCTCAACATCACTCGGTTGGTTGACTGGTAGATAAGGCCTTAGGCTTTAAGTCCGCCTTTACACTTGTATTTGTGTATAAAGTTAAATAAATAAATATCTAGGACTTGGTAGTAGCAAAATTGATTTATTTAAAATGGGGGCAGCACTGGGCCCCGAAAAATTTAGGTACGGCCTTAATGTACCTTTCGAAGCAAGGAAGAGTTGGAAATATTTTTATGATGACCGAGCGAGCAAAGCGTGTCAGTTTCGAGATTGGTAAAACATGCTTTTGTCCGACTATCTGTCTGTCGGTCTGTTAGTTTGTTCTCGCCTACAGGTCGCATTTATCAACCAATTCTCGTGAAATTTTATAAGCAGGTTCGATATTCATATAGAATTTATTTTTCGATTCAGCTTTTGGACTTTTTCAAAATGGCGGAGATGTGGGGGTTCAAAACTTAAAGAAAATCATATTGTAGCCATTTCAAAAAAAATTTAAATATGTCATAAAACTTTTATGTTAACGTACCTGAATTTTCCGGGGTCCAGTGCTGCCCCCATTTAAAATAAATCATTTTAAAGAAAACGGAGACATTATAAGGCCGTACCTGAATTTTCCGGGGTCCAGTGCTGCCCCCATTTAAAATAAATCATTTCAAAGAAAACGGAGACATTATTTAAAATTTTGCTACTACCAAGCCCTAGATAAACCTTCCAAGTATTTTATGAACTACTATTTACAGTTTATAATGAGAACGTTAAGCTTTACTACGTCCAACCTTTAATGTAAACAGTAGTAATTAGGGCTTGGTGGTAGCAAAATTTTAAATGATGTCTCCATTTGCTTTGAAATGATTTATTTTTAATGAGGGCAGCACTGGACCCCAGAAAATTCAGGTACAGCCTTAAGACGCAACTTTTTTGTCTGAACAACTTTTTTATCCGATAAACTTCAACGGGTTGGGGTTGAGTCGCGAGGTTTACAGAGCCACTAATATGTACTTATGATCATCAATCCAAATGCAGACCACACCAGAGGCTGTTTAAAATTCGAAAGTGCTGATAAACAACTCCCGCCGGGCCAGCAATTTCAGTCTTTCTAATTGAGAGTATTAATAGCTAACACTGGTGTCCGATATTTCAAGTTGCCTAAAGGCATCTGACGTAGCTAATGACTGTCGTCTACGACAAAACTAATTTTTAAACATTAGTAGTGATGTTCCGTTCCAGTTCCCTAGATTCCCGGGAACGTTCCCGGGAACGTTCTAGACACGGGTAACTCCGGATTCGAATATTTAAATGAGCCGATTCATCAACAGGAGCCGATACCCATACTGAATCTCGGTAATCGTTATCGGCTCCCACGAGTTATTGAGTCCGCACCGATCTTGGTCCCGACGGGAACTGGCGGCGCCTGTCGGGTCGCGAGCCGTGAGCCGCGTTTCGGCTCCACCGCGTCTCGGGAGGAATCGGGAGTCGGGAGTCAATATTATTCTGTATTGAAACCGGTACCAGAAAGGACGTCTGTATTCTGTAGATTCAATAGCGAAACTTAGCGGACCTCGGAGCTGGAGCCGATAAGGAAGTAGGAATCATTAAGATGAGTCGGTACCTGATGCGGAATAAGATTCAGTGAGCCGAAACACTCCTCAGAGTCGAGATTACCCATGTCTAGAACGTTCCCAATAAATGAAAATGTCAGGATTATCAGGGAAAGTTGTAATTTTATTTATCAGACATACTTCATCACAGTAAATATATTTAATTAACGTAAATGCATCACTTGATATGGTTATAATACAAATACATATATTCAATATTCCGTAACATTCCCCAGAAATACGTTTCCAGGGAACGTTCCCAAATTCCCAAGTTCCCGGCACATCACTATTGACACTAGTAAAATAGTGTACAAGTTTCTTTACAATGTTTTCTTTCACCTCAAGCAAGGTGAAAAATTACCGTAAATAAGTCAGATTTTTACTACAAACAAACTCACAGAGGTACAAATGCGAGGCGGGGATCGAACCTGCACTCTTTGTGTAGCTGATCAACTACCTAAAATACTCAGTGCGTTTATAGTGCTGCACCTAATGCACCTTACAATAACAGTACTTAAGGTGTCTAAAATTATTGAGTAACATTATTATTAGATTTACGAGATTAGTTGTCAAAGTCAAGCTAATACAACGCAGAGTGCCGACCACAGAATTCCAGTTAGAGAATGTAGGTTCAAAGGATACATAGATTTAATAGGTACTTAGTATATCGAATTCATTGAGGCATGTGCATGTCGTGGCCAGATGAGAATCAGTTCATGATGTGGTCGACCATTGCATGGAATGGTTGTAGGTACTCATGCTATGGCCCACTAAACTGACCATATCGTTAACTCGTCAACGTTTGATGATATGTCAATCAACGTTTGGACATATCATTAATGTAGAGCCTCCATGACATCAAAAGTTTCAAATAAAGAAGGAACTGTTTATATTTTTCTTGTAAGTAGAATTTTAAAGGACACGACGGTACGGCTATAAAAAAATTGAAATGTACTAACCTGTGAACAAGTTTTTTTTGTGTAACTTTTGTGAAGTAGTTTATAACATTTATTAATTGGCACACTGATATTAACTTTTTTATCAGAATAATTTTCCGCTGCCATGATCCATCACAAAAATAAAATAATATCAGCAATAATCAATATGATTTATTTATTTATTTATTTAATTTCATTGAGCCAAAAGCTACAATAGGTAGACTTAATGCTAAAGCATTCTCTCCCTGTCAACCTTTAGGAGAAGAGAAACAGATAGAATAGTTGGCGTCTAAAATAGATAGAAACAATCCAGAAATAATAAGTACTTTTAAATGATCATACATAAATATCGTATAAAATAAATATACTATATTTATATATACAACATATTATATAGATACATATACATACATATATACATATATATATTTGAAGATCAGAAAGAAACGATGAATTCTCCTAATTGTTGAAAGATTCAAAAAGTAAATCATGCACTTTTTTCTTGTATAAATGTCTACTAGATATTTGTCTGATGTCCTCGGGCAATGCATTCTAAAGCCGTATAGCTTGAGAAGTAAAGGAATTGGACATGAAGCTAGATCGATAAAAGGGAATTTGAAGCTTGAGCGTGTTAGAGCGAAGTTGCCGATCATGCATGTCCGCAAGATATTGAAACTTACATTTCAAATATTGCGGAGAAAAGGGATTTTTAAGAATAGAGAAAAGAGAACATAGAAGTCTCTGTTGCCTGCGCAGTCGGATGGGAAGCCAATGGAGTTTGGAACGGAAAGCAGAAATGTGATCATATATATCGTTTTATTTTCTGCTAAGCAGAAAATAAAACGGATGCAGTTGTTAAGAAGGCGATCCAGCTTATTGAGAAGATCCACATTAAGATCTGGATAACACACATCAGCATAGTCAATAATGGGAAAAATCAACGTTTGGATCAATGTGATCTTAGTTTTAATAGGAAGAAAATTTCTGAAGCGGTTAAGATATTGAAAGAATAAGTAACGGTCCGACTAATTTCAGTTATTTGAGCAGTCCATTTCAACGAGGAGTCAATAAAAAGATCAAGATTTTTGACCACTGGTTTAAATTCAATAACGGCACCATTGTATACTACTGGTAAAACAGAAGTTAAGTTAATTTTTGCCAACTGCTGAGGACTGCCTACTATCATTGCTTGACATTTGATTGCGTTCACCTGTATACCGTAATCCTGCGACCAGGAAAGAAGATCTGCTAATGTGGCGTATGTATGATCACTAATGTTTGACTATGTCATGGAAAGCCATGCGTTTTGTTGAACGCTGAATTCAAGGGGTTAAATTGTGGCAGGGTTTTTACCTAGTGTTATTGTTATTTATGAGTTATAGCAAAATATTTATGTAGGTTAGGCAAGAGTGCACCATAATCTGTCCCTGGGGCCCGTAAAAATTAAAAGAAAATACATATGTCATCATTTCTACAGGATTTTGAGTATCTAAGTTAGTATTATGTACATAAATAATGTTATGTAACATGATTTGTGGAAAGACCTGCACTTAGAGAAAGATTGAAATGGTTTAATTTTTCAAAATAACGGAGAAGTTCATAAGACAAATGGCGCAGTTACTTGAATAAATAGATAGATAGAGACACACAGATTGATCTTAGTCCAAAGTAAGTTTTAAACTAGTTCCTTCCTGTTATGAAATACTAGTAATAATAATAATAAACATTCAAGACCCATGGCAATTTTATAAAAGGCCATTTGGTCAATATAGAATGTCTTCATGTAAATGGGTAACACAGGCACAGATTACATATGAGTCAACCAGAATGGAATCTCACAGCGTCTCCCGCAAATTGGCATTAACGCACTTCTCCCCCGCACTTTCTGTACCTTCCTGTGCTCTAAACTGGGGTTTAGTTACTAGCCGCACGCAATACACGACGAATCTTGTCTTGAGAACTGTCAATCAATAGTAACCATCATGGTGAGAAGATGCGCATATAATAATTGTTTATCCTTCGATTACAACAAAGAACACATTTTCAAATTGTTTTGTTTCAACACAGATTTCCAAATGATAAAAACAGGTAGCAAGGCAACAATATAATTTCACGTTATTACCCAGCAACCATCTTGATATATATACCCTTCTCGCTCTCTCGCATTGGCGAGAGATACACAAGAGCGAGAGGGATTATCAATCGACAGCAGTATAAACCGGTAAAAATACATAGGCTCCTCGATCACAGTTAATCACATACACGCAGATGCCAAGTAGATTTCCGCGGGTTATAGTGTAGTGCTATAATGCCATTGTTGACAATGTCAACTTGACAAGCCGTGCTTAGAAGCGTGATAAGATAAACATTTGTTTATTTTTATTGAATTTATTCAAATAATTACCGTATAGTTTTGCGCCGAATATGAAAATTACTATATAACAATAGTGAATTAGTGAATTTAGTGCGTTACATTATAAATGACTCAATAATAATCAGTAAAGTGAACTAATGGTGAAATGGACAATTGTCGTAATAAAAAATATTTGTGAAGTGATCCGACTTTTCTGTAATATTTAATACAATACAACATAATATTTTTTACGTCATAGTGTTTGCAAATCTCCCGGTATAGAAAAATATAATCGTAAATATGTCGAACTCGTTAGTAGGTAAGTATTGAATTAATTCTGCGGTGCGACCCTAAGTATAAAACACACATTGACGTGTGTACAGATAAATTGTTTCGTTTGTAGTAGTAGTAGGTATATATGTTACTCTGAATCTATGGAGAGTCATACCAGTGACACAGGTCTACAATAACATAAAAAATCTAGTTCTGCGGGCTGTAGTATATTAGGTCGGTACAATAAACACAGGTTTGAGGTTATGCTCGTAAGACGTTTATTTGACAACTGGCTTTGCAGAGGTTTGTTGACAATGACAGAAGTAACCCACAGATACTTTATAATAGCTACACGGGCCAGGTATCTGACATAGCTTAAGGACCGTATGCGTAAAGCCACGTGGTCGGATTTGGCTCTGAAATATGCAAAATTTTCCCGCTAGGGGAATAAAAATGTCAAGATGACGTTGCATAGAGTTAATAATGTGTAAACGGGACAATAGATGTAGGTAATCATAAATTGTAACGTAGAATTAGTATACAGCTTACATTTTTTTTTCGTCAAGACTTCCAGTCCGCGATACTTATTAAAATTTTCAAATCAATCAAATCAAAGAATTATTTTGTTTGAATTATTATTTCTGAATTGAGGCCTTGGCAGACGTCATTATAATGTACTTAACACTTTAGTAGACAGGCTATCAGCAGAAAAAGTAAAGTCGAAAATACAGTAGTGTGCGTGAATGCAAGACGTTTATTTAAAAAGCGAGTTTAAATATATGTGAAATTCATATAGCACTTTCTAGAAAATCCAAGTTATAGTTATTCGAATCTTGCGTAATATTTATAACTTTTTCAATTTATTAGTCGACCTCCGTGGCGATTCCTTAACACGCTAGTTCGTCACTCGGAGGTTCTGGGTTCGATTCCCAGCCAGGGCAAGTTGGTAAATGGCCTTTTTTAATTTGTCCTGGTTCTTGGGTGTTTATTTTATCCCATCAAAAACATAAATGTAAAAATGCCAAGTTCAAATTCCGACTAAACAATTTAAATTTAAATAGCTGCCAAGTTATTTAGGTAGAGAAAACTGAAATTCATTCATAAGAAACTCAACATTTAACTTGAACAACATTAAGATTGAAAGCACGGTCACCCATCCTAACTGTGACCAAGCTAGTAGTTGCTTAACCTGTAAAAGCACGGTCATTCATCCATCAATTTTTGAATTTATCGTATGCGAAGTGGAGCGAAATATTTGCACAAGTGGTTTTGATTACTCGTATTTTGAAATTTGTTAAAGCGAAAATGATAAAGAGCCCTTAGAATAGGGAATCTGTTTCGTTTCACGCAACTTTTTAGGGTCCCGTAGTAAACAAGAAACCCTTATAGTTTCGTCATGTCTGTCTGTCTGTCTGTCCCCAGTTTTACTCATAGACTATTAGTACTAGAAAGCTGTAATTGGGCATGGGCGGGCATGGATATGTGGTAATAAAAACTTGAAAAAAAAAATGTGTGGTGTGAGACGTCGTTGAATAGGTCTTTCAAAAATATTGTAAGATTATGAACACCCTTTTTCGTTTTAGCAATCCGTTTGTGAAATATTTGGTTTTTGATTGCAAATTTTTGTTAGAATCATGTGTCTCCCCTCTTTGTCAGTTAAACGGTTGTATATGGACATATAAAAAAAAATCACGGCAGTAGTATATAACGTCTCCCTGTACTAAAACTAATTTAAGGTGGATTCAGTTCATGATACTGAACAACTTTTCCTAAGGAACACATTGTATTTAATAATGTGTTCCTTAGGAAAAGTTTTTTGAAAAGAAAATGTTTGCTTTCCATTCGACCTCCGTGGTTTAATTGTTAACACGCTAGACCGCTAATCCGTAGATTCTGGGTTTGAGCCCCAGCCAGGGCAAGTTAGAAAATGGTCTTTTTCAAATTGTCCTGGGTCTTGGGTGTTTATCTATGTATGTATTTATCATAAAATATAGTATCATTGAGTTAGTATCCCATAATACAAGTTTAAAACTTACTTTGGGGCTAGCTTAATTAGTGTGATTTGTCCTTAAATATTCCATACATATATTACATAAATATTACATTTTGCCAAATCTTGTGTGTAAGAGATCAAAAATATTTTTTGTATTTCGTTTGTTCCTTGGTGAAAGTTGTTCAGTATCATGGACTGAATTCAGACCTAAAGTTAGGCAGTTGTTAGTTACATAAAACAAGTAGGTACTGACTACGGAACCCTACACTGCACGTGGCCCGTCACGGCACGTGGCCGGTTTATTTTGGTTAAGTTGAAATTTTAGGGAACCATAGACAAATTTATAATATTTCTGCGTAAATCAATATTACTTATCGCTGACAGGACGGTCTCAAAAATACAATCAAATAGTATTTTAGCCGAGCGGTGACTTGGAAAACTACACGTTTTGTGTTCCACTGACAGAAAATATACACATTTGAATTTTCTTTGTGAAACAATACGTTTAGCGACCATCTGCAATCGTAACACCTTTCACTTCTATTCACCTCATTATGTAAGTTCAGAGAGTAAAAAAGGATTGCACGTTGAACAGATCAACGTCTTGGCTTAGCAGCTGTATGTCCTCAATCAATGACTTGACTGTTTGATTTTGTACAATATTTTTAACGAATCAACAAAGAGCACTAAAAAGAAATCTTTTCCTGAAAACGGCTAAAAAAATTGGTTGATTAATGAAGCAATAATTAGCCTCCTTGCTTTAAGGTAAAGAACTATTAACTGTATCTTTTTCAAAATTTTGGGTTCAGTGGTTTCGGAGATAAGGATATTTTTATTATTTATTTTCAAAAATAACTTTAAAAACACCAACTTAAAAAATATAGAAAATATATTTAATATGTAATAAAATGCTCTTTCATTTGATATTTTACGCGATATAGTTCACGAAACCCTTTTTTTAATGTTTCATTTATCTCCCATACAATAGAATACAATACCCTTTATTGCACAAAAGTAAAAAACAGAACATAATTATCTTAAAAATTAGGAAATGCGCAAAAGACGGCCTTATCGCTAAGCAATTTCTTCCAGGCAACCTCGTTTATATAGAAAAAATGATGGGAAATTAGGTAGTGTGGGGTGGTCAATATAATAAACATACTTATATACAATAATTATAATAAACATACATACACCTAATACTTAAATACATACATACACTTACACAAAGAAAACATAACAGGACAAAATGAAGAAACTAAGTGGAAACAAGGGAAGGAAATTACCTTTCATAAGGATAGAAAATGCGATTTTACTTGGGATTTAAAGCTGGCTAGCGTTTGGGCGCGTCGGATAGTAAGTGGTAGTGAGTTCCATAGACGTACGGCTCGAACAGACAAAGACCGCGAGTAAAAGTCGGTGGAGTGAGCAGGAATTCTTAAAAGAAGGTTTAATAATTAATAATAATAATAATAAGCCCATAAGTGGCCCCAATTTTTTTTTAATTTATTCATTTACCTACATTTAACTTACGTCTTTGGGTCACAAATTTACATTATGTGCACCACATTTCAACTGAATCTGTCCAGTAGTTTAGGAGGGGGGTCAATTTTCGCCCATTTTCTTAAATAACTTAAAAATACCGATTTAAAAAATAATAAAATATATATATATTTAAAATTGTCATAAAAAGTTCTTTCATTTGATATGTCACACGATTTTGTTATCAAAACTTTTTTTAATGTCTAATTTACCCACCAAAAGGGGGCCACTTAGGCCCCCTTTTTTAAATTTAATTTATTTACGTTATACGTCTATCTTTGGGTCACTAAGTTACATAAGTGTAGGTACTAAATCTCATCTTAATCATTCTAATAGTTTCGTAGCAAATTGGCTGTGACTTACGGACAGACAGACAAGCGAAACCCTAAAAACAGTAAAAACACCAAAAAAATCAGTTCCTATACAAATTTCCCAGGCGGCTGCACACTTTTGTATGAAAATGTTATTTTAATATCATTATACTATACTAGCAGTCCACCCCGGCTTCGCCCTTGGTACACACAAAGCCTATGTCACTCGGGAATAGTGTACCTTTCCAACGGTGAAAGTTTTTTTTAAATCGGTCCAGTAGTTTCGGAGCCATGTAATGCAAACAAACAAACAACCAAATCTTTCCTTTTTATAATATTAGTATAGATAAATAGCCTACTATAGCCTGCCTGCCTAGCCAAGTATAGATCTAGTATAGCCTGTGGTTCGATATATTACGCATAATGTCAATTCGTATTTTGATATACATTCATGGGAAAAAGTTGTTCAAAATTTCAGACTGAATCACCCCTCAAAATAATTGTAAAACCCTAATTAAACAGCACCTTTTATTACAAAAACAGTTAATATGTTTCCGCGACCCGAGAAAGTTCCAATCGGATTTTCACCCTAATCGCCAATTAAAAAATATAGGTAATAAATCAAACCAAATTATTTTTTTCATTGACTTAATTTTTAATAAAATTAAAAAAAAATGTGCGATGCCGTATCTGCGATAGCATTACATCTTTGCTTGAATATCAACAAAATGTCAAAACTGTACCATAGTGTAGCAAAAGTATGACATAATTTGGCAGTTTGTACATAGTTTTTTATTGAAATATTTTAGACTGTAATGCAATTTTACGTAATTCGAAAATGGATTTTTTTGAAAAATTCGACACGGCCTCCTTCCTGAACGCCCGGCGGGCAACTGAATTTGTATGGAAGAATCATGGCCGCCATTTCAGAGAATTCTGTCAAAAACGTTGCAAAACATCCAATTTTTAAAATTATTTTTTTTATTATTGCGTGATTGCATTGTAAGCAAATATTAAGAATAATGTTTCAAAATAGCCTTTATTTTTATAAAATATATGCAATCCCTTGCTAGAATATTTCTTTACGCAGAAAAACAAGCCAGTTTGTAGCAAGATTTTCTAAAATATTTCTTTCAGGTTTCTTTACAATTATCTTACTTTTTCTGAATGAAAATTAAAAAAATACGGTTTTCGTCTACTGGCTAGTCTATTCACCTATAACTAGGTATATAATTTTCTTAGTGATCTTTTCTACTTAAGCCATAACTATTGCCCGCGCAAAGTGCGTTTTGCATGTTTTTGGGTAAATTCAATGCTTGGTTTTAGGAAAACTACAAAATATTTTAAAAAATCCTTTTTTTCGTTTACTGTCCCAACTCTTCCTCTATCTATGTGTATACATTATTTGACTTAAATCAAACGCTTTCTGTACAAACTTGTTGCCCGCGCAAACCCAGTTTACATGGTGCCGACCCTTAAGGCCCCGTCAGTTTAGAGCCAAGGAAATTGTGAGTGTTTTTGAAAAATCACTGTAATTAAACTACTACAGTTTATAAGTTACTCAAAAAATTTACATAAGAATCTTAAGGCTTTTCTACAGACACACACAATATCCTAAACACGATTGAGCATTTTTGGCTCGATAGAGAAAAATCACAAACATACCTCTAAATTTGCCTAAATTTACCTTTATAGGACTATATATTACTATTTTATACAATCACCTTTCTATATGAAAATTATATCAGGCCTGTGTCACTCCCCGTTTAGGTATCGAAAATATACCTGCATTATTACTACGCGCGCGCCCGGTCCCTCGGGGTGGTAAAATCAGTTATACGAATCGTATATCCAGAGTAATAAGAATGAAATTGGCCTGCAATGGTTGTCTAGGTATATAACCGAAAAAGTTCTGAGTTCTGACGTGAATTAAATTAAACCATATCGCTAACCACATTGAGTAGATATTTCTTTGAATTTCTTTGTTGAGTGAGACTTCTGTACGGAGTATTAGTATCTATTCTGTGATTATACCAAAAAATTTATAATCTAAATATCTAGTCTATTTCGCTACAAAAAAAATATATAATACAAAACACAGTGAAATATTCGTCGAGAGCGAAGAGAGCCTGATATTTCGCTGTATTTTATTTATATTTTTGTTTACTATACATATTTATATTTTTTTTTTGTAGGGAAATCGACTAGATATTAAGATAATTCATTTTTTGGTATAACTTTTATATAAAAAGGTGATTGTATAAAATAGTAATATGTCTTATAAAGGTAAATTTTGTGACTTTTTTTTTTATTTATCTAGGAATAAACTGTAGTAGTATAATAACAGTGATTTTTCAAAAACACGCACAGTATTGCAAATTGTGAACCCATCTCGCCTTAATAACTTTTCTAGCGATAACAACATGAAATGATGAATATAAATAATATTATATTTCATTTTATTTACTTTTGCAAAACAATTGAATCAAAATCGTCAAATATTCCAAACGAACATACCTTCCTGCAAGTGGAAACGAACCGCACGAAATAGCAGTGCGGTACATTTGCATAATTTGCAGTATCATTCGAAAGCTGCAATTTTTGCGTCGAGCAGGATGCATCTCCATTGACGGCATTCTGTAACTGAGATGAGCTGGTTCAAAAAAGATATAAGGGAGTTTTTGATTTATTTGTAAATATTACAGAGCTTTATTGGAGTATTAGGTTCGATCTACACTGGATTGGCAGCGACGCGACGAGCATTGAGCGTTTGTAGGGCCAGCCAGAGTCAACACAAAGAGGCCTCTTTTTAAATTAGAGTTTGTCAATAATTTCCTAACAATCTTTTCGAAATTCGAAAAATGCAACGTGTGTGTTTTTCCAAAGAGGAAAACACATACGGTGCGTTTTCAGCAGTGGAAGTGTTAACAATCATAAATTCATTACACGTATAGTGAGTATATTACTAATACAACATGTAGTAATTGATATATTCGTGATAATTCTATACTAGATAACGTTTTTTTTTTTTAACTGTTATTTTAATTTCATTACACTATAGTGACCTCGTATAGCCCGTTGTTCCATTTATTAGGTATGCATATATGCAGCATATGTCAATTACACGTTGTATAAAGAGATAAGACTTTTGACGAAGACATAAAAAACAGCGATTGTAATATGGAGAGCATTATATCTATTAGCCATTACATAACTGATTTTAATGGACAAATACTTTTTTTTTGGCAATGTAAAATGTGATGCACCTTTTTTACCTTCTAACATTTTCCGCAAACAACCGCGCGTGCATGCTTCACCTTCAAATTCGTCCACCGAGGCCGACCCGGTAGAACTTGAGATTAATTTAAAAACACAATTTATTTATACAATCCGCCCCCGCGAACAGATAATAAAGTTAAATATTCAACGGAACACCATTCGAAATAACGGAACAGACTCTCGCTTTTCTGGATAACTTATTGTTATATTTTTAAGGCAGTCAGCGCTTTTGCGAACCTCCACGTGTAAGCTTTATTGATATAGAAACTCATTATGATGATAGATATAGTGAGTACATATGTACACAGGAAATAGTACAGCAGAGTTTTGTTTAATGATCCAATCTTGCATCATATTTTGTTTGATTGGACGATATACAAATAAACCCAGTCAAAATTAAGTGAAACTCTCTAATTGAGGCTCCCGTGCCGTTATTCCTTTTGAGGTACGGAACTCTAAACGTGTAGGTACTCGCACGAGTTCCCGGGAACCTGAAGACACTCGTCTCGTTTCGTCTTAATTAAATCAAAATGAGACTCATTCCAAAATAGCTTTATTTTATTAATCTTGGTAGGTTCGTTTTAGGCCTTTTTTGTAACTCTAATGTCTTTAATGATATTATGTAAAGGTTTTTATAGATCCCATTTTATTTTATTTTACTTATAAATTATTTTATTAAAACTAACGTAAGATAACTACATAATCAATTAATTTAAAACGGCTGTCTCACGTGATAAATTCGGAAAAGGCCTAAGTTTCGATCGATTTACACGATCATCTTCAGGGCGACTGTCGACGATGTCGCTGTCCGCTCAGCACTTACTAATAAAATAAAATATAGGTACTATATGTAACATCATTAGCCGTGTGGTTCTCGACAGGGTAGAATAGAATACTCCACGTCTTCCCGGGTATGCCGTAGAAGATGACTTGGGAAACACAAGCTAACTAAACAAAGCTTATAAACATCAACGAGACCTCTCCACTCTAATCCTCCTGGCCAGCGTGGAGAGTGTAGGCCAAATTCTCTGCTCTGGCTAATATATGGTTCCGGTAGTACAGAAAGGGTCGTGCTCCTGTGGTGGAGACTAAAAATGACCTGATGATGGTGTAACGTCGAATAACAATAAACGGGCAAGTGCGAGTCGGACTTGTACATGAAAGGTTCCGTACCACCGTACAATGTTTTAAAACGCTGAAGAAACACGTTTCTTGTATGACGACCCCCTTTAATTTTTAACTTTATCTTATTTTTAGTATTTGTTGTTACGAGTATAGTAGTCATAGTAATACATAATCGGTAAAAATTTCAAGTGTCTAGCTATTACGGTTCAAGAGATAGAGCCCTATGACAGACGGACAGACGGACAGACAGCGGAGTCTCAGTAATGGGGTCCCGTTTGCAACCTTCGTGTACGGAACCCTAAAAACGTAGAATGTCTCACAGTCTAAGTTACATTTCTAAACTTTTGTTACCATTAATTTCGATTCTGACTAATCATCTTAGAAAGTCTTTTGAAATAAATTGAAAGGCGTGATTAGAATTAACTTTAATAAATTCTAATACTATGTCTAGAGATATCGACAAATAATTTCAAAAGAATCTAAAACTTTCCTACGGTTTATGTATGAAATGGTTATACAGTGTAAACTGGATTGGGTTTTTTTTGCTCTTAGCGGCCGTCTCGGTCTGATCTACGTTTCTAGGTTTTAGACGTCTCTTTTTGCTGCAGACTTTACTGCATTTTATATATTTTTGATGACATAACCAACCAAGAAAATTCCTGTTTGCGGTAAAATCAAAGTGAACATTGTGACTTTTAATACATTAATTGATATAACACAACTTTCTATAATAAAAAATTAACTAAAATGAAACTAAACACTAAATTAAAATGTAAATTTTGTTCATTAATTAATTATTACTTTTAATACATTTTAATACATATCTACTTGATAATATTAACCAGAGTAAATATACATAGTAAAATTCAAATGATAAATACGGGTTGTTCTGTATTCATCCTATGACGTCTCAGCCTACTCATCATTATTTCCTTACTCAACCTATTCATGTGCCTTACTCAACCCACAACAAAAAAATAATTTTATATTCCTTATTCATCCCATCAGTATTCCTAACTCAACCTATTGTAAAAATACCTTAAAAATATGTAAGAATTGTGTGTACGGTCTGAACAAAAATATCAGTTATAGAAATATTTTTAAATCTCTTTCACTCTTGAGAACTCTGTGGAAGATAAAACAAAATACTCCCTGTACCGCTCTCACGTTTTATGACTGTTTGTTGCAAGTGCAAGTTTGCCTATTATAAGCACATATTTTATACAACATATAGGTAATACTTTTTTTTTACTAAACATGCACATTTAATTTCTGACACTAGGTAAGTGTTTATATGGTATACATAATAATATTTAGAAAAAATATTAGGCGTTGTTATACTATCCATACATTTTTGATAATATTTGCTTTGGGATGAGTAAGGAATGCATTTGGGTTGAATTAAGCAAATATATTAAAATAATGTAATAGGTTAAATTAGAATATTAGTTTGGGATAAGTAAAGAAATGGGATGAGACTTTATAGGATGAATACGGAACAACCCATAAATACACCTACCTATACAACTGACGTTTTAAATTAGTAATTAAAATTAATTTTGGGAAAAAGTTTAGTCCACAATACTTTACTATCTTAATTGAAAATGTGTGGGCAAAAAAATCAATTTCACACCCACCACCAACTCTAGGTAGGTAATTAATTACATTCACAAACAATTCTTTACATTTGCTACGAAGGGAAATAAAAAAAAATATGTAGAAAAACCGTTTTCAGAAACGTTATTTTCACGGCGTTTTTGTGTTAGTAAGTTTAAAAGAAAATGCTAAAATTTTCAATTGAACTTTACTAAAAGCCACAAATTATGGCCCTAAGCGAAATCTGGCCAAATCAAAACACAATGGTGGCGAGGAATGAATCACGGACCTTGAATAATTTCCACTGCGAACGTTGACCCGCCAGACGTGGCTTTGACATGGATTCTGTTCCTGCCACTTGGAATTCAATTTCCAATCAAAGGAAAATAAATTTGTGACAAACTTACAATGATTTTAGAGCTCTTTCATGATCGATTCATCTACATATTTATTAACCAATGTATAAAGGCTTCTTATGCATGCCTAATTAAGCATAAAAACCTTCCTCTTGAATCATTCTATCTTTAGATGTTTTTTTATTGTCATAAAACAAAGGAGTTTTTTTAATAACTCTATTCGCACCTATGTAGGTATGCATAAAAACCTTCCTATATAATTATTCTATTTTTAGATGTTTTTTTTTTTATTTTAGTCATAAAACAAAGGTTTTTTGAAGTGAAAACTTCATTAGGCGCGTTGGGCATTTTTTGAGATGGGAAAAAGCCATTGAACTCGCGTCACTGTTACCGACACCTTCTTGTTCAAGTTTTCACTCCTGTCGGCACTCGCGGAATGCCTCTAATTTTTTTTATTAAGTCTATCATTGACCAACGATGTAAGTTTCGTGAAAATCAGAAGTTTCATGCATTTAAGGGTTAACCTGCCTTCTGAACTGCGAGGAAAAATATGTAATATCATCAAGATAATATGTACTATGTAATACATATTACCTCGATGTGTAATATAGGTATAGGTCGCGTCATGTAAAAAGAACGCTGGAAGAAAGTAAAAGGGTGTGTTTGCGCATGGATACACTCGTGCACGAAGGTACTAGGCCTATTGTATTATTTTCGCTCGCGGCTTGGTATAATTGGTTATTGGTAGGTACATTGAAAAATATTTTTGATTTATCCATTTAATCGTTATTGCACAGTAAAATAAACGTACAGGTGGCAGACCTAATGCCATATGGCATTCTCTCCCGGTCAACCATTAGACCAAGCAGAAAATGAGTGGCTGGCGTAATAAAATTCACAAAAATAAGCAAACTTAATATAAATAAAATACATATATATGATCAAAAACACATAAACTTATACACAAATATACTTTTAAACATATAATAACTATACATATATACTCACATGCATAAAATACAATAGATAAATACATACATATAAATACTAATAAATATAATCAGGATGACTGGGACTAGGACTGCTGGAGGAAAAATTTATGTACCGCTCGCGTAAAAGCCAAACGACTGGGAGCTCTTCTTATAGACTCCGGAAGGGCATTCCAAAGCCGGATAGCCTGGACTTGAAAAGACTTGTCCATGAAGGTAGAGCGATGAGGAGGAAAACTAAGGATGAGAGTGCTAGAGGAGCGAAGTGAACGAGAGTGAGTAGAACTGAGAGGGTTGAATTTAAATTTAAGATAGCTAGGGGAGTGCGGATTGTTCAAGATAGAAAATAGCATAGAGAGTATTTTAGCATTACGACGTATGGTAATAAGCTAAGCGCGAAATGAAGAGATGTGGTCAAATTTACAAATATTAAAAATAAATCGGATGCAGTTATTGGCCAATCGGTCCAATTTGTTAAGGAGAACTTGCGTAAGGTCACAATAACAAACATCTGCGTAATCAAGAAAGGGAAGAATTAAGGTTTGAACTAATGTTATTTTGGTTTTAAGTGGGAGAAAGTTCTTGAGACGAGAGAGAGCGCAAGGTGGCAGTTACTTTTCGACTAACCTCAGCTACTTGAGTAGTCCAGCTCAGGGTAGAGTCGATGTGTAGACCAAGCACACTCTCACTAAAGGAAATGGTAGTATTGCACGCCTCATAAGCGAAGCGCATGAGGTAGTGCTCTACTCTCTCCTTACAAAAATCAAGTGATTCTTTTAAGTAAATGTGTCTCTATTTATTTTCTATCGCACTTGTACAATAATATTTACACATAAATGTCAAGGAAAAACACTAGTTTCAACACTTATGACATTTTTAAAAGACATTTTGCCTTTTAAATAAATAAAAACAATGTTTAATAAAATCATTTTGTGGACGTCCGTGTGTCTGTATGTATGGAAACTGGCGTGGTCACGATAACTCCCGAAAAACTTATCTGATCAAGCCCATTTTTTTTATACGCTTCAGTATTATCCAAAACTAAGTCCTTTCGAAGATCACGGTCTAATTCAATGTAGTTTAATCGTAATTTCAATTTAATTGTGAAAAATAAGATTATGAGGCGTGCACTTTTGGATTTTCCAAACTTATTATTAAATTACAAGGAAGAAATAGTGTCAAGATTTAATTTAGAAATGAGACGAGAGCTGCCAATTACTATTGCCTGGCATTTATTTGGGTTTACAACAACACCGTATATTGCAGACCAATCGGCGATACGCCGTTAGTCATTGTTGAGGAGAGCCACCGTTGAGTCGATCTCACTGGAATCACAAGAGTGGTAGAGCTGTAGATCATCCGCGTACAGATGGTGAGAGCAAGAAAGTAGGAAAGTAAGAGAATTGATGAAAATAGAGAATAATAGTGGCGATAAAATTCCTCCTTGTGGGACACCAGAATTGCGATTTTGCCAGATAAAAAATATATAATCAATCCACTTTGTTTACGACTTTACTATGTATATAGTTCGCCACAAAGCCCGCGTCTTTGAAAAAGTCGGCATGCCAATTGAACGAATGGACTATACTCTTATGCGTATGTTTAAAATTAATTTACAATCACAAATCACAACCATTCATACTTAGTTCCGAGGCGAGGTTATTAAAAAATCAGATAAGAGTCAAACAAAGAGACAATCGAATTTGCCGAAGTGGGTCAAATTTACCGTCTACGTGATGGGCGTCACATTGCGTTACGCAACCCTATATTGCATAGTTTTCACTTGCAGATCTCGTTATACCCAATAAAAAAGAACTAAACTTGTACGTAGTATATTATTACTCTGCAACTAAACTTAGTTTTGAATTATTTTATCTGAAACAATCATTATCTTCAATAATTAATCAAACTAACTAGGTTCTTGTCGGTGGAGTACGTATTTTCCATGTCTCTCTATTTTTGGCTAAATATTTGACCCTCTTATTAGATAAGTAGGTTTTTTATTAATGGAAAAGTAATAACTAGTCAATTAAAAGTAAATTATTCTAAGTAAAACTTAAAACTAGAACTTAAGGCGAGGTGGGTTCACAATTTGCAATACTGTGCGTGTTTTTCAAAAATCACTGTAATTAAACTACTTCAGTTTATTCCTCAAAAAATTTACATAAGAATCTTAAGGATTTTCTACAGACACCCACAATATCCAAAACACGATTGAGAAATTTCAGCTCGATACAAAAATCACAAACATACCTCTAAATTTGCCTAAATTTACCTTTATAAGACATACGATATTACTATATACAATCACCTTTTTATATGAAAGTTATACCAAAAAATGTATAATCTAAACATCTAGTCAATTTCGCTACAAGAAAAATTTATTTATTTATTTATTTATCAAACTTTATTGTCCAAAGTAAAAATATACTTTTAACAAATGGCGGACTTAATGCTAAGAGCATTTTCTCCCAGTCAACCATAGGGATAAGCAGAGAAAATTGTGCGGCGCAAAAGCTATAAATACCTATATACTTACATCAAAAATACTAAGTACTTCATACACACTATTACATATATGTATATATTATATATAAATATATCAGAGTAAATACCTACTTACACAATACATATACTAATAAATATAATAACAAAGAAATAGCTAATGAAAAGAAGAACTGAATGATGATGACTTTATACAGAAAGGGAGTTTAAAAAGAGGGCGTGGACTTTCCTCTTAAAACAGAATTTGGTAGAAATTTCTCTAATATCAACGGGTAAAGAATTCCAGAGTCGTGAAGCTTGAAGAGAAAATGAGTTTGACATGAAATTAGTCCGAAAAAGGGGGATAAAGAGCTGACGAGTCTCATTAGAACGAAGTTGTCGATCATGAGTGTCTGAAAGGTAGTTATATTTACATTTTAAATATTGAGGGTAATCAGGATTCGTAAGAATCGAAAAGAGAGTACACAGTAAACGAAAAATTATAAATATAATACAAAAAAAAACAATAAATAGAACACAGTGAAATATTCGTCGAGAGCGAAGAAAGGCCCCGACCCGTCATCGACGATATTTCGCTGTATTTTATTTATTATTAATTATTATTCTGACGAGGCCTTAAAAAACTATAAATAGAAATACTATATACTTACAACTTAAATAAGTAGGTATGTATAATGTAAGTATAATTTTAATTACATATAATGTAAATAATCTGTCTAAATAAGACACTCAACCTAGGCTTAAGCTTAATCTTATTCATATTCGTTTATTTTCACAAGCTTATTTAGCTTGGCCTGTTTGTTGTAATTTGTTTTTTGGGTCAAATCTTGCAAGTTAAATTTGAGCACTTACCGATTTATGTAAATCAGATGACAATGGGATATGATTATAACAAGAAATTGATCTGATGACGGAGCCGGTGGTGGCTATAGGAACCCTGTAATGAAACAACGCAACCCCATCGAGTTTCGGCTTATTAGTTTTGTCTTAACACAAAATAAATAATACTAACGTACAGAAGTCTCACTCATCAAAGAAATTCAAAGAAATATCTACTCAATGTGGCTAGCGATATGGTTTAATTTAGCTCACGTCAGAACTCAGCTCCTTTTCGTATAGATACCTAGACATCCATTGCAAGCCAATTTCATTCTTATTACTCTGGACAAACGATTCATTTAACTGAATTTACCATCCGGAGGGGCCGCCTGTGCGCATAGTAATAATGTAGATACATTTTCGATACCTAAACGGGGAGTGACACAGGCCTGGTCTTAATAAGTACTTAGGCCTCAGAATAAAATCTTTTTTTTCCAGTGCTTATAGCCACCTTCTTGCCCACCATCACGCTCAAAGTGGAATTTGCGTTTTGCGGCCCTGGGCGCTGCCGCTATGCTTAGAGCCACAAGACCCAAAATGCTCTGTCTGCCTATTAGGAATAAAGACGTGATAATTTATAGGTAATGTTTCAGTTATACCCAAATTAAAAGGGAATTACTAAAATACTGTAAGCCAATAAGCGAATAATGTGTAGTAGGTACAATGTACATATTCATCGAAATAATTCGTGACGCCTGGTACGTATAAAAAATTAGCACATTTTGAATTATGTATTACATTCAAACCAAATACAAGCAAGGATCAGCTAAAAAAATACAGATCTTTTGTGACAACATTTGGCAACTAAAACAGAACTCTGCATTCCAAAGCGCAGCTATAATTTGGTTTCCATAACGGTAAACCACTTCTTACAGAAAAAAAGGGTAAAGGCCGTGGTAAAGGGTAAACTAGATTAGTCAGACAGTGAATATCCCAGATTAAATACTACATTTTTGAAACTATTATGTAGATATAATAACCTGGTCTGAGTATAATAAGAACATATATATGTTTTTTGTTTTAATTAACTAGTTTGACGACCTCCATGACGTAATGGTTAACACGCTAGACCGCTAATCCGGAGGTTCTGGGTTCGATCCCCAGCCAGGGCAAGTTGGAAATTGGCCTTTTTCAAATAGTCCTGGGTCTTGGATGTTTATCTATATATGTATTTATCATAAAATATCGTTAAGTTAGTATCTCATAACACAAGTTTAAAAAAACTTACTTTGGAGCTAGCTTAATCAGTGTGATTTGTCCGCATATATTTATTTATTTATTTATTAGTTTCTACAACTAGGTACCAATAAAACATTTATCACATAAAATATGGAAGTAGGAATGTAGGTAACTTGTTATTTTTAATTCTACTTACTACCTAATACTAGGTCGATAATTATTTTATAGTACGAGTATGCAGGTAACGCATTGATCTTGCATTGAGAAACTGTATGTAGACCACATTTGGACTTATCATAAATTATTGGTAGGTAGGAACTTTTAAATTTCAAATAATGTTCTTAAATAAACTTAATTAATCCTAATTTAAAGTTATTATCCTTAAGACCACAGCGATCAATTAATTCAATAGAAAACCACACCTGATACTAAGACGGTTTTTAATTATCGAAAGTAAATACCCGGGAATCCGTTACGGGACTTCATAAATGTAAATTGGAGGCGCATCCCGTTTAGCGGGGCGGTCCCCCGCGCCCCGCAGGGGAGGTAGGGGAACGGGTAGCGGGGCGGGAGACAAGGATTGTGGCGCATCACTAGGCGGATGATATCGTATATGTTGTGTGTATAGGGCATTAGTGTTAGTTTTTCTTGTTGATACGTTTGTTTGATGTTTGATTGCATGAATCTAGGTTATTTAGAATAGAATTAAAAACGAAATAAGTAAGTTTGAGACGGATTAATTTTAGTAAAAATGAAAGTAATTTACATTGATGAACAGTATCCGGCAACTTGAGAAGCGCGTGTTGATTTGTAATCTCTTTATTTCTTTTCATTACAAAGATTTAATAAAAAGAAAAAAAGAGTTTTGAATGATACAGAAATTGTAGTTTTATTAATATTTTTAGTCTAAATTCTTTGTCAATGCAGTTAAAATTTTTTAACGTTAATTTTGGAATTGAACAGTTAAAATAAAAATAATGAAACGAAATAAAAATGTCGCAATTAAATAATACTAATTTTACAGCACTGCAATTTGCTGGAATAAGTTACGACATGGCCATCTGCATTGTAAATTACTCTTTATTGCTACGAGATAAATGTTAATTTGGTAATTGTTGTTGAAAATACACAAAAGTTACGGTTTTAAACGACTTCAAAAATGTTTATTAGAATTGTTTTTGTTGTAATGCATTTTTTTTTTTCATTATGTATGTTTGTTTATTAGTTTGTCTTGAACTGATATTGACTTAAGTTGAAAGTTTTCATTTTATAAAAGTCGTTTGACAAAAAAAATTACTTCTGAGATTTGAATTATCCATTTTATCCTTAGTTTAGGCTGGGAATTCCGGGTATGGAATGCAAAATGACACACATAGGATGGCAGATTTTTTGGAGAAAGGATAGAAGGACTTTTTGTGATGGACTCTTTCTTGAAGAAGCCGCCGCAAAGAAAGTGGTCCAACCTTGATAGGTCCAGGAGAAAAGAACCAGCCCGTATTAAAAACGAAATTTGCTTCATCCTAACAACAAAGAGACGAATATTCTAAGATGTCTCAGTGATCAATCGGATTAAAACCGGGAGCGATCACCGAATATTAAGAGGCATCGTGTATATTGGTCTCAAAGTCGAGAGGTCGCGGATCCAAATCAAAAACTCTGGAGGCCTTCAAGATTGCGTTACTGTGGACGAGATAAACCAAGGGTATGTAGAAGGTGTCCAAGCGGTGGGATCGAAGATATTTAGGTTCCGCCCCAAACAAAAACCTAGGGTCTCTAAATCAAGTCTTAACTTGATGGCGGTGCTACGATCCAGGTCGCTGGAGACCTCCGAAGAAGCTCTATCATATCGGCGGCTCAACAGACGTACACAAAAGTCCTTGCAACACAACATCCGCTACCAAATGTTTTAAGAAGACGAGCGAGTAGAACAATAGACACTATAAAATTTTCTAATTATGCTAACATACACTACTTCTTCCTCGCTTTTCCCTACTTGGGGTCGGCTCTATATATCAACTCCCTTCATTACAAAACGCAGGTGATCAATAAAACGTTTCTAAAACAGTTAAAACTGTTTCTTTTTTTTTAATTAAGTTTTTATTGAAAAGAATAATTAAAATAATAGTTTAACATTCCTTATTAATTACGAAGACACTGTTCAGAATTGTAATAAAATCAGTTGAATCCGTTGGCATAGCAAAGACGTGTTTATTAACCAACTTTTGATAATGATTGTAAAATATTCTAGAATAAGCAAACAAATATTAACAACTACTTCGATAGTAAGTCTGGAAGAAAATAGAACCAATAAGGACTATTTAATGATTCTTGTAAGTAGGCATACTATCAAGTATTGTATTCTTTGCTATAATTATTGGTTAGACTCTACACAGTTCTAAGAGAGGAAAACGTACCTACTTAGGAGGTAAATGAGTTTATTGAACCTTTTTAATCAAATAAATGATAAAAATATGCCATCCAGTATTTTTCCTTAAATAAGAGGAAAAATGTGCGGCAATGATTTTCAAATTTATGATTGAGTGAAAAAATTAAAAAGGCTTTTAATACGCAATAATTTTTGGTTCTTATTTCATAAATTAATAAGAACTCGCTATTAAATTCCCTGGAACATTTTTAGATATTTTCGGATATGCGCAGAGTTTTATGAAACTCTGTTTATACTACTGAGTGTAGGTAAATATAAAAAATAATAATAAATAAATGTATAGGGACAACCGTGTGGTTCCCGGCAGAGTAGAATAGGACCACTCCAAGTCTTCCCGTGGATGTCGTACAAGGCGACATAGGAAACACAAGCTAAACAAAGCTTATAAACATCAATGAGACCTCTCCAACCAGTCTGGCCAGGGTGGAGAGTGTAGGTCAAATCCTCTGACTGCTCTGACTAATATATGGCTCTGGTGGTACAGAGAGGGTCGTGCTCCTGCAGTGGAGACTAAAAAAGACTTGATGATGATAGGGACAAATCACACTGACTGAGTTAGCCCCAAAAAGTTAAGTTCTAAACTTGTGTTATGGGATACTAACTAAACGGTACTATATTTTATGGTAAATACATATACATATAGATAAACACCCAAGACCTAGGACAATTATTGCCCTGGCTGGGGATCGACCCCAGAACCTCGTGGTGACCATCACGCCGCGGATGTCATCGATGACGTAGTACGTACGAGTAGACGTAGGTACTACTATGGCAGACTATTTCACGGCTTCTGATAAATTGTGAAATACATTTCAACCGTTTCGGTGTGAGTTTAAACCTTGAAATATTATTTTTGTTTGAAACTTACATACGTACACGTAGTAGTATAAACAGTTTCATAAAACTGCGCATACACGAAAATATGTACGAATGCTCCGTGGAATCGATCTGTCTTTTGGTGAAAACCGGAACTAATACGGCGCTAGTTCCGAGATTGGGAACAGATTATCTGTTCCCAATCTCGCGTCGGTATGTACTTACCTATTAGGTAAGTACATACCGACGCGTTGAAGTTGAGAAATGCATCACCATCAGCAAAGTTTAAAAAAATCCGACTTAATTAAAAAATATTATTCGTTAATCGCTTGACCGCTTAACCGTTGACAACCTCCGTGGGGTATCGGTTAACCCGTGGTTAATACGCTAGTCGGTTAGTTCAGGGTTCGATCCCCAGCCAGGGCAGGTTATAAAATGGTCTTTTTCAAATTGTCCTGGGTCTTGGGTGTATTTATTATAAAATATAGTATCGTTGAGTTAGTATCCCACAACCTAAGTACTATACGTAGGTACTTAGGTTGTGGGATACTAACCTAAACTACTTTGATAATATGCGATTTTGGAAAATAAATAGGGATAAATCACACTAATTAAGCCAGCCTCAATTAGTGTGATTTATCCCTATTTATTTTCCAAAATCGCAAGTTTGTGTGGGAAATGGAAAATGTTTATTCGTGTTTAGTAAAAATTGTATTAAGGCCGTACCTGAATTTTCCGGGGTCCAGTGCTGCCCCCATTTAAAATAAATCATTTCAAAGAAAACGGAGACATAATTTAAAATTTTGCTACTACCAAGTCCTCGATAACCCTATTTTGTGAACTACTGTTTACAGTTTATAATGAGAACGTTAAGCTTTACTACGCACATTTGCCAGAAGTGGCCGTTTTTCGCAAATGTGCGTAGTAAAGCTTAACGTTCGCACTTTAAACTGTAACCAGTAGTTCATAAAATATTTTGAAAGGTTATCTAGGGCTTGGCAGTAGCAAAATTTTAAATGATGTCTCCGTTTTCTTAGAAATGATTTTTTTTAAATGGGGGCCGCACTGGACCCCGGAAAATTTAGGTACGGCCTTAATATTATGGAGTATTATACCTACATAAGACTTGCTCTAAAAAATTGTACTAAAAGAAACCTTCTGCCAGTATTTACACTAAGTTGTAATTACATTGAAAAATTCTTAAATCTATTAATTCATTTACCAATAAATGTTCTAAACCACAAATTATCTAATATTTAAATAGTCAGTACATTGGAGATACCTACTTACTTTATAAACTACGTTTACAAACCTTTCCTTTGCAATGACCTTACCTTCTCAGATTAATACTAATAACCAAAATTATAATAACCCAACGATATAACAAACAAAGGAATGCGAAGCAAAGGAAGACATCGGAAAGTTATTCAAAGAGCCACATTCACAGAATTTCACAACGAAGTCTCGCAACTCCAATTAATATAATAAAGAGCAATGCATTCTTCACCTGGTGTATTTTCATTGGAACGCAATGGAGCGGAACTGTGATACTTAGCGAGAAGTCGGTTGTACGCATAACAGTGGTGACGTCACGCTTTCACTGCCTAAGTCGGTGTACTATAGCTGCTACAGTACAAAATAGCCAGAGTACAGATATCTTGACCAGTTAAGGCGATGTAAGTTCAGAGCCCACAATACAGTGAGTGTTTTTGAAAAATTACTGTAGTCAAACTACTACAGATTATTTTTCAAAAATTATACATAGGAATCTTAAGGCTTTCCTATAGACACCCACAATATCCAGAACACGATTGAGCAACAAACAAATATAAATAATTTTGTAATTGGAAAACTATCCCAATATTTTGAAATATTTTAAAACCAAAAAGTAGATTATAAAATTGTGCGTAATACAGATACAGATACACTATCACGTCTTTATCCCTAACGAGGTAGACAGAGCCTAGGGCGGTGAAGCCCAGGCCACTTTTAGCGTAATGGTGGTCATGAAGGTGGAAAAGGGAAATCATAATAGTGATGGGTTTCTAACCGCATCGCCTATTCATATGATTCAGATTCTCGCCCATTCCCTCGATCGGCTTTTACGATCTGCAGGGGAAGAGAAGCAGCTGGTAAATTCTATGTTTTTCTTTTCTCCCAGACCAGCAAAAAAGAAAATGTGCGTAATACGAGTATGATGGTAATATCTTGTCTGGAAACTAAATACGTAAATTTTGATGCCAGCGCGATTCTAACGGATAAAAATCATAGAAAAAAAGTAAATCAGCCTTTAGTCTACTAGCCACAGAATAAGTAGTAGTACTCACGTAGTCTAGCAGTGAAATGGCTGTAACCAATCTCTGTCTTTATATTCAGTATTTTGTACCCATAGTGTGGGACCGCAATAGTCGCTCAAGGAGACTGCGCAATAATATCGAAATTAATTTACTATTAATTGGTGTTCTAACAATGTTACGGTCATTGCACTGATAGATATGTCCACACGGCAGTATTGCAATAGATAGCTAGTGTGTATTGTACGAGTGTACAGTCACAAGCAATAACATTCAAACATCCATTAGATTCAAATTCATCTAGCAACATTAAATCGCAAAGATAAGTATGCTAACCTGTTTATAAATTTGTGTAATTGTCGTACACTTATTTCTGGGATGGTAGAAGTTAAGATATTTTAGAGAATATGATAATGTATACAACGTGGAAAGTACATACTCGTAATAAATCGAACCACAGTCTACTGTCTACACTAGATCATTATAGTATAATGAAATTAAAATAATAGCTAAAAAAAAACAAAACAAATTTCCATTTCCATACATAAGTGTGCTCTTGTGCAGCTGCTCGGGCAATTTGAATGTCGATTTTTTTTTTGTTGGTTTTTCGACTATTATTTTGATTTCATTATCAATTGGGCCGTGGGACCCGGGTGCTAGGCGTCTCCTTAAAAAGGTCTCTCCAAGACCGATCTTCGCCGCCGCGCCGGTGACAAGAGGGCTGGCTGTTTTTTCGCACAATGTCGATATCTAAACATGGATTGCGATTCAACGTGAAAATGCGGCCAGTGTTCTTGGCACTATGCCACATGATCATGATTTTGTAGATTAAATTTGTAGTAGGTATTTAACTTTTCTATACCTGTAAATAAGTAAATTATTTCATTATACTTTAGTGATCTACCTCTAGTATAACCCGTGCCGTGATACGATTTATTTTGGGGTATGTCCCTTCCACGTTGTATAACGTCTAACAAAAAATACTGAAACTTTTTTAGGGCTGCTTTCAGTCCATAACAAGGAACAATATCGAAATATGAAAAATATTTTTTTGGCTTTCCATACATACTTAGGTACAGACTCAGTCTCAAGGACTGAATCCAGCCTCATAATAGTTTCAGTATATTTTGATAGACCCTGTGTATATTTTTGCTCGAGACTGTACAGTGTTACTAAATGAATGTATACGAGAACATAACTTTTTTATTTATTTTCGCCGACGTTTCGGGTTGCACCGAACGAACGTGGTCCTGGAGTACCTAATCCCGTAACCATTCATTTTTAATGATGCAACACGATAGTTTAAAAATACTTAGTTATGAGTGTACTGTGTCGATATCTAAACATGTATGCCACAATATAAAGACGAACTTTGTACCAACTTTAGTGAAAGCCAAGTACACACTATTATTTGTCGGAAAGGGTACATCAAATAAAGTAAGCAGGTACTTACTTTATCTCATGTACCTGTTACTATACTCAAAATGTTTATACGCTAATAATTTTTTTGTTTTTATATAAAGAAAAACTAAGAAGATTCATGGATTTTATAAATGTTATTATTGTCTAATAATATAAATTATAAATTTAATATGTGAACTTGTATTTTAATTGTTTAATAAAAATTACTTGCTGTGAATCAGGTGTTAAACACGCTAGAAAAATTGTGTAAGCAATAAATAAACATTTATCTGTTTTATATGCGTCTCTTTCACGAAAGCACGAAATATCAAACAAAGGGCATTTTTTCAATGCACCCCACTGCCCATAACTCCCTAAAGAACCGGAAAGCGATCCAGGTAGTGATGTCTCAGCCTGAGGCGTCCAAACCAAGGCTCTCTCAATAATCACAACACGTTATGGCTACTTTATATGTATGGATGGAGGTAATTTAGGGATATTAGATCTCTTTTTTCGATTGTCTGGGTGTTTGATGGGAGTGCTGCCAAGTGAGGGCTTGATTTGTAGAGAAACTAGTATGTAATTATTTTTACAGAAATTAGATTAGTATCATAGACTGAACTCGTACTTTAACTTCGACTACATTGACATAGAATTACTTATAGAATTATATTAGTTCGTAGCGCATGTGCGCTCGATGCTTGATAAACCGATGGCCGATGGGGCAGAAAGGATCACAAATGGCGACCACGTACTGGCAAGCGAAGCGTTGGACACCACCTGCAAGGTGGTCAGACGATCTGACCAAGGTCGCTGGAAAGCGCTGGACGCAGGCCGCTCTAGATCGGCCATTTTGGAAATCCTTCGGAGAGACCTATGTCCAGCAGTAGACGTTATGCGGCTGAAATTATGATGATGATTAGTTCATAATTGCATTGTTAAGTTAGAAATATACAGTGCAACACATACAGTGGCAACACTCCCAACTGATGACGTATTCTTTGACCAATCACGTAACCCAGCTGTCACGGGAAGAGCATAACTTGTTTTATTATCATCATCATCATCCAGGTGTTTCTTAGTCTCCACTGCTCAGATTGAACAAGATAGCTTTAAAATTAAAAACTACGGATTGTAACAGTGAAGTGACAAATCATTGTAATTACATAGAATAAAATTGTGTAAAAAGCTGATGAAAAGCGATTACTTATATGTTTTGTGCTCGCATTTAACCCTAATAACGCCCACTAAACCCATGATGATTGACGATGTCGAGGAAGATGCTTACTCCGATACATACTCGTACATACTTACTTGTTTTATTAAGGCGAGATGAGTTCAGAACTTGCAATACTGTGCGTGTTTTTGAAAAATCACTGTAATTAAACTACTATAGTTTATTCCTCAAAAAAATTACATAAGAATCTTGAGGATTTACAGACACTCTCAATAGCCAAAATACGGTGTAGTATTTTTGGCTCGATAGAAAAAAATCACAAACATACCTCTAAATTTGCCTAAATTTACCTTTATAAGATATACTACTATTTTATACAATCATCTTTTTATATGAAAATTACACCAAAAAATGTATTATCTAAATATCAAATCAAAGTTTTGATACAAAAAAATATATAAATAAAACACAGTGAAATATTCGCCAAGAGCGAAGAAAGGCCCGGACCCGTGCTCGACGTTATTGCGCTATGTTTTATTTATTATTTTTTTGTATTATATTTATTATTATTTTTTAAATCAACTAGATATTTAGATAATTCATTTTTTGGTGTAATTTTCATATAAAAAGGTGATTTTATAAAATAGTAATACCTATATCTTATAGAGGTAAATTTAGGCAAATTTAGAGGTACGAGTTTGTGATGTTTTTTTATGTCGAGCCAAAGATGCTCAATCGTGTTTTGGATATTGTGGGTGTCTGTAGAAAAGCCTTGAGGTTCTTATGTTGAATTTTTGAGGAATAAACTGTAGTAGTTTAATTACAGTAATTTTTTAAAAACACTCACAGTTTTCTTGGTTCTGAAATGACGGGGCCTTACACCATGGTAAAAACAATCGAGGTAAAAGCTAGATAGCAGAGTATTTCGCCGAGCATGGATATGAAAGCTCTGTGAAGATCTAAAGCGCTACTGCGGGTAAAACTTTTAGCAGTTATTTACCGAGCTATGAATTTTGCCTTTTACAGTTTTAATTCCTTAACACAAATATTTCTTAACTGCTGTTGCACTAAAAGAATATTCAAGTGAAATATTTGAACTGGTTTGATCTACAACGAGTTAATGAAATAACGCAAAACCTCTCACACTGTAACTCAGTCCATGAAACTGAACAACTTTTGTTCTACAACATTCCCAAAATAGTTTGGAAAATCCAAAAGTGCACGCCTCATTATCTCATTTTTCACAATTAAATTGATTTTGATTGTTTTATTGCTAACTTAAAACGAAGAAAAGTATGTGTCGGCTTTAACGCACGACTGGAGATTATTTTTAACTTTTATTTTTAACTTCCCGCTGAGAAAGATATAGCGGGCACTGTGAAGGAGGACCCATTGCAAACCTCTTTGCCTACACCCCGACGAACTACGCGTGCGCGAAGAGCAGCTCAAGTTCTGTCACCCTGATTTGTTTTTGACAGTAAGATTTTGGTTTGTAACAAAATGGCGAGCTCACGCGCGACGATTTGAATTTTTTTGGTGCTCGCTATAACTAAACTACATTGAATTAGACCGTGATCTTCGAAAGGACTTAGTTTTGGATAATACTGAAGCGTATAAAAAAAAATGGACTTGATCAGATAAGTTTTTCGGGAGTTATCGTGACCACGCCAGTTTCCATACATACAGACACACGGACGTCCACAAAATGATTTTATTAAACATTGTTTTTATTTATTTAAAAGGCAAAATGTCTTTTAAAAATGTCATAAGTGTTGAAACTAGTATTTTTCCTTGACATTTATGTGTAAATATTATTTTACAAGTGCGATAGAAAATAAATAGAGACACATTTAGTTAAAAAAATCACTTGATTTTTGTAAGGCGTGAGTATAGCACTACCTCATGCGCTTCGCTTATTTGGCGTGCAATATATAAAATATAAAAACGAACAATATATTATGAAACCTAAACCCCACGTATTTGAAGTATGTCGCCATAGTAAAAAAATATCTATCCTTCTAGACGCTTCAAATGAAACTTACTTCAAATCCGTTGGACGTTTCTTCTCGTCATCCTATGTCTATGATATTTTATGAAGCTTCGATTGATGTCATGAATTCATTAAACACATATGACTGAAGTGACTTAGACGAACTGCCACATTTCGAAGTCAGGCTTATCTCGTTCTTTATATTTCATCCGCGCCTCGGATCCCTCCATGTATGTTATGTATGTTAACATAATATATCGCTATTCATCATCGCAGATAGACTCCATGAATATATGTCGAGATACATGGTAGGCGGGTATGTTTTTGATAAGATTTATAACAGACTTTATATGAAAGTATTTTTTTCAGGATGAGAATTTTATCGTTGGTACCTAATATCAGTGTCCTGAAAAAAAGTTTCCTTGTAGGATTTTATTTATTTATTTTTATTTATTTAATATTTATTGCACAATAATCTAACGATTATAATACAAAAGGTAAAACTTAATGCTAAGCATTGTCTACCAGTTCACCTTAGGGACCTTAGGATTCCGTACCCGAAAGGTGCAAACGAGACCCTATTACTGAGACTCCGCTGTCTGTCCGTCTGTCCGTCTGTCACAGGGCTCTCTTGAACCGTAATAGCTAGACACCTGAAATTTTCACCGATTATTTGTTACTAGCCGCTATAACAACGAATACTAAAAATAAAATAAAAAGTTGAAAATTAAAGGGGGTCGTCATACAAGAAACGTGTTTCTTCAACGTTTTACAACATTGTACAGTGTTACGGAACCCTTCATGTACAAGTCCGACTCGCACTTGTGATGGGTTATATGCCAAAATGAAAGAAATACTTTAGATATATTAGGATTTAATTAGATAGTAAAAAATATACATCCGGCGGCCATACAAGCAAAGGAGGAAGAGAGACTTGTCAATATGACAGTTCATATTGACAGAGACACTGACATTGACATCTTGTTTTTAGTTTATTTTACCAACACTAGCCTTTAAACTAATACACAATGCAAAATATCAGGTAACATTACATGTTAACTAACAATATGAAACACTTGACACATCATAATATCTGAAATTACAAAAAAAAAAATCCAAACATATGTTCTTTACAGTAAGCATATATCCACTCATATAATTTTGAGACAATAATTTTATTACCTAACTATTACAAATTTACATAAACATTTGAGACACAAATTTCAAATGTTTCTCCTTTGTTAAAGACTTAGTTTAGACATCGGCCAACATTTCATCAGTAGGAATGTAACATAACTTAATGAGTTTCTTATTCACTAAATCTCTTACAAAATGATGCCTAATATCAATGTGTTTTGTCCTGGAATGACATACAGAGTTATTACAAAGTTTCTGTGCAGATTGATTATCATTAAATAAATTAATTTTACATTTAATTCCAAGACACTCATTAACAAAAGTTTGTAAAAATAATGCTTCCTTACTAGAGTCGGAGATTGCCATGTACTCAGCCTCAGTACTAGAGAGTGCAACTGTGCGCTGCTTACGACTTTCCCAAGATACTATAGAATCACCAAGACTGAAAACATACCCAGTGTAAGACCTGCGATCTAGCTGATCCCCTCCCCAGTCAGCATCTGTGAATCCTGTAATTTCAAATACACCTTTTTTAAAAACAAGTTTATAATCTTGTGTACCCTGTAGATAACGCAAAATTCTCTTTGCTGCTTTCCAATGATTTTCACCATAGTAGTTGTTGAATTGGCTTAAATAGCTCACACTGTGTGCTATATCCGGTCTGGAACATACAGCCAGGTACATCAAGTAACCTATAAGGCTTCTATAGTCAAAATTGCATTGTGATACTTCCTCCTTCTGCAATTTTAGACCAACTTCCATAGGAGTCTTGATCGGTTTGCATTCTGTCATCTTGAATTTTATTAGAACACGCATAATGTAACCTGACTGATCCAATGTTATACTTCCATCTTGTAATTTAGCAATTTTCATACCCAAGATTGCATTGGCTGGTCCCAGATCCTTCATTTTGAATTCTTCCAAAAGTTTCTTCTTGATAACATTCTTGTTTTGTGATGACGGTGATGAAAATAGTATAATATCATCGACATATAATGCAATGATAATTATTTCATCATCATAATTATAGATAAACACACATGGTTCTGAAGATAACCTTTTGAATTGCAATTTATTGATTAAAACATAGTTAATTTTTTCGTACCACGCTTTTGCCGCCTGTTTTAGGCCATAAATTGCTTTGTGCAGTCTGTAAACTTTCTTTTCATTTCCTGGAAGGATAAATCCCTCCGGCTGTTCCATATAGACAGTCTCAGTCAAATCTCCATTTAAAAATGCTGTTTTTACGTCTAAATGTTCTATAGACATATCTAACTGAGCAGCCAGGGCCAGTAGGATACGTATTGTTGAATATCTTACAACAGGTGCAAAAGTTTCATGGAAATTTATTCCATATTTTTGGGTATACCCTTTGGCTACTAACCGTGCCTTATATTTGAGTAATTCACCATCTAGCCCTCTCTTTTTGCTAAAGACCCATTTACATTTTATTGGTTTCTGTCCTTCAGGCAAATCCACTATAGTCCAACATTTATTTGTAAGAAAAGAGTTATACTCATCGTCAATAGCTTCTTTCCATTGTATGGCCTCTCTGCTGTCCAATGCCTGTTTCACCGTAGTTGGGATGCCCTCCTCATTGATTACTTCAGCCAGCCCCACAAACAGAGAGTCGTCACTGACGGCGTCCTCAAAGGATGTTGTGGTGTCTGTCATGCTTGCGGTGTCTGGAACGTAAGTTACATCGGACGAATCATCTGTACTTTCACTGCCTACAGTATCATCCAGGTGAAACATTGTCTGCCTACGGTTATTTATTGTGTCATTAGACTGTTCGTTCTCATCTATAGATGAATCTAACGTTGTAGAGCTTTGATTTAAAATACTTTCTGGATTAGTTTCATTTGAATCTTCACTGCTATTTTTAATAGATGAGTTTTCAGGCAATAACACAATATTTTGCCTATTATTATCATCATGTGACACATTTTTAAAAAATAAACTCATTTTCCATAAATATGACATGTCTGGCTTTGACACATTTCTTTGGACATGTTGGATCTATTAACCTATAGCCTTTGGAATTTTCACAATAGCCTACAAAGACCATTTTCTTACACCTTGTATCAAGTTTTCGACAATTTTCTACTACGGAATATGCTGTGCAACCAAAAATGCGTAAATGACTCACATCAACTTTCTTTGACGTCCACACTTCTTCAGGAGTTGCGCCTCTCACTGCTTTTGATGGTGATAAGTTTTTCAGGTACGTAGCCGTGTTAGCAGCTTCAGCCCAAAACTTCTTACTGAGACCAGCATCTTCCATCATACAACGAGCCTTATCCATGATTGTACGGTGAGCTCGTTCCGCAACGCCATTTTGTTGACTACAATGGGGTACCGTGGTCTGATGTATCAAACCACATGACTTCATGTATTCCTGAAAAGCACAGTTAATATATTCTCCTCCATTGTCACTCCGTAATACTTTTATTTTTCTGCCAGTTTGATTCTCTACTAAAGCTTTGAATTGTTTAAATTTTTCAAACACTTCACTTTTATTTTGTATGAAAAATATAAAAGTTTTTCTAGAGAAATCATCTACAAAAATCACAAAATACCGAGCACCACTATAAGATGGTGTCTGCATAGGGCCACACACATCCGTGTGAACTACCCCTAATAATTCCGAGCTTCTACTCTGACTTTTCTTAGGAAAAGGTAATTTTGTTTGTTTACCTAAGATACATGCAACACAAGGCTTGAATGTAGTAGAATCAAAATTCATACCTGTTGCTAACTCCTTTTTCATCAGAACCATGCTTTTCGAGTTAAGGTGACCCAGCCGTCTGTGCCAAACATCTTGTGAAGCCTTGTTCTCCGCAGACAATAGTGCAACCTGTTCAATACCTTCCTGCAATACCGCACCTGCTATAGGACTCTCACAAACTGATTTCATGGCAACCTCACAACTCATAGCATTCTCTATAATATCTAACTGATACACACCATTAGACAAAGTACCTGTGGCTATTATTTCACTGCCATCATAAATGTTACAAGCATCAGATTTAAAAATTACTTTATAACCCTTTCTATTTAGTTCACTCACTGATAATAAATTTGCAGAGAGCTGAGGAACAATATAAACATTGCTTATTGTCTTTAAACCTGATTTTAACATGACTTGAACACTACCGTGTCGGTAACGGCTTTGAGCACTGAACGTTACACATCAAATGTCTATTGTTGCACATATGATTTGTTGCACCGGAGTCTATATACCATACATCATTCCGAACATTTACCGATAATGCTGTCAACAGAGTCTTATCCTTGGATGGAGAAGTATTCTTCATATTGCTTTTCTGGTTCTTTGGACAGTCCTTCTTCATATGTCCAGTCTTTTTGCATCTAAAGCACTTGAATATCTTCTTTGTGACGAAAGCATTAATGTCGGAATGTTCTGATTTGTCATCTCTCCGCTGCTGCTCCTGTAATAGTTTTGTCTTGACCGTTTCACATTTATGTTTTATACTTGAGTTCTCCAGAGCCATGATGAGAGGGTCGTAGTCAGTAGTTAAACCGCTCAACATTATAACAGCTAGAAATTCATCATCAAGTTTTGATCCGATGTCATCCAACTGCTGTCCAAGCTCTAAAATCCGTGAAATGTAGCTTTGCATGCTCTCCGCCTCGCTCAACTTCATCCCAAATAGTGATCTCAGCAACCCCAGACGCCTACAGAGACCTTTATCTTCGTATGCACGCTGTAAACTCGTCCATGCCTCAAAAGCTGTTGTAGCTTTGCGAACATGCTGTAATGCTGACGGCCCCACAGACAAGCAAATCTTAGCTAAAGCCTTCTGCTGCTTCTTCTCATCTTTGCAAGCTGCAGCCGATTCTGCTGACGCCACACAGTCGTATAAGTCTTCATGCATGAGTACCATTTTAATCATGAATTTCCAATTATTGTAATCTTCAATTCCTTTCAGTTTTTCCACAGGAATGCCAACAGGAAATCCAGACGAAGCCATGGTTTATATCGCGAGATATTGGTCGATGTCGCTACAAGGCCAGCCGGTGTCACGCCGACACGCAATCCACGAAATTGTTATGTGGATAAATAATCGCGTATTTTACCGAAATATTTACGTTGCAGGGCGCAGCAAACGTCCCTGGGCCCATAACCTGATGGGTTATATGCCAAAATGAAAGAAATACTTTAGATATATTAGGATTTAATTAGATAGTAAAAAATATACATCCGGCGGCCATACAAGCAAAGGAGGAAGAGAGACTTGTCAATATGACAGTTCATATTGACAGAGACACTGACATTGACATCTTGTTTTTAGTTTATTTTACCAACAACTTGCCCGTTCATTTACAATCTGGCTAGCTTTTTTGTAACAATAAAAGTATTTCAACACGTGGTTGTGATTGGCCACCTTCTGGCTCCATCATCAGACCAGCTTCTTGTCACAACAATATTGTATTATCATCTGATTTATATTAGCATACACATATCAATCGAAAACCGGGAAGTTAGTCAAATTTAACTTGCAATATTTGACCCAAACAAACATACAAGATGTATTGCAAGTTAAGGCCGTACCTGAATTTTCCGGGGTCCAGTGCTGCCCCCATTTAAAATAAATCATTTCAAAGAAAACGGAGACATTATTTAAAAATTTGCTACTACCAAGTCCTAGATAACCCTTCAAAATATTTTATGAACTACTGTTTACAGTTTATAATGAGAACGTTAAGCTTTACTACGCACATTTGCCAAAAGTGGCCGTTTTTCGTAAATGTGTGTAGTAAAGCTTAACGTTCTCACTTTTAAAGTAGTTAAGTTAGTAGTTCATAAAATACTTTGAAGGGTTATCTAGGACTTGGTAGTAGCAAAATTTTAAATGATGTCTCCGTTTTCTTTGAAATTATTTATTTTAAATGGGGGCAGCACTGGGCCCCGCAAAATTCAGGTACGGCCTTAAATGAAAGCTTGTAAAATATGTAAATGTAACCACAGAAAAACCTGGTAAAATGGTATTAATTAAAATGTACAAACTCAGTGTCGTGTGGTTCCCGGCAGAGTAGAATACTCTCGTAAGAGAGTACTATATTCCTTGGTAGAATAGGATCACTCCAAGTCTTCTCGTGGATGTCGTAAAAGGTGACTTAGGAAACACAATCTAAACAAAGCATATAAACATCAATGAGACCTCTCCCACCTGTCTGGTCAACGTAGAGAGTATAGGCCAAATCCTCTGACTGCTCTGGTTAATTATGGCTCTGGTAGTACACAGAGGGTCGTGCTCCTGCAGTGGAGACTAAAAAAAGACCTAATAATGATGATGAATTAAAATATAAATTAATTTTATAAAATATTCTACATTTTCCTGGCATTCAAACAGTACATTCAAAAACGCATCCACGCTATACATCCAACTCGAAACGACAATAAAAATAATTGTAGTGATTCTTCCCGCCAAGCTTCATAAATTCGCCGTGTCATTTAGGGGCGTCGCAGGCTTGCAGGGGTGTTAACAGGGGGCGATTGGGAGCTAAATTGCGGAGGGAAATAGGGCGCAGTTTAAAGGAATACAACTTATGGTAACTTGATGGGATGTATCTTGTTTTCGTAGAAACCCAAGTTATAATTCAATCTGACGATATCTTGAACTTTTGGTAAAAAAGGTAGGTATTGCCAGCATTTTTAAGATTAAAAAAAGAATTATCAGCATACCTTAATACGTAGCTTTTTTGCGTTTTAGGGTTCCATAGTTTGTATTTGTTGGATGTAAGTGGCCAACACTGGTGACAGATTTTTTTGGATTGGCTTTTAGCGTTTTCTTTTTAAAGGTTGATTCTGTGGGTTTTTTTAACTAATTGTTATATGTGTGCAAGTAGTTTGGCTCATCAGGGTTAAAACTAGGATATAAACTATAATTGAACAACTGTGCAATAGCCTGGCCCGGGTCCAATGATGCACGTAATGTAGTGGTAAAGATGCCCATACACGCCTACACTATTTCAACGCTTTATAACTATGCTATTTATACCTTAAACATTTTGAAAATGAATATGTTGTTGAGTTAAAGTAGTAAAATGGATGTAAACTAAAACATATTTTAAGCTCATCAATAAATATTGTATACGTATTTTTTCTTTTTTCTGATTAGCAAAAAATTACAAAGATACATTTCAATTCAGCATGACGTCATGATCAAATAGATTTTCACTTGACGGGGACTTCAATCACTCCCACTCCGAAACGCGCTGTATCTTTGTGAATTTTCATTACTTTCATAAACCGAAAAATATAGGTCCATTATTTTTTGGATAATCAAACTAACGGACTAAATAAAATACAATTTTTGAGATCCAGTCCATATCCCTATTCTTAGTATTGATGTGCCAGGTACCTACCGAATTTAAGCCAAAAGTGGCCGTTTTTCGCAAATGTGGGAAGAAAAGCTTCACGTTCTCACTTTAAACTGTAAACAGTTGTTCATAAAATAGTTTGAAGAGTCATATAGGGCTTGGTAGAGACAACATTTTAAATGATATCTCCGTTTCCTTTCCGTACCCTGGAAAATTACAATTAAATTACGCTCCTTACACGTCATCTTTATTTAAAAGTAGGTATTTGAGAGATTGCTAGGTGTTGTGTAAAGCTAGTTTAGCAAAGTTTTCGAACAAAATTTTGCGTCTGTGGCATTCCTACAAGGATACTAGATAAATTACATTACCAACTCGATTGTATTAGAGCTTTATTGTATTACATTTTCTCATCCTAGCAACTGTGTTATTGCTTATTTATTTTGTACTAGGCTGTTGCCTGCGGCATTGCCCACATGTTCAAGGGCGTTATTTGATAATAACACAGGTACCTTGAAAATAATTATATGTGTTAATCCAGGTTATAAGCTATGTACATGCCAAATACTCCAAACTGTTTAGCCGATTTTCGTGTTTGTTACACGGAAAATGGTTTAATGGTTTGGAGCAAAATTTGACATCCATATTTTTTCTTGTAATTTAAGAGCAAGCAATATGGAAATTATCTCCATATTTACGAGATAACAATTTATTTCAAATTAGGGCGCCACTTCAAGGTCATTTGCTTCTATATTCACCTTAAGACTGCAGTCTTCGACCGTGGGAATTTTCGATTGAACACCCGAATCTATATTTTCTATCTAGACATACGCATTGCGCCGTATTGTACATGCACTCTGGAGACGAATTTAGACGAATTCAGAAGCGCAGCGAGCAGTCTTCCTTATCAGCGTTTTCGCCCCTATATTTATATGACAATTTCGGAAAACTTTAAATTTTTCTATCTATCGTGTTTAAGCATGAATCAATCTTCATATATGTGTATTTTTTATTTTTTAACTCAGTCGTATGCGCAAGAAATCCGACGACGTATTCGCTTTTATAAAGTTTAACCTTTTTATCTAAGTTTTTGAATGATTTAAAAAACAATACTAAAATCATTTTCATTCAATTTTCAAGATTTTCCTTTGTCTTTATTCCTCTGTATTATATTTTACATTATTATATTTATACACAACTTCATGTTTTAAATTCCGTGTAAACAACAAAGACATGAACGTCGCGCACCGAAAAAAATTTAAACACGTCTTAGGTTATTTGGAATTAAACAAACTATTACAATGAAAATCAAAAAATTCTCTCATTCACTTTTTTAATACTTAAATAAACTTCAATTTAACATATCTTAACATATTGTTACTAGATAGTTTGGCTCCAATCAGCTCCGAAAAAGCAGTCAAAGTCACTAAAAATAAGGACTGGGCCCTTAAGTGAAGACTGCCTCTATTCCTCTCTCTTTAAAAGAATCACAAACATAAAAATATCTAAATTTTCACATTTATAATATTAACAGGCTGTTATTTGACCCCCGTCGTTGAACAGATTGGACAGTTATTTGACAATTAATAAATATATAGGGACAAATCACACTGATTGAACTAGCCCCAAAGTAAGTTATAAACTTGTGTTATGGGAATGGGATGCTAACTCAACGATACTATATTTTATGATAAATACATATGTATATAGATAAACACCCAAGACCCAGAATAATTTAAAAAAGGCCATTTTCCAACTTGCTATGGCTGGGGATCGAACTCAGAACCTCCGGATTAGCGGTCTAGCGTGTTAACCATTACGCCACGGAGGTCGTCTAACATTGTACCATTGAGATGCATGTTATATTTAGAGAAGAAAAAGCAGGAAAGCACATTCCGGGCTCCGAAGCGACACAGCTGAGGATGCAACAGGGAACACGCTAAGACAAAGAAGAAGAAGGAGGCAGGAAAACTTCTTGGAGAAAGGAGGCCAATAAAAGTGCAAAATGGAAGATCGTCGAAGAGGCCAAGACCCACAAAGGATTGTAGCGCCCCCAGGAAGTAAGAGGTAACATAAATTATCGATTTATATAGCATGCTCGGAACAATATCTTAATTCCCTTCCCCGCCATTCATATCTATACTTTGAGCACAGAATACAAGATGCTTTGAGTGCACTTTCAATTGTGCTACCGTGACTTCGAACGAATTTCCTCATATCACATATTACTCGTACTTACGCATTTTAAGCATGCGTATTTCTCCATTACTTTTTCATCACATATTTTTAATTTAGAAGTAATAGAACAAAAAAAGTAGCATGGTGCAGCGGGCACTGAAATTAGTATCTTATTGTGTAGTAAAACGTTCCATATTTCTTCAAAACTGCGCGCCACGTCGCGTCGTGTCTCGGTGTGAATTGTCCCTAAGTGTAATCTGCAACCCTCAAATTTGGCAAGATGTCTGTAGTCTAGACGAAGTCGACTAGACAATATGATTCCTCTCCTTCCTAACGATATTCTCTCGTAAACTTATCTACAGAACTTCCCGGGGGTAAGTCAATTTTGATAATTGTTTGATCAGTTCTGGGTATTTTATCTTTTTATGTATCTGTCAGATACGATTAGGCAGCCTGATAAATCTTACACATTCACGTAAAAGACCACAAAGTAAAAAAACCGGTCAAGTCGGGCTTGTACATGAACAGTTGCGTACCTCCATACAATGTTTTACAACGCTAAAGAAAACACGTTTCTTGTATAAATAAATATATAAAGACAAATCACACTGATTAAGCTAGCCCCAAAGTAAGTTTTAAACTTGTGTTATGGGATACTAACTCAACGACACTATATTTTATGATAAAAACATATATAGATAAACACCCAAAACCCAGGAAAATTTTAAAAAAGGCCATTTTTCAACTTGCCCTGGCTGGGAATCGAACCCAGAACCTCCGGATTAGCGGTCTAGCGTGTTCACCATTACGCCACAGAGGTCGTCAAATGTATGACGACCCCTTTTAATTAGTAACTTTATTTTATTTTTAGAATTTGTTGTTACAGCGGCTACAATAATATGTATGTCTGTGGCCGCTATAACAACAAATGAAAATAGCAAGCCACTTGAATTTTTTACCGATTACGTAATCGGTGAAAAATTCAAGTGTCTCGCTATTTCGGTTCAAAAGACAGAGCCCTGTGATAGACGGACGGACAGACAGCGGAGTCTCAGTAATAGGGTCCCGTTGGCACCCTTTGGATACGGAACCCTAAAAATAATCTTACCTACTTATATTTCTGAGATGCGATGATCGGAGAATGGAAGGAGATAGGAAACACATTTCCCCAGGAGGAAGTGATACTTATAGGATAATCAAAAGAAATGTATATTTGTATCGTGTTTAATAATAATATTTTGAATAGAAGTGAGAACATACAGAGTGGCTTTTTGCTGGTGTTTACCAACCAAATTTCTGTAACAAGTTTAGTCCATGATACCCCAAGTAACATTTTACTCCATTTAAGAGTACACATTTAGTTCCCATGTGTACTTGAAGCATTATTACAGTTCACTCGTGATGTATAAGCTGCATTATTGCGATTAATAACACCTATACCTGTCTAAGGGACTTATAGGAGTGTAGAGTTATACTTTTATACGTTTGTTGGTGTTATAATACTCTCACAACTATCCTTTAGTCAGCCGTCTGACTAAGAGCATTATAGGAGGGTAGAGATACGGCAACCGCTGTTTTACGACCTACTTGTACGATGTTATAGAGCCAGCATTATAATAGAACACACATGGTCATTTATAAAGCCAAAGGCTGTTATGTTTACTTGTTTTTGACTGTTATACAGCTAGTAGCTGCAGTAGGACTTGTTTGTGATCATTAAAATAACCTTTTTTACTATCTGTACAGAAGTGTTTAAATGGTTCGCATGTGCACTATAGGCTGTTAAAAAGACTATATGTGTTGTCTATTAACATCAATAGCGGTTTATTTGTCCACAAGTACCACTCTTATCTGCTGTAAGCTGAACATAAATGTGAATGTGATATTCTATTACACTTATCCCACAAGCTGCGGTGTGTTTATTTCGTCACGTGAAAATTTATAAAAAATCTTGGAAAATAAGAGCGAGAACCGGTGGAATAAGAAGGAAAATTGCAAAAGAATATTCGCAAATTGTAAATATAAACAGTCGATTGACAACGACGCCCGAAAATGAGCCCGTCGATACGGCTTCAACAAGTGCGACTTCAACCGTTGTTCATGGTGGTTCTATACATAATGCGGAGGATAATTATAAATTCAATAGATAACAGCATTCTAACAGAACACATGTGAACCTATATACGCTCACCGCATTAAATTGGAGTTATAACAGTTCACATAGCCGTATTTCATTTCCACCATTTGGTTCTAACCTTAAATATTTACCCAATAATAAATCTCCAAAATTATCATGCAGATTTATTACAATAAAGGCAGATAGAGCGATTGAGTTTTGGTTTTATTATATAATTAATTACCGTAGTATAGTTATAATGCCAATATAATATCGAAAACTGAAAATTGTAGATTTCCTCTCAGCCAGTTTTAAATATTTTAAAGTGAATATCGCGTTTTTGTAGAGGCGCGTGAATATTTTAGATGTAAATATGTATACATTTCACGATAAAGTTGTATTCCCATGGCAATAACATTATTAAGTCTTTGAAACAGGTACTTATACCGCGTGTTATCATAAATTTTTATCCAATATATATCCGCCGGATTAAGGTCTGCTTGATGGCACTCACAAAACCAAACAAATAAATAATTTATAAAATAAAGAAATAGTGTAGGACACACGTAAACTTTAGGTAGCACTGGAGTACTGTTGTCGGATTTTATAACTGTGAAGGCTGTGTATTTAGCCACTTGTTACTCTTTATTACGCTCATGTACGTTGTATGGTTCACACTGCGTCTCATATAGTGCCGTAAGACAGCCTTAAGTCCGATGTTACTACCTAAACTGCTATTATAAGGCTGTTATACTGCTAATGTACAGCCATAGTGAACTTAAGGCTGTCTAATTTGTTACCAATACCCAAACTGGTTCTATACAAGCATTATAGCAAGCTATACAGCTGACTTACTCAGCTTGTGGAGTATATGTGAACGATAAGACATCTTATATAGAACCCCGAATGCTACTTGGGACTGAAGAACTTTTTATAAAAAAAAATATATCTACACTTCTACACTAATATTATAAAGAGGAAAGATTTGTACCTATTTTTGTATGTTTGTAATGAATAGGCTCAAAAAGTACTGGGCCGATTTAAAAAATTCTTTCACCGTTGGCAAGCTACACTATTCCCGAGTGACATAGGCTATGAGTGTACCACGGGCGAAGCTGGGGTGGACTGCTAGTATACTATATAGTAGTTCAGTATCATGGACCGAACTTGCTCCAAAAATTTGGCCGGTGGTTATAAAGTCACCTGCATACAACATGTAAGGGACATTTCTGCAATAAATAGAACCACAATATACTTATAGATCACTATAGTATAATGAAATTAAAATAACAGTCAAACCAGAAAAAAAATCGGCATTTCGGTATATCTGTTTTTTTTTTGTTTCTTAACTGTATACTATATTGATCTAACCTTCGATTTATTACGCATATATATGCGTCTTCGATGCGTAAATCGAAGGTTAGTAGTATTAGTAGTATCTCTTACACGTTGTATAAAGCGGCGCAATAAACTATCCGTTTATCCTTATGATTAACTGGGAGACAACGTTTTTAGCAAATATTTACTGTAGAATAAATAAATAAGGGCACATTTATTAATATCTAAATAACCAGTACTTACACACTGGCACCTGTTCGAGGCTGGTAAAGTAATAGCCGTGTTTTAGGAGCTGAAGTCGGTCACACCACATATTTCGAGGTTAAATGTCTTTACTCATGCAATGCTGTTTATATTTGTGTGCGAAGAAGATACGAGTACAATAGGCCTATTGGTACATGTCTCGTATATTTTTTTTACTTTAACAGAACTTAGTTAGGTGTTAAAACATACTTCGTAGTTGCAGGCAGGTGAAAAGGTAATTTTACAACACAAACAAAAATATTTATTCAGTGTAAAAAAATATCACAATTTTTAAATTATTTTGAGTGCAAAAGTTACAAACTACTAAGAAAACATATAAAAATATAAATCCCATTAACGGGGTAGACAAAGCCTAGACTCTTAAACTACATTGGGTGTTACATGCTTCTTAATGTTGTGCTGGGAAGCTGATTATAGGCAGCTAGCTCAATGAACTTGGTAGTTAGATTGTATTGTATTTATTTATTTAAAATATCTGATATATGTAAATAGATATACTTACATTGTAAGTATATCCATGCACTTGTGATATCGTAAATAAACGGGCAAGTGCGAGTCGGACACGTACATAAAAAGTTCCGTATCACCATACAATGTTTTAAAATGCTAAAAAAATACGTTTTTTGTATGACGACCCCTTTAATTTTTTACTTTTTTTATTTTAAGTATTTTTTGTTATAGCGGCCATAGTAATACATAATCTGTGAAAATTTTAAGTATCTAGTTAATGCCATTACAAAGATCTAGTTAAAAACGCTGAAAAAACACGTTTTTTGTATGGCGACCCCCTTTTATTTTTAACTTTTTTTTTCAGTATTTGTTGTTATAGTGGCCACAGTAATACATAATCGCTGAAAATTTCAAGTGTCTAACTATTACGGTTCAAGAGATAAAGCTCTGTGACAGACGGACAGACGGACAGACTGCGGAGTCTCAGTAATAGGGTCCCGTTTGCACCCTTTGGGTACGTAACCCTAAAAAAATCAAATTTCCTTCTTTTGTGTCGGCTCCAAATCAAAAAACACTAACTTTTCCACCTTCTCGCCCATCATCACGCAAAGTGATATTTGTGTTTTGCGGCCCTGGGCTCTGTCTGCTTAGAGCCGCAAGACCCAAAATGCTCTGTCTGCTCATTAGGGATAAAGACGTGATAGTGTCACGTCTTTATCTTCAGTCAGTAGTATCAAAATCCAAAACACTTGTTAAAGAAAGAAAGAAAAGAAAGAAAAACTTTATTCGGCAAACAATTTACAGAATATAACTTACATAACTAGACTATACCTAATGAATGCCGAAAAGGCAGCCAGCTCAGCTTTGTGCTTGTTGAACTGGTAAATTCACCAGATTTAGGACGTAGCAGAAAAGTAGATAGATAAAATGTTTATTTGAAAGATCAACACACAGTTTTACAGAATATAATTAATATATAATTATAACATAAAATAATTAACAACTAAAATATAAAATAAATATGTGCCATCGACCCTCCAAATAGGCCTCCAACTCAGCATATGCTGGTCTTACGTAAACGCAGCACCAGCGCTGGTCTTCCGTTGGAGCCAGGTTAGTTAAAGTACATATTTCAAAGTGTTTTTTTGTGACAAATGTCAACCAAAACGATAAATATGAAGAAACAGGGGGCTAGTGCGAATATGTAACTATATTGAACGGCAGGAAACTATATATGGAAGTGGAGAGTTACCATACAGACGACCCCAAATAGATAATGCATTAACGTTAAGTTTGACCTATTGTAATCAATCAAATATAAGATTGTGTGCAATAAACTTAAATAAATAAATAAATAGGAACAACGTAAAAACGATACCAACGAAACCATAACGACGTTCAAGAAACGAGTAAAAGATCACTATCTGTATTTATCATCCTAATATATATGGAAAAATAATATATGTATTTATTATATATATGCTTTATGAATATATATTTATTGATGTATTTATGTAAGTATATTTATGTATGTTTATGTTGGTGTGTATCTTGTCTATTTATTTATTTAGTTTTGTATTGTAGGTACACGCCAATTACCTCTTTTTTCCCATTTCCTCTCGCGGGTCTACTGGAAGAAATTTCTTTAGAAATAAGTAGCACCTAAGTACTATGTTTTCCTTATTTTGTTATGTGTATGTTTGTTAATTTTCCAAGTGTACTTGAATAAATAAAATAAACGATGCCGGACTAAAGTGATTTTGTTTGATCGTAGAATCTCAATTTCAAAACAAATTAACTTATAATGAAAGCAAAAATGGGAACATTGTGTATTTCGTTTTTTATCGTTTACATAAAACAGATGTAACGGATGTTAGAGGAAATTTGTCAGGGTAATTTGAAGTCACGACAGCATACTCATGGTACAGACTTGAGGGGCATGGGTTAGAATCCCACTCGTAGTGAAAAATATATATCACTTATTTCAATTTAGAATATGTAATGGTAATATATCAGGTACACCTATATTTTTTGATGTGTGACATCTTTCCTCTCGCTTACCTGCAGTCTGTGGGAGTGATTTCACGAAATGTGACGGAAGTGTGTTACAGGAAGTCAGAGAAGCGTGCGCTATTTGATTTGACCAATGAGCGCACGCGGTGGCAGAGTCGGCCATTATCAAGGTGAGATATCACATGTTACACATCATATGCGACTACGTAAGGCTCGCTCGTTTTTCTTTAATGAATAATAAAATATTAAGTGCGTAAACATTTCCACATAAAATTGAAACTTAATTGTGACCAACACAAAGAAACAATTAAGAATAGCTACAAAAGCATGTTTATTACAGCTATCGTTGAAGATATTATCGTATTATAGTAAATGATACTCACTTAGACAGTCACAAAAACTCTAGAGTCGCTCTTTAATACAAAAGTTTTTATTGATATGCTTATAAATAAACCGGCCAAGTGCGAGTTAAACTCGCGTGGAGAGGGTTCTTATAGGTTTTCCTGTAATCTACAAGCAATGAACTATATTTTGTATTTGTTTCAAAATTTTAGGCTCAGTAGTTTCGGAGATCAGGGGGGCGGAATGGTCAATTTTCGTCTTCTTTCATGAATAAAATCAAAACTATTAATTTCACAATGATAACAAAAATACATTTGAGATCCTCATAATGAGCCCTTTCATTTGATATATGACACAGTAAAGTTTGCAAAACTTTTTTTTTTAATTACCTAATTTTTCCCCCGAAAATGACCCTTATTTTAAAAAAAATATTTATTTACTTTGCACATATGTGTTTGGGTCATAGGATTACATCATCCTACTAAATTTCACCTAATTCAGTCCAGTAAATTCGGAGAAAATTGGCTGTGACAGACGGACGGACAGACAGACGCACGAGTAAACCTATAAGGGTTCCGTTTTTTCATTTTTTGTACGGAACCCTAAAAATAACAATGCATTTTCCAATGAAACCTACTCGACTAATAACTTTATATGTAAATATTTTATTAACTAATAAACAGGGATTTAATTCATCATAACTATAAACAAAATGTATATTTTGACTTGTCTAATGATTCGACATGTATATTATCAATTATGTTATAAGACTCATTATCTGCATGTAGATAATTTGCCATCAATAAATGTATGTAATAATTATCATGCTATGAATACCATCGAAATGTAATTTATATTTTATTATATTTTAGTTAGTACTATAGTAAAATTAAATTTTGATGTGGATTGGGTGTTTACGGATTAGGATTAGGATGTAGGTGTACCTAATCATAAAATAAATATAAACATACAATTTGCTTATCATTTTTCAAATTCTTTGATATCTTTGTAGCAAACAGACACCTACTTAATTTGCCTATTTTCCCTCAACATTCATGAGTGTCCCTAGTTACCGTGGCAAAGTACGGAGTAATGTGTATACTGTGTACCCTGGCAAAGAAAATGGGGATTGATATTAAGTTAATTACCTGCCAGGCCGAAACGTCCTTTTGTCGGCCATCCGAACCAAGTTCATTGATTCCATCCTGCCCCCCTTGCTCCCATAACGCTAACCACTCATATTGACCCCCACAAGCTCTTTAAAACATCCCCCTTCGTCCACATTTTAGTACAACTTCGCAAGGAGAGGAAGGTCTTCATAAATGGTTTCCACCGCCAACATGTGTTTGTGGCATTGGCCTTTTATTCTATCCATTCAAATTACAACTGTATCACTCCAGTTTTAAGTCTATATTTGAAAGATACAGATAGAGTGTTTCACTGAACAGCTTTTGTAAATTGATTGTAGGAGTGTAGCAAAACTTTGCCCAAATATACTTATTGCTGATGTAAATAACTGATAGTAAACGTTTATACACTACTTTTGGTGCAAAAAGTTACAGATGGATTGGGAGGTAGCCTTTTAATATTTTTATATCTTGATCCTGGGTATTTAACAACTTAATTATTTAACGAGTAAGTAATTAACACTTTATTGCACCAAAAACGCATATAATATATAAAAATATGTACCTACAGTTAAGAATACTGTTTAAGTTTACTATACTTGCTTAAGTATATATTCTTCTCTAGTAATTGTCAGCTCTTAGAACGGTTTCCTTTCCTGCTTTTAAGGACTAGATCTCTTAAGGCCGTACCTGAATTTTCTGGGGTCCAGTGCTGCCCCCATTTAAAATAAATCATTTCAAAGAAAACGGAGACATCATTTAAAATTTTGCTACTACCAAGTCCTAGATAACCCTTCAAAGTATTTTATGAACTACTATTTACAGTTTATAATAAGAACCTTAAGCTTTATTACGCACATTTGCCAAAAGTGGCCGTTTTTCGCAAATGTGCGTAGTAAAGCTTAACGTTCTCACTTTAAACTGTAAACATTAGTTCATAAAATACTTTGAAGGGTTATCTAGGAATTGATAGTAGTAAAATTTTAAATAATGTCTCCGTTTTCTTTGAAATGATTTATTTTAAATGGGGGCAGCACTGGACTCCAGAAAATTCAGGTACGGCCTTCTGGAATTTCAAGTATCTAAGTGTGTAAATGTGTTTTATGAGTTAAATTGATACAGATATCATAACTATTCAAAATTATGAAATTATTATTTATACAGCATCCAACAGAAAAAACCAGAACTTATCATTATAGAAAAGCAATATTTACTTACCTAACTCTATAAAGTAAAGTTCAATATTCTGGATAAGATTTTAAAAGAAAGAGAAAGAGAGAAACAAAAAAAATCTTTATTTGGTACAAACAATTACAAATTATGTACGACAATAAAAATTATATAATAAATGCACCAAAATGGTGTCTGCTCAGCGAATGTTGTGGTGTGGTGTCAACGCTGGTCAACCGTGGATGCCAAAAATAATAATATTTTTGTCGAATTAAATCTCCTTTCTTATGAAAATGTATGATTATATATTATTATTATATGAACCATATATATTTGTGCACTTCGCCGTGGAGACATTAGGGCCCTGGGGTGCGGAATCTCGTCAATTGTTTAGAGAGATCTCCGCACGTTTGATCGACGTCTCTGGGGACCCAAGAGCTGGTGCGCATTTCGGCCAAAAGCTTAGCCTGGCCATACAACGTTGAAATGCCGCCAGCCTCTTGGGGACCTTGCCTGCTGTCGGTGGCGATTTGGGTTAAATTTTTTATATAAATTAATGTTTTTTGTTTGTAACATTAGTTTTAGATTTAATTGTTGTTATATTTAGTTTTAGTTACATATATGAATAAAATCCCCAATAAAAAAGTAAAAAAATTGTTTGATAAATAAATCAGACGAATTTTTGGCGGGAAGTCAAGGGGTTCGGTTGGGGTTTGCTTTAGATTATTTTGCAAATTGATTTTAGTGGACTTTATAATATGAAATTGGTGTTGTTTGGTGTTATAAATGCTCATGCTCATGAACAATGTGTATAATAGTTGAAGTGGACAGTCATAGTACGACTGTAGTGATATTTGTTTTGCGGACTGTGTGGACGTCTTCGGGCATCGTCCGCCACTCTGTTGTCTATGAAAACCAGTGGACTCGTACAGATTTATCGCCAGAAGCTCCCTTGAAGTAGTCAAAGGCCTACACCACCCTTTGATTGTAACTTGTTAGGATTAGGTTAGGTTAGGATAGGAATAAAGAACAAAATTAAAGATAGGCTCTAAAGGACTTGTATCCAGAGCCGTAAAACTATTTAATAAAAAAAATAAAAAAAATCAGACTAATCACACTGATTGAACTAGCCCCAAACTAAGTAAAAACTTGTATTATGGGATATTAGCTCAACAACACTATATTTTATAATAAATACAATATACAGGGTCTTACAAAATATACTGAAACACTTTTAAGGGTAGCTTCACTCCATGATACTAAATAACTTTCCCCATGGAACATATATCGAAATATGAAAATTAATTTTTGGCCTGCCGTACAAGTTGACCCATCAGCTGATACGAGTTTCTATGGAAAGCAAAATTTATTTTTTCATATTTCGATATATGTTTCTAGGGGAAAGTTGTTCAGTATCATGGACTACATCTACTTTTTAAATAGTTTTAGTATATTTTGTTAGACGTTATATAGATAAAACACCCAACACCCAGACAGTTTGATAAATATCAGGTAACTGCATCGAACGCTGCCATGGAGGTCGATGATCGAGTACCGCTATGGAATAGGTATGCTATGAAGGTCGTTAAAACGATGTAGGTACAATGCACAGCCAAACACAACTTTGAAATACATAAAACACAAGAAGAATACACTGTCATATATAACTCATATATACTCCTTAAATAGTTGTTCTTTTTTCCTAATAGGTTCTTTCTCCATCATCATGTTTGTATATAAGTGTATGTATGTGTATTATAGGTATATTATGTATGTATATGTAAGTATGTATGTTTAGGGTTACTGGTATTTTTTATTGTTTCTTAAGTTTATATTAGATATGTACTGATTGTAGATATATTATTTATGTTATATCGTATAAGTATATTCATAAGTTAACTGTAATACTTTATAATATTTATTTTTGCGCCGCAACTGATTTTATCTGTTTATCCCTATGGTTGACTGGGAGAGAACGCTATTAGCGTTAAGTCCGGCAATTGTAAACAATTATTATTGTAGATCAATAAAGTTTTAATAAATAAATAATTAAATAAAACACAGTCGACAAGTAATTATTAAAGAAACAAAAATCCTGACTGCATACAACATGACCGAGAATACATATTGATTTTTAGCATTTCTCATTCCAAATTCTATTTAAACATATCAGTTATGTATATATTTGTAATCTAGTTTAGACAGCAAAGCGTGCCAAAGAAATTTACATACATACATTTGAAAAACATAACCCTCCTTCTGGTGCAGTCGAGTAAAAATACCACGCTTTTACCTTCGTAATAAATAATTGCAGCAATGGGTTACTTCATAAACTTTCCAGAAGCTTTTATGTGATGTCGACGTAGAGGATAGAGGCTTAGCAAAAGTTTGAAGGGCAAGGTCATATGTATTATTTTTGGTATCATATTTGCTCAACAGATTTATCTTTTTTGACGATTAAGACGGCAAAAGCCCATACTCGTATGATAATACATACCTACACAGGCAGGTTCGTCCTCGATACGACGTAAAACTGTCGTGCGTTCAATACTCGTAGGTTAAAACATTGCTGATACAAGGTTTCAGGAACTTATTTTCATCAGAGCTCTTGGCGCTAGGATAGGGTAACAATAACAACTTAGTCGGGCGTCGGAAGAACTTCTCTAAGAGTCGGAGGCAGTCTGGGCCGAGTCAGTAGGCCCACTATTCACTCATCAACCCGCAATAGACAAGCGCGATGAGTTGATTGTATAACTCCATTTATTTTCATATTGAATGGAAGAAGTTGAGGGAGGCCTTTGCCTAGCAATGGGACACACAATGGCTCGTATTATTATTACACAGACTAAAAATACATACACATAAAAATACATAAAAATTCATGAAAGGCAAAAATTTGCTGAGACATTATTTTATATATTAGGATTGACGAACATATCTCGTTCCCAGAAATACATACTTACTGTTATTAGACCTAAATTATTAGCTACTTTTTCGTAGAAATATCAGCAGGTGGATATTGCTGGTAATTGCTCTAACAGGATACAAACTGAGTTTGGGCGAGTGCCATCATTACTATTCTTGAAATTATGACGAATGAGGAAAACCACAATATTTTACGGCAAAGTAAACTTATTGTATGGATAAGTAAAAGACTACGCTTATTCCGAATAATTATGAGGGGCGAACGGTGCATAAAGGTAAACTGTGCCCCCCACAGTCCGCATAACAAATATTACTACAGCCGTAGGTACTGTGACTGTCCACTTCAACTATATCACATATTTTTTATGAGTATGCGAATTTATAACACCAAACTACACCGATTTCACTTTGTAAAGTCCCCTAGAACCAATTTGCAAAATAAATTAAAACAAACCCCAACTGAACCCCTTAACTTCCCGCTTAAATCTCCTTATTATCGATCGGTGGTTAAATTGTCAGATTTTTGGATAATTTTTTTTTTCGGGAGAATAAGTTATTATATCGCTAACGTTGGCTACTTAATACGTACACGTGACTTTTTAACCACCAGCCAGATTTTTGGAGCAAGTTCAGTCCATTATACTAAAAGACTTTTCATATAATCAATTAACGAAAAACGAAAAACAATTTTTACCACCCCATATAAATCCGAAGACGAAATTTGTTTTTATCGATTTTCGAAAATTATTTATTATAGAAAGTAGTTTAGTAGCATGGACTGAACTTGCTCTAAAAATTTGGCTGGTGGTTAGAAAGTCACCCTGTATTATTTAAACCAACATTTTCTATCATTATGTTGTTGGAAACTAGTTTGGGTTTATAAAGAAGACAAGAAATGTAAATTTATCTGATTTGCCTAAGTATGATAGAATAGGTATCACTCACACAATAAGTATGATCTTTCCACAAATAATGCCAAGGATTTTCAACAGCGGCTTGAAAGCAAAAACTCGTAGCATTGCCAGCCAAGCGATTCCGTCTTTATTTCGACATTCCCACTTTTTCCCGAGGGAGTTATTTAAAAAAACACGTTGCATCAGGATTCCTTTTTTTAAAAATTATTTTCTCGTAAGATCACTCCTGTCTCTCACTTTGTTTTTTTTTTACAGATAAGTACATAAGTATGTATGAAAAGTTCTGTAAGTTGATTTCAAATATAAATATTAAGTCATCGTTTGACTGTATTAAAAGTAAGTAATTTTTTTATGTCTAAAATATTTTTACTTTACCGCTCCTTTCTAACGGGTGTCGTAAGAGGCGACTACGTGAGGTATGTACTCGTATAAGGTCAAATCTCTTTACATATTTTTTTAAATAAGTCATTAGATGTCTTTTTTACTTATTTTATTTATTCAACTTTATTGTAAACTTGTAAAGGGTCTACCAAAGGGTGGTGCAGAGACAAATGAAACCAAAATAGGAACGAAAATATAATTTTAATATGTACTTACTTATAGTATTCGAACCTACTTATACATGGTCTAACAAAATATACTGAAACTATTTTAAGGGTGGATTCAGTCCATGATACTGAACAACTTTCTCCAAGGAACATATATCAAAATATGAAAAATATTTTTGGCCTCCAATACTAATCCACTGATCAGCTGATCCGAGTTTGTATGAAAAGCAAAAAAATATTTTTCATATTTCGTTATATGTTCCTTGGGGAAAGTTGTTCAGTATTATGGACTGAATTCACCCTTAAAATAGTTTTAGTATATTTTGGTAGACGTTATATAGGTATCCTATTTTCGCAGGTTTGCTAGTAATTTGTGTGCAGCTGGTATATAACGTGTAACAAAATATACTGAAACTATTTTAATACAATTTGTACACCTAAAAATCCTATTAGTTGTAAGCTGATTACTATTATTCTTTCTCTGGCCTTTGAGTTTGAACCTCACCTGTTTTCGTCAAACAATGCCCAAGTAGGACCTCGGATTCCTCGAATAGGTTGCGGTTGTAATAACACCGCTTTTTTATCTGCTTTCTGTTATCTATTATTCTGAATAATATATACCATCTTATTAACTTTAGTACTCGGTTTAAACCAATCCACCTAATAGTCTCTTCTCTTTTGTCATTATCAACGTCATTTAGGTGGATTATGGTTTAAAGTAAGTCCTAAGGTTAGTTAGTGTTTAATAAGACGGAAAATGTTTTTTATAAGTGCGCAGTACAGTAGGGTTACTCCAAAAGCGGTACGCAAGACATACGTAACTGCGTATCCGCGTTTCAGTGTCAAGCATCATTGAGCGTTAACATAAATTGAAAGTTTAATTTGGTTTGACATAGAATAGGACATCACTATCGGACGACTATCGTATTATTTTATGGAGTAACCCCTCAGGTCGCTTAATACTGGGTCCAGAAGAATATTTAATTTTGTGTGGTTATCGACACGCAAAAAAGAAGAAATGCGTTATTTTTAAGACGAACATATATAAATAACGTGTAAAGAAATATACTGAAACTATTTTAAGGGTAGAATTCAATTCATGATTCTGACTGACTTTGCCCAAGGAACACATATTGAAATATTTTTTTTTTGTTTACCATACAATCTCAGATCAGCTGATTGGACAAATTGTATCTCATACATGGTCGAAAATTATTTTTTTCATATACAACGTGGAACATACCCGTAATAAATCGAGCCACGGGCTAGATCACTAAATTATAATGAAATTAAAATAACAGTCAAAAAACCAACAAAAAAAGTCGACATTCCCATACAAATCGTCCTGGCGGCTGCACACTTTTGTATGGAAATGCCAATTTTTTTTTTGTTTTTTGGCTGTTATTTTAATTTCATTATTATATAATGATCTAGTATAGACCGCGGTTCGATATATTAAGGGTATGTTTGTTTGTTTGTTTGTTTGTTTGTTTATAAAGCTTTATTGTACACAAAACAGAAGCAGATATAAAACAGAAAATTAAACATACAACGGGGGACTTATCCCGTATAGGGATCTCTTCCAGTCAACCGACCAGTAATTGAGAGGTATGTCCCTTCCACGTTGTATTTTGATTATATTATTACTCTGTGGTACATATGTATATTCTTTAGGGAAAGTTGTGCAGTATCATGGACTGCATTCAGCCAAAATAACTTCATTATATATTTTGTAAGACCCTGTATATATTTTCGTCAATTTGTTCGTAAACAACATACAAATAATGACCTCCGACACCCACGTTGGAGGTGAATCAATTCAAGGCCCAGTAAAAGGTACGCCAGCTTAGTTCTCGTCGGAGACCTCTATTAGCGAATAAACTAAAGGGTCCGAGAGGTCTATTTACATTGGATAATATGGCCTTCTCCAATGTACTACGAAGATTCCCTTTTACGTTTTATTTCAATAGCAACTTTTTGCGATTGAAACTTGTATCAATCACTAAAGCTCTGAATCAGAAGGTATTTTATTCTTTATGTAAAGGTGTTCTAAAATACAATACAATAAATTAAACAATAATAAATAGATATACTTAAGTATATTCACTCTGGCTCTCTCACTCATCGAACGAAGCATAGAAGCGGTGAAGCTACTTGTTTAGTCAAAGAAAAAACTAATTATATTAGAAAAAAGCTCTAGCCATGCTCTAGCCAACACAGACAGAAAATTTAGTTGAGAAGTATAATGTCTACAACATAATTTTCCGCGTTTTATCGAGTGAAACTTCCAAGTCATTAAAAAACACTGGAGCAAGTTTCGCAGCTTAGAGTCAGATCAGCTCAGTAACTAACTGTGAAACTTTCTTCTATGAAGTTTTAGAATATGCAGGTGTACACATGGACTAGAATAGGTAATATGGAACAGAATCGGAAATGGCAGCTGCAGGTAATATGGGCAGAATCCGCGGAACAAAGACTGCTGGTCTATAAATACAGGGACTAACAAAATATACTGAAACTATTTTATTGGTGGATTCAGTCCATGATACTGAACAACTTTCCCCATGGAACATTACCGAAATATGAAAAATAATTTTTGACCGATACAAGTTGACCGATCAGCTGATCCGAGTTTGTAGGGAAAGCCAAAAATTATTTTTCATATTTCAACATATGTTCCTTGGGGAAAGTTGTTCAGTATCATGGACTGAATCCACCAATAAAATAGTTTCAGTGTATTTTGTTAGACGTTATATATGTATTTGTATTTAATGTTTTTTGCACTAACAATGTAGTGTACACATTGACTAGAATAGGTAACATGGAACATAATCAGAAATGGTATGTAATATGGCCAAAGTCCGCGGACTGCTAGCCCATACTTATAATATTATTAATATTTTTTTTTTGCACTTACAAGGTGATAATTAATATTTAGCATCTTCATTATGTTTTTTTATTCTTTGGAAAGATCGTAGTAGAAAAAGTATTTCATATGTACGTCGAATGGTGTTTAATTTATTTATTTTTATGTAGGTATATTTTTTAACATCAGTGTTAAATTGAATTTTTCGGTCCTCCCATACAAATCAGCGCTCAGCCAAACGGGTTTCTATGGGTGGATGAATTTTTTTTATGGATTTTTAAAAACTTTTTTAGAAAGTAGTTCAGTATCATGTACTGGAGTTGCTCCAAAAATTTTGCCGGTGGATAAAAAGTCACCCTGTATATTTTTAACAAGTATTAGTCAAGAATCTAGACAAAAGTTCTCCTCAGATATTCTACGTCTTTGATTAATATATGTATATAAACAAGATTACCTATATTCTTTTATTAATTTATCATTGTTTTTATATTAATCAAAGCTCTCTAAAAATTAGGCTTACAAAGATTATAGAATCCTGGCAGCTATGGCGCGCCTATTTTAACTTTTTATAAAGGGTGGTTCACCTCCCGTTAACCTCTGTTGAATATTTATATTAACCGAGACCCTTTGCACCCCCTTTGAGATTCTCTACCAAGGCGCTTAGATTGTAATGGACATATTTTAGACTTTGACTTGAAAGAGGAGGACAAAGAAGAATGGATGACTGATGGAGTAAAATGGAAAAGTAACTCACTTTACTGACTCTACATTCATAAGTCAAGGAGATAATACTTTAAGCGTTCGTTACCATTTCTTCAAATAAGTTACACATATGTACACTCCATAAGCACTCCACCGACAAGAGCCCAGCTCTTAAATATAAGAAGAACAAAATATGTATCCACTAAAATATGTTATTTAATTAAGATTGGGTAAAAATGTGAACTGCGTATTTTATTAAGTTCTTATTTAATTAGGCACTGCATAATTACTACTAAATTAATTGAATACGCAGTACTTGTAAATTCTCACACACATTTTATTTCTAAGATCCTTGTTCTGTATCCTGTACTCCTGAAATTTCATAATGCGATCTCCATAAGTTTTTGACGTTCCTGTCACTTCTCATTCTACGCAGTAATATGTTTATTGTAACATAAGGGCTGATTATAAATAAGTCTTGTACAGACGCATTTCATGTTTACTTGCATGTGAACTTGCTTATTAAAGTTTTGACTATTTCTAAGTAATTATTTTTACTCGTAACGAGAGTAAAACAAAAGTTAATTTGGCTTATTCGAGAACTTGTAAAGTGATATGGGTAAGTATAAAATAATAAAAGCTTTTATGATAGAGAAAATCATCATCATAATTTCAGCCGCATAACGCCCACTGCTGGACATAGGCCTCTACCAGGGATTTCCAAAATGACCGATCTAGAGCGGCCTGAGTCCAGCGCTTTCCAGCGACCTTAGTCAGATCGTCTGACCACCTTGTGGGTGGGTGTCCAACGCTTCGCTTGATAGAGAAAATACTCATAACCAAATTGTGTTTTTTTATTTGTAATATTATAGATGTTTGTAATGTTCCTTGCGGAAAGTTGTTCAGTATCATGGTCTGCATTCAGCCTTCTTAAAATAGTTTCAGTATATTATGTTAGATCCTGTATAGTTAACTAAAGAAATAAGAAGAATAGCTTTTATTAAAGTAATTTATATAATTTCCAGCTAAGCTTTCTGGTCTGGACTGGAAATAAAGTGATTTGCGAGGCACTTTATTCAGATTCATCCCGAAGACAATCGCAGCCGTATGTTTATAAACTCGTTTACATCGCAATCGCAGTTATATATTCATTGAATTATGGAACGTCGAACGACATACCGTACTTGCTACAGTATGTCACTCACTAATACTCTCGTGAGACGCTATTATCCATTCATAAGATGTTCAACGAGAACATAATGCGAGAAAAATGCGTAGGTAGCCCCATAAATTCGCTCCAAGAAGTATCGCACTTATCAATAGACCATTGTCCTAAACCTCTAACAAGTTTAAATACAATAGTTCTTATCTAAAAAATGTGTTTTTAGGACACTACCTGCGAGCGGAAGGGCATGTGCGGCGATGACGACTATTTATCAGGCAATATTAGTAAAACACCGCGGCAAAATACGAAGACACCTTGCAAGGTCGGTCGCTAAACAAACTCGCTACATTTAAACATCGCCGGGTAAATCAAACGTTGGTGCAAATGTTGGACGTGACGTATAAAAACGGGCCCACGACAAGCTCGCGATGGCAGGAAAATGAAACAGAACACGATTATCAACGCGGTCGCACAGCTGGTTGCTGAGTTGCCCCACGTGCGTATTTCAAACAATCCAAACTGTATTTCTCATTCCATTGCCGCCTTTGAACGCTGGAGCTGTTCGAGAATTTACTCTAGAAAACCAATGGATGTTAAAATATAAGTAAGAGTGCCTTGAAATATGTTTAGTAGTAAAAGTCTTATTATACACACAGTGAAGACAAGACAACACACACATGAATAAATTCTTTTTCCACATCAAAATAATGAAAGAAGCTATTTCAACAAAATTGCTTTACTATCGACAATGACGGATGGTTCGTTATTTCTAGGATGTTACGGTACATTATCTCATGGTGTTTATAATAAAACCTTACTTGTAAAGGGCACTATTGGTTTGATTGAGGATAGAAATGTGAGATGCAATCATGATTGTGAAAGTTAATTGCTTAGGTATATGTAAATTGTAGATATATATAGTTTATCACTTAATTTTCGCGTGTAGAGATAGAAGATCGGATCACACTTTGTTGTCAATTAAAATCACACTGTACCTAATACCTCCTGTGATAATACATTCTTTGTTTTATTATAGTTATGTCCAGTTTAGATAGATTTCAGATTGTAGGTAGGTACTCATTTTGTGCTTCGTATAATCTTGAATGATTTACAACCTACTTCTCCTAAAAACTCGTTAGACTTTCGTCTTGACCTCAGAACAACAAGTCTTGACTGTCGACTGTCAAACTTGACCATTAATTTTCTTTTTTAAAAGCAAAAGTATTTTAGTGCGTAAATAGAACAAGTTTAGTCCTTGTTAAATAAATTATATTAAACATCATGGAACATAACATTAAGCTAAAATTTACAAGCGCGTGATCATTATATTTAAGAAGTTCCTACCTACCTAATATGGAACGAAACAGAACCGAAAGGACAGTGATCTGACCGCTTACTTACTGTTTTCTTCCCTCCCATTCAGATACACTATTACGCCTTTATCCCTAACGGCACAGACAGAGCCCAGGCCTTAAACCTCAAGGCCACTTTCCCATACAAACGTAGTCTACGTTTTATTTTGAAACGACATGTCAGATTTCGGTAAAAAATTTTAACTTTAAAGAAATTGCATACCTATATCTATATGCAATTTCTTAGTATCCTAATCCCAACTAATATTATAAATGCAAAAGTAAGTTTGTATATTTGTTTGTTTGTTTGTTTATTTGTTTGTTTGTTACCTCTTCACGCTTTATCTACTGAACCAATCTTCTTGAAAATTCGCAAACACATAGTTAGGAGTACCGAGAAGGAAGGACCTTTCATCACGGAAAAAAGTAATGTTCCCGTGGGATACGCGAGCGAAGCCGCGGGCAAAAGCTTGTTGGTTATAATTGGTTTTCACATTCAAAACATGAACTTGAAAGAAAATATAAGGGTGTAAAAGTTTTTCATACTGATGGTCAAAAATTATATAATACACTATATTCTTTTTCAAGTTCATATTTTAACTGTAAAAACCAATTATAACCCTAGATATCTTTTACCGAAATCTGACATGTCGTTTGAAAATAGAACTGTATGGGAAACTCTGATTCTGTTTATAATAAGACGCAAATCTATACTAATATTATAAAGCGGAAGAGTTTGTTTGTTTGTTTGTTTATTTAAACGCGCTAATCTCAGGAACTAATGGTCCGATTTGAAAAATTCTTTTTTTGTTGGGTAGTCCATTTATAGAGGATGGCTTTAGGCTATATAACATTCCGACAACCACGCGAACGAAGTCGCGGGCACAGCTAGTAAATAAATAAAAGGTACGTTTCGCGTAAATTCCCGTATGCATTAATTTAATAACTGTGTATAAAGTTTATAATGCCTTGTGATTAAAATGCTCGTCTGGAAATGGAAAGATATAAATAAAATAAATAGACAAGGACAAATCACACTAATTAACGTAGCCCCAAAGTAAATTTTTTAAGTTGTGTTATAGGTACTAGCTAAACGATACTATATTTTATGATAAATAAATTATATAAACATAAAAGACCCAGGACAATTTGAAAAGAACCATTTTCCAACTTGCCTTGGCTGGTGAGTGGGGATCGAACCCAGAACTGGATTGGCGGTATAGCGTGTTAACTATTACGCCACGATGGTCATTTATATTCAAAAGCAGGGGTCTAAGGCCATATCAGAGTAATATATTCCTTTGTCAAAGCATCCTGTAGTATTGTATATTTTTTTTGGCGACTAATTCGGGTCCCACGATTTAATTATTCGACGTTGTTATTTAAATGATTAGAAATTTATTTCTTTTAAATGTCGGACCTCAACGTTAATTAATGTTCCGAGCGAGTCTATAGAGAATGTAAACACTTCCATTAAAATAAACCCTTTGACAAAAAAGGTTTCGTGAAGAAACGATTTTTAAATTAATTCAAATATATATTTAAAAAATGTGTTAGTGGATAGTACAAAAAACCTAATTATTATTTTTACAAATATTATTGAAAGTAAATTATATGTGGCCATGTGGAAAAAGATAAATAAATAACTAACTAGATAAGGATATTCACACTGGGGCACATACTTTGGGGCTAGCTCAATAGCCCCAAAGTAAGTTTAAACTTGTATTATGCTATACTAACTCAACGATACTATATTTTATTATAAATACATATTATAAACACCGGCTCCCAGGAAATTTTAAAAATCCAACTTTCCCTGGCTGGGGGTCGAACCCAGAACCACCCAGAACCTCCGAAGTGGCAGACTAGCGTGTTGACTATAACCGAGGTCGTCGATATAGATATAATCTAAGCAACTTTAAGAAAAAAAAATCAGATTAGTTTATGTGGGTTAGGTGAAATGTTTTGTTTTCCTTACTAATATTTGTAACCAAGTGTAAAACTGTATTTACGCTTCCTGCTTATCATAATCTAAAGAGTTTGATGAAACCACTTTGTTGGTTCCACTGAGAAGCGGATAACCCTTTGAAAACAAACCGGTTTTCAACGAGCTGACAAAAATTAATTCCGACTGACGTATACATTTCATCGACCTCGTAGCCCGGTAATTGAACCACCAGCCTTATTATTATGTTTAGGATCAATTAATTGACTTATTTCCTTGAGTTCCCTTTAATATATCCCAAGTAAAATCTCATTTTCTATCCTTATGAAAGGTAACCCCTTGTTTTCACTTCGTTTTTTCATCTATGTATTTAAGTATGATGTAAGTAGTATATGTATGTTTTGCGCATCTCCTAGTTTTTCTTAGTTTTCCGCCTTATGCGCATTTCCTAGTTTTTAAGATAATTATGACCTGTATTTTTCTTTGTGCATTAAAGGGTATTGTATTGTTTATTTATTTATAATTATTGTACATAAGTATGTACATATATCATATTGACCACCACGCTCTACCTAATTTCCCGTTATTTTTTTTAGATAAGTGAGGTTGCCTGTAAAAAATTGCTTAGCGATAAGGCCCCCTTTTGCGCATTTCCTAATTTATTATTAAGATTATGTCCTGTATTAATTTTTTGTGCAATAAAGGGTATTGTATTGTAATATACATAGTAAAGACTAGCAGCCATGGTTGATCAACTTGTGAAAACTCGCTGCGCCAGGAATTCAGACACGTTATCATGTCTGTATTCCTAACATGGTAGACAGAGCCTAAAGCAGTAAGTCCCAAAAGTCACGTTTAGCGTGATAGTGGGCGTGGAGATTACAAAAGGCAATTAAAATGGTGATGGGTTGCTAGCCGCACTGTTATGGTCGCTATTTAGATTCTCGCCAATTCTCTCGATCGGTTTTTACGATCTGCGCGGGATGTAAAGCAGATTTTCAATGGACGGATTATTATTATAACGATGCTTTAGTCTTACTTATTAAGGTGGCTCGTAGTGGGTTCCTAAAGTTGGTGATTGGGGTACTCTCAGTGAAACGCAAGGTCGAGATAAAAGCAAATCTAACCGAATTTCAGACAAAATAATCCCTAGTTTAGTCTGGAATCAGAATTTGACATTATTTGTGGGCACATAGCGTAGGTAACTATTTCGAAAGTTATCCTATCTTAATCCTAACTATCCTAATCCTATCCTAACTAATATTATAAATGCGAAAGTAAGTTTGTATATTTGTTTGTTTGTTTGTTACCTCTTCTCGCTTTATCTACTGAACCAATCTTCTTGAAAATTCGTATACACATAGTTAGGAGTACTGAGAAAGACATAGGGTACCTTTTATCCCGGAAAAAAGTAATGTTCCCGTGGGATACGCCAGCGAAGCCGCGGGCAAAAGCAAGTATTATCTAATTGTTGAGCCAACGACTTTTGTAAGAATAATACGTACCTATTATACAATAGAAAATGACTCATCATCAACATCATCAGGTCCTTTTTTAATCTCTACTACAAGAGCACGACCCTCTCTGTACTACTAGAGCCATACTTGACCAGATATAAATTGTCTGTGCAAACTCTCAATGTTTTTAAAAGACCCATTCAACGATACCACACACTATGGGTTACACCCGAAATAAATCATTCCCATTGTACGTTTAGCCTTAAAAGATTTTTTTTCACCTTTTTAGGGTTCCGTACCCAAAGGGTGCAAACGGGACCCTATTACTGAGACTCCGCTGTCTGTCCGTCTGTCTGTCCGTCTGTCACAGGGCTCTATCTCTTGAACCGTAATAGCTAGACACTTGAAATTTTTACCGATTATGTATTACTTTGGCCGCTATAACAACAAATACTAAAAATAAAAAAAGTTATTAAATAAAGGGGGTCGTCATACAAAAAACGTGTTTTTCAGCGTTTTGAACTCGATCTTCATAATGGCATTAACTAAATACTTGGATTTTTCACCGATTATGTATTACTATGACTACTATAATAACAAATACTAAAAATAAGATAAAGATAAAAATTATAGGGGGTCGTCATACAAGAAACGTGTTTCTTCAGCGTTTAGAACATTGTACGGAGGTACGGAACCCTTCATGTACGAGTCCGACTCGCACTTGCCCGTTTATTTTTTACCACTTTGTGAGCTTACGTAATACGCAAAATTACAGATTTCTAGTACTATCAGTCTCTGAGCTAAGCCGCGAATGGACAGACGGACACGTAAACTTAGCTTTAAGTAACGATTTGACGTCAACATTTGTGCAAAACAAAACAAAGTGACTATTATTAAGAGATATTATAAATATCCTATGATAATAAAGATATTTTGAATTTTAAAATTTTTTTTGACACTAAAACTATCATCATCATTCGGTATTTTTTTAGTCTCCACTGCAGAAGCACGACCTGTACTACTAGAGCCATATATTAGCCAGAGCAGTCTGAGGATTTGGCCTACATTCTCCACGCTGGCCAGACGGGTTGGAGAGGTCTCATTGGTGTTTATAAGCTTTGTTTAGCTTGTGTTTCCTAAGTAGCCTTCTATGAACATCCACGGGAAGGCTTGGTGTGGTCCTTTTCTACTCTACCACACGGCTACTGCCGGGTACGTCACAGCTATAATAATTCCGGTTCGGGAGTTCGGAACTCTAAAAATGTATGTATCGGACGAATATGTATGCGAATGACGTGTGAATACATATGTGTATGTGCGTCTGTGTGTTAGTGTTTCTTTTGTAACAGAGCAGCAGAAAAATTACATCCCTGAACGTAATACCTACTATAATACCATCATCATCAACTGAACATATTCCCGGTTGCATCCTCAGCGGTAATGCTTTAGAGCCCGGAATCCGCTACCTAATCATGGCGTTGACGAGGTTACTGGTTTTTACACTGAGCAAATGCCGTCTGACCTCCATAATCCAAAGGGTAGACCAGAACCAATCCTACAATAGGTTTAAACTAACGCTAGACGGCGTTAGGTACTCACAGCTTTACGTGCCTTCCGAAGCACGAAATTTATCTTTCTTTTACGATAATCAGGTGATTCAAGATTGAAATTTCCAGATTGTAAACAACTTTTTAACAAAGTATACTTCCCAGTGGGATTTGAACTCACGACCTCCGGATCACGAGGCAAATGCCTTGACCACTGGACCATAGTAGCAGTCAGTATCTACTATAATTCCATCTCTCAAAATCATCTTCATTTTTAATAATATCAAAAGCTTACGCATAATTTCCCGATTCAGACTCACTTTTCCCACGCACTTTCATTTACTATTCAACTTTATTACCTTCAACTACGCATCCATTTGAAGAAACGAACGATATTTGCCATTTATTCAGTTGGAAAACTATTTTGGCTTCATATCTTTTCCTGCCATTTAGGTAAGAATTTATCATTTATTAAAATTAAATGTAATGTGAAACCTTGATAAATTCTTACCTAAGAATTCTTAAAGAAGAATAAGGGGGAGGCCCATGCTCAGTTATGGGACAATATAACAGCCAGTCCAGTAAAAACAATAATAAATATTTTTTTTTTTTTAATTGAGCTGGTGCTCAAGAATCTTCGCCTAGACGTATTTTGAAAGCTTTTATTAGGCTTAACGAGGCGGCATGTGCCATTTAACATAATAATTAAAAATGTTGTTATAGGTAAATAAGGTACCATTACAGTACCACACTTCTCCATCATATATCACGTGAGAGCACTTGTAAGTAGTGGAAATGTAGCAAAAGCTGTAAGTAGTATTGATTTGTATATCTTGCAAGTGTGGTCTAGTGAAGTCTCAAGTCTAGACAGACGCCGCCGTTTCGTGAAACGCTGAAAAAACGCAACGTCGAAATCCTGTTTATGATATCGGGCGAATTTAGGAGGTCGTTGCCATCAGCGCGGTCGTAGTGCCATTGTTAAGTAGGTACTGCATTGATTTTTCTGTAAAAACGGTTTAAGTCATACTTTTTAAAATAAAATTTTAAGTGTTCCGTACCCAAAGAGTACTAACGGGATTACGGGACCCTACTGCTAAGCCTCTGTGGTTTCATATATTTTTTTAAGATTGTAGCAATTAACGCTGCATAAAATAATGACATTAAAAAGAAATTAAAAGAAATAAGTACTTAATTAAAAGCAAAAAATTAAAGTGGCCTTTCTAATACCTACTGTTGTACAATAATACGTCTCTTTATCGGTGTCGGAACCATGAGGGGCAATATATAACGTCTGAAACTATTTTAAAAGAAGATTCAGTCCATGCCTATTAACAAATTTCCCCTAGGAACATACATGGCAAAATACAAAAAAAATTACCTCTCATAGAAATTGACCGATCAGCTGATCTGTATTTGTATGGGAAGCTTTTTTTAAAGTGAAAACTTCAATAGGCGTGTTGGGCATTTTTTGAGCCCCTTGTTCAGGTTTTCACTTCTGTCGGGACGGCACTCTCGGAGTGCCACCACTGTTTTGTATATGTTCCATGGGGAAAGTTGTTCAGTATCATACTCGTAGACTGAATTTACCCTTTGTTTGGCGTTATATACGGCAATTTTTATCGACAAATCACCATTACAAGTACATAGTTTTATAAAACTATCTCAACGAGGGCTAAATTAATAGATATTAGGGACAAATCACATTGATTGAGCTAGCTCCAACGATACTATATTTTATGATAAATACATAATATACTTATAGATAAACACCCAAGACCCAGGACAATTTGAAAAAGGCTATTTTCTAACTTGCCATAGATGGGGATCGAACCCAAAACCTCCGGAGAGGCGGACTAGCGTGTGAGTGTCCATTACGCCATGCACGGAGCTAAGACGTAAGGCACTTCACAGTTTAAACCAAGTAGCTACTACAGTTAGTCCGCGATTTATACCTAATTCGACTATAGTTCAAATACGCAATCATCTGACCAAATCGGAATGATAAATACCATACACAACGTAGTTGATAGAGAATCTGCAATCATTTGTTGGGATTTGGGAACGCGTTCATGCCTCGAGGAGATTATAATCCGCACGATTAATATCGCTCATGTTCCTACGCGTAGCCAGTAGCTAGGTTCAACATTTCAGCAGTGCAGATAGTACAGATATGGATTTTTAGAACCCTTTGGACGAATATAACACAAACGGAAAGTACGAGTAACGTAGTAACGAGTATTTATACGTAAAATAACATAAACGCGTTTTGTTTGGACCATACTCTCTTCAAGAGAGTACCATATCTTACAATACCATGGTCCAAAAAATTGAAGAGAAGAGAAGAGAGTCTCTTCTCGTGACAGGGTCACGTGATTAAAACAAGAATACGTCATCATACGTCATTGTGAGTGTTGCCACAATCGCAAGAGCAAAGTGCGTTTTTTTAACTAAACAAACCAATCATGAATTAATATTGTAATAAATAAATTTATTTAAAATTAAACAGATGATTCACACTATATATATACAAAACAGTTAAGTTAGTTGGTATTTTGTTTTAAACAACGTTGAAGGGACATACCCATATTAAATCGAACCACGGTCTATACTAGATCATTATAGTATAATGAAATTAAAATAACAGCCAGAGAACAAAAAATATTTCGGCATTTCCATACAAAAGTGCGCGGCCGCCCTGGCGATTTGTATGGGAATGTTAATTTTTTTTTTTGTTTTTTGTCTCTTATTTTAATTTCATTATACTTTAGTGATCTAGTATAGCCCACGGTTCAATTTAGTACGGGTATGTCCCTTCCACTTTGTATTTATTTACAAATTGAGAAAGCCCTTAAATTTACTGAAAATAACAATCGGTGTTAACACTTTTCGTGACATTCGTGACGTAGTCTTGGGCAATCACTGAAAGTGAGTACCATATCTTATTGTACCATGACTTGGACATAGACTTCAAATATCATTCTGCCATTTCGAGCATCCTGGGTCTGGGAAATTCTGACTAAAACTCTAAAACAAAAGTTGGTTGAGGTGGCAATGCTGCTAGCCTTTTGGGCACTCTACCGCAGTTCAATGATCTGCACGACGTTTTTCTTTGCAAGTTTTTTTTAAAGTAATTATTTAAGTGTATATAGTACATATTTCTTGTTATAGTTTTTAAAATATTTTTTAGTTCTAATTAGAATAATTTACCTTTAATTAAATAGTTTTAGTTACTTTCCCTACTAAAACTTTCTTGTGAGTAATTGTCCCATCTACTTATTCGCCGGTCTATTGAAAAATATTCCATTACCTATTGGGATAATTCCGCTTTGTCAATTCATTATTTATGTTGTTTTTGAGTTTGATTGTGTGTTTTCATAGTACAGTAAAGTTATTACAAACATTGTTGTAAGAGGCGACTAAAGGAAAAAGCTCGTGCTACAAAGTATTCCCAGTGAGGGTTGACGTCAGGCAGACGGCCGGTCGTACAACTATAGCCAAATCGTTTAAAATTTTCCGGCTATTTCTTCTCCAATTTACTAGATTTTTGGCATCCTTGGGTGATATGCATATTTGGAAATTAATAAGCGAGAAAGCGCACCCCGGGCTCCGAAGCAGCATAGCTGAGGATACAACCGGGAACACGTTCAGATGAACGAGTATGTACATATGTACGTATACGCAACATATTACTTACTGTTTTAATTCCTTTTCCAACTTCCCGCCCACAATCATGCTAAAAGGGCCTTTGCGTCTTGTGGCCCTGGCCTCTGTATGCTTAGAGCCGCCAGACCTAAAATACTTTGTCTGCTCTATTAGGTCTAAGGACGTGATAGTATATGCATGTTATTCTTAAAAATAATAAACACGCAGTTTACCAAAACAATAAACAATGAAGTGGAAGCTTAGAACGTCACTGCCCTTCGAAAATCGTACGAAGCTGTGACGTCATGCGAAATTAAAATGCGCTGTATCTTCGTTGTGGTTTGTCCGAGAAAAGACGTGTACGTAATTTTTTTTTAATATTAATTACTTAAACTACCCAACAGTAAAATTATACTACCAAATATACTGAAACTATTTTAAGGCTGAATTCACTGAACAACTTTCTCCAAGAAACGTATATCGTAATATTCAAAATAAATTTTGACCTCCCATACAAATATATCGATAATAATCAGCTGAATCATGAAAGCAAAAAATATATTTTTCATATTTGGATATAATTATGTTCTTTAGGGAATATCGAATATCGTTCGTTACATATATGAAATATTTTCATCATGCCAATTTAATCGCGATATGAATTACATATAGAGATCATATCAAATCAGTCCAGATTATGCCTATTAAAGATTCTCAGATAGTAAATTCATGCGATATGATATTACAAAATAATTAACATATTCCATGCCAGATATAGAGTAGGTGAAAAGAGACACATACTCGAGGTAATCGGAAATAGGCGAAGCAATATGTTAGGACACTTGATACGGCATGATAATTTTATGCAAATTATAATAGAAGGCAAAAAAGAAGGAAGGAGGGGAAGAGCAAAGCCAAGGCACAGCTATATGAAGCAAGTCAAGGAAAAGGTGATAGTAGTGTCGTACCAAGATGTCAAGAGGTTGGCGGAAGATAGAACGGAATGGATGAAACTCCACCGACAAGAGCGTCGCTCTTAAATTTTGATGACGATGATGCCAGATATACTTAGTTAAAAGTTATCGGCTCTTTGCATCAATGAGTTAAATACTTATTAACATAGTACACCGATACACTGATTTATCTCATTCATTATCTTATGTTCAAAAATAATTAAATTATAAATTAATAACTAACTTACGTTACATACTCCTTCCTTTATTAGTAATTTTAATAAAGATAGATTGATAAAGTATCATGTCATTTTCAAAATACTTTTCAAATAAATATGTATTTAATTAAACTATATTACTAATGTTAAACAGCGCGGAGGTCTTTAGGAAGTAAGTAAATAAAAATTAATGAGAAGTTATTATAAACTTATATTTACCTAAGTTACCAACATTACTTATATATATATAATAGTAGAAAATGTAATAGTATATGGTGTCGAATTTCATGCTTAAAATGTAGGCATTTTTATTACGCGTAAAGTGTTAAAAAACGTAATATTCTTAATAGACATTTCATTGCGAAGTCGTAACTGAAAGTTTACCAAATTAAACAAAGCTCGTCGAGCGTTCATAAAACCAGTGAGTAGCGGCCCTACGCCCGTGCCGCCGCCGCCCAAACGCTGTATGCACGTGCGCGGCGACGGCACCCGAATGTGCCCGACTACCTGCGATGGCGCGATCTCTCCTCTTATTTTTTTCAGTCTATTTCAAAATCAGCCACATTCTATTTTCTACTATAATTATCTGGACAATAAGGTTCAATATTGAAAATCAATTGACCGTATATAAGACATTTTGAGTCGGTAAGAATAGTCGCCTACGAGGTGACCGTGGCGCATGCGAAATGCCTTCGTAATCTTTTATTCCGAGCACACACCATCCCCTTTTTTGTAGGTTATTAAAATTTATTTGCCCATATTAACCTGTCAATGTACTTGCAATTAGAAGAACAATCAAAGGGCTCAATGAATTATTGCCAAGGCAGTAACGAAATAATATTTTCTGTTGATCTTCAAAACCACTTTGGGACGACCGAAGTGTATTTTATTTTATCACAGTTTTGGCGATACGTGATATCTGTTAAACAGAAGTTTAACAGATATCTTAACAAAATCGCTTTGAAAATAAAATAAATAAAGACCAGCTTTATCAAGAAACAATCAATGTAACAAATACTTAGATAAGGATTTACAATAAAGGGATTATTTTTAGTTAAAATTGATTTGCGATAAACTGGTACTTAACTCACGTAAAAAGTCAGTGCGGCTCGGAAAGTCTTTGTGTGTGCGTCGCGAGTTACATTCGCCCTGAAGAAGGCCTCAAGGAAAACATGTCGCGCAGTAGCAGATTTTTTACATGAATTACTCGTTTATCGCACATTAATGATGAAAGGAATATGATACCTACCTACTTTAATGATATTTATTTTGTTTGAAATGTTAAAGTTTATAGCAGCAAGATATTGTCTTAGAATTTAATGTAGGTTTTGTTCTTTTTCTAGGTTATCCAAATTTATACTTGAACCTATCAGACTTTTTAAAATAGAAACAATCTCCACAAAATACCAATAAAAGATGAGAAATGTCAGTACTTACTTCAAACAGTAGGTATTTACACTATTCAATAAAAAAATGTAGGTCTCAAATTATGTGTTGTAGAGTCTTTATTTACGAGTACACTATTCAATAGAAAAGATATAGGTCTTAACAGATGTGTTGTAAAGTATTTTTTCTACCCGTACGAGTGCTTGTATTTATCCGACCATTACAGCCCGCCCTAAAAAAATACTAGTAGGTACTTATAGTGTTGAAGGGCAAGTAAGTATATTAAATGGTAAATGAAATACTTTTAATGAAAAATGACACTCATTATTGAGAAATCTGACACCAGTATAAACACACTTTTTTTAAATAAATGTATACGGATCAATCACCCTAAATTAAGTTCGAGATTTGTGTTATGGGATTCTAACTCAATGTAAATTTTTATAACAAATACATACAATATGTAAATGACGAAGCATGTTGCGGATATTTTATTACACTATAAACTTTAAAAAATAAAACATAAGATGACTGCCTTATGTTTAATACAATAGACAATATGCATGTGATTCAGAAACGAACAAAAAAAATGATGTGTAAACTTTATTGCTAAAGAAAAATATCCATATATATTTTTTCAATTTAACATGTTTTCATTGAGAAATTAATGATTTAAAAATATGTAAATAAACATCCAAGACCCAGGTCAAACTGAAAAAGATCATTTTCCAACTTGACCTAACCGGGGATCGAACCCGGTTCCTCCTCCAGTGTAACAGCCTGGCATGATGACCACTAGGCCACAAAGGTCGTCACTCACTACACAATCGATAAAAAAAGAAATTCTAAAAAAAATTACAGAAACTATTAGCTTCTAAATTCGGTTCATTACATGGATCAATTTTTCTGTGAAAATGATATATTTTTTAATATTTCCGATCATTTTTATGGGTAAATTTGTTCCGTATCATGGACTGAATTCCCTTTATATAATATCAGTATCTTCTGGTCGTCATTGTGTTGTATATCGTAGCTCTATCATACTAATATATCGATCTCAGTTAGAAGGCTTTTTCGCTTAGAAAACCCCTAGATCTCTTCTTCTTCATTTTCTTCATCTTGCCGCTTTCTTGCTTGGATCCTTAGCTGAGCTGCTTCGGAGCCCGGGGTGCGCTTTCCTACTATTTCTTTTCCTAATATAATATGCATGTCAGTGGTCAACCAAGTATGCAAAAGACCTTGCGTAGTGGAGAGAGATAGCTGGAACAGTTTAAGCCCGTAGGCGACCAATACTGTGTAAATGAGTTTCTTTCGGCGTTCTTCTCAGCAGTGGTCGTTGCGAAACGCTAGTATCGGTAGCTTTTGAACAAAGAAAAAATAATTTAGATATAAATAAACATTACACGCAATGTGCACTATAATTATTGACGTGTAAAAGTGCCTGCAAAGGCCTAATTACTGAAAAAATATTTGATTTTGATTTTAAAACGATTTGGCTATAGTTTTACTACAGGCCACCCAATGACCTACCTGACGTCAACCCTCTTTGGGAATGCCGAGGTGTTTTTGCTTAGTCCTTTAGTCCCCTTTTACGACATCCACAGCGGTCTTATTTTAGACCGGAAGAAAGAAAACCTCTAGATCTATCTGCGGCCTATATCATAGAGTCACACTCTGCCTATCTACGTCATGGTTTCAGCAATGACCTACCTATCACACGAACATTACTTAATTTCAACCATTGTTTAGTAACAGCAGTTATTTATTCAAATTGGGTCGTAAATATTCGAGACAGTAAAGAGCCATCAACAGCTAAGGGTGCGCACACACCGAGCGGAACCGGGGCGGAAGCAGTCGCGTGCGGTCAGTAACCCCGCGATGCGAAAAAAACGCATCCGTCGACGCACGGCTAAGTGGGGTCGGTCGGAGTGTCGATGCGTTATCGTTTTATCGCCCTGCTGTTAAGTTTGATGTACTTTTAGTTTTCTCTTCGATTCTTAGATGTGCATTTTGATGGGTAAAATCTTTCCTCTCGCTTTCCTGCAATCTGTGGGAGGTTGCCGGCTGGGACTACAATTAACTGGTCCGAGTTTATGCGTGGTCCTAGTCGCCGGAAGAAAAATATAAAAATTATTGGATCTGGCATCTAGGCCTACGGTCCGAGTTAATTGCGGTACCAGTTCCCGGTAACCTCATCTGTGGTAGGTAGTGATTTTGTGAAGTGCGACGGAAGTATGTAAATGGAAGCCGGGGAAGCGTGCGCTTTTTAACCAACTTAAAAAGAAAGAGGTTATCAATTCGTCGGAATCTTTTCTGTTTTTTTTTTGTGTGTTCCCCGATTACTCGAGGACGCCTGGACCGATTTGGAAAATTATTTTTTTGTTTGAAAGGTTATACTTTCCAGGTGGTCCCATAATAATTTAATTAGAATCGGTTGTGTCGTGTGGTTTGTTTTTTAAACGAGAATAACTAGGAATAAACGGGCAAGTGCGAGTCGGACTCGTACATGAAGGGTTCCGTACCACCGTACAATGTTTTAAAACGCTGAAGAAACACGTTTCTTAACAAATAATACGACGACCTCCGTGGCGTAATGGTTAACACGCTAGACCGCTAATCCGGAAGTTCTGGGTTCGATCCCCAGCCAGGGCATGCATGTTGGAAAATGGCCTTTTTCAAATTGTCCTGGGTCTTGGGTGTTTATCTATATATGTATTTATCATAAAGTATAGTATCATTAAGTTAGTATCCCATAACACAAGTTTAATAAAAACTTACTTTGGGGCTAGCTTAATCGGTGTGATTTGTCGGAAAAAAAAAAATATATATATATCGTTGAGAGCGTCATGGCTATCCGCTAGTTATAGGCTATGTTATAATAAATTCAATATGGCGCCCTATATAGGCCATAAACGACATTGACTTGTGTAATAAAACCAAGTAATGAACTAAAAAATAAAATAAATCGAATCATACCGTGTAGGTTATCAAATGAAATGGCATTAAGGCCGTACCTGAATTTTTTGGGGTTCAGTGCTGCCCCCATTTGAAATAAATCATTTTAAAGAAAACCGAGACATCATTTAAAATTTTGCTACTACCAAGTCCTAGATAACCCTTCAAACTATTTTGTGATGACAGATACAGTTTATAATGACAACGTTAAGCTTTACTACGCACATTTGCCAAAAGTGGCCGTTTTTCGCGTGCGTGTAAATGTGCGTAGTAAAGCTTAACGTTCTCACTTTAAACTGTAAACACTAGTTCATAAAATACTTTGAAAGGTTATCTACCCAAGTAACAATTTCTTGTTCTATAGCAGTCCATAGAACGTGTCTCAAACACTACTTTTGGCACTATAAAAGGCCAAAGAAGGTCGAGTAAAGCCGATTTGGCGCAATTATATCACCAATAAGTGACATAGTAGAACCGTAGTAGTGTTAGCGGTGACATTTTAGCTCTATAAAGTTGATATAATAGTGACTCATATGACAATTTATTGACATAAGAGGTACAGTAACGCTACTTTAGTGTTATTTTATACAGTAGTAGCGTTCGTGTTACCATTATAGTGATATTTTTTTCTATAGTAGAGTCCGTGATTCCTATACATCACAAATAGGCAGATCGGCACACGTTTGGTAGTCCATATCAGAGCATAAAAAACTGTGTGGATTTTAAGGATTGTAACGTGGTAACGTTATATTATCTTATTTTGACATTGAATAACTTGTTCAATACTGCAAAATTTACGTGCTACAAAAGTTTTACCGATAGAATAGTACTATTTTCATTTAGTATTTTTAATGCGCCTCCGGTTTATTTAGTTTTGATTATAATTAAATATTAATATAATATTAAAGGTACCTCAGTTTTGTACAATAAAGCGAATAGTAACTCCGTAGCCCTTTTCGGCCAACTATAGTACTCATGACAAAGTTTCTGGAGCCATCATGAGTAAAATTAGGGTTCCATAAGACTTTAGTTGGATCACGCAAACTCTTTAAATTAGGTACTAAATTTTGATTTTGGTTTTTGAGTGATGTTGTTTTCTTTTCAGTGTTGGTTGGTTGGTTAGTTATCTAAGAAAAATGGACCTACTAATGGATATTGACAAATTTCTAAAGCGTGACAATTTTATGCTGCTTGCTTTAGCGGAATGGCCTAGGGAAATAACCCATTTTATTTTACGTAAAAAATGATTTGCCTGTGGATTATATACCGATTCATCTTTACAGAGTCACTTCATCATTCACAAAAAAGACAAATTTGGTGTCGGGGGTGCAATATAGTAACTATTTATGATCACTATCCCACTGATGAATGTAATTACTGTGTGCTTAATTAATGTAATAAGTATTCACGTAATCCATAATTGTAATTTTGAGCTCTTGAAAACAGGCAATACGTCTATGTTTACATTAAGAGGAATGAGCGAGAAACCGCAATCAACTTTCTGAAGACATTGTTTTAATGAATTTATCAACCCGTTGTGCCAATACTTTCCAGTTCCCAGAGGATATATGGTAATCATTGATTGTGTGTTGAGAAGTGTCCGTAGATCGGCATGTTTATTAAATGTAGTAGGCTCTTAATAGCTTGTTGACTTATATTGTAATCAATGGCCCAAGTTTTTTATTTCGTCGCGAAATTGCTGGTTTTGATCCTCAATTACATCACAGCTTGAAGATTCTGAACTGCAATCACTAATATCACTGGGGACTATATTATTTACTTTATTCATACAAACTAAATTTTGTACGGACCCACATTGCGCTGATTTGGCGTATGTTCTAATATAAAGGAGATACATACGCCATTACAGGTCAAAATTATCATTTAAAAGTAGCAGTTCCCTACTTTTATGTACCTTATTTTATTCTATAAAGGTGATGAAATATCATCTATGTACCTTATTGCGTTTTAAAAGAACATCCAAATCCATTATAGAAGTGTTTGGCACTATAAAAGATCAATAGTCACGTCCGCCGCCATAAGACTATAATAGAGATTGAAAAACAATTAAAACACTTTTAATTTCTGTAGAAGTGTCCATAAAATCGATTATAGAGCAAAAATGCTCTATTGTGGCGTTGTTAACACTACTAAAGACCATGCACTATTGCAGTGATTTGTGAAACCACAATGTCGCTAAATGCTTGTATTTTCAGTTATTCATCACTGCTATAACGCAATAACGGTAATATAATATAATATAATATAAATAAAAAATGTATAACGGTAATCAAGGCACCCTTATGGAGCAAATATGATACATGAAGGTGAATTCAAACACTACTGTTGAGTATTATTGCTCTGTACTGGCTATATTTGAAGCTTTTATAACACCTGTCTATAATGGCTCTATAAAATGGTGAAGTAAACTTTTACATCGACAGGTAATAGAATAATTTGGCTCTATAGTCTATAGAGCAAAAACGCTTTACTAAATGCTTCTATAGAACCCGTAGGTATCGCTAAAAACCTTTATACGACGTTTACTCAACCTTTTTGTGATATAAACCTAAGTTATAGGTCCAAAATGTAACTTGGGTAGGGCTTGGTAGTAGCAAAATTTTAAATAATGTCTCCGTTTTCTTTGAAATGATTTATTTTAAATGGGGGCAGCACTGGACTCCGGAAAATTCAGGTACGGCCTTAATTTGTGCATTTCAAAAATATACGTAATTCCCCGTAGTATTGGGTTTTAGTTTTTACAAGCTTTAATTTAGTTTCACCTGTCGCGTTGTCCGTGTGTCCGTAATCAAATCTTACAACCTAAATTACTTCCCATTATTCGATCGAGTTGAAACTCTACATAGGTACAATGTACATTGTACATACTTGTGTAAGTTGGGTGACAATGCAATATTATGGTACCAATGACCTGATGAAGCCGGAAGGTGGCCACGGCATCTTTAATAACCCCACCGAGTTTAGGCTCAATCTTTAGAAGCACTTTAAACCAGTTCATTGTTTTAGATAAAATCTAGACTAATTTTTTTTTAAAAATAATTACTTGTTTATACTTAAATCTTGTTAAGAGCTATACTTAGCCAATGACGAGTATCATTTACCTTGAATCTCTTGAAAATAATGTTTAAATCATCTAAGACTTACATACTTTTTTATTTTGTCCATGAATACCGTTTATTTCGCGTTAAAATAATTTGCTGTTTCTGCCGTATTGATCGATAGAATAAGGTGCCTTTGCATTAGAGATAATCACTTCTGATTAAAACCTTCGTAATCCCATAAGAACGCATAAATCCGACTTGAATAGGCAATTCGATAAACCCAAAGGGCCTAATTAGAGACATGTACAAAATTGCTTTGGTCAATTAGTACATTCGTACTAATAAGTAATCATACTAATTGCGTCAATCTTTTCGGGTAAACAAAACCACATTCTGCGTGACAGTATGTAAGGGGAAAAGCCAGTCAAATGAATGAAAATGAAAAAAAAATTGTAGGTACACGCCAATGACCTTTTTCTTCCCATTTCCTCTCGCGGTGCACTGGAAGAAATTTCTTTAGAAATAGTAGCACGGGCACCTTCATACTATGTTTTTATTTTATATATTTTTTGTAAATTTTTAAGTGTACTTGAACAAATAAAACTAAAACTAAAAATAAAATAAAAAAATTGTGATGAGAGATTTGTATGTATTACCCATTCTTTCTGTATGTATAGTACCTAGTCGTACGTCGTCGTTAGGTTCCACACTCAGTTTTTCAGTATCATTAACTGAAATAACCCTTGAATTAACCCCTTAAATGTTTGTTTTTAAGAATAAAACGCTGTTTAAAGGCAAGGGATATCCATCCACGCTGTACAAGAAGATAGACTGGTTCCGGAAGATTCTCCCCAATATAAGCGTGTATATGTGCTGACGAAATAAAAAGTTAGAAAAATCACACTTTTCAAGATAAAAATATATAGTTGAATGGCTTACCTATTGACAAAAATGTTAATAGTGTCAAAGATTTTTTATTATAATTTTCATGAATCATTCATCTTTATAAGCAAAACATGTACTCTCTATTTTTTTTAAGTGGCATCATATCATGTACCAAGTTTTCAAGCAAATAAAACATGTTATCTTAAGTTAAAACATTTACAATGAGGATCTTTAAAAGTTGTAAGTTTTTTTTAATGGAAGATTTTTTAATTCAATTCAATTCAAAGTATCTTTATTATCATAGGATATTTATAATATCTCTTAATAAAGCTAAGTTTACGCCGCTTCCTAGGCGCAAGTGCAGAAGAAGCGGCAACAAACTGCACTGCACGTTTTCTCCAAAGACGTCAACTAACAAACTAAAAACTTAAAATTAGTTATATAGATGGACAGAGATTACATTGTTTATTATGTCATAATTAAATTGAATTATAAGAATTACGAAATTTAAAATAATGTCAATTTGTAAATTTAGTATGTACCTATGTACCAAAATTATGACATGTCTAAGTATACAAACCTTTAAGAGGGACCCGCGCCAAGCTCAAGCCAGACCTTTTTGTCTTTAAGATAGTCATCGGTCCTATAATAAGCCTTCTCACAAAGTACTTTCTTTACATAAGCTTTGAATTTTCTGTCTGGCATATCAAGGACCGATTCTGACAATTTATTATAAAAAAGTATACACTTCCCCATAAAAGACTTACTTTTGTAGCCATACAGACTAAGACCTCCTACCTGTAGTTTTTGTGAGCACAGACCCCAAACCCACCTACCACAAGCTTCAAAAGGATTGACCGACACGTTTTTAGGCAACTACATATTTCATAGAATCTTTATGAACCGGTTAGTTTTATTGTTCTTTAGCGTAAAAATATATTTTCCCAATTTTACTTTGTGACGTCATACTACAAGATAAAATGTAATAAGAGTACCTATGACATAAAGAGCTATGGAGTCCTTTGAAGATAGGGTAGATAATGATTTATAGTAAGGAAAGGAGTTCGCGTTTGGTCCCGGTTGTCATCATTGAAAATAAAAATGAAAAATATCTTTATTAGGAACAGTATTACACATTTTAAAACATCATGTACGATGATACCTGCAGTAGTTTAAAAAAATCAGTCAAGTGCGAGTTGGACTCGTACATGAAGGGTTCCGTACCTCCGTACAATGTTTTTAAATGCTGAAAAACACGTTTCTTGTATGGCGAACCCCTTTAATTAGAGTTCCGTAGCCAAATGGAAAAAAACGGAACCTTTATGGATTCGTCATGTCTGTCCGTCCGTATGTCACAGCCACTTTTTTCCGAAACTATAAGAACTATACTGTTGAAACTTGGTAAGTTGATGTATTCTGTAAACCGCATTAAGATTTTCACACAAAAATTGAAAAAAAAAACAAGAACTGAAGAACTGAAACTCTAAACATTTTTTTTTATCAGGCCCATACGTGTGGTGGGGTGGGGTATCTATGGATAGGTCTTTAAAAATGATATTGAGGTTTCTTAATTTTTTTCTAAACTGAATAGTTTGCGCAAGAGACACTTCCAAAGTGATAAAATTTGTGTGTAAAACTTCTAAAATAAGAGAATGATAAAACTATATGATGTACCATGCAAACTTCCACCGAAAATTGGTTTGAACGAGATCTAGTAAGTAGTTTTTTTTTAATACGTCATAAATCGTAAACCGCCATTTACATTAAAGTTAAAAATTAAAGGGGGTCGTCATACAAGAAACGTGTTTCTTCAGCGTTTTAAACATTGTAAGGAGGTACGGAACCCTTCATGTACGAGTCCGACTCGCACTTGCCCGTTTATTTTTAACTTTATTACACAGCGAACATAAGTATGTTCCTGTACATCAACATGTTAACATAATTAACTTAATAAACATGCATGAATTATTAACTATTATAAATTATGATTAAATTGTTATAATTATAACGACAGCTATGTGAGATGCAATTAGGTCGCTTAAAAAATCTGACAGCAGTTGGCCACTTACACACACGAAAAAAACAATATTAGTAGATAGGCACCCTGGCTTACAACTGTGATCAAAGATCCGAACTCCATCTCCCCCGTTCCCAGACCACTAAGCTCATTTAATTTCCAATGACATTTGGCCTGAGGACAGCCCAATGCAGTGGAATGTCTGTATTTAGGCAATACCAATAATGAATTGACTCAGTGGATTGTCTCGGCTTACCTGCTTGCTGACATAGGTATATCCGATGATGTACTAACATGCCTAGTTATTCTTAGCTGTGCTGCTTTAGAGCGCGGGCACAATTCCGCTTTTTCTTCTTAAAAAATGATATGCATGTGAATGGACCCAATGATGCCGAAAATCGTGCAAAGTAGAGTAGAAAACGTCGTCGGAACTATTAAATTGATATGGCTATGGTGCCTATGGCTTAGATTACACATGTACAAATTTTGAATTGCTGCAATTATGTTTTCTATTATGTTTTTTTTTTGTATTATAATTTCTCTATTTTTATTTGTTTTTGTTTACTTGTGGGCTATGGCCGTTGAGACGTAGTAAGCCTGTGGCAACTAGCAACATCACATATATTACTGTACCTTATGTATTTTATACCATGGCAACATTGCCTGTTTGTCAAACTCTCTCTCTTCATCCTGGCTTCCGAATACACGCATCGAGTTGGAGCGCCTCTTTTATTTCCAGCAGAACCACAGAAAAATATCTGTATATTTTTTGTGGGACTGTTCCCACTAGCCAAACTCTGTTCACAGCCGGAGACAGAAAGGTAGAAAGTATTTGTCTTAGAATTCGTGTGCTCCATGGGTCTACATGTGTCAAGATCAAGAATCACTATCCCAAACTGCACTGCGTAAAACTGCGTCTCGTAAAACAAGCCGACCCTCGTAACACAATAATGTACTCGTATATAATTTTTCTCCCCTAACCAGCCCCTGCGCCATATGGGACAATGACGCCCCATCGACAGAACCATAGATAAAATGAGTTGCTATTACTCAATGGTATTATATTTTTTCGAGATGTCGCGTTACATAGAAATTATTAGCTAAAAAGTATAAGTAAAATATGTTCTTAATTAATTTGGTTAGTAAGTAAAGTGAGAAGAACACATAATTTTAAATGGGTTAGTGACGTTAACAGTCTTATATTATGTCGATTCTTGGTTGACCTACTTCCTTATTTACATTACAAACTCAAATATTTTCCCTTGCGAAAATCAAGGATAGGCAAAACACACAATTAAGGTTTTGCCTATACAAATGGTTGTACAGGCAAAATCTTAATTGTCTACGATGTTTATTTTAGTTTTTCATCGTTGTAGTTTTTTATCATGGACTGAAATTGCTCTAAAAATTTGGCTGGTGGTTAAAAAGTCCGCCTGTATATAGAAAAAGTTATTTGAGCGCTGGTTCTACATCTACAGATTTCTTTATCAAAGCTATACAACCTATCGGACAGGTGTACTGTAGACAATCTAAACTTTTTGGATATTTGTTCATCCGTAGTGCGGTTCCGTATTTACATTGGTAAATTAGAAAGTAATTTCACTGTAAGGAGAAAATGACCGTTTTGCTCATCTTTATTATCGGGAATAGTCATAAAATAAAATAAGTTCTTGGTTTGGTTGATAAGATAACTATAATGGATGTCGTTTGAAAGCTTAGGACGTAATTAATTTAAGTACCTACTTGTAGGTATGCGTATAGTGTATACTCGACCGTACAAGTCAGCGAAAGTTTGGCGGAAATCAAAAACTTTTAATTTTGCAGTAAAATGAATGCCTATGTCGAAACTCATAATGACATTTTTTGTACTAAAATAGTTACGATAATTTCAATTTAAACTTGGAAGTGCTGACTTATCATGAACTAAAATGTTTTAAAACGCTAAAAAAAACACGTTCCTTGTGAGACGACCGCCTTTAATTTTTTGATTTATCTAATTTTTAGTAAGTATTTGATGTTATATCAACCACAGTAACCACATAATTGGTGGAAATTTCAAGTGTTTCTAGCTATTACGGTTTAATAGATAGAGCCCTGTGACAAACGGACGGACAGAGAGTGGAGTCTCAGTGATAAGGTCTTGCAATCTCGTTGGCACCCTTCGGATACGGAACTCTAAAAAATATAAGATGGTTTTCTTTTTTGTACTTAATTAAAATTTAACTAATCTACAAACAAGAAATACATATTTAAATGTAAAGTCGCTTACATACTGCAAAATGAAGTCGCTTTTCGCACGCACTAGCTGATGAGTAGCGGGTCGGGTCGATAAAGAAATTATTAGAATATTATAAATCTAATTCTGATTCTTTCTATATCCCATGAGGGCAAAGCAAAGCAACAGATCGCCATGGTTTTTAAACACGAGTCACTGAAAAGTTATATAGGCTATATTTTATCCCGGTTCCCAAGAGAAACTCGCAACCGAAATAAAGTGCAAGGCAACATAGGTACCTACATAGGTACTGCACGTTATTTCGTATACTTCACGTTATACAGGCTGACTTTTTATCCACCAGCCAAATTTATGGAGCAAGATCAGTTCATGATACTTAACTACTTTCCTTAAAAATATTCAATGAAAAACTAAAATAAAAATTCACCTTTTTTTCGTCCTCATATACAAATCCGTTTGGCTTAGCGCTGATTTGTATACGAGGGCGAAAAAATTTTATCGATTTTTAATAACTTTTTTTATAGAAAGTAGTTCAGTATCATGGACTGAACTTGCTTCAAAAATTTGGCTGGTGTTTAAAAAGTCACAGTCAGTTTCCCCAATGAACATATATTGAAAGGGATATTATTAATTGCACATCTAATAAATAATCACCCATCAATTTAATCTCATCATTTATATACTTTTTTACATCAAATAAATCAACAATCTTATCATAAGTACTGATTGCACAGCAAATAAATACTGACTGCACATCAAATTTATTAGGTTAGGGCAAACCTATAGGTTAGGTTATGTTAGAACTGCGACCAACACACGCACGAGCCGAGCGAGCGAAGCGAGCGTGCCGCGGCAGCGGCCGGCGAGTGCTAGGAAAGTTCTATCCATTTTACTGCGCCACAAATATAAATTGCAGTTTGTTTAGTAATATTTTCAGTTGAGTATTTTGCTGTGCAATCAGTAATTTTGATTTGCGTTTAAATACTACCCATATTGAAATATGAAAAAAAATTTGCTTTCCATACAAACTCCAATTAGTTAATCGGTCGGATCGAACTTGTATAGGAGGCCAAAAATTATTTTTCATATTTATTCATTCATATAAGTATGTTCATTGGGGAAAGTTGTTTAGTATCATGGACTGAATTCACTTTTCAAATAGTTTTAGTATATTTTGTCAAACCCTGTATACTCAAAAAACTATATCAAATATTGGTAAGTATATTCAGCGTTCACACAAATAAAAGAAAACATAAAATTACTTATAAGATATTTGTTTAATTTTAAGAAATTATCTTGTATTAGTCCCCTCAAAGTATCCAAGCGAGTTTAGTTCTGGCCCGTTTCATTAATTAAATTACTCGTAATATAAACAAAGAACTTGTAATTTTAATTAAAATTAAATACCTGCTTTGTAGCACTAATAGAAAAGCAAAAACTGTTTTCGTTATTATTAAAACTATGTTTAGTGATATGATATGAACTATGATACTGAACAACTTTCCCTAACGAACATATATACAAATGTGAATAATTATTTTTGGCCTTCCAAACAAGTTGACCGATCAGCTAATCCGAGTTTGTATGAAAAGCAAAAATTTTTTCATATTTCGACATGTGTTCCTTGGGGAAATTTGTTCACTATCACGGATTGAATTCACCCTTAAAATGGTTTCAGTATATTTTGTAAGACGTTATACAGGCTGACTTTTTAACCACCAGCCAAATTTTTGGAGCAGGTTTTCAGTCCATAATACTGAACTATAAAAACGAGTAACGAAAAACTAAAATAAAAATTCGCCTTCCCATACAAATCAGCGCTCAGCCAAACGGATTTTGTATCGGAGGACGAAAATTTTTTATTGATTTTTAATAACTTTTTTCATTTAGATAAGTAGTTCAGTATCATGGACTGAATTTTCTCCAAAAATTTAGCTGGTGTTTAAAAAGTCAGAACAGGAAAATAAATAAGATGTGTACAATCTGACATCTTACCTTGGTAATAAACGGCGTTTATTGGTCAAATCAAATAGCGCGCGCTTTCCGGGCTTCCTGTAACACACTTTCACATTTCAGGAAATCAGTCCCACAGATTGCGGGAAAGCGTCAGGAAAGATGTAACACAACATACCTTCAAAGAAATGTGAAGAATATAGAACGATTAGTTTAATCATATTTAATCATTTTCATGTGAAGTGTCTCTTTCTAAATTATGGAACTAGTGCGCAGTGTACAGTCTCGCATTAAACGGCACTCGATACATCGCATGTCCAACGGGAATCGGCCATAAAACCGGATGGAAGTGTGCCAATTTTCACTTTAATCCACTCAGATGCCACCGAGCTGTTTATTCGCGTAATTGTGAGACAAACGTCTTAAGTAATTTGATACAATACAAATTGCTGCCTAAATATTGATATTGTTATACCAGTGAACTTGTATACAAGTATACTACTGAATGGCAAAATTAAAATCCTCCACATACCACCAAACAAAAGTACACTACTGCGAATTTCGTAATTCCGAAAAGTAAAAGCAATAGGCAGGTAAGAACTTTGTGAACATTGTGTGTATGTATAACCTACCTATTTTTGTTGTTATTAATATGTGTACTTAACGAATAACTATAGAATTTTTGTTTTATTTTTACGTTTTTAAAGATACAATTTCATTCAGGCGTTTTTTCTTAAAAAATGTTTTAGGCATACAATTGTAAGCAAACAATTTAAAACTTGTTTTATAGTTGATAAAGCAATACTAACGATTGATACTAACTGTTAAAATATTATCGATTTCAGGAACCACCAATTATTGTATTGTATTGGACATTTGTCCTCTTGGCCACACGCGCCGATTCCTTGTATTTTTTTAACCAATGCCATCTGGGGAACTGGGGTGTGGTGACTCAACACATATCTTGTGTCTCACAAAATGAAAGGGACGCGCAATATCGGGGTGATATTTTCTCGCTCATTTAATGTTTTTATAAGTAATAATGCGATCAAATAAACTGCTTTGAAGATTATGTTGAATTAGAGATATTGGAGGTAAGTAAATAGCTTCCGCGATGAAGTCTCGTAAGCATAGCATGTTTTATAAGTTTTATAACATAGTGATCACATTTTTTGTACGCGTATGACGCCATAGGACATTTTTATTTAGGTACTAAATAGAAAGTCACTTCAAAAAAAGTCAATGTCATTAGACACTAATTCAGTCGTATTTAAAGCAGCAACCATTGATCTTACATGTGCAGCAACATTATTATTTTTTCGTATCAACAGGTAACATTTTTACATTGTCGTTTGGCGAAGTTTCATTCTTGCAATAGTAAATGACGATGAGAGGGAAAGAGATACAAGATTTATTTATTATATCCACAATTTACATTTATTGTAGTAAAGTTAAATAAAAAAATACAAATAAATAAAAGATGGGTTTTAAGACAAATTCTCTATAAGAAGGTTAATTCCGAGCTCTTTGTGTTGGAATAGAACTAAAAACAATATCCACTGACGACTACGGCTCATACTGTTTCGCATTAATGGTACTTGCGATACGATAACCGTATTATAATGTAACGTAAATATAAACCTGCATAATGTAAAGCTCAGTAGTGTAGTGAGTGGTCTCCCTGTAGCTGATATAATAAAACAAATATATACAGGCGCTCTAAAATTTACGCTCAAAGGTACTAGAGCAGTAGGTAGAGTATTTTTTTTTTACACAAGTTTTCTTTAGTAGTGTAATATTTCACTGCATCGAATCGTAATTTACGCTAACAAAGAGAAGAAACCACGTATGAGTGACCGAAGCTGTTTAATGTATACGCTTACGTGAGAACCGTAATCTCCTAAACCCAAAGGTTTATATTGAAGTGGCCCTTAAAGTTAATTTTCGTAAAATCTTACGGTTAGCTGTACTTACAACCAAACAATTCGGAACTTCACCCACTGAATTGATCACCTTTCTCTACATTGCTTTAGTTCAATCAACGACCTACGCAGCAGTTCAACATATGTTGGTGAAGCTTGTCGAGGCTTTATCAGGCAAGTTGGGCGACTAGTTGGTCGATCAGTTGAACATTCTGCGGCGAGAATGAATAATCCCGAGTGTTTCGCGCAAAACAAAATATGTTGCCGCCACTGGCTTTTTAATGTAAATTTTCATTGCAATATTTTTTGTAAATAATTTGTAAAATGAACTGTATTGTTTGCCTTGTTGTCATTTGTCTCTATTTGTAATTAATTGCACATTATGTTACTTCTTTTGATAGTAAAATGGGAAAATTATATTATCTTTGTGCTTTTTATTGTCGATTTGATTAGATTATTTTCTGTTATAGCACAGAATACATAATAGTACAAGTATAGTTATATTATAGGTGAACGCCCACTACGTACCCTTACTTTAATATAATTAGCAAATCTGAGACCAAAATATATTATGTAGTTTTTATTTAAATATTTTCTTATCCTTCCTATTCATATTATAAATGTGAAAGTTTGTGAGTTTGGATGTGTATGAGTTTGTTACTTAATTACGCAAAAACGACTAAACATGTTAGAATATAATTTCGTATGAAGATAAATTATAAAAATGTTTTTCATTTTTCGATACATGTTCCTTGGGGAAAGTTATAATACTTTGGCCCCATGAACGCCTCAAAGGACCGGGTCCCCATGGACTCCTGACTGAAAAGCGTATTATAATAACAAACTTTATTTTCCTCTTTTTGCGTACATATACATAACATTATAAACTTAAGTCAAACTAACTTAAGTCAAGTTTACCTTAGACTATTATTTCTCAATAATATTATTATTAATCATAGTTTGTTGGTAATAATTTGGGCGAAGAGAGCAGTATGGTTTATAAAATCATTAACCACTGACTCCTTCGCTACGCAAGGCCTGTCATGTAGGCAACCAGTTTACTTTTTGATCAGTATAATGGACTGAATGCACCCTTAAAACAGTTTCAGTTATACGTTATATATGTCAACAAAAAACAAGACGTGGTACTAATACAATATCTTTTTAGTATGTCTGCAAGAAGTAATTAAAGATTCTGAAAATCAATAAAAAAGTGGGTAAGACATTCGTCTCTGCACGCTCAATACTTTCATATTTAGAGGCATAAGACCATAACGCCAACGAAATCCAATAAGAGCAATCCTTTGACATCACACGCGCCCTGCATATGAATGCTACACGTGGATTGATGTTAGGAGCGAGCGTTGGAATCTGATCGAGCTGTTATTTTGTGGCTTTTTGCATATTTGTATTTGGTTTCAGCCGTGTCGTCACGTATTTAACTCCGTGGTGATTTGACGAAATGAACAAAGTTCAAAAGGATCATATTTTCGAGATATAGCTGACGCAAGAAAGGAATGTAAAGAAAGGTACGGTGCCCGAGAGAATGGACGTACGAAGGACAGTTCTTCGAAAGAACAGAAGTGCCAAAAACTGTGCCCCTAAAGTAAGGAAGTACAAATAATCATTTAAACTAAAAGAAGGACATGCCTAAAGAAAAAAAGATTTTAAATCTCAATGGCTTAACTGTACGCGCGTGCTTTGTCAGCCTACCCTAGACTTTGCCATTCAAACAAAATCTAGCTTTTATTTTTGACATATCAGATTTCGGCAATTTTTTAAAATTATTAAATGCATTTTATCTGATTTGCCACAGGTAATACTTGAAAGAAAATATAGTGTGACACTAGTTTTTTACCGTCAAAATTGAAAAATTCTACATGGGTACTATATTTTTTTTAAGTTTATATTTTGACCGTGGGTAACCAGTTAAAATCCTAATTATATGCAAATTCTATAAAAAAAATTTTTTCCGAAATGTGACATGTAGTTTTAAAACAGAAGCTGACGCTCGAGTTAAACCTGCACAGTACCTATCTTGACTTTTTAAGTTTTTTTAATTCAACAGCTACCTTGAAAATAACGTCGGTAAAAATAAAAGCATTTCTAATTTTCTTATAATTGGAAAATAGTACTTAGGTACCTAATTATTTCTTGCAAAATATATTTTCTTAAAGTTGGTCGCTCGCGGCTGGTCGACCCTTTAAACGTCAAAGCATAAATTAGTCTTCCATTTTTAATAAGCTAAGCTATGCCTAGACAGAGCCAATGATTAATGATCTAAGCGTAGCCTAAGTTATGTCACCCTCAAAGAGTTCGCAATGAAGGTCAACTGCTATTTGTCTACTCTATGATTATCAAATTAGTGCTAGCGTAGTGAAAATATGTTTTACAGTGTACACTTTACATACAACCTGTTATCCTTGGCTTTCTGAAAAATAACATTTCGGAAAAAAGGGCATTTTGCGTGTGGCTATCCCAGGTGAATTTCACCTTTTCCGTTATAGGAAGTATCTTAAAAATTAAATAAGCTATCTTTATGCCAGTCATTTCAATTCGTTTAACCAACTTTGTTTAATTGAGTATCACATAACCAAACTCACAAATTAGCATCAAGAATGCAAGATAGTCAGATTAAGCTCAGATTAAAGAGACAATAATACCCAGCCAGTCTTATTCCTCATTCGTCCAATAAATGTATGGAGAATAAAGCCTGAACTCTTTTTTGTGAAAACAATTAAAAAATTTCTTTGTATTTTAGTTTAGCTGCTCTTTCGCGTATTCAGTTTTAATTACGCATACAGTGTGTAGGTAGTTTCGGATAGGGTTACGAATTGAAAATCATATGTTTATGAATTTAATCCTTACACGCCAATGTTCATAATATGGTAGGACTTGTGCCGCCGCCATGTTGTACACTCTATTTATTTAGTAGGCATATTGTATCAGGTCACTTTGGCCATAAAAAAATAAATTAAAAATTAAATTGAAATTAAAAGTAAATTAGGAATGATTATAAAGAAAAAGCAGCCAGTGTCCTTTGGCACCATTCTTGACAGGAAAAACCTCTTTACACAAGGGTTTTTAAAAAGCAAGTATCATTTTTTCCTCTAGTACGTATAATTATATTGCCATAGGTATTCAGAAAGATGCCCACATCCCTTCAAAAGATAGTTACAGAAAATGAGGTAGACCGAAGATGAAATAGGCAGATTACTTGCGTGCCTTCTGCAAAAGGATTGAAATGTAAAGACAAAACGCTTCTGCTTTGACTGTGAAAAGAAAGCGGGGAGACCTTTGCACGTGTATTAGGATATAAACAGCTAATGAAAGAGTAGAAATAAAATATAGATATGGATGGACACATAGCAAATGTTTGTTGGTTCTGACGGCAGGAAACGAAACCGCGGGATTCAATCAAAATCACGTTTTTCCTCCAATATGTTTACCTGCAAACACGTCAAAGTCCTTCATACAGCGGGACGAGTCCCTTGTCATATACAAATACACTCCATTAATTTTACTTATAGTTTTTATTAACTATTCTTATTTTTACAAGTTTTTATTTAGTTCCACCTATCCCGTTGTCTGCGTGTCCGTAATCAAATCTTGCAAGCTAAATTAGACCCACTTCCCATTATTCGATTGAGCTGAAACTTCACATACGTGAGTTGGGTGACAATGCAAAATGATGGTACCAATAACTGTGATAAAACAACACTACCCCACCGAGTTTTGACTCAACTGATTCGTCTTGAGGAGCACTTTAAAGTTTTTAGTTCATTGTTTTAGATAAAAGCATAAAAATATTTTTTAAATAATGACTTGTTATTAAGTTTGCATTTTTGCGAAAAACCACACTTGGCAAAAATGCAAACTAAAGCTTAACGTTCCCACTTTAAACTGTAAACAGTGGTTCATTAAATAGTTTAAAGGGTTATCTAGGTTTTACTAGCTTAAAATTTTAAATGATATCTCCGTTTCCTTACAATTAATTTACTTCAAATGGGGGCAGCACTGGACACCATGTATCGTCTTAAACAAAAGCATAGACACTTACGGACAAATGGCAAATGTATACAACCTTTGTTGGATCTAACGGCAGGAAACGAAACCACGGGATTCAATCAAAAATACGTTTTCCCTCCAATATGTTTACCTGCAAAAATGCCGACGTCCGTCATACAGCGGGACGAGGCCCTTGTCACACACACTCTATTAATTCGAGTTATTATTTATCACCAGCGCCTGTTTTTAGGGTTCCGTACCCAAAGGGTGCAAACGGGACCCTATTACTGAGACTCCGCTGTCTGTCCGTCTGTCACAGGGCTGTATATCTTGAACCGTAATAGCTAGATCCTTGAAACTTTCACCGATTTATGTATTACTGTGGCCGCTATAACAACAAATACTAAAAATAAAAAAAGTTAAAAATTAAAGGGGGTCGTGATACAAAAAACATGTTTATTCGGCGTTTTAACTCGATCTTTATAATGGCATTTACTAGATAAGATACTTAAATTTTCACCGATTATGTATTACTATGGCCACTATAAGAACAAATACTAAAAATAAAAAAGTTAAAAATTCAAGGGGGTCGTGATACAAAAAACATGTTTATTCAGCGTTTTAACTCGATCTTTATAATGGCATTTACTAGATAAGATACTTAAATTTTCACCGATTATGTATTACTATGGCCACTATAAGAACAAATACTAAAAATAAAAAAGTTAAAAATTAAAGGGGGTCGTGATACAAAAAACATGTTTATTCAGCGTTTTAACTCGATCTTTATAATGGCATTTACTAGATAAGATACTTAAATTTTCACCGATTATGTATTACTATGGCCACTATAAGAACAAATACTAAAAATAAAAAAGTTAAAAATTCAAGGGGGTCCTAACACAAAAAACGTCTTTTTTCTTTCGTTTTCAACTCGATCTTTATAATGGCATTAACTAGTTAAGATACTAACTTAAAATTTTGCTAGAATTTTTTGTGAATAGTATTGTCAAAGATAATATCATTACTAACGTAAGTAATGTAGGTAACTGTCAGTTAATTAGCATAAGTGTTTGAAAGCCAGGCATTTGACCTCTCTCAAACGATCCAGACTAGACATCTAATTCCGACATTGGCGCGAACTTAAAATATTTAAACTGCTATGAAAAATCAACTGGTCTAATAGATATATGTATCCCACTTCTAGGTAGGTTTTGGAAATCCTTGGGGAGGCCTATGTCCAGCAGTGGACTTCCTGTGGCTGATATGATGATGACTTCTAGGTATGTATGTTACCATTCACTTATAATGTTAATTATTTACTGTTTTATTTAATTTTCATCTTTGGTGACTTGAGTGAAAAGGCCCTAGGGCGTTATATTCGCCATCTGCATTTTGTAAAAAAATAAATTAAAAAATAAATCTGTAAGTATTATCGAGTTCATTCTTTCGTTACTTCGTAGCCGCGTTGTTATCACAGCTATACTAATAAGCTAGGTAGCTTAAGGAATTGTTTTGGAATTTTATAATATTCCAAAACATTTCCTTTATCGCCATTGAATACACTTACCAGAAAAGAAATCTATTAAGGCCTAATAACGTAATAAATCACGCAAACGGTTTTGCCGCCAAAACGCTATAATCCGTATGTCCACCCTCTCCTGTTTCTATGGGATATCGATTATTCGCCGCCGCGCCGCGCCGCCGCGCCACCGCCTGCGGGCTACTGCAGCCCGAGAGCCGGCACTACTCTTCTCTACAAACTTATTTATTAATAATAATCTTTTACTTTACTAACTGTCTTTGAATCTAATGTAGAAAAGAAAAAGAAAAGTTTTAACGGGCAACCTCCTTGTTGCGGATTAGAAAAAAATTACAACTTTTTCGGTTTGATAAAAACAGGACAGATGTATATCTGTGGCTATAAAGAAAATAAATTTGACAGATTGTCATTGCGAATTACGAGATCTTATTTGTTCAGTGAAAATTATTCATTGTTTTAATTTTACGTTTATTTGTTTTAAATTAATGAGGCGTTTTCCAGTGAAAAAAAATAGAGGTTGAAAACATTCTCAATAGATTGCGTTAAACGTTCTCAATAAGATTGAAATCGATGTGTCAATTTTAAAAACAAACACACTATTTAAATTTTAAATGAATTTGACAGTGACACACCGATTTAAGTTATTGCTGCGCCATCTATCCTAAGTTACTGTACTAATATTTTTTTAAAGAAAACGCCTTATTATTCCTTGTATGCCAATATTATATTCTTCCTAATATTTAAAAGTCTTTCCTTCTTACACCTTCTGACTAAAAACATACTCCTTCTGACTTTTTCTATATAGGAAGGAACTCTACCTATAGTAGAGGAAAAAAAAATTTGTACAAACTTTGATTTTCAGTACTTTCTAGCTTCATCGTCAGACATTGGGTATGAGTACAATATTTGTCAAGATAAATAAACTCAATGGTTTTGAACGATTAAGGGTTTAGTATATAGGTACAACTTAATGTAATGTTCAAGTAATGTTAGAATTAAAGGTTTATTTTAAATTACGTTATGGTAACAACCTTTTCAGCCATAAAATCAAATCAAAGGAGCCCAATCTCTATAACTTGGCGTTATTTTGTTATGTGCCTATGGAGTTTCTACGGTCACTTTCCGGCTCCATCAGACCAACTCTATATTAAGTATATTGCATTGTCATCCATTTTACATGTCTATGAAATATTTAGTTCAAATCCTGCTTACAATATTGGACCTACGTGAAGTAATAACATAACCATACATTATAGACTTACAAATTAGCTTTCGCAAAACCGTTACACCTTAAAGGTACGTAGCCGTAGCTAAATTTAAAAAAAATATATATTTTTAAATAAAGTACCAAACATGTCATCATCAAAATTTAAGACCGACGCTCTTGTCGGTGGAGTTTCTACCATTCTTTTTTATCTTCCGCCAACCTCTTGACATCTTGATACGACACTGCTATCACCTTTTCCTTGACTTGCTTCATATACTTGTGCCTTGGCTTTCCTCTTCCCATCCTTCTTTCTATTTTGCCTTCTATTATAATTCGCATAAAATTATCATGCCGTATCAAGTGTCCCAACCCAACATATTGTTTCGCCTATTTCCGATTACCTCGAGTATGTGTCTCTTTTCACCTACTCTATTTAAGACCTCTACGTTCGTTACTTTATCCTTCCAATTAATCCTTTCCATCAGTAAGATTATCCAAAAAAATTGGACCCATATTTTTCGGTTTATTAAACATGACGAAAGATAATTATATTTTATTCAAAATGAGGGTAATAAAGTCTCCTAATCACTAACTAATGTTGGTAAGGAAACAGTCTTAAGTAAATTCAGAAAGGTATATTACAAGCACTTAGATCTGTGACACTTACCACTTCTAACAAGTTTATTTTTAATTAAGTACAAATATTTTAAGGGGTGATTCACTCCATCATTTTGAACAACTTTCCCAGTAAAAGTATATCTAAATATGAATAAAAGAAACACTTCCCACGTAACTACTTCAATAAATAAACTAATCACTCCTTAAAATATTAAAAATAAGCTTGTATGAAGATAGGCTTATCACTTTTCATCTAAGGAGGTGAAATATGATGAATATTGTTTTCCTCGTTGGATATAATTTATGAAATCATTGGAAAATAGCTCAGCCAAGCATTACTTGTTGCTTGTTGATTTGTTCTCATTTTTGTATTACAGTATACTCCATTTTAAATACTTTCTCATATAAGTTTATACTTATCACGTCTTGATCCCTCACGAGTATACCGAGCCCGGGGTCATAAGACCATTTTCTGTGTGCGTTGAGGGACGTGTAGGTGGGAAAGGGAATCAACTTAATGAGGAATTGCCGTGCGGCCATGTGGTTTCCCGCAGAGTAGAATAGGACCACTCCATATCTTCCCATGGATGTCGTAGAAGGTGATAGGAAACACAAGCTAAACAAAGCGTTTACGGTAAACATCAATGAGACCTCCTCCAACCCAACTAGCCAGCTTGGAAAGTGTAGGCCAAATCCTCTGGCTGCTCTGGCTAATATATGGCGCAGGTAGTAAAGAGAGGGTCGTGCTCCTGTAGTGGAGACTAAAAAGACCTGATGATGATGATAATGAGGAATTACTGAACCGCATCGCCTATAAACATGATTCTTCAGCATTTTTGTATTTTACGACCGGCTTTTTACGATTTAAGAAAAAAAAGCACCTACATCCTCCTTTCTTTTCTCCCAGACAAGCATGAAAGAGAAGCCCCTTTTGAACCTACAGAGTAAGGTACTCAACTCACTGTACATTAAACTATTGACTCATTGTTTTTTTTTTCAATAACTAGGGAGAAATGTCCCGCAGCCCCGTTAGCTCCCTAAATAGTTCCCGATATGTCGTCGGCCACATCCTGGCCCTGGCAGCACGGCGGTTCAACGACCCCTGCTTTGGGGTGCTCCGTGTCAAAATGTCAATATTGATTCCTCTGTAGTCCGTAGTCGCCCTAATGCTAAGATGCGGCTCTTTTCGCTGTGGCATTATGGTATGCGTTCGGATAAGTTATTTTTGATTAGTTGATAAGTACTTATACGATTATATCCTTTGAGAGCCTAAATCTTGTTGTGAGGGGGAAATAAGTAGGTAAATTAATGCCTTTGATGGTTAAAAAACAAAAAATAAAATGATGATTTCATTGCATAGATTTTAAAAATAAAGATTTTGAACTGTGATACAGTATTCTTATTTTAGAACACACTTTTAATTTATAACTTTTCACAAATAAAGTCACTAAGATTATTTTTGTTGACATTAACTTATCTCATTTTAAGAAGAGGTAATCAAAAATTAAGTCTGTATTTATTTTTAACTTTCAGGATATGTCCAGAACAATTAGAAATAGAAATTCTATAGATATATATTTTAATACACAGTATGTTGACTAACTAAAGGACTAAGCACAAACATTTCGTGCCACAATTGCATTCCCAAGGAGGGTTAACGTCGGGCGGCGGCCGGTTGTAAAACTTTTAGCACAAATACATTCCCAAAGAGGGTTGACGTCAGGCAGGCGGCCGGTCGTAAAACTAAAGCCAACTCATTTAAACTTCCGGCTATTTCTTCTCCATTTTGCAAAGTCTTTGGCATCCTTGGGTCACCCAAGGATGCCAAAGACTTTGCAAAATGGACATGTATGTTATATTTGGAGAAGAAAAAGCGGGAAAGTGCACCCCGGGCTCCGAAGCAGCACAGCTGAAGATGCAACCGGGAACGCGCTTAGACGAAGAAGAAGAAGACACAGTATATTGACTGAAAAGCTAGAAAATAAAACAGAGTGCGAATTTTTTTCCCGCCAAATAGCAAATTTGCAAAATCTGTTTTCTTACGTGAACTGGCCTTCGTTAAAACGTGATCTTGCCCTGATCAAAATTATTTTCCGTTTAATTTATACACAAATGAATATATTTGTATACGAAGCTCGATACAAAGCGGACACCTATTAGCCGGCTTAATTTCGAAATCTACGATGCTTTATTAAATTTCCTTATTTTTCAGATGAAGTTCAGAAACAAGTAATAAATTCGTAGTAAAATGTATACCTAGTCTAGCCATAAATATTGTAAAAAAGAAAAAAATATTTTTCTTTTGCAAATAACATTTATTATTCTAACCTTAACCTTATTTATTACTTTTACAATGCGTTAGTTTAATATATAAATATAAAACAATTTAAAATATAAAAAGCTTATTCGAAGTGGTCTCCATCGGCTGCGATACAGTCCTTTAAACGTTGAGGCCAGTTATTAATAGAAGCACGCACTCTTTCCATGGGAAAATTCTTCACTGCCAATCGTATGGATTGTTTTAGGGACTCCAAATTATCATGACGTTTAGAGCAAGCCGTACTCTCTAAAACTGACCATAAATCATAATCCAGCGAATTAAGATCGGGACTAGACGACAGCCAGTCTTCAGCTCTGATGATGTCGGAAACGTTCGATTCCAACCAAGACTGCGTGGACCGAGCTTTGTGACCCGGTGCCGAGTCTTGCTGGAAGGACCATTCTTGGTTATTGAACATGGTGTTGTTAAGGAGCTTAACTACCTTCTCAAGAATGGTATCTTGATACACTTGTGCCGATGTTTTGATACCTTTTTCACAAAAGTATGGCTTTGACAACCTTTTTCGTACGAACACTACGTGGACGGCCAGATCTTTTTCTGTCACAAACAGAGGAGGTCTCATTGTACCTATTAATAGCCCGATACACAAACATTTGACTAATACCAAGCGTATGGAGAGTTTTAAAAATTGCATTTCGTTCCATACCTTCTTTGTGTAATGCAATCACAGCGATTTGGTTCTCTTTATCACCCCACTCCATTTTAATATCGCAAAATATTGTACAATGTATTGGCGCCAAAATAAGAAAAGACAATGAAAAATTATGTAAAAATAACGGATTCTATACGATACTATAAATAGAACCATAGAACTAGTGGTCCTATTCTAACCCGGAACTACACGGGGAGCGCGATAGCGCGGTCTATCTTACCTATGTAAATTAAAATATATCAGATGAGTTAACGTTAGTATTGTCTGGAAATCTAAATGTACAGCAGACTTCAGCAAAAGTCTTTAATCTAGTTTGGTTAGGAACTATAAATAGTTAGGCGTAGAAGTTCGACTTTATTAGATTTTGCCCGCAAACAGTAGCTTAGACTGATTGATTCTCGTAGATTTACTCTAGCTGTTGGGATTGGAATATTTGTTTCTAACCAACCAACCAATGGACCTAATCGACCGATTTGCGTCTGTGGACCAAGTTTGAAGCATACACATGGCGCGACTCAAGTTTATACCTGTTGTTACAGAAACATAAAATTATCATTGGCCCTTCAATGGCCTTTGCGCATTGCGAAATAGGGAACCGCTAACTTTTAAAGATTTTCGTAAAATAAATTTTGATTTCCAGTTCGGGGGAGAAAGCCGTTATGATCTTTATTTAGGTACCTATTCTCAATAACTACAAAATCACTATCCACGAATAGGTAATAAAGTTATACTTTACGCTTGCAAAACCATATAAAGCTGGTACTTTAAAAGCTCGAAGTCACAGTCACATACAATATTCCTATACGTAGTTCATACATTACTCAGACTACAAAGGCATAACCACAAATTGAATAGAGTACAGGGAGAAATCACAGACACGGTTCTCAAATATGATCTATTTACCGGTATAAAATCTTAACCGATATCAAGCAATCCGCGCAAAAACTGTGCTTTTTATTACGAACAGTACGAGTAAAGATATTTGACCTACCGGAAAATAAATGTAAATCAAAAATAATGATACTGGCAGGCTGCCGCATATTTGTCCGGGTATTGGGACCTATTTCGTTTGGGTGAACCTAATTTTATAGTGCCTTTAGGCAGCTTGAAAAATCTGACACCAGTGTTGGCACTTACACACACGATAAACAACAAACAATCTTATAGTGAAAAAACACTATCATCATCGTTGTTTTAGCCATAGGATGTATGTCCACTGCTAATAAAGACCTTACGGCCTAACCAAAGGATTTTCAAAACGAACGACTGATCCAATTATCTCAATAAACCGGCTAAGTGCGAGTTAAACTCGCGTGGAGAGGGTTCCGTACAATTGATTAAATTCTTATAGGTTTTCCTGTAATCTACAAGCAATGAACTATATTTTGTATTTTTTTCAAAATTTTAGGCTAAAGTAGTTTTGGAGATCAGGACGGGGGAATGGTCAATTTTCGTCTTTTTTCATGAATAAAATCAAAACTATTTATTTTACAATTATAACAAAAATATATTTGAGATCCTCATAACGAGCCCTTTTATTTGATATATGACACAGTAAGGTTTGCAAAACTTTTTTTTTTTAATTTCCTAATTTGTCCCTCGAAAATGACCCTTATTTTAAAAAATATTTATTTACTTTGCACATATGTGTTTGGGTCATAAGATTTCAACCAAATTTCATCTGATTCGGTCCAGTAGATTCGGAGCAAATTGGCTGTGACAGACGGACGGACAGACAGACGCACAAGTGATCCTATAAGGGTTCCGTTTTTTCATTTTTTGTACGGAACCCTAAAAAAGAAGATGAAGATTGACGGATGTAGATGAAACGTGAGAGAATGGCTAGAACGCAACATGCAGATCTGTAGAACTTCTTCTAATACCGACCCGCACAGCAAACATGAGTGAGTCGTGTCGTGAGAGTACAAGCAGTGTGTATTTCTGTACTGTCTCTACTTTGTGTCATAACGCAACCAAGGCTGGTTCGCGCACGAGCGCAATTATGTGTAATAACCTGCCGTGATGGATGATTTGTAGCCTTTTAGAGCAACTGATTATGCAGAAACTCATTTATCTAGTGCAAACACTCACTTTTTAGGTGGTCCAAGAATCGAGTACATTGTACTTTCTTAATGGGGTCAGCTCAACGTCTTTTCTTTCCTCTCTCTTCTCTATATCTTCATTCACTTAGTTTCAAACCGTAACACTTCCCTTCAAGTAACTTTTTTTAGTATTTATATATTTTCTGTGTTGGTTTATTTTAGAGCAATTCATCTAACCACTGTTTAGGTGGTCCGAAAATCAAGTAGAACAAAGTAGAATCAAGCACCTTGTAAGTTTGAGAAAAGTTGCACATTCTTCTTGATATACCACTTTCTATTAACAGAATGCACGCTAAAAGATGAGTCGGACAATTTACTGATTATTGGAAAATTGGAAATCTTACAACCAAGGATGCCGAAAACCGTTGTTTGGGGGAAGTTATGGGAAAAAGTCGGAAAGCGACTCTGGGCTCCGGAGCAACACAGCTAAGGATGTTACCAGGAACAGGCTAAGATCTCGTTTTAGCCTATTCTCGATAGAATCCTCATGAAAACACATGGAAGATCTTACTGACAGTCAGTTCTAAAATAACGAGTGTGAATTCTTAAAGTGCAAGTGAAGGCAGAAGTTTAGGTTAGAATTTTGCCCTCGGGTAGCAAGGGTTGTTAAAATAGATAGAACATAAGTAGAAAAAGTAACAAGTAAAAAGTACGTATGTTTTATTTACAAACGTCTGCAGTAAGTAGTGTCATTAAGACGATACACGAAAGTGAGAGTGAGAGTTCTTACTTTAAACTGTAAACAGTGGTTCATAAAATAGTTTGAAGGGTTATCTAGATTTTGCTAGCTTAAAATTTTAAATGATATCTCCGTTTCCTTACAAATAATTTATTTCAAATGGGGGCAGCAGTTGACTCCGTGTATCGTCTTAATAAGCTCGTGTGTTTCTTTAAGTCGCCGTCGTCTAAATGGTACCTACAAGGGTTTTGCCCTTGTAAATAACTTATTTTTTCAAACAAAAGTCAACAAAAATTGTTTTATTTTGTTAATAATAATAATAATAAAATTTAATTCAGACCATGTCCACCTACTCCCACTTATTTTATGCCATGTTTTCACATCAGAGTTAAGGTCAAAATAATTTATTTAACTTTGGATGTTTGTATCACTTGATAATGGATACAAAAGTCCATATTATTTTTATGCCAGTATCACAAATTCAAAACTAATACAACTGTACATAACTCAAACATCAGACACGCCTCAAAAATTAAAAAAGTTTGCATAATTTCTCTCTCTGGTGAAATTTCCTTTGGGTGTTTACTGTTGTTTTAGTTAACAAATTTGTTTTTCATCGAAGTAAACGTTGTTTATCTTAAAGGTCAAAACTCACTCAACTCACGGGTCAAAAAAGGCTGGTAGCGTGGGTGCGCGGGTGGTACAATCAATGAAATGGATGCTTATTGTTGCCTTACACCTACTGAATACATTGATTGATTATTTTGTCGATACTGAAAATAAGCTGTGGATAAGTAATCTATACAGTATATAGACCGTTAGATATCCAGTAGATTGTGCGCCGATGTTACTTAAATATGATGGCTTTATTTATCACAACCCTACTTTGTACTTATACAATTTTACGTCGTTGCCTGGTATAGCCAAGAAGTTAGTGGCGTTTCGCACGTGGGCGAGAAGCGAGCATAAAACGCCATTTGAGGATCTGGATGATTTGGATGATGTAAAAATCTACTTATACTGATATTCCATGATTGTATAGAAAATCCAACAATTTTTAAAGCTTGCAACATTGGAAGTACCTACTTTTACAACCGTTAGACCCAGGATACATCAATTACTTAGTTCCATCAAGATGTTTTCTTTAACCAGTACCTAGCAATTCGTGATACTTAGGTGAAGTCGCGTCTAGTGAGGAATCGGACTCGGAATCAATAATCATAAAATCTATTTCCCTACACAAACTATATTACCGACCCCACAGTGGTGTCTCAGCAACATGCAATATTATATAAACGTAACGTTACATTACAATACCCTGAGAGGAATATCTTTCTGCGAACCTATTCATTTCCGTTTTGTCAACATTGTTAATTTATTTTTAAATAAGAAGTATTATTTTCAGATAAGTGTGAGTATTTCTCCAGCCTAATGGAATACGTACAAATATAAGTAGTCAAATAGTTTTATCTTTATACAGATCAAAGTTAAATTTGTAGAAAAAGGCGACCTAATGTTTGCTATGAAAATGTTATTAAAATTAGATGCATCCTTTAAATTGGTTAGCTACTCACAACTTATATGACTGATTTGAAAAGGTAGTTTTTTTATATATGCGGCAATTAGTGTTTACGAGTATTTTATTAATTTAAAATTCATGTCCACAAAAGAAAGTAAAAAAATGTTTTGATGTAGTTATTTATTATTCACACAAATGAAATTGACAAAAACAAAAGGGAGGGAGGTGTACTTTTCTCTTGAAGGACAATTTTGTTGAAATTCAGAGCCGTAAAGCTTGTAGAGTAAAAGAGTTTGTCATAAAATTTGTGCGATATACAGGAATAGAGAGAAGACAAGTATCAGCAGAAATAAGTGAATTTATTAGTGTCCTTCCCACTAGTGATGTTAATGATCAGATGCATATTTTGTATTATTATATATACGATATTAATTTTCTGCATCAACAGCAGGTTCTTTTTTAGTCTCCACTGCAGGAGCACGACGCTCTCTGTACTACCAGAGTCATATATTAGCCTTGATTATTGTACCTCGAATTATACACGCGTTTGTTATAAGCCTACTGTTAAATCAATGTTTATGTAGAGACAACTTTAAATTATGGGCATTTAAAGTTGTCTCTATAAATACATTCATAAATCTGACAATAATATGAAAATTTGAGCAGACAAGACCAAACGCAGTAAAATTTCCGAGTTTACACCAAACGTTCCGATTATAAAAAGGTAAAGTACTCCAAAAACTAGCTACAGAATTAGAAATGATCCGTTTCACTCCCAAATTGTAAACTCCAACAAACACGAGCCGTCACTCTTCATAGCTGTTGATTTATTAACGCTCAAAACCACATCGTGAACAATACGCCACCGCTTCACCTACTATTTACCGTCGGAATGTAGTTTAAAAGTTTAACGTCTATAAACGCATTTTCGTATTGTTCCAACAAAATAGTTTCAAACTTATCTAATTTGACATAGACTCCAAATTCGGTTTACACTTAATGAGAATATTTTTTATCGCACGCAAATGTAACTTTGTCTTCATTTACTCTTCTACCAGCAAATCCTGATCCACCGCGTCTTCCTTATTACGAATTAGTAGAGTTTATATTCCTTTGTTTTTGGGGTCTTGTTATATTGAAGGAGGTTCAACTTCGAGGTGGCCAGTGATGATATGACTCACGTCACTATCGTGTTGCATTCTTCGCCGGGTCGTATCCGTTTGGTGCGTTTTATTTTTTACGTTTGAACTCCTGTTGACGCCACTAATGGGTCATTGCTCAGACCGTTGATCTCACGATTAGAAGGTGCATTGCGACGCCATTCTTGATGAAATTATGTCAATTTGAGCACCGTGCTACCGTGTGAAAGGTCTAAATTGGTTTTAACGATACTCCACATTTTTTCCCAATCTCCAATATATATGTATTACTAGGACTGTTATGTAAAGATCTTAGTTATACTTACATAATTAGTTATGTAAGGTGATATAAATGATACAAAGTTACATAGAAAGTGGAAGCTTTAAAAATTAATGAAAAAAATCTTACATAAGCCTCCACTGCATACGAGAAAAACAGTTAAATAGAAAAACGAACAATCTCATCAACATATTTAATTAATTAGTAACAGACGATGCTTCAGCGTAAGCAAATCATAGTTAACAGGTGGCATTCGGGCCTAAATGCTTTTAAAACAACCTATTACCTATCACAATTCAACTTTGTTATAATCAAACCGACCATTCTGACGTTCTATTGTCTACTTTATTATCTATACACATGTCTCATTTTCGAGTGTGGTTTCGCCCCCAGTAATATAAGCAGCAGCCCTATTGTTGCTTACGCAAAGATGTAATCTCTTATTTTATTATTACCTGAGTGGAAAGGGACTGAGTACTGGAGCTCCGTAGTCCATTTTGAACTTTGTAGTTTTAGTCTTTGAGTTGAAATTTCAATAAATTTTTGGAATAAAGTTTAAAAGTGTTTTGAGATAGCTGTTGACTATGGGATCAGTGTGTGATGATTTTATTTTTATTAACAACACCAGAATCTATCCAATATCTCAGTTGTCAAGTCCGCAAGGTGTATTTAGAGTTTTTATTTTTTATTTTTATTTATTTAATCTTCATTGCACAATAAAATAAAAGTACAAGTGGCGGACCTAATGCCATATGGCATTCTCTCCCGGTCAACCATTAGACCAAGCAGAAAATATGTGTGGCTGGCGTAATAAAATTCACAAAAATAAGCAAACTTAATATAAATAAACTATATATAATCAGACACATAGGTATACTTATACACAAATATACTTTTAAACATATAATAACTATACATATATACTAACATGCATAAAATACAATAGATAAATACATAAATATAAATACTAATAAATATAATCAGGATGACTGGGACTAGGACTGCTGGAGGAAAAATTTATTTAAGAGTTTGTTGAAATGAGTTTATACGATTTTTATTTTGTATCTAGATGATAATGTTCTTAAATCAGTCATATAGTGAGTATGCTACAATTTAAGGATTGCAGGCTTTCTTCTATGCAATTGACAGAAAATTTTTTTTTTTAAATCCCTAGCTTTATACTTGACGACCTCCGTGGCGTTGTTGTTAAGTCAGCCAGGGCAAATTGCCTCCTGGGTCTTGGGTGTTGTATATGTATTCATTATCGTTGAGTTAGTATCGCATAATACAAGTTTAAACTTAGTTTTTTGGTCTAGCTCAATCAGTATAATTTGTCCATATATATTTATTTATTTTTATACTATATAACTGATTTAAGGAGTGCATATTTTTAAAAACATAACGGATTATTTATTTTTATACAAATTTTATAATTTGAATCGATTTGCGACATATTGGTCAAGTGAGGCCTGTGCTGATCTTGGCAGAGGGCGGAAGAAATAACGACTGAAATGATAACTTTCTATTTGGGCGAGGTTGCCTGGAAGATATCGCTTAGCGATAAGGCCGCCTTTTGCACATTTCCTAGTTTTTAAGATAATTATGTCTTGTATTTTTCTTTTGTGCAATAAAGGGTATTGTATTATATAACTCTACCTCATCGAGTTATATTATATAATTTATTCAATCATTAATAAATAATACATAAACTAAATCTTTATTCCTTAATATAATTAAATAAAACTAAAGCTAAAATACTTATGAATATACAGTACAAGCTTAAAACAAAAAAAAGGAAAAGAAATATTATCTAGATGCTCTACCCCAATGATATTATAATTTTGACTCTACGTTTGGCTTTACAACGTAAATTACAATTATAAATTCCTACTTATATGTTATACCGTATTTATTCTACGTTTCATATATAAAACAAAATCTATTAAGATCCCTTAGAAACTAGTGCCAAAGCGCGGTATAAAAAGATACTCAAGGGGTTGGGACGCCTTAACGAACTCTTTGGAGACGTCTCATCCCCAAATTATCCCAAACATGTAATCTCTTGCCCCGTTGATTTTCAATGGATTGGAAGTATACATCTAGGCAAGGTGTTTCTTTTCTTTCATATTTGTTTTAGATATAGCAAATTTTGAAATACCTATTTTAAACACTAATATGTATATAAATAAATAAGTAAATGAAACGAAGGAGTTTACATGACTAAGAAAACCTAAAATGCTGGTTTGGAGTAGTGTGGTAAATAAGGGGGCAATTTAAAATTATAGATAAAATACTTCGTAAAGCGCACCACACTAAGGCAACGTATCCAAAATACTAGCAGCATTTCCTCGCTGAATGGCGATGCTTATGCGCTTTTCGAAAAAGGTGCCAGCTCTTGGGTCCAATTGCCTCGAAGAGGCGCGATGTAATTTCTTTGTGTAGATGTAGTTTTATTTAATGTTTGATCAATATTTATTTTCTTCTTTAGTTACTCGCCACTTCTTCGGTGCTAGCTTGAATCTCTTGTCTGTATGGTGGTGATGAAAACCGCGATAAAAACAAATGAAACAAGTCGGAAAATTACCAATAGAAAATTAAATAACCATTTAAGGCCGTACATGAATTTTCCGGGGTCCAGTGCTGCTCCCATTTAAAATAAATCATTTCAAAGAAAACGGAGACATCATTTAAAATTTTGCTACTACCAAGTCCTAGATAACCCTTCAACGTATTTAATGAACTACTGTTTACAGTTTATAATGAGAACGTTAAGCTTTACTACGCACATTTGCCAAAAGTGGCCGTTTTTCGCAAATGTGCGTAGTAAAGCTTAACGTTCTCACTTGAAACTGTAAACAGTAGTTCATTAAATACGTTGAAGGGTTATCTAGGACTTGGTAGTAGCAAAATTTTAAATAATGTCTCCGTTTTCTTTGAAATTATTTATTATAAATGGGGGCAGCACTGGACCCCGGAAAAATTAGGTACGGCCTTAAAATAAATTATTTCATTCGTCTTGATATCAAACGAAGGAGGAAGTTAAAAAAAAGTATATTCTCTACATTCCTAGACTTAATTAAATACTCAACTCTAGGCTCGCACTCAGACCATTTGTGGGCACGCAGCAGGACCGAACAAAGGTTATACGTAACATCTTTATTAGCACTCCATAATCCAATTACGACTGAACAACATTGATACAGCATATAATCCGAGCTGCCTGTGAATTCTTCGAAGGATCGTAAAATTAAATTTATTACAGCGGGAGGGGAAGTTTTATTAATGAAGCGTAGCCCGTGCTCTGCAGAGACGGGTGACGGCATCTGTTGGTGAGTTTGTGAACTAAATGATGCGAATGTAGCGGCGTTTTGGCCCGAATGCTCCAAAAGAAAAGAGCTTTATTTCGGTATGCAATGTATATTAAGTAAGTACTATGGATTTCTGAGATTCCGTAGATTCAATAGCTATACTTTTTACAGATAAAGTACATGAGTAGGATAGCGAAGAACGTAGGTAGGTACACGTTCTTACAAAGTGGAAAAAGAAGCAAGAACCACTCACTGCTGTGCCCGAAAGGGTTAGTAGGATGGACTGTAATTATAAAAATAAGACCTCTTGTAAAACTCTTAGTAGCAAATAAAGATTTGATTAATTGATTGATTTCAAGCAAGAACCATTAACCGAAGTAGAAGCCGATCGAGGACATAGGCGAAAATGCGAATCATGTTCATATTTTGACTACTTTTTCCACCTTCTCGCCCACCATTACGCCAAAAGTGGCCCTTGGGGTCTTGTAGCCCTGGGCTCTATCTGCTTAGAGCCGCAAAACTGGCCTGTCTGCCCCATTAGGGATAAATACGTGACAGTTTTTGGATGTTGGAGTTTTATGACTGGTCTGCTTAGGAATGCTTTTGTGCATTTCCTGTAGTCGTCTCTTCTTACATCCACAAAAAGAGGTGCTTTTTTACCGACTTCAAAAATGAGTAATTTTTTTTAATGTTATGCGATATCTTTGCCTGTTGTGGTTTTTTTGAAGTGAAATCTTCTTTATGCGCGTTGGGCATTTTTTTAAATGAGAAAAACTATTGAACTTGCGACATTGTTACGGTTACCGTAACCAACACCTCCTTGTTGAAGTTTAATTTTATTTTATTTGAAAGCCTTTACTACATATTTAGTCTCATATCAATTTAATAAAGATATAATAAAGAAATATGAAAGAAACTTATCAAGGAAAATGAAATCGTTTGGTCTTTTTTGTTAAAATTTAATTATCTAGGCCAAAAAGCACTAGGTTTTTTGGCCCATAGCTAAGTATTAAACTAAGGTACCTGACATGAATAATACTAGGATAAATAGGTATAAATAGTTTGGGATCGTGACCTGAAGTAAAAGATAATGAACCAAATTATTTACCCTAAAACAACCTTCCAACAGCTTTTAGACTAGTCTAGTGATCGTTTGAAAAATCGTACGACTGGTCGATTGATAAATCGCCGCTGTTCAGTACAGTAGCGACGCCACAGGCAACACGTTATTTGTCTATTATGTTTTATTTTATAGTAGTAAGTAGGTTTTGCTTGAGTATGACGAAGTCAAAAGGAGGGTTATGTTTTTTGCTGCTATGTATGTATGCTTGTATGTACGAGTACAAATTAATCTACACCACTGTAAGGCAGCCGTAGCTGTCTTTGCACGACAACTGCGGCTGAACAAGTATGATATAGCTCTTATTCAGGAACCGTATATATATAAAGGCCAAATAAAAGGCTTCGGTAGGTTAACGAGTCGGATTTATTCCTACTGTACTACTAATGACACAAGGACATGCATTTTTATCAGAGAGGGTATAAATGCCATGCCCTTGATTTCTCTATGTTACAGGGACCTGACAGCTGTCAAGGTCCAACAAGGGGCAGGTCAGTCTGTAGTTGTAGCTGCAGTCTATCTGCCGTATGAAGAAAAGGAACCGGTTTCACCCGAGCTCACCGTACTTGTGCGGCATGCGGAGGAGAGAAAGCTGGAACTTATCATAGGGTGCGATGCTAATTCCCATAACGTGATGTGGGGTAGCACAGACACGAATGATAGAGGGATTAAATTAGCCGAATACTTGGTAAGTTCACCTCTATTTCTTTGCAACAAAGGTAACAAACCGACTTTCGTAACAGCTACGAGAAAGGAGGTAATTGATATTACAATGGCCTGTAGGAAGGCATCTGGTAAAATTCACGACTGGCATGTGTCGGATGAGATAACATTGTCTGATCACAGGTACATATGCTTTAGGTACAGGAGTGAGAATATTTTAAAATCACAAACTGTACCAAAAAGGAACCCAAGACACACGAACTGGGTGTCATATAAAGAATCATTGAAGGCCGAACTAGGGACTCCGGGATCCAAGCTTAACTCTATAGTTGACCTGGAACCGGAGGCTCAACGTATTGTGGACGGCATTAGAAATGCATGGGTGGACAATTGTCCACTGCGTAAACCGAGGGCACAAAAAGATCCTTGGTGGACTCCGGCATTGGAAAGAATGCGAAGGGAGACAAGAACGCTCTTTAATGTAGCTAAAGCCAAAAAGGACTTTAGTGACTATCACAAGGCCCTCACCGATTATAGCAAAATGGTGAGAAAGGCAAAGAAGGGTGCCTGGAGAGGACATTGCGACTCTATCAGTTCTCTACCTGAAGGAATGAGACTAGCTAAAGCAATGGCTGTCACTAAGGCGGATCCATTGTCATCTGTTAAGAATGAAAATGGTGCGCAAACGGAATCTGGCGTAGAGACATTAAGGGTGATGTATAAAACTCACTTTCCAGGTTGCATGGAAACAACTATTGATCAGCAGGATCTCAACAAGGTGGAATCTTGGGGGGCTAGAACCTTCAGGAGAGACTGGGAAGTGGCCAAGAAGGTAATAGATGACGAGAAATTAAAATGGGCCGTGGGTACCTTGCAACCATACAAGGCCCCAGGGCCTGACGGCATCTATCCAATATTCTTGCAGAAAGGAATCTCTGTACTTAGTCCACATCTCTGCAGACTTTTCAGAGCCTGTATTGCTTTTGGACATATTCCCAAGTCATGGAGATTAGTAAAGGTGACGTTCATTCCAAAGCCTGGAAAGGCGACATATGACGAGCCAAAGGCCTATAGAGCTATTAGTCTTCAGTCGTTTCTGCTGAAGACATTGGAGAAAATGGTGGACAGATACATCAAAGATGGCCCACTGAGGAAGCACCCGCTTCACAGAATGCAGTGTGCCTACCAGCCTGGCAAGTCAACAGAGACAGCTCTGCACTATGTAGTGAGTCGGGCTGAGAAGGCACTAGAGGAAAAGGAGTTATGTCTGGGGGCCTTTCTCGATATAGAGGGGGCATTTGACCGGACTACTTTCGAATCCATCAGCAGGGCGGCGACGAAACATGGTATACCGGACACTCTCTGCAAATGGATAGAAAATATGCTCAAGAGTAGAATAATCACATCTGAGCTTCTAGGAGAGGAACTATCAGCATTGACTACAAAAGGTTGCCCACAGGGCGGGGTGCTTTCACCGACGCTGTGGAGCTTAGTTGTGGACTCTCTGATAGCTTCTCTTAACAAAGGACCGGTCACAGCGGTCGGTTATGCGGATGACATCGCCATTCTAATAAATGGGAAAGTTCCTGATACGGTAAAAGGGATAATGAACAAAACTTTGCGGGAGGTGCAAGAATGGTGTAATAGGAACCACTTGAGTATCAACCCAAGCAAGACAACAATTATCCCATTTACAAGGCTCCGGAAACTGACATGTTTGAATAATATCAAAATGAACGGTACGGAGCTTAAATTGTCCAAGGAGGTAAAATATCTAGGCGTTACGTTAGATAAAGAACTGACTTGGAACATACATGTTAATAATATAATAACGAAGACCACTAGAGTATTGAACATGTGTCGGAATACCTATGGTAAAACATGGGGCCTAAAACCTTATATTTTACGTTATATATATGAGATGATGGTAAGGCCAATTTTGACCTACGGGGCACTCGTGTGGTGGCCCAAGGTAAGACAGGTAACTTGTAGAAATGACCTCAGAAAGTTCCAGCGATTGGCATGCTGTGCAATAGCTGGGGCGTTCTCTACAACACCGACCGCATCCATGGAGATCATCCTTGGACTGCCACCACTATATCTATACGTGCAAGGCGAAGCCTGTAAAGCACTCTACAGGCTAACTACAGCTGGTCTGTGGAACAGGCACGCACCAAGGACAAGGCATACGCGAATGGAGACGACGCATGAGCTCGAAAGGATGTTGGACATGGGAAGCGATAAGATGCTCCCTGTGTACAACTTCAAGAGAAATTATAAGATATATGTCCCTACAAGGGAGGAATGGAAAGAAGAGCTTCGACCTTCAAATCGAGATTGCTTGACCTGGTACACGGATGGCTCGAAGACCAACCATGGAACAGGAGCGGGCATCTTTTCAAAGGACAAACAACTGTATCAGAGCATGGGGCAGTATGCTACCGTTTTTCAAGCAGAAACATATGCGGTAACTGTATGTGCTAAAATGAATTTAGAAGGAGGCCTAAAGAACCGCCAAATCTATATTCTGACAGACAGCCAGGCAACCCTCGCGGCCCTTAGTTCCAGCAGGATCAGCTCCAGACTGGTCTGGGATGGAGTGCGTGCCCTAAATCAGCTGGGCAGGCACAACAAACTGGTGCTGGTCTGGGTGCCGGGTCATGTTAGCATCGAGGGAAACGAGAAAGCTGATGAGCTGGCAAGGGAAGGGTCAAGTAACACGCCTACAGGCCCCGAACCCTTCTTAGGACTATCATATGGAATGGTTACTAATGCCATAAACGCCTATGTCAGCATGAGACACAAGGCTGAATGGAGTGATATAAGTGGACACACCCACTCCAAAGAGACACTCGGCGAGAATTTTGCCAAGTGGTACAAACGGTTAAATAAATTTAACAGGAAACAGGCAAGAACTCTATTGGGAGCATTGACTGGACACTACCACAATCGCAGTCATCTCTTTAAAATGAGACTTGTTGATAGCCCAAAATGTCGGGCATGTGAGGATTCAGAGGAGACAATGAGACACATCATGTGTAGCTGCGACTCGATGGCTGGTAAGCGCATGGACCTCTTCGGATCAGCATATCCTAAGCTAGAGGACTACAGGCACTACGCACCAGGTGATATTCTGAAGCTTATGCAGTCCTTCTTCAGAAATCCCGAGGCGGGTGAGTAAGGCAAGGGGGTAAGTACAATATAACCCAAAGGTTCGACGTGCTTCCCATCGTGGACCCCAATGCAAGATAAGATAAGATGTACGAGTATGTATCTGTTTTCCCTCGTATCCTAATCCTAATCCTAACTTCCTAACTAATATTATAAATGCGAAATTGAGTTTGTATTTTTGTTTGTTTGTTACCTCTTCACGCTTTATCTACTGAACCAATCTTCTTGAAAATTCGCATACACATAGTTAGGAGTACTGAGAAGGACATATGGTACCATTCATCCCGAAAAAAAGTTATGTTCCCGTGGGATACGCGACCGAAGCCGCAGGCAAAAGCTAGTCTTCTATAAAATCCATAATACCTTAACAAATTAATGGGGTATCGTTGGTAGCGTCTTGGCTGTCCGCTGGTATAAGCTTTGTGACGTCACAGTAAATTCAATATAGACCTCTATATGCCTTATACTAATGAACAAACAAATAAAATAAATCGAATCATACCGTGTAGGGTATCAAATGACACACATGTAAGTATACATTATTAGCTGTTTTGTCCTTACTGTGCTTGCTGGATACGAGATAAACCATTGACTTATACAGGGTCTAAAAAAATATACTGAAACTATTTTAAGGGTGGATTCAGTCCATGATATTGAACAACTTTCCCCAAGGAACATATACCGAAATATGAAAAATACTTTTTTGACCTCCCATACAAGTTGACCGATCAGCTGATCCCAGTTTTTAAGGAAAGCCGTAAATTATTTTTCATATTCAGTGATACTGAACAACTTTCCCCATTCCATACAAACTCGGATCAGCTGATCAGTCAACTTATATGGGAAATAAAATAGGGAACCAAAATATTGATAAACATTCTTGCCCATTCCCTAGATCGGCTTTTACAATCTGCGCTAGAAGAGAAGCAGCTGGAACATTCTAGGCTTTCTTTTCTTCCATATCAGCATGTGAATAAAAAATATTGTTCTATAAAACTTGTTTCGCATAAATTCAGTAAAATAACATAAGTAGGTACCAAAGTCGGACGGAATGAATTATATACTAAATACCTACACGGGATTATGAACAATTTGCTTTGATTTCTGCTTCACGAGATTTCCTAGGAATACACTTTGTGCCTACTACGAAGTTATATTAGGTGGATGAACCTTGTACTAAATAAATACCCCGTTTCTAGAAACCTGCCGGTTATTGTAAGTAAAAAACTTACTTACAATGTGACCAAAAGTTAAATATGTTTTTTCGTTGAGCAAAACATTTCATTTCATTTCATTTTCATTTATCTATTATTTCATTATTTATATTTTAACAGCAGCTATCTACCAATGCTAGGAGCAAGTAAACTGTAGGTACAGTATTTTTAGGGTTCCGTACCCAAAGGGTGCCAAGCGGGACCCTATTACTGAGACTCCGCTGTCTGTCCGTCTGTCCATCCGTCTGTCAGAGGGCTCTTGATCCGAAATAGCTAGACACTTCACTGATTATGTATTACTGTAATCGCTTTTACAACAAATACTAAAAATAAGATAAAGTTGAAAATTAAAGGAGGTCATACTCATTATACAAGAGACGTGTTGTTTTTTTGTTCCCGTTGTACGGAGGTACGGAACCGGTTTTTATTTTTTGTAAAATTTTGTTAGCCTAAAAGTAACCTAAGTTGACGACCTCCGTGGCGTAATGGTTAACACGCTAGACCGCTAATCCGGAGGTTCTGGATTCGATCCCCAGCCAGGGCAAGTTGGAAAATGGCCTTTTTCAAATTGTCTTGGGTCTTGGGTGTTTATCTATATATGTATTTATCATAAAATATATTATCGTTAAGTTAGTATCCCAAAACACAAGTTTAAAAAAACTTACTTTGGGGCTAGCTTAATCAGTCTGATTTCTTCCTATATATTTATTATTATTTATTAAGTTAATATCATCATCATCATCAGTTCTTTTTTAGTCTCCACTGCAGGAGCACGACGGAAGGGTCATTCCTGTATTACTAGGCTAAAATAAGTTAAAATCATACAATAATTAATCTATCTTCATATTGTTCCACAAGTATTTTAGAAAAAAATCCATAAACTGAACTCTGTTACCTCCAGTAAGCTATAAAACGACACTACCTCCCAGATTACACCCTATTCCAGCCGCATGTTAACCAATGACGTCCTAAAAAAGAATATCCTCCGTAATTCACAAACTTTTATGCCCTAATCTCTCGGTTCTTTATCAATAATTAATCCGCAAGACTGGCGTCGACAGGGAGTCGACTCGCTCAAGCCCGAAATATTCCCTTTTAAGTTTTCTGAGCCATGAGCAGAACTGACATTGATCGCTCACTTAATCGTGTAGGTTTTCTACGACGGAATACATTTTTACTATTTTTGCTCGTGGCTTCCATTCTAGGAGAAAAGGAAAAAAATAAGAATGTACAAGCGCTTTTCGCGCAGTTCGTAAAAGTCGATCGAGTGATAATGTATCTGTAAGCTTATTACTCGCGACCCCAGAAAGTTTTATATAACTACAAATAGGTTAGCTCAATACAACAAGGGCTTTTTTTAATAAATATAATGCAAATATTTTAAGGTCAAAATCAATCGACAATTTATTATGTTTTTAATTGAACTGAAAAATGTAAAACGGTTTTATGCTTAATCGGATAATTCGGATAAAATATGACGAGCTCTACTAAAATATTCAAAAGCCGTGCAGATTTTGTAAATAATAAAAAGTGCAGTGCATCCAATTTGCTTCAGAAATTCTCGAGTTCTGCTCAGGCTGAGGCATGAAAAATTCCCGGCTTTAGAGGGACGAATAATACGAATTTTTGTCATACATAAATACTCGAACATTATATATATATAAACCTACATTACCACTGACTGACTGACTGATTGACATAGTTGTTTGACCTGTTCCCGGGTGGGTGGGGTAATGATTGATGTATGGTCGTGTAGAGGGTGCTCCAGTGAGTACCAGAAAAATCTGACATTTTGAAGATCATCAGATTTTGATGTGGAAGGGGTACGGTCTGCAAAAACGGTTGGGGTTAGGAGCGTGATTTTTTTTTCAAAATGTAGGGGGTTGTAAGCAATTTGACGACTGACATTTGTTTTTTGATATTTTTCAAAATTCAAGATGGCCGCCATACAATGACAATTCTCGAGTGTGTACCGCGAGACCGCAGGTCGAGCGGAAAGCGAGGCCGAAGGCCGAGCTGCGTTCCGGGGGTGACGCCCAAGCCCCTCTTGACCTCCCCCCTACCCCCAGAACTCCCCCCCCCTCAAATTTCTAAGCGAAGTCAGAGGCCAAAGGCCGAAAACTAAGCTACCCGCGAGGCCGCAGGCCGAGCTGCGTTGCGAGGGCGAAGTCCGAGCCCCTCCTGACCTACCCCCTCCCCCTGAACCCCCCCCCCAAGTCACTAAGCGAAGCCTGAGGCCGAAGGCCGAAGGCTGAGCTGTCCCGCGAGGTCGCAGGCCGAGCTGCGTGGCAAGGCCGTAGGCCGAGCCACTCCCACCAAGCGCTAAGCGTTTTTTTTTTTATTTTCCAAGATGGCCGCCAATACTCGACTGCTTCCGATTTGACTGAAATTCAAAATTTAAGGGTTTTTTACGCCGGGGAATCCAAATCTGACATTTTTTTTGGAATCCAAGATGGCGTCTGGATTTTAAATTTTTTTACTTTATTTGTGCATAACGTCCTCCTGGAACATCAAAGGGGTCTGAAATTTTGTATGCTGGGGTAAAGCACCCCGCGGAACTCAAAACTGCAAACAAAATTTGATTCCAAGATGGCGGATCGTATACGTTTTTATTTTTTTTATACTGACTTTAGCACCTTACCTATTCTCTCTGAAAATAAGATTCCAACCAACTTCAACAGCTGCACGAAAAACCGCGGGCTGCTTGCAGCCCGCGCAGCGCCCGAAAAGCTAGTTATAATATATAAACCTACATTACCACTGACTGACTCACTGATTGACATAGTTGTTTGACCTGTTCCCGGGTGGGTGGGGTAATGATTGATGTATAGTCGTGTAGAGGGTGCTCCAGTGAGTACCAGAAAAATCGGACATTTTGAAGATCATCAGATTTTGATGTGGAAGGGGTACGGCCTGCAAAAACAGTTGGGGTAAGGGGCGTGATTTTTTTTTCAAAATGTAGGGGGTTGTAAGCAATTTGACGACTGTTATTTTTTTTTTTTACAAAATCCAAGATGGCCGCCATACAAGGACAATTTCCGAGTGTGTACCGCGAGACCGTAGGTCGAGCGGAAAGCGAGGCCGCAGGCCGAGCTGCGTTCCGAGGGTGACGCCCGAGCCTCTCCTGACCTCCCCTCTTCCCCCAGAACCCCCCCCCCCCCTCAAGTGTCTTTGCGAAGTCAGAGGCCAAAGGCCAAAAACAGACCTCTTTCGCGAGGCCGTAGGCCGAGCTGCGTGGCGAGGGCGAAGCCCGAGCCCCTCCTGACCTCCCCCCTCCCCCATAACCCCCCCCCCCCCCCCCCAAGTCACTAAGCGAAGCCTGAGGCCGAAGGCCGAAGGCTGAGACGTTCTGCGAGGCCGCAGGCCGAGCTGCGTGGCGAGGCCGTAGGCCGAGCCACTCCCACCAAGCGATAAGCGTTTTTTTTTTAATTTTCCAAGATGGCCGCCAATAGTCGACTGCGTCCGATTTGAGTGAAATTCAGTATGCAAGGGTTTTTTGAATCGCGGAATCCAAATCTGACATTTTTTTTGGAATCCAAGATGGCGTGTGGATTTTAAATTTTTTACTTTATTCGTTCAAAACGTCCTACTGGAACATCGAAGTAGTCTAAAACTTTGTATGCTGGGGTAAAGCACCCCGCGGAACTTAAAACTGCAAACAAAATTTGATTCCAAGATGGCGGCCCGTATACGTTTTTATTTTTTTTACACTGACTTTAGCACCTTACCTATTCTCTCTGAAAATAAGATTCCAACCAACTTCAACAGCTGTACGAAAAACCGCGGGCTGCTTGCAGCCCGCGCAGCGCCCGAAAAGCTAGTTTTAAATTTAAATCTTCTTTGTGAGTGCGCCACGCACTATCACATTTTTAAGGGTTCCGTACCCAAAGGGTGCAAACGGGACCCTATTACTGAGACTCCGCTGTCTGTCCGTCTGTCCGTCAGTCACAGGGCTCTATCTCTTGAACCGTAATAGCTAAACACTTCAAATTTTCACCGATTATGTGATACTGTGGCCGCTATAATAGAAAATACTAAAAATAAAAAAGTTAATAATTAAAGGGGGTCGTCATACAAATAACGTGCTTTTTCAGCGTTTTTAACTAGATCTTCATAATGGCATTAACTAGATACTTGAAATTTTCACAGATTATGTATGACTATGGCGGCTATAACACCAAATACTAAAAATAAGATAATGTTAAAAATTAAAGGGGGGCGTCATACAAATAACGTGTTTTTTTCAGCGTTTTTAATTTGATCTTTATAAGGCATTAACTAGATACTTGAAATTTACACAGATTATGTATTACTATGGCTAATATAACAACAAATACTAAAAATAAGATAAACTTAAAAATTAAAGGGGGTCGTCATACAAGAAACGTGTTTCTACAGCGTTTTAAAACATTGTACGGAGGTACAAAACCCTTCATGTACGAGTTCGACTCGCACTTGCCCATTTATTTTATTATATTTAGGTATCATCCGTTTTATCGTAGATATTTAATTTTGTGATTTTGATGCCTAGTAGATGACTTGGTTTAAGTATTTTCAACACAAAACCATTAAAATCACTGGCCTGAAATGCTAAGAAAAAAAATTACAACCCAAAAACTTCGTCAGAGTGAATTTGTCTGAAAAAACTAAAATGTCGAATATCTCTAAAACTATCTACTTTTTTCTATGGCAATAGCCATAGAAAAAAGTAAGGGGGTGAAAACGAATTGTTTTGGCAATATCCAACACCTCACACAACAGATGTAGATCGACTTACGTTTTCTTTGCAACGAGCTCAGCATGGAAGACTATATATTTCTATAGTTTAAAAAGGCCTGAGGGGAAATTGACTGATGATTCGGACACATAATAGATGGAACGTTTCTCGCTAACCTCGAGGGGGAGGGGTGTAGGGGAGTTCGAGCAGTTCGAGTGTTGTTCCCTGTAAATGTCAAATGAATGATTACTGCAAATTATCAGGAATATCGTGAGTCGAGTTACTGAAAATTTACCGGGTCAGAAATATATTACGCCGTAGTCTGTGCCATAGTATTTACGTTTCACGATAAAATAAATATGTATTTTATAACTTGCGGACTAACAGAAATTGCGAAATTTAAATATGCATTTTCGGACGTAAATAAATTCTACTAGAGCAGCATTTAGCATAAAGATACCTACCTTATACCTAGAGCAATTTTATTTTGAGTAGTAAAATGTAACTCAGTACAAAGTTTAGGTAGTGAAACAAATGTCTGGTAGTACCTTTTTCCTCTAACTGTAGGTACCACGGAAGACGAGCCGCGTGATGTACCTAACTTACATAATTGCCTTATGCAGAGTGGTCCCATTTCGGTGTAGGACTAGTTTTAGTTATTAAAATATAGTAACGATTGTAAAATATTGCACAAAATAAATAACTTTACTTTCTTCCTCCTTTCTTTCCAATTAAGGAACGGTTTTCAGTTTGTTGCAATTAAGACGATTTCTCTTGCTGATCTCGTAATCTTGCTGAAGAGAAACACAAAGGAAACTATATAACATATCGCTTTACAAATCCTCTCAATCTGCAGGTTGACTGGTAGGGTTCCCTGCATAGCATAAGTCCGCCTTTGTATATTTGCTCTTTCGATTTATTTTAGTAAGTTACGTTTTTCATGCAATAATGTCATGACACAAACAAAAATCTTTAATAATTTTAGTTTTACAATGGGCAATATGTTATCAGCATAGAGTCCACATTTAGAGTATGGAGTCCACATTTAGATTACATAATCCACATTTAAATTATATTGTCTTAGAGTCCACAAGTCTACAGTCTGGCTGCTAAGCTTAGAAAATAATTTTATTGAGCATCCGTGCTTGAGAACAGTGGTTTGGTTCCCAAGGAATGGGAGGGTGTATTATAGAAATCTTTATGGGATTATTTTAGAATGGAACTAATGGGGGAAAATGTGCGTGTCAGTAGTTGAAGCTATGAATATATGTATTTGTAATGATTTTATTTTATTATGAATAAATATTAATATATGAATGTTTTTCTTATACGTTAATTTAGACATACAGTTAATTCAGTAATTTTTTTAAATTAGACATAAGTTTATATTATAACGCTATGTATATGTACGCAAAGAGAGAAAAATAAAGATTTTTATTTTTATTATTATTTTTCAGGGTTTTTCTTAAACTCCAACAACCCATCGAACAACCCCACATATATGCAGCTAGAATCTTTTTAGAAAAAATAAACTTAGTAAGCACCTAGTAAAAGCAAGCTGTGAAATCATTGCTCGTTTTTCGTTTTCAGATATAATACAAGCGAGTATGAATATATTTGCTTCGGGATTTGCATACATTCGCAACTGAATGCCTCGTCTATTTCTGCTTTGTTATACTCATATCCCACCCTAACGGCATGATGCGTGATGCGTAACGCTCATTAAGATGAAACAAGTTTATTTGCTAGGCAAATTAAAGAAACCCCCGACTGTCAAGAACGCCATCTAGTGATGAATAGCGAAACTACCGAAACGACTTGATATCCGTAGCGCCATCTATTATTTGCTAGAGAAAGCCCTGACTCTCAAGCGTTTACCCCAATATCTTTTAAACGGCTTAACCGATTTTCATCGAACATACCTAAAAACCACCGCAAGGAAATTTTCTTTTAAATAAAGAAACCGCATCTAAATCGGTCCATCTGGTCGAGGGCTACGATGCCACAGACAGAGACAAATTAGCGTCAAATTAATAACAGTCTTTTTTGTCAAGGGTTAAAAAGGGAATCGAACTAGTGATGAGTTGCTAGCCGCATCGCCTTTCAGATTCTCGCCCATTCCTCAATCGGCTTTTGCGGTCTGCGCGGAAACAAAAAAAAAGCAGCTGGTACCTACCTACCTTGTACGGTTTTTATTTGCATTATACAATATAAACGACATCACAGCCACATTCTTACAATTTCCATAGAAAATATTTCTTTCAACATTTATTTTATTTGTTGGAAACGTAATTTGCTGAATGAGCCTACACTGTTTTTCGTAGAAAGCGATAAAATATGGGGTTTTCTCGGAACCGCCAAGGTTCAAAGGTCGCGTTCCGCGATGTGATGTCGAGTGAAAACCTGACCTTCAAACTTGGCGTGTGATCAACCCCACTGATTGACAGACAGTTTTCAGTCCCTTTAAAAAAACGTTGTACGTAAACATGTTTGCTCTGTGTGTCGCTAGTAGAATTCTAATAGGTAAAAATTGGACCACTTACTTAAGGCTGGGCCTGATGTGGATAATCTAAGTTTTGCTCCTGCTTCCACGCACACAAATTTACTCTAGCCGAAGCGAGATACCGATCTTTTCACCCCGCATGGTCATGTGTGAAAAGATCATGGTAGGTCAATGAGGCTGGTTTTGATTTTGAGGTTTTTTTCGCTTCACAAAGAATAGAGTTATTTAAAATAGAATAATTTTAGAGGTATTTAAAAAGTAAGACATATTATGACTGTCTTATGTTTAATACAATTATAATCCCAAGTTACAAAGGCTATAATTTATTGTATTTCTTGTATTTCTTGAATACCTACTTTCCGTTTTAGTATAATTCTGAGGTGATTTAGAGGCAACTTCACATTTTTTTTCTATCGAGAAAATTTCAAGCAATCTTGTTTTCGAACCATATTATGTACTTATAGAGTTAGTCCTGAACTGTGCTGTGTTTTTATTCCAAAGTGAGTATTTCGTTAATATTGATAATATTGGTTTTGAAACTGTCGTGCTTTGAACACATTATTTTTATATATACAACGGGACTTACACAAAACAATAAAAAAGAAAAGGTTCGTGCCTTAGGTTCGTGCTAACGTTTCGAAAAAGAATTAGGTACATCTTTCGTGGTCGCAGACTGACTGGAGAGCAGCGGTGTCGTCAGACAGATACAGTTAGTGTAGTGTGTACCGGGGTTAATACGTTAATATAAAGACAATGTGGGTGGGTAGTGACACTAATGACATTATAAAATGTGGGTAGTGTTATTATCAAAAAATCTGCGTTCACCATCAACAAGACGACACCGCTGCTCTCCAGTCAGTCTGCGACCAAGACAGATGTTACTCTTTTTCGAAACGTTAGACGAAACAATAAAAAAAAAGTTCGTGCTAAGTCTCGTATATAATATGTATATAAATATTGATAATATTTAAGATCGCTCTAAGAACTTTAGGAGCATCCTTGCTTGTAAGACCATAGGCAAGCAGCACGCATATCATCCTTGGCAACGTCAAGTTGACATTTCTATGTACCTTTCCCGTCTACCTGCTAATAAGTACCTACGAGAGGAAGCAAAATTTAAAATTTTAATAAATATGACGTCAATGCCCTTAAGTACCTTTTAAATGTTTAAACATAAATTATTCCGTTTTCTCATTGACAAATTTTATTATAGTAATGATAAATTGTAAAGCTGACATTAATGTATGTGACTAATATTTTTATAATCGAAAATTTTATTATTTATTTATTGTTTTAAATTTAATTTGAACTAGCTCAGTAACTAAGGCATGATTAAGTATTTTAGTATTTTTATGACCTTATAAATATTTGAATGCTGTAAGGCTGTAGGTATACAACGGCAAAACATAGCGGCTATAATATTATATCTTACTAACTTGTTTATACTCTTACCTGTTTGACATATAAATGATTTCTTTCTTTCTTTCTTTAACTAGGCTAACGACAGAAGGATCGCCGTGGCCACATACTGGTCAAAAATAATTTCAAACTAGGTACATACAAGGTTATTGGTATCTAACGCATAACCTTTTACCTTTTTGGTGCAAGTTTAGTGATACTGAACTGCTTTCCATAAAAACCAATATGGAAAAACGAAAAAAAAAAAATTCGGCTTCTTAGCTCTATTAGCACATGGATTTTGTATGGGAAGACGAAATTAATTTTTCGTTTTTTAAACTTAATGGATTTTATGAAATGGACTGAACTTGCACCAAAAGGGTTATGCGTTACATACCAGTAACCTTGTATACATTATACATATTATAACCATTTCGTCTCGACAAGAAGTGCAGAATCGAATTGGGAACCACCGTAAATGTCGAAAAACATCACCTACAAGTACTTAATCACATTCTTTACGGTATAAGAAAAAATTGACACTCAGTAAGTACACCAGTCGTGCAACAGATCCGGACAACGAGTCTGCAGATCAGTCCGCTTTGGGACGTATCCGGTGACCGGGGTGAATTATTGCAACTTCATTTGCTATGACGCGGGGCGTATTTTGTGCGATGAATGTAAAACAGAGTGAGCGTGATAGAGTAAGGGTTCTTCTTCTTCAGATCTAAAGAGCATGTTTATGTTAGATAGCAGTAAGAAAACATATTTGAACAGTAATTACCGTAAAAATGGCATTATGGAAAACATAGGGCTAAAAGCCAAAACAATCTTTCTTGATATACTTACCTACTTATATCTATTGAATATTCTTTCTTCCTATTCCTTGAATATCATAGTCATTTATTTTGTTGCATTTTAATCTACGAACAATAATTCTCTAGAATCGTAACTAATCCCCAAAAATCATTCCACGTGATATGTACCGCGGCGGGCGGGGCTTAAAATATGAACAGCGCGGCGCGACAGTTCGCCGTGACACTCGAGTCGTGCGGTTGCGTCGCAAGAAGTTTCCTTTGAGAATATTGCTGTGTTTTTGTGATAATCAATTCATTAAAAATGCCGTGAAGTGGTTTAAAAGCCATACAGACATCAAAATTAGTTATTAAAAAAAAAAGTAACACGTAAACAAGGTTATTTATTTTAGCGTAGCGTACTGCATAATAGGTACCATTCGCGCGTTGTACCTCACCGCTCGTTGCGTTGACTGCCCCACCCGACCAACGACGACGCGTCACCTTGTCGCGACCAATCGCATGCATCTTTGTCTATGTGTGCGTTTGAGTGTTTCGTTGTAATTACTGTTTGTTTGTTTGCGTAAATGGAATCAGAATCGAAGTGGTGAATGTAGAAGCGTTAGATTTCTAGAGAATTATATTTCGATGCTTTAAGGGTCGGCACCATGTAAAATGGGTTTGCGCGGGCAACAAGTTTGTACAGAAAGCGTTTGATTTAAGTCAAATAATGTATACACATAGATAGAGGAAGAGTTGGGACAGTAGACGAAAAAAAGGATTTTTTAAAATATTTTGTAGTTTTCCTAAAAACGAGCATTGAATTTACCCAAAAACATGCAAAACGCACTTTGCGCGGGCAATAGTTATGGCTTAAGTAGAAAAGACCACTAAGAAAATTACATACCTAGTTATAGGTGAATAGACTAGCCAGTAGACGAAAATCGTATTTTTTTAATTTTCATTCAGAAAAAGTAAGATAATTGTAAAGAAACGTGAAAGAAATATTTTAGAAAATCTTGCTACAAACTGGCTTGTTTTTCTGCGTAAAGAAATATTCTAACAAGAGATTGCATATATTTTTTAAAAATAAAGGCTATTTTGATACATAATTCTTAATATTTGCTTACAATGCAATCACGCACTAATAAAAAAAAAAATTTAAAAATTGGATGTTTTGCAACGTTTTTGACAGAAATCTCTGAAATGGCGGCCATGATTCTTCCATACAAATTCAGTTGCCCGCCGGGCGTTCAGGAAGGAGGCCGTGTCGAATTTTTCAAAAAAATCCATTTTTAAATTACGTAAAATTGCATTACAGTCTAAAATATTTCAATAAAAAACTATGTACAAACTGCCAAATTATGTCATACTTTTGCTACACTATGGTACAGTTTTGACATTTTGTTGACGTTCAAGTAAAGATGTAATGCTATCGCAGATACGCATCAACGGCATCGCACATTTTTTTTTTTAATTTTATTGAAAATTAAGTCAATGAAAAAAATAATTTGGTTTGATATATTACCTATATTTTTTAATTGGCGATTAGGGTGAAAATCGGATTGGAACTTTCTCGGGTCGCGGAATCATATTAACTGTTTTTGTAATAAAAGGTGCTGTTTAATTAGGGTTTTACAATTATTTTGAGGGGTGATTCAGTCTGAAATTTTGAACAACTTTTCCCCATGAATGTATATCAAAATACGAATTGACATTATGCGTAATATATCGAACCACAGGCTATACTAGATCTATACTTGGCTTGGCAGGCAGGCTATAGTAGGCTATTTATCTACACTAATATTATAAAGAGAAAAGATTTGGTTGTTTGTTTACTACATGGCTCCGAAACTACTGGACCGATTTAAAAAAAACTTTCACTGTTGGAAAGGTACACTATCCCCGAGTGACATAGGCTTTGTGTGTACCAAGGGCGAAGCCGGGGTGGACTGCTAGTATAGTATAATGATATTAAAACAACACTCAAAAAACAAAAAAAAAATCTGCATTTTTATACAAAAGTGTGCAGCCGCCCGGGAAATTTGTATAGGAACCGATTTTTTCTGTGTTTTTACTGTTTTTAGGGTTTCGCTTGTCTGTCTGTCCGTAAGTCACAGCCAATTTGCTACGAAACTATTAGAATGATTAAGTTGAGATTTAGTACCTACATTTATGTAACTTAGTGACCCAAAGATAGACGTATAACGTAAATAAATTAAATTTAAAAAGGGGGCCACTTATGGTGGGTAAATTAGACATTAAAAAAAAGTTTTGATAACAAAATCGTGTGACATATCAAATGAAAGAACTTTTTATGACAATTTTAAATATATATATATTTTATTATTTTTTAGATCGGTATTTTTAAGGTATTTAAGAAAATGGGCGAAAATTGACCCCCCCCCTACTAAACTACTGGACAGATTCAGTTGAAATGTGGTGCACATAATGTAAATTTGTGACCCAAAGACGGAAGTAAAATGTAGGTAAATGAATAAATTTAAAAAAAATTGGGGCCACTTATGGGAGTAAATGAGACATTAAAAAAAGGGTTTATTTTATTTTATTTATTTATCAACACACAAAACAGATTACAATTATGTATGATTATTGTATAAGCTTGTAAAAAGTAATATTCTTAATTATAATCCAACATATGTGTGCCTATTAGCTTTGAAACATAAGAGTAACTTAAATGATACTAGAGGGAACTTAAAACTTAGGTACGTTGCTATTATGTGTGAATATTTGAATAAGTATATACATACATATATTTAACTTATCACTATTATTAAATTAACTACAAAACATTTCAATATAATGTTATGTTAGACAAATATAATTGTACGTATTTGTCTCCGGAACTGAGGCAGACTTAGGTGAAATATGTCAATATCTCTGTTAGAAGCAAGAACTTCATTATACTGGCGGGCCATTCGGACTATGGGATTATAAAAAGAAGTATTGTTAAGAAATACTTGGAGGGCAAAAATATTATAATTGCGATTTCGGGACCTAAAACGGGTATTTATGTTAAGGGAAGAAAGCAAGTTGGACGAGTCCAAGAGACTGTGAACGATTTTATACAACACTGTATGGTCGTTGGCGAGGCGTCGTTTAGCTAAGGAGTACATGTGGAAGTATTTAAGACGTTCTTCGTAAGAGGTAAGCACGCGGCCCATTCCACACCTATAGCTGAGAATCCTAAAACATCGCTTTTGGACGCTCTCAATCCGATCAGAGTGAACCTTGTAGAAAGGAGACCATATCACTGAATTGTACTCAAGAACACTACGTACAAGTGAGTTGTAAAGACAGATAAAGCTCCTAGAATTTCTAAAGCACTTAGTAGACCTTGAGACAAATCCGAGAAGTCTTGAGCTGCGCTCAATAATGGAGTCTTAGTGGTTTCTGAAAGTTAACTTGTCATCAAAAAGCACGCCCAGATCTTTGGCCACTGTGTTACGAGCAAGAACCTGTCCATCAATAGTGTAATCGTATACAAACTTTTGCTTCTTTGAGTGAAGCTTATGATAAAGCATTTATTAATATTAAGTTCCATATGGTTACGATAACACCAATCTGACAATACGTTCAAGTCTCTCTGCAACCTTAACGCGTCCGTATTATCACTGACCGTCGTATACAATTTAAGTTCATCCGCATATAAAAGACACGGGCACGCCAAGTCATTAACTAGATCGTTAATAAACATTATGAATAATAAGGGTCCTAAATGACTGCCCTGAGGTACTCCAGAAGTGACCGCGGCTGGCTGAGAAAGATGACCCTTAATAGCCACGAGCTGACTCCGACGGTGAAGGTATGATTGCAACCAACGAAGCAGACAGCCATGAATCCCAAAACTTTCTATTTTGTTAGAAAGTATTTCACGTCTTACTTTGTCGAATGCTTTAGAGAAGTCAGTATAAGCGCTGTCAACTTGAAGCCTACGAGCAAAAGCACTGCACAGGTAGTTTCTGTATTCAAGCAAATTGGAAGGGGTAGACTTGCCGGAAATGAATCCGTGTTGCTGCGGGTTCAAATAGGGCCCGACATGACTATATATGACATCATATACAATGCTTTCAAACAATTTTGCAAGACACGACAAAATGCTGATAGGCCTGTAGTTTGTACACTGACTCTTATCACCCGACTTATGAACAGGTATCACGTGAGCCATTTTCCAAAGACTAGGGAATGTGCCATAGTTAATAGATTTATTGAATAATATTTGCAAGGGTAGACAAAGTTCCTTTGCACAGGCTTTTATAAAATGAGCCGGTATGCCGTCAGGGCCAGGACCTTTATTGGCATCTAATTTATTAATTTTATTTAATATGTCCTCCTGCGTGATTGTTATACCATTCAATACATTGTTAGCATGTACATTTTGTGAAGGTACATGCTTTGGAACACTTGCGTCATCTACGAAAACTGAACTGAAATATTTGGAAAATAGCTCACACACCTCCTGTGGATTAGAAGATGATGTTCCACCATATTCCATAGTTCGGGGCAACCCACTTGTACTCTTTTTGCTGTTTATAAATCTCCAAAAAGCCTTGACATCACTATCGAGAGAATCTTCTACTGACGTTACAAATTTCTTATAACACTCATCAATCAATTGCTTGCTTTTACTTCTATAATAAGAAAAATCGTCATAGTCTCGTGGATTCCCAAACTTCTTGAATCGCTTGTGATATTTTAATTTTAGTTCTATACATTTTATAAGGCCTTGGCTAAACCAGACAGGGTATTTGTCACTTTTAGCCTTAGATATAGGTGTATATTTACTAATAATATCATTGACAATAATATAAAATTGATTTAAGTCCGCGTCAATGTCTTGTGATGATAGGACAGAGTGCCAATCTATCTTTTTTGTCTGGTTTCGTGAACTATATCGCGTAAAATATCAAATGAAATAGCATTTTATGATAATATTAAATATATTTTCTATATTTTTTAAGTTGGTGTTTTTGAAGTTATTTTTGAAAATAAATAATAAAAATATCCTTATCTCCTACACCACTGAACCCAAACTTTTGAAAAAGATACAGTTAATAGTTCTTTACCTTATTACAGGAAAACCTATTAGAAGATAAAAAATAAAAGGGTGCAATAATGCTAATTACTGCTTCATTAATCAACCAATATTTTAGCCGTTTTCAGGAAAAGATTTCTTTTTAGTGCTCTTTGTTGATTTGTTAAAAATATTGTACAAAATCAAACAGTCAAGTCATTGATTAAGGACATACAGCTGCTAAGCCAAGACGTTGATCTGTTCAACGTGCAATCCTTTTTTACTCTCCGAACTTACATAATAAGGTGAATAGAAGTGAAAGGTGTTACGATTGCAGATGGTCGCTAAACGTAATGTTTCACAAAGAAAATTCAAATGTAAATATTTTCTGTCAGTGGAACACAAAACGTGTAGTTTTCCAAGTCACCGCTCGCGTAAAATACTATTTGATTGTATTTTTGAGAACGTCCTGTCAGCGATAAGTAATATTGATTTACGCAGAAATATCATAAATTTGTCTATGATTCCCTAAAATTTCAACTTAACCAAAATAAACCGGCCACGTGCCGTGACGGGCCACGTGCAGTGTAGGGTTCCGTAGTCAGTACCTACTTGTTTTATGTAACTAACAACTGCCTAACTTTAGGTCTGAATTCAGTCCATGATACTGAACAACTTTCACCAAGGAACAAACGAAATACAAAAAATATTTTTGATCTCTTACACACAAGATTTAGCAAAATGTAATATTTATGTAATATATGTATGGTAATGTAAGGACAAATCACACTAATTAAGCTTGCCCCAAAGTAAGTTTTAAACTTGTATTATGGGATACCAACTCAATGATACTATATTTTATGATAAATACATACATAGATAAACACCCAAGACCCAGGACAATTTGAAAAAGACCATTTTCTAACTTGCCCTGGCTGGGGCTCGAACCCAGAATCTCCGGATTAGCGGTCTAGCGTGTTAACAATTAAACCACGGAGGTCGAATGGAAAGCAAACATTTTCTTTTCATATTTAATAATGTGTTCCTTAGGAAAAGTTGTTCAGTATCATGAACTGAATCCACCTTAAATTAGTTTTAGTACAGGGAGACGTTATATACTACTGCTGTGAATTTGTTTTAAGTGTCCATATACAACCGTTTAACTGACAAAGAGGGGAGACACATGATTCTAACAAAAATTTGCAATCAAAAACCAAATATTTCACAAACAGATTGCTTAAACGAAAAAGGGTGTTCATAATCTTACAATATTTTTGAAAGATCTATTCAACGACGTCTCACACCACACATTTTTTTTTCAAGTTTTTATTACCACATATCCATGCCCGCCCATGCCCAATTACAGCTTTCTAGTACTAATAGTCTATGAGTAAAACTGGGGACAGACAGACAGACAGACATGACGAAGCTATAAGGGTTTCTTGTTTACTACGGAACCCTAAAAAGTTGCGTGAAACGAAACAGATTCCCTATTCTAAGGGTTCTTTATCATTTGCGCTTTAACAAATTTCAAAATACGAGTAATCAAAACCACTTGTGCAAATATTTCGCTCCACTTCGCATACGATAAATTCAAAAATTGATGGATGAATGACCGTGCTTTTACAGGTTAAGCAACTACTAGCTTGGTCACAGTTAGGATGGGTGACCGTGCTTTCAATCTTAATGTTGTTCAAGTTAAATGTTGAGTTTCTTATGAATAAATTTCAGTTTTCTCTACCTACATAACTTGGCAGCTATTTAAATTTCAATTGTTTTGTCGGAATTTGAACTTGGCATTTTTACATTTATGTTTTTGATGGGATAAAATAAACACCCAAGAACCAGGACAAATTAAAAAAGGCCATTTACCAACTTGCCCTGGCTGGGAATCGAACCCAGAACCTCCGAGTGACGGACTAGCGTGTTAAGGAATCGCCACGGAGGTCGACTAATAAATTGAAAAAGTAATAAATATTACGCAAGATTCGAATAACTATAACTTGGATTTTTTAGAAAGTGCTATATGAATTTCACATATATTTAAACTCGGTTTTTAAATAAACGTCTTGCATTTACGCACACTACTGTATTTTCGACTTTACTTTTTCTACTGATAGTCTGTCTACTAAAGTGTTAAGTACATTATAATGACGTCTGCCAAGGCCTTAATTCAGAAATAATAATTCAAACAAAATAATTCTTTGATTTGATTGATTTAAAAATGTTAATAAGTATCGCGGACTGGAAGTCTTGACGAAAAGAAACAAGTAAGCTGTATACTAATTCTACGTTACAATTTATGATTACCTACATCTATTGTCCCGTTTACACATTATTAACTCTATGTAACTTCATCTTGACATTTTTATCCCCTAGCGGGAAAATTTTGCATATTTCAGAGCCAAATCCGACCACGTGGCTTTACGCATACGGTCCTTAAGGAGTTAATAACGAATGAACACTTTTTTCGAAATAAGGATCTATGGTTGTTTATTTTTATTTTATATGATTTTAACACGACTGCCCCTCAATTAAGGAGGTAATGTTTTCAAGATTCATGTATGTAAATCAGTGATTTTCTTGATTCCGCCATGACTTTGGTATGTCTGAACATAATATATGAATGTGTGTGTGTGGGATGTTGTTAGAATGCTTACATTATCGCGAGTGTTTTTGGCCTCCCATGCAAGTAGCGCGATCAGCTGATCTGTATGAGAAGCAAAAAATATTTTTCATATTTCGATATAATATGTTCCTTTGGGAAAGTTGTTCAAAATCATGGACGGATTTCAGTATATTTTATTAGCCGTTATATTATATTTTTTTATTTAAAGTTCAGTCTATGATACTGATTACTTTTTACGAACATTAGAAATACGATAAAAAAATATTCTATATATAATATATAGATATTCTCATTCAATCAACTGATTGAAAACATCAAACATCTGACTGAAAACAAAATTTTGAATTCCTTTCAGGATTCCTGAATTTCTCTGAGGTACTTACTTCCTTTTTCATGTTCTTAGTTTATATTAAGTATATGTAGGTTTATGTATACTTATATGTAAGTTTATTTTTGCTTCATGTTCACCTTTTTTTATACTCTATTTTGGTACCAACCACTTCTACCCCAAACGCATATTAAGTAAACATTCCTCATAATTACTGGCCGGTTGACTGTAAGAGATCCCTATACGGGATAAGTCCGCCGTTGTATGTTTACTTTTCTATATTTGTATCTGATTCTTTTTTGTGTACAATAAAGCTTTATAAACAAAACAAACAAACAAACAAACAAACTGATCATCGTATTATCAAGATCACAGAGCAACACGAGCTTATCAAATCCTCCCAGGCTTTGATGAACCCCGTCTTGAAAACTAATAAACTAGTTTAGTTTACGCACTGAATTAAAATATACCTAATGGTCCGGTTCTGAAAGGAGTTCTTTTCTAAAATACATCCTTATGTACTTCCAATCGTCACCAGCACAGACCTCTAGCGTTAGCCTCTAGCATTGGAAGTTAATCAAAGAAGTACAGTAGCCGACTAACGACATCTGCAGCGCTCCGCCAGAACTATCTACTTGGCAAATAGCACACCTAATAAAACCTCATCAGTTGTTGTGAGTAAACGTCGATAGAGGGCATACAATTTAAAATTCAAATGTTTATTTAATAATTAATTAGGTCTTTGCAGGCACTTTCACGGCATTAAATTTTGGTATACAATACATTACATGTAAAATTAATTGATTATTAAAAAAAAAGGTATCGATACCGTACGTAACAGCCACTGCTGAGAAGAAACGCCAAAAGAATCTCATTTACACAGTATTGGTCGCCTACGCGCCAGAAGGGCTTAGTCATATCATTTGTCTGTCAATTTACAAATACTTGTTACAATAAATCTTACAATAATTGTAAGTAATGCTTGCGGCGAACGGGCAAACAGACAATAAGAAATATTAATTAATCAAAAAGCGAAGCCGAGGGCCAGGAGGGACTGCTACCAGGGCTGCCAGGGCCTGGCAGCACTCGTTCACGAGTTGACGCACGCATAGATAATGGATCTTACTATAATATAATTTGCTTGAGACAGACGATGAATAGATGACAACACAACACAAAATTAAATAAATATTTTATTGCATTATAAGTATTATATAAATCATCCCTTCTAGTTGTTTTAATAAAAATAGTAATATTAATAAGTATTAAACAAATAATATAACTAAATAGTGATCTGCGTTATTTAAAATACTTACCTAATATAAAAATCTTATCACAGACGCAACCCCAACTAGCCAATTCATATTTTCTAATTTGACTGCTACAAAATACCACAGATTTTTTATATAGGTACCTACTTACATATAAGTATAGGTCAAATAACAAGTCAAATTTCTTTGTAAATTGGATACGATACGACCTACACAGTATGTAGGTGTATTTTATTTTATTTAAAATATGGTAGTAGTCTGCCCCTCGCGGGCTATTGGGCTATTATCTCATCTTTGTAACTAGGAAGGTAGTCAAAAAGTATTTTGACTAAAGTAGATTTAGCAAACGTTTCTACAGTGTAAGTGACTATTTACAAAATTTCAAATCTCAGCTGGTTGTACTATTAATTCCAAAAATTCAGCAAAAGACATCTGTGTTCATGAATCACGCAGAATACCAGTTTTCTTTGCCCATTATGGTGACCAGGGTATCATATTCCCCTTTTTCGTCTTCTAGTTGTTTGTGGTAGCTACCCACCAGCATCAACATGTAGAAACGAATCACTGAAAATTCAAAATGTTTTTTAGTCAAATACTAAAAGGCCTAACGAACATATTAAAGTGGAAGAATTAGTGTTTCCTAATTTTGGTTTCTCGCTAATTCTGAAAAATACTTTTGATTTTTTCTGAAATTATAAATTTTTAAAAAATCATAGATATTGGGTCGTTCACAACAAGCTTTTCGAACCATGGTCGAATCATGATGCGAATAATAGGCTGACTGACTGCAAAAACATTCTTGCACTTAAAGTGTCTTTATGACCATTCAATTTCATTAAGTAAATGCACTCTATTGTACTCATACCAACTAGTATTGAGTACGACGCATGGTGACTGCAGAGTAGGTATAAAACAATTTGCCACCACCGCTTTCCTCTCCAACGAGTGATATCGGTAAGAGGCGACTCTCTTTCAACATAAGTATCTTCTATAATCATTATCGCGCCTGCCCAGTATGGTGATTATTATCAAATCCTCCATTTATTAAAGCTGGTAGCTGATGAAGACTGGTAAAGAAGTATTAGGTATTCCTACTAACACAAAATTAAGAAGTCGAGCAAATAAACCGGCAGCGAGGTTCCATTAAACTGGCCGATGACATTCAAAGTGGTAATGTGCACGAACATCAGGATGGAGAGCATCACTTGTATGGACACCCATACAACCCAGGGCTTGATGAGGCGGGGATTGTCCTGTAAATTGATACAATGATTGAGTCTGAAGCGCTAACTTAGTACCTAGTTGATTTATATTTATATATTTTACTCTTTATAAAACACAATTGAACAAATGAGACACAAGTAATAGAGATTAATGTAAGCATACAAAAGGCGGCCTTATCGCACAGCAATCTCTTCCAGGCAACCTTAGGATAGTATGGATACAATAGTATATTTCATTACAAGTGCGGAAAGGCTGTCATTGCAAAGAGTTCCGACAAATGTCTACCCGAGCCGAGGCGCAGCCGAAGGCGAGGGTAGACAGTCGGAACAAGTTGCAATGACGGTTCCGCACGTGTACTGAACGACTATTTTTAATACAGTTGCGAAAAAATGAAGCAATTTAATAAAAAAAAATTCTGAAAAATGGCGCCAAACGTAGAATATAAGCAGAGATTTTTTTTCTTCACCCATTCTGGTAGGCAAAGGGAACTATGCCCATACAGCCAAGTCTTTAGTAGAATTTTTTTATTGATATGAAATGAAAATGAAATTTAATGAGATGATATGAAATGAAACCTAACCTTACTCATTCAATCAAATCATTAAATCTGATATTGAAATAAATTAGTAGCTTCTTTTATGAAATATACGTAGGTATTTGCATAAATCATAAAAAACTCCTATGAATTTTTTTAGTAAAAACTTCATAGTTGGTTTTACTTTTTAATAGACATTATTTTGACAGTTGGGAAAGAGAACGCACGAGTTCGAGAAAGGTAAAAAAAAAGCACGAGTATGTAATAGCCCACATCTCGAACGCTATATGTCCCTGCAATACGCCACTTTTTGAGCAACTGTATTAAAAAAGAAATTTAGATATGTTACAGGTGAGGTGCAATATTTAAATTTATACTTTGTTGACGTTCATCATCATATTATTTTCTTTTGTCAGCCTGCTTCAACCCACTGTTAGGCATTGGCCTCCCTTTTTTCGCGCCCTTTTCCGTGGATTGGATTTATATTTATACAGGGTCTAACAAAATATACTGACACTATTTCAAGGGTAGATTCAGTCCATGATACTGAACAACTTTCTCTAAGGAACATATATCGAAATATAAAAAAAAATTGCTTTTCATACAAATTCTGATCAGCTGATCGAGCTCTGACATTCTGACAGCTCTGGTCCACTTATATTAGAGGCCCACTAAACTCGAACGCAGCTAACGGCGAAATGTAGGCCGAAAGCAACAGTGATCGTAGAGCTGGCAGCTATTTCGCTCAGGGTATAGCAATACAGCGAGGAAACGTTGCCAGTATTCTGGGCACGTTGCCTCAATGCAGTGCGTTGGAAGAAGTATTCTATTTATAACTTAGATTTTTTATTTTTAAAGGTAATTGAATAAATAACAGGAGGTGTCTGGTGTACTACACCAACATACAAACGATCCGTTTGCAATTATATACCTACTCACTTTGAGCACCCCCACAGCCATAATTGCACTCAGCAACAAAGTTACACCATGCGAGATCACGATGCCAACGACCACGGTGACAGTGACTATATCCCAGAAGTTGCTGATAGCTTGACCATAGGCAGGCAAAATGACGATGCATTGCGCGATCGCCAGGACAGAGTAGAGCTGAAATTTGATAGAGTAAGGTTAGAAGTTTAGAACAGCACAGTCGGAATTGAATGCTGTAATCTTCTTCTTCTCCCGAGCCTATTTCCCATATCTTTTGGGGTCGGCCCTCCTAGTCCTATTCCTTCATTCGAGCCGATGTTGTGTCATATCTGGATTCAAGTCCATTGTCTTCATGTCTTTGGAAATGGTACCAAACCAGTCGTCGGAGGGCGGCCGGACCTCTCTTTGGTTCTTCTATGGTCATAACGGTTCTTGTCATATGTTGCTCGTTACGCCTCATGACATGTCCGTACCAGCGTAACCTATTTTCCCGTAATTGAATGCTGTAATACAGATTCACGTCCTAATTCTTAACGGGGTAGACAGAGCCCAGGGTCTTAAGACCCAAAGGCAAGCCCAAAGGTCACATTTACCTTGATGGTGGGCGTTTAAATAGAATCGAAATCAAAATAGAGATTTGTTGCGAGCCGCATCGCCTATTAACATGATTCAGAGTCTCGACCATTCCCTCGGCTTTTACAATCTGCACAGGAAGGCAAGCAGCTGGTAAATTCTTAGTTTTTCTTTACCAAACCAGCATGCAATTAAAAATGCTGTAATACTTACAATAATAATAACAGCGGATAACACAGCGCCGAATTTGAGTGAGAAGCACCCAAATCTTCTCTGTCTGGGGAGGTTTTCCAGCGAAAATGGAAACTCTACAATAACAAAGAAAAAACACATTTAGTAGTAGAATGACCATAAAACCTATTTTACCCCGAATTATTTTCAACAAATCCTTTACCGTTTTGGAACAATAAAACTGTAAATTCTTTCCTACCAAATTTACATGCGAAATGAGAATACTCGTAAGCGTTCCTAATTGTTAAATTAAGAGTTCTAATAGAATTTTTAGATAGATATAGATTATTAGATATTACACGTGGTACCTATATTATTACTCTAAGATATTACCTACTTTCCTAGGTATACCTATTTTTTTTTCTTTTATTGTTAAAATGGCCAAATGAATGTTTATATCAATATACCAAAAGATATTGGCTTCAGTCTTCAGACAAAAAAACAGGAGAAGTGCTCTACAGAAGAACATTTCATTACACCACGTCACCATGCAGTGCGTCACAGACTATACGTACAAAATAGTGTCAGTTTTATAGTTTTCTTTTATATACTTATACAGGCTGACTTTTTAACCACCAGCCAAAGTTTTAGAGCAAGTTCAGTCCATGATACTGAACTACTTTCCTTAAAAACAATTAACGAAAAACGATAAAAAAATGTCGCCTTCCCATACAGATTGGCGCTCAGCCCAACTGATTTTGTATGGGACGACGCAAAATTTTTATCTATTTTTAATATATTTTTTTATAGAAAGTAGTTCAGTATCATTGACTGAACTTGCTCCAAAAATTTGGCTGGTGGATAAAAAGTCAACCTGTATGTTAGTCTAAGGTATATGTAAATATGGGCCAATAGTGTACTTGTAAATTTTGTAGCCTGAAATAAAAAAAAATATATATTATATTGACGACTGTCAGGCAAGAACACAAAATGCCTAACAGATTATTTATACCAAGAGCTTACTTTTGTAATTGCGTAGTTCGAATTACCAGGCGCAGGTTATGAATACTTTTAAAAATCGACTAAGAATGAGAAATTAATGTTTTTAATAATTGTGAATACTAAAACAATCGCACAACAGATACATATACACTCTCTAGTCTTTATCCCTAATGGCAGACAGAGCATGTAGGGTCTAATAGTAGTTGCTAATCGCTTAACAGATTTTTCAAATTATTTATCTAAAATAATTATCGTGTTAAAAGTAGATATACTTGAAACTCATACGTACTTGAATACATTGTCCTATATATTATAAAACTGTTATTAAACTAGATACTTCAATAAACAAACTACAAAACCAAAAACAAAAACACAAACGACGTGTCGAGGCAAACTGACAGAGTATCAGCCATTCTTAATCACGTACCAGAGATAACCGTCTTATCGACAAAATAGTATCAAAATTAGGAATGGTCCTGATAGTTTGGACTGATAATCGTTGTACGGATTTCTGCAATTTTGTGGCGAAGGAAAAAATTAAACGCACTTCAACATAAAATCAAAATCTTTATTATACCTCTAGTGATTCTTAGGTAATGACAAGTAAACTTAAATCTAGACAATTTGAGCCCTTAAAAGAAATGTAATAAATAAGAGTACTTACCTAAATAGTTATAATTGTTAACGGCAATTAATTAAAAACACATACAGAGCCGACCCCAAATAGGGAGAAGGTGAGGGGGATGATGATGATGATGATGAATTAATAAAAAATCATTCATATACAATCAATAATAAGCTCTATTTTTCAGTTCGACAAATAGAATTAAAACCTAACAAAGGTTAACCTAAAGGTGTTGACTATTCATCATTCAAATCATTGCTCAAAGGGACTCCAACTTATGTATTGATCAAATCACTTTTACATTCTAATTAATTACATCTTCATCGGCGGCAAAGCTCTGCTCTGACATTGACCTGATACCAAATGAACATGCTTACAACCAGCATGCAATAGGAGCTTTAGGAATAACCGCAGCAAATACTGAAAGTAGAATTTCTAATAGGGATGTTCTATGGCATGGCCATGAGCTTCAACTGAAGTCCCATAATCGCTGCCACCAGCCGTGTGCCCCTCAGCGCTGCTAACTACTGGCTGCGCGACCCCCACAGCGTGAGAAGCAACTACAGCTTCTGAAGTAATCACAGGCTGCGACACCACTGGGGAAATCGGCACAGGTACTGGATGCGGTATCCTCACTGGCACAGGAGCGGGAATCGCTACATGATACGGCTGAGGTACTGGTATCCCCACTCCTTGCGTAATAGTTACCGGGACTGGGTGAGCGACTGGGTACGGGAACGGCCTGTCAACCGGTACTGCAATAGGACGCGGAATGAAATGCGCTACAGGGTGTGGAACTGGAACAAGCACCGGTCTTGGATGGTCTACTGGCACGCCGATATGAACTGGGTATGGAACCGGCCGGGGAACGGCGAACGGTATCGGCTGTGGAACCGGTACTGCCACCCTGTTATGAAGCTCTGAGTACGTGTGGTGAATAGGAACGTGTGATGATACAGCGCTTCTTCCTTCTCGCTTCTTATCCTCTTCGCTCGTCGCATACTTCATACATAGATATAGCAGAACCTGAAATGAAATAAACACGTCAGTCTTTCAACAGACTAAGCTATGCGCTAGATTTATTGCAATGGTAAGTATTCCCTATATTGCGTCAACTTCAATGGTCATTGCATATCTTGGTAACACCAATAAAGTACACGATTAACTAATGGTTTAACAAACAAACTCTAGTAACTAATTTTGTTGTTTATTTCATTAATCTGAGTAAATCTACTTACGTAATGTAACAAACTCATTTTATTGATAAATTCTAGACTAGACCGTACTAGATGGAGCAGTGAAAGAAAGTGGTTGGGTAAAGGAAAGTAAGGTATTTATAAAGTCATACGTCGAAGTACACATACGAGCGAAACCATGTGCGGAACCGGGGTTTGTTTACACCCTGTACGTAGAAGAAAACTGAACGATATGTTTACAGAGATGATATTACCAACCCACATGTAATTTATTTAATGTGTTATTAAATAAATTACATGTGAAAAACATTCTTTTCCTAATCTTTATTTTAGAATATTACCTAAAGCCTCCAATACAATGTTTATTGGTCGAGCTTAGGCCAACGCGAGCGTACACAAATTAATACAAGGCAAGTGCTACTGCCTAGACGTTCGGCAAGTTTATAATGTTCGGCATAATGGCGCGCAGACAAATATGTCGACCGCATGTTGTGATAAGCTACGCCAAATGAGTCCTATAGACGTTGGCGCCTCACTTTACTCGGCCAACTAGGCGAGCGACGGCAAGACAATGCAAATATACTGTCTATACGTTGGTATTGGCGTTCACTCGGCGACACTCGGCCAACTGCTGGCCTTGCAATACATGGTACATGTATTGTAAGCTTAAAGAAATAAACGAATATCTGACATGACTTCTCAAATTTTTTTGCAGTAGAAAGAATTTTCGAAGTCATGCATTGTCATATGCTTTTTTGTTCGTCTTATGCTCTTTTCAATATTCACAGAGTTGAATTATACATTTGTAACTTTTTTAACGTAGCATTTTCATATATGTGATGACATCTATATCACACAGATCTTGCTTAAATTTTTGAGAACTTTCGTCGGTCTCATAGTGTGATTGTACATTATTAGAATTATCAAATGGAAAGTACCATTAATTGTGATCAGTGTGTTAGCCCATGAGAGAGAAGAATACATGACTGTCAATCGTTTGAGATTATAACTGGCTATAGTATGTCCCCCTTATCACTTTTGAGTCCTAAAACCAGTAGCATTATACGAACTGATTTGTACTTTTATGAACATACTGGCAAAAGTTTAAGCTTCAAGCTTATATTGACAACAGAGAAATTTCTGCTGTAAAAAAATCTTGAATATGTTATCAACTTTATAGAGTTACTTTCTCGGTCACACGTCCATCGCACCGCGTACTGGTAACATTATGTAGACTAAACTAGATCTGGTCTAGACCTACACGTAATAACGTATCAAACCGCCTAACTGTTGCGCAACCGACTATTGAATTGTCTACTTTACGGGTCGGCTATTTCAAGGAAGTGTTTTAGAGCAGTTAGTTGACATCATTAATTTTATAGCATTTTATCTTGCTTTTATTTCGAGTTGGTTTCAGAGGTGAAAACATCGCTGGAAATTAATCATTAGGACCATGATTTCTATGTAGGCAGATTCTTTCTTTCTTTCGTGTGTGTAAGTGGCCAACACTGGTGTCAGATTTTCCAAGCTGCCTTAAGACATCTGATGTAGCTTGACGACTGCCATACAATGATGACAGCCGGAACCAACTGCTTAACGTGCCTTCCGAAGCACGGAGGAGCTCGAGAAATTTTTTATGCCACTTGTGGTCACCCATCCAAGTGCAGACCACGCCCGGTGTCCTTTAACTTGCGATAGCGCTAACAATGCGTACTCCCACCGGGCTAACGAGCTCTTCAAAATGACACGACAGCCGTCCGATAGTGTCGTCCTATTTCTATGTCAAACCAAATTAGACTGCATCATCATTTTGCAGCGCTCAATGTTGCTTGAACTACAACGCGGGTACGTACCTACGTACGCATGTCGTGTCGCTTTTGAAGTAGCTGGATAAATAATTGAAATAAATAAAAAATAAAATGAATCAGGCGAATTATAGGAATTGCAAACAATGTAATTGCAAAGGTTGACAGGGAGAGAATACTTTGTAGCATTAAGTCTACCTATTGTAGCTTTTGGCTCAATAAAAATTAAATAAATAAATAAATGTATTCTACTGTTTTCCAATGAATGACAAAAAGTCATAGAAAAACAAATGTGTATACAAAATTCAAATGAGGTTACAAAAGAGTTTACAACATAGAGTAAATGTAAAAAATATACGATTGTTTTGCAAATTGATATTGTAACATTCAGATTAGCGTGCAAAAAGATTATCGTCACAGTGATATGCGAATTCACGTGTGAGATCCGTTTAATTTTTTGTTATCAGAGTTTATGCTGTCACATTAGTTGGTATCATAATCAAAAGTATAATATCATTGTTTGTCTGTCCTTCGTTCACGTCAAACAACTTGATTATTCGCATGCGATCATTTGAAATTAGCATTGGTGATCCCGATTTTTTGCATGCAGACCGTACCTAAAGCTTCTATTTACTAGTAATATAGAAGACGCCGAAGACGACGAAGAAATTTTTCTTAACATCAAAACATCGACATGAATATATAGACTCGGCGTCTTCCTACACGGCCATGTCCCAGATTCGATTATGCATTCATTCTTCATTCTCATAGACTAAACACGAGAGTAGTACAGAAAGGTCAATATATTTTTACCTACCTACGAGTACGTGGTTCAAATTAAATCCTACATATATTTTAACAAACGCGAATGTTAGTAAGTATGGCTGGATGTAGGGATGGGTGTATGGATGGTTGTATGGTTATATAGATTTTTAGATTGTAGACCCACGACTAGCTTTTACGATCTTCACGGAAGGGGAGGCGGCTGCATTCTTAATATGTTTTTTCTTTGTTTTTTTTTCTTATCATATTTTTAAAGGTAAAAGTTAAACTGCACATATCTGTTTCATTGGTCCTTCAACCATTCAACCTTTTATTATTCTTACTTAAATTCTTTACATAATGTTTTGCACTAGAAGAAAGTGATTTCTTGTACTTGTATACCTATTAGTTTTTTTTCTTTGTTAGCTATATATGTATTTAATGTATTATATAATCATACACGTATGCTGCGCAATTGGGCGCCAAAAATCCGCCATTATGCTTTCCAAAAATTTTAATATAGCCTATGACTACTACTGGTATTTATTCTGTGCTATGACACTCAAGTGATTAAGATGAATCTAACCACATATAATTTATCAAAATCTATTTAGCCGTGTAGTAGTTACGAGGAAACAGAATTATAGGGACAAACATAATAAAACATCAAAAATATGTAAGCAGCCATCTTGGATCCAAAATCTGATAGTAGTTTCAAGTTGCACGGGGCACCTCAAAGGGCTCAGAAATTTTGTAGGTTTTTGTAACAGAATGTGGGGTACAGCCCCCACATACAAAACTTTTGAGCCCTCGGAGGTTCTAGTGAGACGTTACGAGATGTGACTTAATTTTATAAAGAATTTATAGGATTTTAGGAAACTTTTGTAAAGCATTTATAGCATATGTAGATAAAAATTATAAATATAAACATTTTTAAACGTTTTACAAACATTAATAACTGAGTAGCAAACAAATAGTTTTTCGATGCATCCATGAAGAAAGTGAAATGTAGGCATATTTATGATGTCTACATTTCACTTCTGTTTTGTTAGTCTATGACGAATTATTCAATCGGTTGACATATCATTCACTCACTTCATACATTATGGCAGCCGAAATTTGGCAGTCCGTATTTAATTTTCAATCAATGAAATCTAGTTACTTACCGATGGAAAGTTATGCCTTTATATTTTGCTTTATTCTTTGAATTACTAGTGCAGTATCTCAACACACACCAAGGCATTTTTGACTAAGTTGACAGTGTTTTCTTTAATGAATCGTGGAGTGTATTATGCGCGTATTGCTAGCGAGTGACTAATGTGAGGTGAACAGTGATAGCCTATGATGAATAGAACACTACTGTTGTATGTGGCGTCTTCTCTAGTACGTAAGTACATAGATCTCGTTGCATCAAAACAAACATTTTCTATGGAATTTGTTTGAAATATTGGACTGTGACTTCATAGTTTCTTGGAGTCAAATAGCGCTCTTAATATCCGTTTTTCTGCATTAATAAATCTAAAATCACGTTCAAAGTGGATGTAATCAGTACCAAATAATTTATTTCTGATCCAGGAAACTACCCAATTGTAGCCTCCCTACACTTGCTAGCTCATAAGCGCCTAGTACTTTCAATAGCCTGTAAGCGAAAACCAATAACCAAGAGGAAAATGTGATAAACATAATTATATATGCTTTGGTGAGTGATTAACTATTGGACGATATTTCGAGGAAAACGGGAAAGTGTAAAATAATAACTTTCCATAGATTTTATTGTTTGAAAATTAAGTACTTACAGATGATAAAATTTCCGCCGCCATATTAAATTATTTGTCGGTTCTCGTAGCAAATCTAGAGCCTGCGGCGCGATAGCTGTAAATTACCAAAAATCAAAAACGACGAATGTTCCAGACAACTGGTCTAGGTCAAAAAAACATTACTCAAAACCACAATCGAATAGTTCAAGCTGTTTCTGAGATAAACCGACACACAGATAAACTGACAAACAGACAAAAAATCTAAAAACTTTGTTTTGGGTTCTACTGCGTTTATTAGTTGTTAATAATAAAAATATTGGGCTTTTCTTTTCTATTTCTCATATATCTTCTATGTAAAGACAGCGATTGGTTACGATTTTATATAAATATATAGATATAGTGAAAAAAGGATTTTATTAAAGTTATTATAAACTCATCAACCCTCCTTTTTCTTTTCCACCAAACAGTGTCGTTACAATCAAAAACTAGTTTTTTTTGTACGATATTACTAGGTATGTGATCTCTCTCTCTCATCTCAGCGTATTCCCAGTTGCATCCTCAGCTGTAATGCTGTGAAGCCCGGGATCCGCTAATTTACTTTTCTATTACTAGGTATGTGATATTGATTAATAATTTACTGTAACTCTATATTTACTTCATTCGTTTGTCTAAATTGGCGAAAAACCTCACACCATACATTCGAAACATTGTCCAAAGCCAAACCGAGCTCAATTGAATGCGGATTCTTGTCATCAGCGATGTAAAAAGCTAATGGGGAAATAGTTTGCCCGTATTAGCGGTGACAGACCAGCATTCCTCGTAGGAGGGTTTAATGTGCACAGATAACGCGCTTGTTAAAATGATTTATTTTAGACTTAGAGAAGACGAGAGCAAAATTATATATATGAACGTTAATATATTTTTAATAGGTACCTAATATAAGATAATCTAACATAGAAGATCTACTAATTTTCAAGTTTTCGATATCGATTAGGACATTTTTTGCACGCCTCATAAGCGGAGCGTTGAGGTATTGCTCTACTCTTGCCTTACAAAAATCAAGTGATTTTTCGAACTAAAAATGTCGGTATTTATTTCTTATCGTACTTGTAGAATAATATTTACACACAAATGTCAAGAAAAAACACTAGTTTCAGCAGTCATGATTTTTAAAGGACATTTTGTTCTCAAGTGTTTAAGAAAATTATTTCGTGGACGTTCGTGTGTCGGTATGTATGGAAACTGGCGTGGTCACGATAACGCCCGAAAAACTGAACAAATCGAACCCTTCTTTTTTTCATACGATTAAGTATTATCTAAAACTAAGTCCTTTCGAAAATCACGGTCTAATTAAAAGTAGTTTAATTATAATTAGCAATAAACTGAAATCCACCTATCGTTGGTATATCTAAATCTATGTAAATAAGGTTCGTTGACATTGACAATACATGCGCAGTACCTTTCTTTTCTGTGTGGGCAATGGCGCGAAGATTTAAAAGTATTTTTTTTATTTTGTTCATAATAGGTACACCGTTAAATATGCAATATTCAAGTTCTGTTTTTTTTTTGTGAATATTGAGTGACCGCTATGAGGCGTGCACTTTTGGATTTTCCAAACTATTTTTATATAAATTCGATGTTCGAGACTAAAGGCCCATTTACACAGTGCAAGTTTCTTGCCTGTTGCATACAATTTTATTGAAGCAATAAATGATTGGTATGGCTGACGTTCTGTTTAGACCATGCAAGTTTTCTATTGCTTCAATTTAATTGTATGCAACAGGCAAGAAACTTGCACCGTGTAAATGGGCCTTAAAGCTTTTTTTGAAACATACTCGTACCTATTCAAATTCATAATAACAAAGCTTCAAATTAAAAACAAAATTTTACAATTTCATATAAAATGCTCCATACAAAATAAATGATCTCGGTTATACACCTTCTTATCGATTAACACTGGTGTCAGATTTTTCGAGCTGCGTAAATAAGGCAAAGGCAAAAGGCATTGACAGCTCAACGATTGCCAATTTAACTAGCGACAAGTAATTATTACAAACTAGTGAACTAGTGTGCAGGTTTCCTCAAGATGTTCACATCTATACATCAGAATTGGCCTTATTACCATTGTATAAATTCCCGTGTGGTTTCGGGTTAGAATAGGACCACTCCACTCTTCCTGTGGATGTCGTCAGAGGCGACTAAAGGACTAAGCACAAACATCTCGTGCTACAATTGCATTCCCAAGGAGTAAAACTTTTCGCAAAAATACATTCCCAAAGAGGGTTTACGTCAGGCAGACCGCCGCGCCGGTCGTAAAGCTATAGCCAAATCATTTAAACTGTTCCGGCTATTTCTTCTCCATTTTGCAAGACCTTTGGCATCCTTGAGTGACCATTCACATGCATGTTATATTTGGAGAAGAAAAAGCGGGAAAGCGCACCCCGGGCTCCAAAGCAGCAATAAAATAAAATCATTATTATTATTATCTAAGTCCCAGAGTGGGGGCTTGTGACGTCACTGATGTGTAAAAATCGTACGAAAGCGTGACGTCGATCCGAAATGCGCTGTATCTTCCTCATTTATTGTTTCTCAGAGAAAATAAAAAATGTCAATGGTCAGCCATTGACATGCATGTTATATTTGGAGAAGAAAAAGCGGGAAAGCGCACCCCGGGCTCCGAAGCAGCACAGCTGAGGATGCAACCGGTAACGCGCTTAGATGAAAAAGAAGACCATTGTATAAATTCGTATTTTGGTCTCTATGTATTATCTTGGACACTAATATTTAATCTAGTGCTGCGAAACACCTTAGGGCGTTTGGATACGAATTTGGAATACCGCCTTATTGGTCATTTCTAATTAGTCATTTTGTAAAATTCTTGGGGGAGCCCCATGTGCATCAGTATCTTCATGTGGTTGCAATAATAAGGACGAGGAAATGACTTGTATACAATATCTCCTTTTTTGACTGCATTGCGTTGCAGTTGACTAAATAAGTATCGATTTGCATAGGAAAAAGTTTGCCGCACTGACTTCAAATCAATTGGTATGCCGGACGGAGTAAGTTTATTAGACAAAAATACTACATTAAGCCAATTTAAAGCGCTATTAGAGAATGTACAAACTAAATCTAATGGATATTAATTTTACTATATGGTTTATGATTTACTTTAGATTTAATTTATGATTTTCTAGTCCCATTAAGAAATTAATAACAATGATGTTTCACAATTACACTTAAGTACTGAATCGGTTTATATTGTTACATAACGTAAAAAAAATAATTTATACATACATTTTGAGGCACATATTTTGATTCATTTTTCCATCTTCCCGCCCATTATCACGCTAAAAGTGGCCTTTGGGTCATGCGGCCCTGCACTCTGTCTGCAAGCCGCAAGACCCAACATGCTTTGTCTTGTTTGTCTGTCCCATTAGGGGTTAGACGTGACAGTGTACCTCTATCTGTAAAATAATTTATGAACTCTACTACTCTTTTAATTAATAACGATACAAACGGGCTTATTTTAAACATAAATGTGCCTTCTTTATCAAATTTAAAGTGTGAGATCAAGCATCATGACTGCAAGATGGTATCTTAATACTAATGGAGATGAAGTCCCACGGGTATTATATTTATATAAATTACTAATATCATTACCGTGCTATAGCCCAGCCAATTATTCATTCATAATAAATGTTTAGTCCAGCGTACCAGTACATTTGACATCAGTGTTAGCCGTGTTTAGCATACTGTAAGAGTGGAGAAATAAATGGAGATCAGTGTCATCACGTTTCTGGTTCACTGGCGCAGTTACCACATTGTGAATGAATGAAACATGCGGAACATAGTGGCGTATGCCGATGCTAATCTGAGCTGATTTCGTTACGGTTCGGTCGAAAAAGGTTTTTTTTTGCAAGGCTCTATAGATCTTTTTTTATTTATTTATTTATCAAACTTTATTGTTCAGAAGTAAAAATATACTTTAAAAAATGGCGGACTTAATGCTAAGAGCATTTTCTCCCAGTCAACCATAGGGTTGCGTGCGTGAGTCAGCTACCTATCCTATTTGGTTCTGGTCTACCCTTTGAGTTGCGGAGGTCAAATCACCTCGGTTAGGTAGTGAACCCCGGGCTCTAGCGTTACCGCTGAGGATGCAACCGGGAATACGCTCGGATAATGATGAGGAAGAAGACAATTAATTGTACTAATACTGCTCATGCAATAAACAGGCAGTATTGCCAGGTCTGTGTCACTCCCCGTAGGTATCGAAAATGTACATACATTATTATATTACTAAGCACGCAGGCGGCCCCTCCGGGTGGTAAATTCAGTTATACGAATCGTTTATCAAGAGTAATAAGAATGAAATTGGCTTGCGATGGATGTCTAGGTATCTATACGAAAAGGTGCTGACGTGAGCTAAATTAAACAATATCGCTAGCGCAATGAGTAGACATTTCTTTGAATTTCTTTGTTGAGTGAGACTTCTGTACATTAGTATTATTTATTCTGTGGTATTGCTAACAACAAAATTGTTTACGAGTACCTACTAGAAATTATGTGGTGTGGTAAGTAATTTCACGTAACCTTATTATTTATGTATACGAGAAGATTTATTTACGTGTTTGAGCACCATTTTTAGATAAACGGGAACATAAAAAGAGCTGAAACTGTCGCTGGCAGGTTGCCTGTGGTCCTCATTATGAAGTTTAGATCACTCGAGTACCGTTTGCGTAAGGTAAGTAATCTTAACCCATTAAATTATTTTAGTATGGCTAAGGTCTTCATCATCTTTAGCACATATCATCATCCGAGTGTATACCCGGTTGCATCGTCAGCGCGCGTTTACGCTTCAGAGCCCGGGGTCCGCTACCTTACCTAGGTGATTTGACGAGAGTACTGGTTTTTACATAGAGCGACTGCATCTGACCTCCGCAACCCAATGGGTAGACCAGAGCCAATCCCAGGATAGGTACAAACGCTAGATGGCGTTCGGGACCAACAGCTTTAGCAGTGTTAAAGTGCATTGTCATGAACTAATAATTCAATATATAAATTTATCAAAAATTAAACCCACGAACAATAATTCTCTAGAATCGTAAGTAATCCCGAAAAATCATTCCACGCGATATATACCGCGGCGGGCGGGGCTTAAAATATGAACAGCGCGGCGCGCATCGACATGAATATATAGACTCGGCGTCTTCCTACACGGCCATGTCCCAGATTCGATTATTCATTCATTCTTCATTGTCATAGACTAAACACGAGAGTAGTACAGAAAGGTCAATATATTTTTACCTACCTACGAGTACGTGGTTCAAATTAAATCCTACATATATTTTAACAAACGCGAATGTTGGTAAGTATGGCTGGATGTACGGATGGGTGTATGGATGGTTGTATGGTTATATAGATTTTTAGATGGTAGACCCACGACTAGCTTTTACGATCTTCACGGAAGGGGAGGCGGCTGCATTCTTAATGTGTTTTTTCTGTTTTTTTTTTCTTATCATATTTATAAAGGTAAAAGTTAAACTGCACATATCTGTTTCATTGGTAACCTTTTATTATTCTTACTTAAATTCTTTACATAATGTTTTGCACTAGAAGAAAGTGATTTCTTGTACTTGTATACCTATTAGTTTTTTTTTCTTTGTTAGCTATCTATGTATTTAATGTATTATATAATCATACACGTATGCTGCGCAATTGGGCGCCAAAAATCCGCCATTATGCTTTCCAAAAATTTTAATATAGCCTATGACTACTACTGGTATTTATTCTGTGCTATGACACTCAAGTGATTAAGATGAATCTAACCACATATAATTTATCAAAATCTATTTAGCCGTGTAGTAGTTACGAGGAAACAGAATTATAGGGACAAACATAATAAAACATCAAAAATGTGTAAGTAGTTTCAAGTTGCGCGGGGCACCTCAAAGGGCTCAGAAATTTTGTAGGTTTTTGTAACAGAATGTAGGGGTATAGCCCCCACATACAAAACTTTTGAGCCCTAGGAGGTTCTAGTGAGACGTTACGAGATGTGACTTAATTTTATAAAGAATTTATAGGATTTTAGGAAACTTTTGTAAAGCATTTATAGCATATGTAGATAAAAATTATAAATATAAACATTTTTAAACGTTTTACAAACATTAATAACTGAGTAGCAAACAAATAGTTTTTCGATGCATCCATGAAGAAAGTGAAATGTAGGCATATTTATGATGTCTACATTTCACTTCTGTTTTGTTAGTCTATGACGAATTATTCAATCGGTTGACAGATCATTCACTCACTTCATACATTATGGCAGCCGAAATTTGGCAGTCCGTATTTAATTTTCAATCAATGAAATCTAGTTACTTACCGATGGAAAGTTATTCCTTTATATTTTGCTTTATTCTTTGAATTACTAGTGCAGTATCTCAACACACACCAAGGCATTTTTGACTAAGTTGACAGTGTTTTCTTTAATGAATCGTGGAGTGTATTATGCGCGTATTGCTAGCGAGTGACTAATGTGAGGTGAACAGTGATAGCCTATGATGAATAGAACACTACTGTTGTATGTGGCGTCTTCTCTAGTACGTAAGTACATAGATCTCGTTGGCGGCGCGACAGTTCGCCGTGACACACGAGTCGTGCGGTTGCAAGAAGTTTCCTTTGAGAATATTGGTGTTTTTGCGATAATCGATTCATTAAAAATGCCGTCATGTGCCGTGAAGTGGTGTAGAAGCCATACAGACATATAATTAGCGTTCTACATAATAGGAAACATCCGCGCGTTGTATCTCACTCCGCTCATTGCGTTGACTGCCCCACCCGACCGACGACGACGCGTGGCCTTGTCGCGACCAATCGCATGCATCTTTGTCTATGTGTGCGTTCGAGTGTTTCGTTGTAATTACTGTTCGTTTGTTTGCGTAAATGGAATCAGAATCGAAGCGGTGAATGTAGGACCGTTAGGTTTCTAGAGAATTATGTTTCGATGAATTAAACAGATGAATCACACGATATTCGAAATAGTAAAATTAGTTAAGTAATATTTTATTTTATATTTATCAACTAATTGAGAACGTTCTTAAATTCACTGAAAAGAACAATCAGTGGGTGCTGGGTGGTAACGTAACACTTTTTGTGTTGCTCAATTTGTACCTTTTAGAAGTTATTGTATTTCAAAATTGCTGTGCTGTGCCAGAATCCTGTTGGACCGTTGTTCCTCTAAATATCGATGTGTAAAACTATTTACCACAGATATTTACACATGTGTATCAGATCAGGTGTTGACGCCCTCGCTGCCCGCGTGCCTCAGAAACACGACACGCAGAGAATCCTGGCTCTTACATCACCCACACATTGCGGAATTCTCTAGTTAACGGACTGTGCCAAAAAGAGGATTATGTTTTTTGAGTGTATGTTTGCTTAAGACTTTAACAGCCTCCGTGGTCCAGTGGTCAAGGCGTTTGCCTTGTGATCTTTCAAGGGTTCAAATCCCACTAAGAAGCATACTTTGTGAAAAGTCGTTTCCAGTTTGGTTAGGATATTGAAGGCTTGAATCACATGATTATCCGAAAAGAAAAATGATTCCGCGCTTTAGAAGGCACGTAAAGGCCGTGGGTCCCGAGCGTCATCTAATGTTTGAATGAATACTTATCCTAGGATTGGTTCTGGTCTTCCCTATGGGATCCGTGGCGGAGGTCAGACGGCAGTCGCTCTGTGTACAAAACCAGAAACCTCTTCAATCTGAAGCGTTACCGCTGAGGATGAAACCGGGAAAACGCTTGGATGATGATGATGATGACGTCAGCAACTTAAGAATCTTTGTCCTGCACTGGGACACACACTTAAAGCTAAAAATACCTAGAAATAGAATAGAATGATAAATCTAAAATGTGTGAAAAAGTATCAAAAACCACTGCAAGTGACTATGACTCACGCAACCCGTGTAGGGCTGTCAGATTGGCTAATGAAATACAGTCGTGGTGTGTAATACTACTGCGTAATGTAACAGAATACCTAGTCTATAAAGCAAACCTTATAGGGCCAGGTGACGGTATGAGATCATTATGTCATAATCCGGTGAAAATGCAATTAAAAAACATCGATGGTGTAGATGATAAGCTTGCGTACATTTGCAAATCAGATTCCCCTAGACTATGATGTAATCTATAAGTATATATAAAAGTGAAATCACACACTCATCACGAAATCTCGAAAACTACTTAGCCAATGAAGATGAAATTTGGCAGGAAGGTAGATTGTAACTAGGAGACGTCCGCTAAGAAAAGATATTTGGAAATTCCATCCCTAAGGGAGCGAAATAGGGGTTGGCATTTTGTATGAAAGTTTAATATAGTTTTAAATGTAAAATTTGACCACATTGTTGAAGATTATGAAGTGTTTTCAAACGTTAAGTTTCAAAGAGCAAAAGCGATAAATATACTTAAATGGGAAAAAGTTTATTCCAAGGGTATTTTTGAATATTGTTTTTTGTACGAAGGTTTGTCTATTTTATTAATTTTAGCAGATGAAAATTGATTAACTGATTAGCGTGAATAGAGGAGCAAGAGACAATAAAAATTAGCAGGCACCTTGTTGCATTTTTACGCATTGGTAGCGGGCACATTGTAACCAAAGACAACAAAAGTCAAATATTGCAAGAATTGACCTATTAAACGTAATTTTTCTAACACTCTAATTTTTAAAGCCAAGCCGCAAATGTTAAGCGTTTAAGAACGCCGATTGGTTAAAGGACACGCTTAAAGACATTGTATTCACTCTCGTTCGTCGTATAAGTGTAAAATTATATTTCTCTATTATAACTATTTTGATATGTATAATAATATTGAACGATCCGACACAGCCGCACCTGAAAAATCCAGAGTTTAATTCTGCTAACATTTGTGACCATAACATTAGGTGGAAAATTTAACTTAAGTATAAAGAGATGCTAGCTGGTTTAAATTAGATGGTATGTGTGGAGAAAAACTTTTTACATTTCTAGGAAAGCGTTTAAACCCTAGAGATTTAAATCAGTTTCTACCTATTTACTTATGTACCTAGAATTGACGTAAAATGAAAGTCGTGTAATGCAATGGTTACAACCATGGATGCTCAAGACCGTGCGAAGTGAAGAAGAAAAATCCAAGAAAGCGTATATTTAAGCGTTTATATGTATTTGTAACTATAGTCTTTTGTACACGCCTACTACCTGTTTTCTTCAATTTTCCTCTCCTGGGTCTGCTGGAAGAGATTTCTTATGAAATAAGCAGTACCTATGTAATCTATTTTCTTACTTTGTAAGTTCCTTTGTTTGTATATTGTGTACATAAATTTTGTAAATAAATAAATAAAGCGGTCCCTGGGCTTCGCAGCATTATAACTGAGGATGCAACTGGGAATACGCTGAGATAAGATAGTGAAGGTCATGTGATGCAATATACTCGTACATCTGAATACCTTTATGAAACGCTATTAACACAAATAAGAAAGAAATTATCCCATGCTGGTCTGGGAGAAAGGAAAAAACTTAGAATGTACCAGCTGCTTATCTGCCCGCGCGGATTGTAGATGCCAATCGAGGAAATGGGCGATGCGACTAGCAAACTATCACTATTTTGATTCCTTTTTCCATCTTCTCGTCCACCATCTCGGTAAAAGTGGCCTTTGAGTCTTGCGGCCATGGGCTCCGTCTACTTAAAGCCGCAAGATCCAAAATACTCTGTCCGCCCCATTAGGGATAAAGACGTGATAGTGTAAGGAAACTTATAGGTATACATCGTGTTAATGGAAGAACGCAAAACCTCTCAGATGGTACCTCAGCCCATGTAACTGAACAACTTTAGTTCAACAACTTTCACGAAACTAAAAAATAATTTTTGAATTTTCATTCAAACTGATCAGCTGATCGAGTCAATTTGTATAAAAATCCGAATATTTTTTTTTGATTTCGTGAAAGTTGTTGATTAAGTTGTTCAGTTTAATGGGCTGAGGTACCATCTGGGAGGTTTTGCGTTCTTTCATTAACACAATGTATATAACGGAACTAAGCACGAACCTTTTTTATTGTTTTGTCTAACGTTTCGATTATGAGTTACATATTTCGTGGTCGCAGACTGACTAGTCAGTCGTTAGTCACTCGTTAGTTAGTGAAACGTTAGACAAAACAATAGAAAAGGTTCGTGCTAAGTCCCGTTATATATAACGTGCAAAAGACATACCCGTAATAAATCGAACCACGGGCTATACTAGATCATTAAAGTAATATAAAATTTAAATAACAGCCAAAAAACAAAAAAATAATTGCCATTCCCATACAAATCACCCGGGCGGCTGCACACTTTTGTATGAAAATGCCGAATTTTTTTTGTGTTCTTTGGCTGTTATTTTAATTTTATTATACTATAATGATCTAGTATAGACCGTAGTTCGATTTATTACGGGTATGTCCCTTCCACTTTGTATATACAGTGTAAACTCTATATAACGTCACTGAAGGGACTGCTCATTTTACGACGTTATAGAGAGTTATCGTAATATAGAGTGAAGTAAAAAATCAATATAATTTTAATATTATAATATGTTTTTACTAATAAAGTATAAAGTTAAAAAGCTTCTTAACTTTTAATATTACTATTAATAACAAACATTAATATTACTATTAATAACAAAACATATAGCTGTAGTGCAGCGACGTATAAAAACATCTTTTTCCTATATCCATGGTCAAGTCTGTTATCTTCGTGACGTTTTTTGTTGCCTGCCAAAACAACCTAACGACAGTCTAACGGCCGTCGTAAACACGTGCAAGTAATCACAACAAACAAAAGAAAAAAAATCTTAGAATCTCTTATATGCATGACGGGGTCAGTCGTGGTAAATCCATGCTAGTCAATAAAGCAACAAACAAAAAAAATACCAAAAAACGGTGCGCATCTGCAAAGAAAGTGCTCTTTATTGCTTAATGATGACGTAGCCGGAGGGGTATTTTCGACGTTATTTGGAGTGGGTGCGACGCTACATAGAGTGTATCATTGTATGGAAAACAAAGCAAACCAACCAGAAACAAGGAATTTCGACGTTGTAAGGAATTGGCCGTTAAATCGAGTGACGTTACATAGAGTTTACACTGTATATAAATTATGTGTTCAAAACGCGATAGTTTAAAAACCAATGTATCATATAAATTTACAAAGTACTTAAATAACTTTACTCCCTTTCGTTGACTTTTTCGTCTTTCGTTTTGTCTAATGTCTAAGATATCCTAATCATCAGGTCTTTTTTTTAGTCTCCAATGCAGGAGGACGACCCTCTCTGTACTACCAGAGCCATATATTAGCCAGAGCAGTCAGAAGATTTAGCCTACACTCTCCACGCTGGCCAGACGGGTTGGAGAGGTCTCATTGTTATTTATAAGCTTTGTTTAGCTTGCGAAACACAAGCTAAGTTGCCTCCTATGACATCCATGAAGGACTGAGAGTGGTCCTATTCTACTCTGCCGGGAACCACACGGCTAGATATAGATAAATCTATCATTTAGTAATATCCTAAGTATTATAAGTAATGAACGTAACTTCCTCTCATTCAGCAGTCAATATACATCAGATTTGCATACACTTGCATATTGACGTATCTACAAACAGTACCTATAAATAAAACAGTTCGAAAGGGACACCCGTTCCCACCGTTTCCAAGATCTAGATTAAATGATTCTATAACCAAAATGTCCTTTATTTTGCACAGCTGTCAAATAATAATGGACTTTGGGTGGTAGGATTAAGGTATGTTTAGGTGATAAATGAAAAGGGATCTGTTGACATACGAAGAATGCTTCAACGCTCTACTTTCCATACTAGAGCAGTACTTTGTCCAAGGACTTGCTTCTGAACCATCGATATACAGTGAGCCACTTAGAAAAGTATAGGTACCACCAATAGTACAGAGGTAGTATACTTTTCTTTGTGGCCCACTGTACATTTATTTATATAATATACATAAATAAAATCACATCCAAAAAGCAAATCTATTCTTGGCATGATGGTGGGTCTAAAAAATGGTTATCAACGAAAAAGTTACTAACCTTCTGGGGATAACGCCTATTTTCTAGACTGACTATTATTATACGACTATTATAATACGATCGTAGGGGGAGGAGAAGCATATTTAGGAAATTTTTTTACTCATCGACTTTGACTCATGAGCATTGAAGTTCCGATCATCATCATCAGGTCTTTTTAAGTCTCCACTGCAGGAGCACGACCCTCTCTATACTACCAGAGCCATACTTGGCCAGAACAGTCAAAGGATTTGGCCTACACTCTCCACGCTGGCCAGACTGGTTGGAGAGACTCATTGATGTTAAGCTACGTATAAGCTTTGTTTAGCTTGTATTTCCTAAGTCGCCTTCTACGACATCCACAGGAAGAATTGGAGTGGTCCTATTCTACTCTGGAAACCACGAGGCATACCACACTTTATTAGGAACGCAAGAAATCTTCCCGCATGTCTCGCCTATTTTGATATTTTCTTTAAAATTAAGTATGACATGGCAATCTTAGATAGCTAATCCCTGTCATTGCCATGACCAATCATAAGTTTTATCAACAACAAAACTATTGTAACAATCATTTTACATGCATCCACTTCTTGATCCTTGGTCTGAAGTCCACTTATTGCTCTCTAATACTTTTCAAAGTGTTTCAAAATTTAATGCACAAATTATTACAGTAAGTTCAATCTGTGATATAAGAGCGCAATTTGCGAAATACGAAAAAAATCGTCTTCGATCTAGTTTAATATACTTGTAATATAGGTGCTTGATTTTATTTCCTATTTCATCGTATTTCTTGTGAAATAATTATCACGGACTGAAATTGCCTTAAAAATTGTGCAATGAATTATAAATCCTGTATAGGCTTGCCGATTGGAACAATGGCCCACTTCTCACTCAACTCTGCGGTTATCAGCGATCGCGAACCTGCGACGTCTCGCGATCGTGATGCAAGGGCCGGACCCTTCGCACAAATATTCGCTAAATTGTAGTGCACAATTAGGTATTTTTATTTTTTACAAAAATTCAATCTTTCATTGAGAGTACTTTTGGCTTTATCATCAAATCCTGGATATCATCCAAGGCAAAAGTACTTACTTGTAAAGACAAACCTTCTAAATCTCGATGGGTTTGCGTCGCCTTGTTATTGACCACCTTCCGGCTGATTTTATTAATACATAAATTGCAATGGCAATAAAAACTTCGGTTGTCGATTAAAATTTCGGTTTAATGTAAATATGGAAAATAAAAAGAAAGAAGTTACGATTTCGAACAAATGAAATTCGTACATAAAAATTTCGTTACTTAGCTTTTTATTTACAATAATATTTTATTAAATTTCTTAAAAACTAAAATAAAGAGTTATAACACTACTCACTATTCACTACACTATACTATCTACTAATATTGCCAAATAAAAAGGCCGGGTAGTTCTTTACCCTGCAGCAACTTGCCCAGAAGACGGCAGCGTTGCCACGTTCTATGGTAATGCTTATTTTTTGACCTAGGTTGGTCACGGGAAACTTAACGCTTCGTATAATTTGTGGGCCCCATGGTCCCAAAGTTTTAACCCCAAGCGGCTCAACTACAGGCTGACTTTTTAACCACCAGCCAAATTTTTGGAGCAAGTTCAGTCCATGATACTGAACTATTATACTTTCCATAAAAACAATTAACGAAAACCTAAAATAAAAATTCGCCTTCCCATACGAATCAGCGCTCAGCCAAACGGATTTTGTATGGGAGGACGAAAATTTTTTATCGATTTTTAATAACCTTTTTTATAGAAAGTAGTTCAGTATCATGGACTAAACTTGCTCTAAAAACTTGGCTGGTATTTAAAGGTCACCCTGTAATAGTAGTAATTTTTGATACCTTCATATTTGCGCCGTTTGAGATTTGCGATATTAATATACCTTCCGACCAAAACGATGGAGAAGATCTGCTAGAAATAGAGATGAATGGAAGTCAATGGGGGAGGCCTATGTCAAAGGACAGCCTGACCAAAAAAATATTTTATTTTTATGTAGTAAGTGATAATTGTACAACATAGTCAGCGAATAATGGTTTTTTATTATTATATTATATAATATAATATTACTTCCATGCTAGTCTGGTAGAAAAGAAAAAATAATGTATTAGCTGCTTCTCTCACCGCGCACATTGAAAAATCCGATCGACAGACTAGGCAAAACTACAAATCATGTCAGGCGATACGGCATAGCAACTCATCACTATTTATATTTATTTTTTCACCTTATCGCCCACCATTACGTTGTTTTGTAAAGTTTTAAGTGTTTTTTTTACTTGGTTGTGACTAAACGTTGATTTTGCCTTATCTAAGTCAATATTACTCTATGATGTCTCACTAGTGAGATTAACGAAGGAGATTCAATTCAAAAGATTAAAATTATCCCAAGAATAGTTACACTGGTGTACACCCTAACCCTGAGTCGTATTTTTTTCAGATAAGACATGAATTGTAGATAGTAGTACATAATAGATAAGACTAATTATTTGCAAATATAAGACATACACGAACATTACTACAGTCTAATTTCATAACTGCAAGGGACTTAACGTAAAAATAAATATGAGCAATAAAGTTGTCATAGTGACTGGTGGCAGTTCTGGAATAGGAGCTGCCATTGCCAAATTATTTGCAAAGGAAGCGGCTAAAGTGGTAATAGTGGGAAGAAATGAAACCAAGCTGAAAGACGTAGCAGCGGAATGCGAGAAATTAGGAAGTAAACCTCTAGTAGTCATTGCTGACATTTCCAAGGATGCGGATGCAAAAAGAGTTATAGAAACAACTGTTAACAATTTTGGACGATTAGACGTGTTAGTAAACAATGCCGGAATTGGCAGTAGGGCTGATATAGTTGACGAAAACGCAATAAAAGTATACGACCAAGTAATGGCCACAAATGTTCGTGCAGTTGTATACCTTACTCACCTCGCTAGTCCATACATTATAGAAAATAGAGGAAATATCATAAATATATCAAGTATTGCCAGTCTTTCTGCAACAGTTGCCAGAAATTTCTCTTATTGCATGTCTAAAGCTGCTTTGGATCATTTTTCCAGGTGTGTAGCTCTAGAACTTGCTCCAAAAGGAGTGCGGTGTAATATCGTAAATCCAGGACCTGTTCAAACTGATATCCTAGCTAGTTCTGGCATCGTCGATAAAGCACAACAAATGGAAGCTTGGGAAGGTATGAAGAAATTTACAGCTCTTGGCCGAATTAGTGATCCAAACGAAATAGCTGACCTGGTGGTGTTTTTGGCAAGTGAAAAAGCTAAAGGTATAACTGGATCCTCGTTCGTTTCTGATAATGGAATATTATTGAATCCAAGTCCTTTAGTGTAATTTAAGATGTTTCGTAATTTAAATACTAAATAAATATTCCAATCACGCTATTTTAATAAATCAGAATTTATTAGGATAAAGTTTGATGAAGTACGCACATTGGTTGGTAAATTAAAAAGATAACCTATCATACTTTAGAAACTTTTATGTTCGAATTTAAAATGTTCGAAAACGGCATTTCTCGAAGTTTCCAATACAGATTGATTTTATTACATAATTTTGTTTATTATAAACCTACTTTACGTATGTTTCATTGTCCAGAAACAAAAACAGCCATAAAACATAAATCAATTTTGGCATTTCCATAGAAAAGTATGCCACCGCCCGGGCGATTTTTTGGGAATTTTGATACTTTTTTTAAATTTTAACTGTTATTTTTATTTTATTATACTTTAGTGTTTGATTCATTACGCGTATTTCTTTTCCACGTTGTATATCTTTATCTGTCTATTTATCTATAATCTGTTTATCTTTCTTTATACATAATTAATATAAGTAGGTACCTAAGTAAATTTTTTTAGCGAATGTAATGTAACTATTTCGCGTTACTAGGTATGTGTGTGCTCACTGGGAATCCTTGCTGGGAATGGACCCCTTTCGTGTTTAGGCCTCCTCCAGTTTACTCCACTTTTCTCTGCCAGCCGTTTCGTGCCAGATTTTTCCAGCTAAAGACACAATGCCGTCTGACCAGCTAGTTTTGGACTTTCCTGGTCATCTTTTTCCGGCGGGCCCTTTCCTTGTACTTAGAATTGTTCATCGTTTATCTTGGTATCTCGCTACGTGTCCTGCCCGGTGCAATGTGAGAGCATCAATCAAATATAGTAGTTCTAGTGAAATAAATATAATTGTTAAGTTATTCCTAATCGTATCATGTCTATTTTTTTTCTCTCTACTTATAATTGTTATTGTGTGTGTTGTCTCCTATCATTGTCTTTATATTTATTGTGTTGTATTGTATTTTTTGGGAAAATAAATTATATTCTATTCTAAAAACACCCGTGTGGTTCCGAGTCAGAATAGGACCACTCCATCTCTACCTGTGGATGTCGTAAGAGGCGACTAAAGGATAAATAGCACTTTAAGCTCGTGCTACAATAGCATTCCCAAGGAGGATTGGCGTCAGGCAGGCGGCCGGTCGTAAAACTATAGCCAAATCGTTTAAATGGTTCTTCTCCAATTCGCTATATTTTTGGCATCCTTGGGTGACCATTGATGTGCATATTTTATTTGGAAAAGAAAAAGCGGGAAAGCGCACCCTGGGCTCCGAAGCAGCATAACTGAGGATGCAACAGTAGCGTTCAGATGAATAAGAAGATGTGAGAGCATCAATGATGTTTGTTTTCTTTCTTTTTGTTTTAAATCTTATTTTATGCATTTTTTTATGTTCAAGGCCGTACCTGAATTTTCCGGGGTCCAGTGCTGCCCCCATTTAAAATAAAACATTTTAAAGAAAACGGAGACATTATTTAAAATTTTGCTACTACCAAGTCCTAGATAACCCTTCAAAGTATTTTATGAACTACTGTTCACAGTTTATAATGAGAACGTTAAGCTTTACTACGCACATTTGCCAAAAGTGGCCGTTTTTCGCAAATGTGCGTAGTAAAGTTATAAAATAAAATATAAAATACTTTGAAGGGTTATCTAGGACTTTGTAGTAGCAAAATGTTAAATGATGTCTCCGTTATCTTTGAAATGATTTATTTTAAATAGGGGCAGCATTCGACCTAAAAAGCAAGAGTGCAGTATAAATTACATAATGCGAGGTGCATAATCTGCTTTTCTTTCAACTTCTGCAAGAAAAGCTTATTTAGGTTGTTTGTTTTCATTTAACAAAACATTTAGGTAAGTAAAATTATTAGGTAAGCAATTGCACACATCACTTCACACGCAAACTGTAGGTACCTCCATACAGCCGTCAGTTTGGCCAACTGAACGCATCGTATCTAGGCTAGTTTTATGATAGATGAGCTTAACTTCCAGCTGTATGCAAAGCAATTGTACCAGGATAGCATAAGTCTGCAGGAGTTTACTTCTGCAGACTTAAGCTATCCTGGTACTTTTCCTTCTTCCTTCTCGTTCACCTAGTTCTTAGAGCAAGCGAAAGAGACAATATCACTTTTCTCTTTCACTCTCTCTCCACCGATACATCGATAAAAAAAAACGAAACAATTCAGTAAAGGATTTCCATACATTTTTTCTGCTCTAGAGCAGCAAAGTTCCGCTTTGTGCTGGATATGTAGTGCAGATATGTTATGATAGAATTTTTTTTTCTCTTTATTGGGGTAAACAAACAAAAACACACTAAGTACAAGCAAGAATTGCAGCGTTGTTGAAAGAAAAATATTTTTTGTCGAAGCTGAAACGGAGACCTTCGTTCGCTTAGTTCACTCGGTCAATAATCCTATGTAATATGTAATGTATGTAATAATCCTAATCCTGACCTATATTACCTTGAGTTCTGCAAAATTCTATAAAATCTGTTACTTCATTGCATTGCAACGACATCATTAGAAATCGTCTACAAACATCCGAATCCCCACGACTAAAAACAGGTTCGAACTTAAATACCAATATTCGAAATATCCTACTTTAATGAGCCAATCGCCCGTTTACGTAAGCGACCTATATTTCCCCATTACACGCGAACAGTGCTCTACGAATTTATGTTAGAATTATGCAAGGATAGTTTTAGTACTATCCTGCCTAACCCGTAATAAGAAAGCCAATCGCCACTAACATTTGCTAGTTGTTGTATTAGTTGCGTATTTAGCCCTTGGGTAAGGGGTCTAGCCCAGGACGGTATGAATGAAGGGCTGCATTGTAGCATGATTTTCTGGAATTTGCTATCTCCTGCATGTTATTATCCACGTCATTTCTCCATCATCCTATCCGCTTTTCGAAACTTCATATGAATCTCCTTCTATCTCCTTCATTCTGATCACACATATAGGAGAGCTTTTATCTAATTATATAATAACTAGCTTTTTCCCGCGGCTTCGCTCGCGTATCCCACGGGAACATTACTTTTTTCCGGGATGAAAGGTACCCTATGTTACTTCTAGTACCTCCCAGGATATGTGTACAAAGTTTCATGATGATTCGTCAAGTAGTTTTTGCGTGAAAAGGTAACAAACATCCACGCTTTCACATTTATAATATTAAGTAAGGAAGTAAGGATAATAAAATGTATTCTACATTTTATAATTTATAACAGCGCTGCTATAAGAGTCAGTGAATTAAGATATTTAAATCAGTGTCGTATCAAGTCTTTTGCTACTCCCTGAGTGTTACATTTATTCGTGCCTACTCTACAAATACACATGTAGGACCAACGAGCTCGGAATGTATTTCTTTTGTGTCTCATTCCCTCTTATCGGCATTTACTGTTGCGAGAATGAGACTTCTTCCAAACGTCGAAAGAAAAAAAATTACTTGTTAATACGACAAAATAATAATGTTGCTGCTTAAAACAACAAAATTTAACTGACAATATCTTCTATGTAGGACTTGTCATCTTCTTCTTTGCGTGTCAATGGTCTTTGTTGTCTATGGTCTTTGTTGTCTATATTTTGTCAGCCCAGTAGAGAGCCACTTCGATGGCGTTATCGTTAGCCGCAAGTAAATCTCCCAGGTTGCACCCGGGACAGGAAAGCAAGTGCGCCATAGTCTGAGGGGAGGAACCACACTCGCATACGTTCCGTGAGCTATTGGTCATATTCTATTCATATAGGACTCGCCTAACAAACTGGGACAAGTGGGACCCTACAAAGTTAAAATTAATTATGCGTCTCATTAAATATCTTTAAAGAAGAAAGCGTAAGTGCGGCATTATAACTTACAACATAAACATGATCCAAAGATGAAGTATAGGTACGAACGTTAATCAGCCAGTGACATGTACGAACAACTTAAGTAAGATTTAGTACTTATATTAATTATGTGCCTAGACTTTGAAATGTTGCTCATTCTTTGCTTCAAAATACAGGACAGCAAATTTAAACGCTCGGGGCGCCATGACTAAAAGCACGCCTCGATTTACTGTCGTGATAAAATTAGGGCTTCAGTTTAATAATCCGTTCGTTCGTCAGTCCATTTCAACCATAGACCAAACATTTCCAACCATATGATTGCTGTCTGTTACGTATGCCACAATATTAGTGTCGGTACTTATAATAGCCCAAAAGGTACATAAGGTACATTGTTTGTTGTTGTTTCTTTGTTTTTTGTGTGTGTAAGTGGCCAACTCTTTGATAATAGCCACAACAATTTCAGAACACAGTCCTACAAGTGAGTACATTCATACATACCATATACAATTATACACATACCATCACGTCTTTATTCCTAATGGGGCAGACAGAGCATTTTGGATTCTGCGTCTCTAAGCAGACAGAGCGGGGGTACCGCAAGCAAGACTCAAATGTGAATGTAGCCGAGAAAGTGTAAAAAACAAAATTAGCCGCATTGCCTATTGATATGATTCAGATTCTCTTCCATTTCCTCGATTGGCTTTTACGGTCTGCGCGGTAAGAGAAGCCAGAACAGCATATTTTTCAGACTTTTATAGTAGTTACCTTATAGCTTTCTCATTAAACCATATATGTTATCTAAGAGTAAATAAATAACTCGCATAAAAACATTGCAAATTAAATAAAAGCTTGAAAAAAAAAACTAAAATCTAATTAAATTCTGTTCAGTTCTATTTCAAATCACAAGACATTGAGATATTCGACGTCGCCGCTCGAGAACTCCAAATGTTAACAGTTCACTGGGGCACTAAAAGCTCAGCCAAAGGTCTATAATGTATTATCAACTAAAACATTCAGTATTTACGTATACAGCATGTCAATATCTATTTAAAACATAAAACCTAACGCACGCTTTTCCGTGCTGTATTTTTATTTTTATTATTTTTCAATTTAATAACACACTACGCTGTAAGTCTACGAAAGTTGACTGGTAGAGAATGCTATTAGCAATAATTCTCCTTTTGTAGCATTTTTTTGGTAAATATAGTTAAATACATAAATAAATGAGTCAACTATAAAACCCGAATACATTTAGATAGGTGATGCGTAAAGCCAAAGTTTAAAAAAAGTACTAGAATAGAACATTTACGACAATAAATTCACATAATTTATAGGAAATATCGAAATTCTAAATACCTATAAAAATACATGTATTAACTTAATATAAAAAATACATGTACTTATTTAAATAATAAAATTTATGAACCTATTAAATTGACGTTACGACAGTACAACTTAAGCAAATTCTCAGGATATGTCCAAAGGTCTATTAACTCAGGAAGCTGAGTAGGTACATAAACCTAGATCTATCTTACTCTAAAGTTCTCTAGGAGTAAGAATTAATAATTGGGTATGGGTATATATTAGTTAGGCAAGAGCCTTTCAATAATATCAGTATATTAGGTGAAAATAATGTTAGCCGTGTGGTTCCCGGCAGAGTAGAATAGGAACACTCCACTCTTCCCTTGGATTTCGTACTCGTAGAAGGCAACTTAGGAAACACAAGCTAAACATCAGTGAGACCTCTCCAACCCGTCTGGCCAACGTGGAAAGTGTAGGCCAAATCCTCTGACTGCTCTGGCTAATATATGGCTCTGGTAGTACAGAGAGGGTCGTGCTCCTGCAGTGGAGACTAAAAACAACCTGATGATGATGATTAGGTGAAAAAATGTACTTGTAAAAATTTGTTTTTTTGCGTTTGCTCGTAGATATTGCTGTAGTGATAAGAACTTTGCTTGTACTTATAAAGATACGTAGAAAGATACTTATTTTATCTTATCAAAAAAAACCTAAATAGGTATTAAAAAAGTATTTTGACATACTCTTAAGTAGGTACCTGTTTAGGTTTTTTTTTAAATCAAAAATAGACATCCGAATAAGCTTTACATCATCATATCAGCTTCACTAAGTCTTAATTACATTAGTAGAAAATGGAAAAAAGGGATTTAGAAATAGGACAGAGTAAATACACGTACAAAAAATTGTGACAGTTTACGACTAATTTGAAAGGTTTTGGATTTAAACTGTAAATAAGATTTTTTATTGATATTGTATAAAATAAAATTTACAAATAAAATAAAATTTACAAATAAAAAAGAGACTCCAACGCCTCGCCGCGAGGCAGGGTACCCAAAAGGCTAGCAGCATTACCCCTCTGCACCGCGATAGAAATCCTTTGTGCAAAGTAGCTGCCCGCCCTTGGATCGCCCGTGACATCGCGGAGACGCGTTGAAATCTCAGTCACAAAGGATTTTGTTTCTGGACCCCATGGACCCATCGTCTCTTAATAACTGTAAATAGATTAGTTTACACTTCCACGTTTTTATCATTTACAGGGTTCGACCTCAGTCTAAGTCTAGTCTTGTAGCGTGGCCTTTGGCTCACCAAAGATGCCAACTCAATGTAGCTGTGTGATCCTATTTTTTTTTGTTTTTTCCACCTTTATGCCCACCATCAAGCTGAAAGTAGCTTTTGGGCCTTACTACCCTGGACTGCCTGCCCCGTTAGGGACAAAAATGTGATCGTGTATTTTTATTTAAAAGAAAAGAGTTTAAAAGTATTAGAAACTATTTTATTATTGAGAAGAAACTATGGATAAGATCTAGAGAAAGAAGATGACATTATTATTTTTTACACTGGCAGTAATTTTTTTATGACGCTGCGAAACATTTACATAATTAGAATAATTAAGTATCTATTTAAATATACATGATTAATTTAAGTAATATATCAATCAGACAGAAAAAAGGCCTGCGAAGGCTGAGTTCCAGAATAAATATATATTTGACCAGGTAATATTAAGGTTTATAGTGTAATCTCAATTAAATTCCCTAAATGTTCTAGATAGCCACTACCCCACTGTCTCGTTCATTGCGATACACAGCCAAGTCCAGAGTAGAGGGGTGAACAGCGTTATATAAATCCTTACTGCCCACCTCAGTCACATATGCCTAGTGTCCATTGCTGTGGTAGTTACATTGACTCACTGGTTTATTTGGTTCATTTTGTAAACAAAGTGTAGTGTTGTGGTTCAAAATGAAGGTTTTTGTAAGTGTTTTGAGAAGTATTAAATAATTTTAAGTGTATGAGTTAGGATAAAACGGAGTATTCAATATTTAAAGAGAATATTATATTATATACAAAAAACGAGTCTATATCTTCCTGAAAGCTGAAAGGCCGGTCCATGGGCAGCGGTGATCACTTACCATCAGATGACCCGCTTGTTCGTTTGCCGTCTTGTGATAAAAAAAATATCGTTCGCAAGCTTTACATGTTATATTGTGATAACATTGTATTATGCACTTCTGGCGCGTAGGCGACCGATACTGTGTAAATGAATTTTATCGGCGTTTCTTCTAAGCAGTGGTCGTTGCGAAACGTAAAGGTAGCTTTTAAAAAAAAGAATATTAAATATAAATAAACATTATAAATATATAAGGGTGTTTATCTATATATGTATTTATCATAAAAATATAGTATCGTTGAGTTAGTATCCCATAACACAAGTTCAAAACTTAATATTTATATAGGTACAAATCGCACTGATTAAGCTAACCCCAAAGTAAGTTTTAAACTTGTGTTATGGGATACTAACTCAACGATACTATATTATGTGATAAATACATATATAGATAAACACCCTAGACCCAGGAAAATTTGAAAAAGGACATTTTTCAACTTGCCCTGGCTCGGGATCGAACCCAGAACCTCCGGATTAGCGGTCTGGCGTGTTAACCATTACGCCACGGAGGTCGTCACATTACACGTATACACTAAAATTATTGACGTATTAAAGTGCCTCCAAAGGCCTAATTACTGAATAATTTGATTCTTTGGAACTTATCTTCCATGAGCACAGAAAAAACTTAAAAAGTGCTCGTTGCACCTGCAGATAGTAAAATCCGATCAAGAGAATATGAGCTGAGTGACTCGGTGGTATGGTAGTACGCATTTACTAGCGCTTGCGCATGTTAAGCGACACCGGGCGTCGTTCGCACTTGGATGGGTGACAAGTGGCATACAAATTTTCTCGATCTCCTCCGTGCTTCGGAAGGCACGTTAAGCCGTTGTTAGTTTTGTATTGTTATCATTAGATGGCAGTCGCCAAGCTATGTCAGATGTCTTGAGGCAGCTTGAAAAATCTTACACCAGTGTTGGCCACTGACATACACGAAAAACAAACAAAAAAATAGGGGTTTTTTTGGGCGGGAAGTCAAGGGGTTCGGTTGGGGTTTGCTTTAAATTATTTTGCAAATTGATTTTAGTGGACTTTATAATATGAAATTGGTGTTGTTTGGTGTTATAAATGCTCATGCTTATGAAGCATGTTTAAAATTGTTAAAGTGGACAGTCATAGTACGGCTGTAGTGATATTTGTTTTGCGGACTGTGTGGGCGTTTTCGGGCGTCGACGTCGTCTGCCAGTCCGCCACTCAATAGTCTTTGAAAACCAGTAGACTCGTATAGATTTGTCGCTAGAAGCTCCCTTGAAGCAGTCAAAGGCCTACACCACCCTTTGATTGTAACTTGTTAGGATTAGATTAGGTTATGTTAGGAATAAAGAACAAAATTAAAGATAGGTTCTAAAGGACTTGTATCCAGAGCCGTAAATTATTTAATACAAAAAAAGAATAGGCTAAAATCTGACGAATCCTGTCAGTAGGCGATGCGGCTAATAAATTACTCCTTTGTTTGTTTGTTTTTCGTGTATGTAAGTGGCCAACACTGGTGTCAGATTTTTCACTCCTTTGATTCTTTTAGTTGATTTCCTTTTCTACTTAAAATTTTTACGAACTAAAATATTTGCTTTATTTTACAAGCTTTTATTTAATTTTAGTTTCACCTGTCTCGTTGTCTGTGTGGCCGTAATCAAATCTTGCAAGCTAATAAAATCCTATTATTTGATCGAGTTGAAACTTTAGAAATATATGTAAGTTGGGTGAAAATCCAATATTATGGTACCAATGACCTGATCTCATGATGAAGCCGGAAGGTGGCCACGGCATCTCTGTGATAAAACAACATAACCCCACCGAGTTTGGGCTTAATAATTCGTCTTAAAAAGCACTTTAAACTTTTTAGTTCATTATTTTATATTAAAATCTTTTTAAATACTTCACTTTACTACACATTAGCATATTCTCCTAATATGTCACTCAGAAGAGTATAACATTAATTACCTAGATGTTGAATAGTTACAAGTAAGTAAAGCAAACAAGTGCTAAGTTCCACAATAGAGGGGTTGTCTCCGTTATAACTCAGCTACATATTCCTAGTGACCATTGCTGTGGTAGAATATTGACTAACTGATCTTAGATTACAGGCTGCTGCCTGTAATCTAAGGCTTTCGTGAGTATTTTGAGAATAATTAATCATTAGTGTATCAGTTAGGACCAATAAAATTGATGAATACAAAATAAATTACTATTATCATGGAGTAAAGTATTTATAGTTTTTGGTTTTTGTTCTGTAATCGTCGATCATCGAAATCTCGATACTTATGTTAATGTCATATCACATATATGAGCCAAAAGTGGCCGTTTATCGCAAATGTGAAAAGAAAAGCTTCACGTTCTCACTTTAAACTGTAAACAGTTGTTCATATAATAGTTTGAAGGGTTATCTAGGGCTTACTAGAACAAATTTTTAAATAATATCTCCGTTTCCTTTCAAATAATTTATTTAAAATGGGGGCAGCACTGGACCACGGAAAAATCATGTAGTTCCTTAATCAAAAATACTCAGAATTCTGATGACATAATTTTCTTTCAATTGAGTGAAACAAACACATAACAAAAAATAAGTATAGGACGAGGAGGAGGATGGAAATAAGTTCAATCCCTCAGAAGAAGGATTTTATAAACACAGTGAAGTGTTGTGGTTTTCAAGCAGAATAGCTTTTGCTCATTACTACTATTTTAAAGGTCCTGTAGAAAATATTAGTATATTTTTATTGAAATATAAACTTTACAAAATAATATATTTTTACATTACAAATTACGTAATTTATAAAATAATTAATTTATAATTTACAAAGGTATTGATTTATAAAGTGTATATTTTCATAAAAAGACATATTAAGATTGTTTACATGTATTTATACCTAACCAAATTGAGTATAGTTAAATACATTTTCTACTAATATTTTTTATTGTTTGATATTATGCTCTTCCGAATTTCTCATATTTATAAATAACATTTAGTTTGATTGACGGTAATAGACTGCCTCCGCGGTCCAGTGGTCAAGGCGTTTGCCTTGTAATCCGGAGGTCATGGGTTCAAATCCCACTGGGAAGCATACTTTGTCAAAAGTTGTTTCCAGTCGTTTAGGATATTGCAGGCTTGAATCACCTGATTATCCGAAAAGAAAGATGATTCCGTGCTTCAGAAGGCACGTAAAGCCGTTGGTCCCGAACGCCATCTAGCGTTTGTACCTATCCTAGGATTGGTTCTGGTCTACCCTTTGGGTTGCGGAGGTCAAACGACAGTCGCTCTGTGTAAAAAACCAGTAACCTCGTCAAATCGCCTAGGTTAGGTAGCGGACCCCGGGCTCTGAAGCGTAACCGCTGACGACGCAACCGGGAATACGCTCGGATGATGATGAAACTAAATAATATTTGTCAAAAATAATTGGAATCTTCACACCACAATATAATATTTAGTGGTGGAAACGAATGGACTATTTCTTCTCTTCTTGAGCATGTCCTAAGGTGTGACTAAATAACCACGCACAAATATCTCAGGTTACAACTGCATTCCCAAGGAAGGTTCCTAAAATGAATTCCCAAGGAGGGTCAATCAGGCGGCTGATGGACCTACAGCCATCGTTTTAATAGCAAGTAGGCTTTTCCTTCTCTCTACTTACCCTTGGTAAAGGCGCCATTGTCGTTTTAATTTTTTACCAAATTTATTTTATTTAAATTTCTTGAAAATGTGAAAAGAAATGTACTGTTAACAAATAATTATAAAAAGATATTAGAATTTTTCAAATTTCCAAGAAATTAGAAATAAAATTGTTTGGTTAAAAATTAAAACGACAATGGCGCCTTTACCAAGGGTAAGTAAAGATTAGTAATTATATTATCTTTTGTAGAGAAGGAAAAGCCTACTTGTTATTAAAACGATCAGTAATTAAATAATCTAATTAAGTAGTTATATCATGCCACCTTGCACAATTATTAGTATATTTTGTATTTATTACGAGTAACCAGATTTATTTTGCGTGATTTTTTTTATTGATCAAGGGGATGGGTGAGGATCTGAATTATGTCAATAATTACAACGGGGATGCGGCTACAACCCATTACTATTTTGATTCCCCTTTTCCCATCTTCACACGCGACCCTGATCTCTGTCGGGTAGACGGTGTTAGGGATAAAGACGTGATATACTCGTAAATATATTTTTTATGCAAAACTGATGATTTTTTTATTTTATTTACCGTCAGTCATCACGGTACTGACTACCGCATCTGCAGTCAGCGTTATAACTTACTCTGGTCTTTTTACAACATCTATATACTATTATATAATACAATAGAGAGCTTGGCGCAGGTCCCTCTTAAAGGTTTGTATACTTAGACCTGTCATAATTTAGGTACATTGGTACATACTAAATTTACAAATTGACATTATTTTAAATTTCGTAATTCTTATAATTCAATTTAATTATGACATAATAAACAATGTAATCTCTGTTTTTTAAGTAATTTTAAGTTTTTAGTTTGTTAGTTGACGTCTTTGGAGAAAACGTGCAGTGCAGTTTGTTGCCGCTTCTTCTGCACTTGCGCCTAGGAAGCGGCGTAAACTTAGCTTTAAGTAACGATTTGACGTCAACATTTGTGCAAAACAAAACAAAGTGACTATTATTAAGAGATATTATAAATATCCTATGATAATAAAGATATTTTGAATTTGAAATTTGAATTTGAATAAAAAACCCTTTATTGCACAAAAAGATAAATACAGAACATAACTATCTTAAGAACTAGGAAATGTGCAAAAATCAAACAAATAGTAAAAAAATAAAAAAGTTATGGGAAATAGGGTTTATTGGTCGAATGCCATGAGTCCAAATATGAAAAATGTAACCAGAAATGGAATATTTCTGTGTGACTTTAAAGGGATTGTATTTGTACCTACTACGCGAACTCATTAATGCAGCACGATACAATATCTTTCCAAGGTAAGATAACTTATAAATTAACACAGTTTACAATTTGAAAAATCCAATTTTCGTGTAACGATGTGACTTGCCACATGTCACTTCGATCGCTATCTCATTTACTCTTGTGAGTCCCGTTATCGTATTGTTTGTTGTTGGCTGTGGTAATCTTTTTACACAGTAAAAAAATATAGAGTCTATGGTTTGCGACTGTATAACCGAGGTAAAAAGACAAAACACCAAATCAATATCCTAAATGACAAGAATAACATAGTCACCTTCTCACTCCAGTCACGATCAAAATTTCGTTTGCTAACCTCTTGCATGTGAAGCAGGCGATGCAGTCATAGCACGTAACTAGTAAAAGTACTCGTGTTTTGGAAGCATTGTCTTCCGATAATGTATGCGGAGTTGTAGTGATATTATTTTTCATGCATTCATACTTTCGATTGCCTAATAGGGCTTTATAGATACGGAATAGTCGTGTATTTCGCTAAAACTAAATGAAATAATTCTATTTATATATAGTTTACGATGAAAAAGGAAAATTATTTCTGATTCACAACTGAACTTAACCAGATAACTATTTTCCGCGTTCGATATCTCATCATCATCATCGTCAGGTCTTTTTTAGTCTCCACTGCAGGAGCACGCCCCTTTCTGTACTACAAGTACTGGTATTTATTAGGTGGTACTACCAGAGCAGTCAGAGGATTTGGCCTACACTCTCCACGCTGGCCAGACGAGTTGGACAGGTCTATTAGATTTTTTTTGTATCGTATAAAAATATTTATGCTAAGTGACTCCCCCACCTTTACCGAACTTACTGTTAACAAATTACTTTTAAAATTACTGATTATTTTAAAAACGATAAATTATAAATCCAAATTTTTTTTTGGCAAATCTAAACTTAAACTTTCGTTCTCTCTTTTTCAGATCTTCACCCTATTCCTGACAGCATCAGTTCTCGCAGAACCTAGCAAAGTAATCCAGAAACGAAGTGGCCTCGTCGGACACTACGCCAGCGCTCCCTTACTTGGTCATGGTATAGCCTTAGGCCACGGGCTAGGCCATGGTGCAGGACTGGGCTTAGGGCATGCACTGGGGTACAGTTCTGGCTTGGGTTTAGGCCCTGGCGCGATAGTTGGTGCTGATGTCCATACAACAGTGACAAAACATGTCGGTGTACCCGTACCTGCGCCGTACCCTGTCGCCGTGGATAGGCCAGTCCCGTATCCTGTGAAGGTAAGAAAAATATTGTATTACCAATTTTTATAACACTGGTTTCCAAACAAAATATCATCATTGTTATACAAGTAGCGAAGTAGCATAGTTACTCGAAAAATTTTGCCATAAGTAGATTATTCTGAAAACTTTGGATTTGAACACTGATACTGACACTGACACTGGTGAAAAACAAACTCCTGTTTTCACTATTGACTGGTCAAAATAAATACACTGAGGACAATGGAAGCAGAAAAGTCTCAAATCACATGAATTAAAGTTTAAGTAATATATATATTGCAGATATTTAACAGATTGTCAACTGACTTTCCAGGTTGCAGTCCCAGTGCCAGTTGACCGCCCGTACCCCGTCCATGTACCCAGACCGTACCCAGTCGCTGTAGACAGGCCTGTAGCTGTACCCGTAGACAGACCTGTACCTGTACCTGTGCCACATGCTGTACCCGTCCCCGTTATTAAGCAGGTAAGTCCTGATTATTCATATTACCTACAATATAAGTGTAAGGCATTGACTAATCGTTACTTTTAATCTAATATACAAAGTACCCAAGAACGAAAATATCTGGGATAAGTCTTGCAGGCTCCATAAACGAGTAAATAATAAGAAGCTATAAAAATAAAGAAATAAAGAGGCTAAACAATTTCTTTTCTCTTCACAAATTTTTATTCTTATTCTATGCAAAAACTGTGACTTCTAATGCTTAATGTAGAGCTACCAGAAATAAGACATGTTAACCTGTATTTTCAATCAGATGCAATGTTTATGACCCTTATGAGATGTGTAAGTCGCCCCTTTTGCTTGCTGTTACTTTTTTTGAAATGATAAATGTTCCAAGTTGCACATTTTGCAAATATTTTAAGCGAATCCTAACTCATTTTCAGGTCGGCGTACCCGTACCGCAGCCGTATCCTGTAGCTGTACCCAAGCCAGTCGCCGTGCCTGTACCCGCGCCGGTCGCAGTCCCCGTGGTCAAATCTGTCGTAGCCGGCCCTGCATTACATGAGGGTATCTCGTTCGGCCATGGCTTCGGACCCAGTCTGGGCCATATTGGTCTCGGCCACAGCTACGGCCATGGCTATGGCCACAGCTACGGCCATGGAATTGGTCTTTCCCACGGCCTCTCCGGTCATGGCAAAATATGGTAAACCTAAATTATTTTACATTCGTTTAGTATTAAATCTTGGAAGGTTTATGCCATATGCGAATATTTTCGCCTTACTGTAGCTGACGTAAAACCCTAAGAAATATATGGGTTGAAATTAGAGTTGTTATGGTCTTGCCTTCAGTCTTTATAGAGCTGTTAGTAAAGTCCGTTAAATGGCATACATAAACTGCTAACAGTTAAAGTTTAGCTCTATCTATCGCACCATGGACTTGTGCTATCTCAGACTTAATCACAAAATCCCAAGTGGCGAAAGCTGTCGATAGCCTTGGATAAACATTGTTGCTAGTGCCATACTGCTCGCTCATTGCAATTTAAGAATTCGCAATTTAATAAATCTTATAATAAATTTAAATACATTCATCGTCTAATACTAAACGAATGTTTTTAAACGAGACGTGTAAAATATGAAGGCATTTTCATAAGGGCTTTTATACATAGTCAAACGAAATGTACGAATATAATATGTGATGTAGCTTTAGTTAGATATAGGGTGTGTGACAGTCTTCTGCATTTTGGAAATAAGTAATTGTGGGATGTGCAATTATAATACAGTTTATTCATTTTCATTTGAGTAGCAAAGTTTGGCCAACGTTTTTTTTTATCACTAATTTATATTCATTACACTTAATATGACTGAAAACATTATACGATATATTATTTTTTTGTTATATTTAGTTATCTATCTACTTATTTAACTGTAGAAATCAAATGTGGATATATATTTATCACTCAGATAAAAATTTTCAGATATCTTTTAGACAAAAATTTAAGTAAGTATGTATAAAATGTCAGTATTTTGAATTTCACTTGATCTCTTTCAAATTTACGTGTGGAGGGAGAGAGGTGTCAAGTTTGTATGTAGCTGGACTTTTGTATATAGATATTTCTGCTTAGTTGTAAGAGCATCGACAAATAAGAGTTTATTTCGACCGCAGTCGACTAAAAACTATTGAACGACCGACATTTTGTAATAAAATATATAATGAAGTATTCCCTAAGTTTTATTTCCCACCTTTGGCCAACACCAAGGCTTCCCTTAACCTTTGCACAATTACGTATTTCTATACTATCCACTTACTCGATACAAAATCTCTGCAAAATATTTACAAATATCTTCTTACATTTAAGAACCATGCTCTTGTCAGTTAAGTGCCTATTATGTCTTTAATTCGTTTTGATTTTTGATCAAAAAATCTTTTTTATTGATGTATGAATGAATACTTACCAAAGTACATATTTAAAAAATGACAATTTTGAACAGTTTGTTCTTAATACCATAATTGATGACTTAAGATTGCGGTAATATAATGGCATATATGGTAATGGCCATGATGCACACGAAAGATCATAAAGCACAGTGTTTACGTAAATCTTGCTACTTCAAATCACAGGGTTCGTAACAAGTGCACTTGGAAGCGCACACTTTATTACATTTTCTTGTTTTAAACGCACTTGGCATGAGTATAGATACTTGTGAATTTTATTAAAAATTGAAATTGTAATAGAATATCTTTGAAAGTCTTAAAACAGATAATTTTTTACTTTTAATTTTTTAGTTTAGCTAGTAACTCAGATGATAAAATAGAGTTCACCACTAAAAAAAAGTAATTTTCCAAACAACCGAATGAGTCGGAAATAAAAATTAAAGAATTTTTAGGAAGTGGGTTTTTGCAAGCCCTTATTTTCTTCAATTTACAACGTGTAAGGGAAATATATGTAAAAAATCGAACCACGGGCTATACTAGATAACTATATAGTATAATGAAATTAAAATAACAGTCAAAAAACCAAAAAAAATCGACATCCCCATACAAAGTGCCCGGGCGGCTGCACACTTTTGTATGGAAATGCCGAATTTTATTTTGGTTTTTTGAATGTTACTCGTATTTTAATTTTCTTTATCATATTTATGTACCTAACACGTTGCATAATATAATTTTCATAATGGCTCTTTAAAGGTTTTGGCGAACACGTCTTGTACTTTTTTATTTTTTTTTATTTGTAATTATTAAATGACAATGCATTTTATAAAAGAACGTCAAAATTATTATTTGTCATACAACGAATGTAGTTTTGCAGCGTATATAAATGAAGTCGGTTTGTCAAAAAATTAATAGACTTAAAGGTGCGTATTTGATTACATAATCAATAAGTATCAAACCTGACCTAAACACTGATCACACGTAGCAAGATTACTGTAACACAACGTAACACAATGGCTTTAGGATACGTGAGGAAAATTTTATATGTCTCATACGCAACACCTACTGGCCAGACGTGGTCACAGTCTTTGTTTTCACTGCAGGAGTCAAGAAAAAAATAAAGTGAATTGCAATTACTGTGCAAATAAATAATATAGTTTCGGCACTTCTAATCTAACATTATCTTTTGAAAAGGCTGAGGTTCGTTCTCACCTTTTGGGAGCGGTTTTTGCGGTTATTTCTAACTAAGGAAATTTGTCCTAGCCTATTCTTCTATTTGTTGATCTTGTTCTATTTTTTCATGTGCGATGCACATTGCAATGTTTGTTATTTTTTTCCATTAGTTACTTTCAAGTCTTCAATTATATTTTTTTGTACTTCCCTGTCAGTTTCTCTATTTTGGACTCTATCTGCTCCTTGCCATTTCCACAACGTAGTGACTTACATTATAAAAATGACCATTATTTATCTCAATTTGGATTATGACCAAAGTGTGCGGCATATGGTGGTCAAACTTGTCAGGCGTGTCACATCCTCAATAGAAAGTGGTACGGCAGCAAATGGTACGGGAACGTTGCGTAACGTCCGGTCAGGACCAAATAGGCGCAGAGCAGGATAGACATAACTTGATCGACATATTTGCTCATAATATGTTACATAATATTAGGTCGGGGAAAAAGTTTTCGCATATACCTAGTATGTATAAACTTGTAATAAAATCTCTTCGACTGTTATTTTTGTATCTGGCTGGTTTTGATGACATTAAAAAGTTTACATTTCAAAAAAGTTACACATTAGTAAAGTATTGTTTCCAGCTTTCTTTCATTTGTTTTTCTTTCTATCAAATGAATCCAATGAAGAAATACGATACATTTTAAAATTTTATCACACAAAAGGAAAAGACGCAACGCAAGCCGCAAAACTTAGAATATATAATGCTAAAAATATTGTACTGTCTGATTAGTTTGTTAAATGAAAATATGAGATTATAAAATTCATTGAACTGTGTTTCTATAAATTATGTTTCATTCAAGTAAATAGTCTTTGAAACAATAATATTAGGAATAAAAATATAAGAATTAAATATTCTATGAATAAATAATAAATAATATATATATAATAAATAATAACATTACTTACTAAATAATATAACATTTTCTGCGAATCGAAATTTTATGAAATTTCTGTCCGTGAAACAAGGGTCACCCCAAATCTTCAGCTATGTGGTAACTACTGATATGCCGATCGTGCTCCACTTTTTCAAAATGCAGGGCCAAAAAAAGAGCGAGGTGCATCATCATCATAAAATCAAAATTCCCGGATTGTGCTACTCTTACAGACACTGCATTAGGTCCATAAATCTAACAATTTATTTTCCGGTAAGATTATACCATGTAAAATGTGCTATAGGTACAGGTCATGTTTTGACATTGGAAATGTCTTTTCTTTCGTTCCAGTGTAGGCTCCGATTTCACGAAAAAGCGCGATCCCCTTATATCTCAGTGAGTTGTGAAGATATGATATTTACAAAAGGCTCAAAAGACGCGTATTCACAAGAGCTATAATGTGCAACAATAATTCAAAAGTCAAAATTAAAAAAATGTATGTCCGAAATAGTGTATAAAAATTGTTTTTCAAAATTTTTGATTCTGGCGCTCGATATTTTGGAAACGAAGAATGATATCCAATATTTGAGAAAAAATCCTCTGGAAAATTTAGTCAGCTACAATTTAAGCCTAAAACAAAGACGATCGGGTAAGGGTTAGCCCTATAGCCAAACCTTTTCGAAAAAAGTCAAAAAGTCAGAATGACTGCATTTTTTCTAATTCCGTAGATTCATTTCCTACGAGTATGTGCTCGATGGTCTGTAAGGCACCAAATCTGTGAATTGTTTTAACTAGGTATATCTTGTTCTGGGATGAGAAGTATGTGTTAGTGCAGGCAATAAGATCTACAGGCCAAATTCAAATCCAATCCGTATTGCGGTTTTGGCTTGATAACGGAACAAACGTCTATAAATCCGTATATCCATCAATCAACTCTTAAAAATTTTCACCTTTTTAATATTATTCACTAAATATGAAGAAGAAGAATATTATTCTATGCTTGTACTTCAAAAAGATTCTTTATACTTACGAAGTTATAGATTTTCTATTTTGAATGACCTACGCTACTCTACGGGCTGACTAATGACTCATGACTACGCAGTCATCGCAAAGGACACATATTGCACAAGTATCCATCGGAACGTGACTCGAACGCGGAACTGAACCTGTTACCTTTACCAAGCATTGCGCAAGGGGAAACATTCTAGATCTATTAGAGTGAGAGAAAAATGCCATGAATTTTGCGATGGTTTTTAGAAATCATTATTCAGTATCGTATCTTACATTATTTCTTTTAAGGGATAGGAAAATGTAGAGTCGCTTTATAACATGTTTTAATTTTAATACTAAGAAATGTACCTTTAAGGAATAATCAGTAATCAGCAAAATAACTGCGTAATCTTAAACTGAATTAAGTTTGAACTTATTGAAGGTCATTATTTTTAGTGCAAAAGCTACAAACTACTAGCGTTTCGGAACGACCACTCTTGGGAAGATACGCCGATAGAAAATAAAAAATACCTACCTATTACTCATTGACTACCTACCTATCTATTATTTGTGAGTGGTCCCAGTCGCCAGAAGAAAAATATTATAACTATTTACCGTGGTCCCAGTTGCGTGTAACCTCTCTATTATTTTATGTTGTAGAGACCTTTATATTTGCTAATCTGGCACTAGCGTTAAATGCTTTTGACTTTAACGATAATGAATGACGTAAGTACTTAACAATTTAGTTTGTGATTTAGTTTAATTTGTCTTAGTTTTCATTTCTTTCTTTACCAAATGAATACGCCATCTGTGAAGTGTATCACGAACGAATAAATGGATTTGGTTCGGTTGTATGTCGCTCTGCCGTTCACTGCCGCGAATAGCAGCCAATGTTATCGTAACTTAGTTTGATACTAAACCTGTGTTTAATATACCTAATGTACTCAACCAAAAACAGATGGTGGTATAACCCAATACGGGTTCCATCTGTTTTTAGTACTCTTAGTACACCCGAGCAGTGGTTCGTACATATACATATATACATACTAATGCGTATTTATCCCTAATGGGGCAGACAGGCATTTTAGGTCTTGCGGCTCTAAGCAGACAGAGCCGAGGGCTACAAGACTCAAAGGCCATTTTTAGCATGATGGTGGGCAAGGAAGTTAAAAAAGAAATCGAAATAGTGATGGGTTGCTAGCTGCATCGCCTATTAGCATGATTTGCATTTCCGCCCATTCCCTTGATCGTCTTCTTCGATCTGCGTGGGAAGAGAAGAAGTTGGTGCATTATAATGTTTATTTTCTCCCATACCAGCATGGTACGTACATATAGAAGTTCGTTTAGTACACCTGCCTGTACCTATCCTCAGAACTTTCAAAACCATCATGATTAAAAGTCACACTATGGCAACCCCGAGACACCCCGAGAGGTATAGTGGGTAAATTGAAATTTCCCTTGTAAATCCATTTCTCTCTTTCCGTTTATAAAGTGTAGAGGCAAACAGGTGTCAGATTTACGGGTTTGAAACCTTTATGATGTTGAAGCTCAAGTATTTTAAACATTTGTGGTCACTTATGCTCGTGTAAACTACTTCGGGGTTGCAAAAACTCTTCAAGGTCATAGAAATCATTCTATAAGTAAATATAATATTATAATATTGTATTAGTTCTATACCTATGAAAATGCCGTTCTTCAGTATCTACTGGCCATTTTGAACAAAAAAAGTTTTGAATGGCTTTGAAATCTAAATTCAATTTTTTTTTTAAATATTTCATTCTTTTTACAAATTTTGTCTTTTGTTTATTGATGAGCGTTTTTGGCCAATCTCGAAACAAAAACGCTTCGCTCGCTCGGTCAATCCGCTAGTTTCCAACAAGTCAAATCAGATACTTTTTTCTAAACGTCAAAACAAACATTTTCTATGAGATTTGTATGAAATATCGGACTGTGACGTCATAGTTTCTTGGAGTCAAATAGCGCTCCTAATATCCGTTTTCCTGCATTAATAAATCTAAAATCACGTTCCAAGTGGATGTGATTAATGACAAGTGACATTATTTTGTGACGTTTTATTCTTTTAACAGTACCAAATAATTTATCTTTGACCCAGGAAACTACCCAATTACCAGAAAGGTGGAAGTTAGCTACCTAACTCTTGGCAAAGTTCATTACCTACCTAACTCTATACAAGGTTCGTATGCCGGAAATCACTACTAATAAAACTTTACATATAAAATTTGCCCTATTAGATATTATCGACTTGGTGAAGTCATTACTCATTACACAAACTTTTATATCGATCGTAATCACACAAACAGTATCTAGGACGTTCGGAAAATTGGTTTAACCTAAAACCTGGTCAACTTAGGGTCGCGTAAATGATTTACGCCTGCTTGCTTAGATATTGAAGTGTCCTTGGACTTTAATTAGACTTGACTAACAGAATAGACTAACATTTAAAGGTCTTGAACCTACGTTATTTTAAACTCGTTAATGTATTCCACGTGGAAATATGCGTAGAAGTCCTTATTATCTTACATAACATATGTAGCTTGCTGGTCTAGGAGAAAAGAAAACTTAGAATGGACCAGCTGCTACTCATCCCTCGCAGAACGTAAAAGCCGATCGAAGGAATCGCCGTAAGTGTGAATCGTGTTTACAGGCGATGCTGCTAACAATCCATCACTGTTTTGATTCCTTTTTCCACCTTCTCGCCCACTATCTCGCTTAAAGTAGCCCTGCAACTCTGGGCTCTGTCTGCTTAGAGCCGCAAAACCCAAGATATACAGCAGCAAGATATACTTGGGTATATACAGCAGTTAACGCCATATGGCTAAAATGTCTCAAAGTTCAAACAGTACCCGAATGAGACTGCATCGTTGACACCGAGATATGTCTGAGGCCAAGCAGCCAAATTGGTGTACGCTCAAGGTGTTCAGATTTACATACATGGCGATATCTAAATGCACGGCGTAGCTATTCCTAATCGGCTAGGCGTAGGTAGTGTATCCAATCATCTTGTCGTCAAATAGTGTGTAAACGTCAGCACTTAGGCTAATGATGCTTAAGTACTAGGTACTAAAAGTTCTTATCGATTTTTAAAGCTGCTGATGGTATTTGACATAGTTTTAGGACAAACGGAGCATGGAGTAAATACACGATAAAATATGAGTAATAATCGTCTTGCTTGACATATAAGTAGTAAAAAATGATGACTAATCCGTCAACGCAAAACCAAGGAGCCAAAAAATGGAAGGAAAGAGCAAAGGCCTTTACTAGCACTGCGGTACATTAAAATATGGCATTTTTAAGTTTGTTAATATATAAATAGGTATTTATACATTTCTAAAATCTTTATTGTTCCACGTTTTTAAATGATGATTATAAACAATATTCATTAATATCAATCACTAGCTTTCACCCGCGGCTTCACTCGCATATCCCACGGGAACATTACATTTTTCCGGAATAAAAGGTACCCTATGTCCTTCTCTGTACTCCTAACTATGTATATGATATATAAGAGCACTGCTCAAAGTGTGCACGTTCAAACCCTTTTTGGTTCCAACTTATGATCTTTACCAGTTTTGTGAAGTTCTTACGGTTCGTCAGCTGTTTATCTTAAACACCATTCTACAGCAACACAGCTCTACCACCTTCAGTCCAAATTTGTCGCGAAGGAACTGTCTTGTCGTTAAAATTTCTCCTTTAACTACTGAATTCTCCAACCGTTTCTTCTGTTTTTCCGGTCCCTTTCTTTACAATAAACTACACGGAAAACTTAACATCTTTTCTCTTCCGAAATATTCCTGCAAATTAACTGCCTTAAATACCTGCAAACCCTAAACTACGATGATACGGAACGACTAATCCTTCCACTTAAATAACTCCTTACTTCCATACATTTATCCATTCACACACTCACACATCCATACTTTAGATATAAATAAGTATAACTTAGGTATTATTTTTATATAATAGATACAGATAAAATAATTACTTAGAAATATATGTATTATATATATGTATCTACTCTTCCCCCTTTAAATTTATACAATTAAATACATTAGTAAGCTTCTTTATGTACATTTTTTGTAATATCACTTGTATCCAGTAGTGAGAGCCCTGGAGATCTGTATCACAGGCCAAGCCTCTTGCAGACTCCAGTCTCCACCAATCGGTGATAACATCATAGCCTGGATTGTAACCTACCTTGTAATTTAGATTTTTGGAGAAAATAAATATATTTTTTATCTTTTATCTTATCTTTATCTTTATTTATAATATTAGTTAGGATTAGGATTATTACCAAAATATATTATGAAAGTACTCGTACGAGTATAATTATAAATAAATAAGTATAATTATAATCATAATTAGCAGTGGATTGGACTGGCACAGGACCGTATAGAATGACGCAAAAAAGTGAGGCCTATGCCCAACAGTGGGTTAATGTGGGCTGAAAGTAGTAGTAGTAGTAGTAAGTATAATTATTCTCAACATGTGATAACTTTGTGATTCTTTGTTAAGAGTCCCCGTACCCTAAGCAGAATCAGGCTTTCTCATACCAACGTAGTTTATACTCGTATTATTCAGATTTCGGAAAAATATTGTAATTTAAAAGTCACATATATAGGCATATAACTAGTTTTCAGAGTCAAAACATGTACTTGAAAGAGAATATAGTGTATCATATCATATTTTAGCATCAGTATGAAAAACTTCTACATCTTATATTTTCTTTCAAGTTCATATTTTACTGTTTAAAACCAGTTATATAAAAATACTGCCGAATCTGACATGTCATTTCAAAATAAAAGCTAGACTACGTTTGTATGCAACAGTCTAGGGTAAGGAAGGACTCTTAATTAATTTCAATGTTGCCTCTAAAAAAATTTGCCAATAAAATTCCTAATGTCACCGTTTCAACCTATCATCATATGAATACCTAATGAAATATGAAAAGTGCAATCGCAGCAGTGCTATCATGAACAACACGGCAGCCTGCCCCTGCATGTCATGTACTTACAGTCACGTCACCATTACCCCCAATCTGCTATCGCACAGCAAATACTATTTGTGTGGTTAGATGGCGTGCTGTCCATCGTATGTGCACAAACTAAAGAAACTAGAGAAATCACACCTACTTTATAATAGGGAATCGGACAGGTCTCACCAAAAAATCTTTATTCTAATTAGAAATAATGTTAATTAAACAAACTGACCATTCAATGAGTATTTTTGTGAAATAATAATGATTTATATTGTTGAATCAAGAAATAAAATGCTTTAATTGCAATATTCTTAATCTGTTCGCCACCTTGAACGAAACACCGATCACCGCGCGTTACGTCATTCGTTTGTAATTGTCATTTTTAACGGCTGGGTTAACCTCAAAATGTCAACCATAGATGTCAACATTACTATGTGAATTTGTGGCCTCCACTACTGCCATCCTTTTCACCACTTGATTGTTTGATGTTTACTCACAAACAGATGACGTCACGCGGCCAAGGTTACAGATGGGATTGTTTACGCGGAATTATTATGCATTCAAATTTTAAATGTAATTTATACATATTTACAGCCTTATTTAAATAAAATATTATTTTTAATGGTAATAAATAACCATTCTAATTACTTTGAAACACTTTGTGAAAAGTGGTCCGATCCCCTATTAAAGTGTACTCTACCTCGAGGATTACAAAACTTAATCGCTATATATAGATTTAAAAAAAATTGTACCTAGTGCATCCATGTCTTAGAATAACTAGTAGTTTGCCCCGAACTGTGAACTCACGAACCCCATAATTTGGCAACCCCTTGACCGATATGGCTCATGTTCTAACTTAAAAATTCTATAAGCTACATCTATACGCCTAACAAATTTCATGAAGCCCTGATGATAACTACTCGATTTATCGTCGAACAAACATACATACATACATATTCCATACTCGAATACATACAAACGCCGGATTGTTCAAGTAGACTCGGAGAACTTCGCTTGCTTCGTTCGCTCGTTCAATAAATAATTATACATGTGCATTGTTTTGTAGCGTACGAACCAAAAGTCAAGTAATATTTTTGATTGTCGCCGTAGTTAACCAGAATAGAAAATTAAACATCAAATTTTACTCATCAAGAATAATATTTAAGTATCTTGAAAAATGTCACATGGCACACCTAGCCAAGTTTTTAAAATTTTAAAATATACGTTATACATACTTAATTATACAAAAACCAAAATAAAATAAAAATGCTACTCACTTCTACACTACCACAACCACTACTAATATTTACAAATAAAAAGGCAGGGTAAAAAGCAACAGTTCCCTGCGACGTGCCCAGAAGGCTGACAGTACTTACTAAATATTGTCTCTTAAATTTTAGTCATAAGAAACTAATAATAAGAATACTTTTAAACTATCGCGTTGCATTATTATTAAATTAATGCATACGCAGCTTGAGCAGTCAAGCTGGGACCACGTTCGGTAAACCCGAACGAAACGTCAGCAAAATAAATAAAAAAAGGTACGTTTCGCGTTAATTCCCGTATGCATTAATTTAATAATAATAAGAATATCAGAGAATAATTTCTTCCACAAACAAAACGAAATAATACAACTCCCTATCCCAAGAGCATAGTTGATGAAGAGCTGTCATTCTATAATTTGTGTCATGGGGTTTGGTATGGGCAGTCGATAATGCATGAATTTTTAATGGTCATCGATCGTATTCGTGACCCATATAAAAAGTTTCAATTATGTGTTAGGGTTCTATGGGTTAAATACTAATCTAGGTCTTTGCTTAGGTTGTTAGTAAAACCTGTACTTAGCCGTTGGTGTTTTTCTGTCTGACATTTATTTTTTATTGTTTAAATCAGTTTGCATTTTATCAATAGTTACGATCAACACTATTAATGACTTTTAGGTACTACCTAACTCAGCTTTTTTCAATGATGTTGAAACTCGTTCGTTGTATATTCTGGAAATTTTAAACCTTAGATCCAAGGGTCAAAAGACCCAATGCCTCATTCGTCGTGATAGCGAGTGTCTAGGTGAAAAATGAAGATACATAGTAATGGATTGTAAGCCGCAACGCCTACTCTTGATTAGTCAAAATCCGTTCAATGAAACAGGTCGACAGATTTTCTATGGAAGTCAAAACAAACATTTTCTATGGAAGTCAAAACAAACATTTTTTTATGGAATTTAAATAGTAAATCATGTTGTAAATGGATATGATCAATGACAAAATACTCGTAGTGTCACTTGACACTATTTTGTGACGCTTAATTCTCTTATCAGTACATTTGTGGGGAGAATAATTTAAATGCTTTTCTCCCAGATTCTCATTTTACTTATGACTTGTATATAGTATAGTATAGTATAGTATAGTATAGTATAGTATAGTATAGTATAGTATAGTATAGTATAGTATAGTATAGTATAGTATAGTATAGTATAGTATAGTATAGTATAGTATAGTATAGTATAGTATAGTATAGTATAGTATAGTATAGTATAGTATAGTATAGTATAGTATAGTATAGTATAGTATAGTATAGTATAGTATAGTATAGTATAGTATAGTATAGTATAGTATAGTATAGTATAGTATAGTATAGTATAGTATAGTATAGTATAGTATAGTATAGTATAGTATAGTATAGTATAGTATAGTATAGTATAGTATAGTATAGTATAGTATAGTATAGTATAGTATAGTATAGTATAGTATAGTATACAGGGGTTAACAAAATAATCTGAAACTGTTGTAAGGGTGAATTCAATCCGTGATATTGAACAATTTTTGCCAAGGAACATAAAAAGAAAAACAAAAATGAAAATTTGACCTTGGATCAGCTGATTCGAGTTTCTATGGAAAGCTTAATTTATATTTTCATATTTCAATATATGTTTCTTGGGGAAAGTTATTCAGTATCATGGACTGAAGTATAAGTCAGTAGAAACGGTTTTATGATTTAATAACGTAACTTACTTATTATATATAATATATACTTAGTGGTACAACTTATAGGAGGATTTATTTTTAAAATACTTTTTAGGTATATTTATTTTTAAGTTACGTTATATAATATATACTTAATATATAACTTAAATATAAATATTTTAAAATCCTTTTCCGTTATCCGTTAATTTTTATCTAAGAAAGATAATGAATATACTCAATACTCAATACTTTATTGCTCCTTAAATTACATGCAGATAACATATACATATACAGTGTTGTATGAGAGGAGGAATCTCGTCATAGTTATTCATAATTTTAATTCTTATTTATTTACAATTACAATTTTATATATTAGATTATTACGCATATTATTGATTTATTTTTTAATTTTATTTCTATGTCAAGTAGCGACATATTTTTTTCTAAAACCATAACCACTTACACGGTAACTGGGACACTCGAAGGTGGAACCTGAGCCGGCAAAAAACTAATTGATACACTTTACTTAAACTCAGGCGTGTTATAATTTTAAATGAGATGAATAAGTATGGATGTAGAGCTCTAATTAAAACATGGATAAATCAGTAATTTAGATACAATAATGTACTTACATATCCGACGGCTCAATGGAAAGCCTCAATCAGAATCATTAGAAACAATCTGAAGGGAATTTGGAAATTTAATTTGAAAGGGCATTTGTCCTTCGGCACTAATTTGCGCAGTGGGTGACATTATGTTCATAACAAGTTACTCGTATTATGGAAGTGTTTTTACAAACATTATCTTTGCGCAAAACGGCTCACGAAATTTCTATTAGATAATCTTTATTGGCCACAATGGTACAGAAGATAGATGCTACTGGGTTCTGTACCAGTCAACCTTTTGGAAAAACAATAACTAATTAATTTGCGATAGGCGCTTATAGATGATTCATGACATCCAGGGCCTAACAATGAAACTGGAAAACTAACTTATATAATGGACGAACATATTTGTTCGGCAATGCTTACACCTAATTATAATAATATTGGTAAGTACAGGGCAAAAATATGTAAGCATAAACGATTTTATTTTTCGACCATTGCATACTGTCCCTGCAAATAATATATTTTCCAAAATGTAGTAGGTAGGTACTTTTTATTATATCAAAGGTAACGAGGTGGTTTAGTAGTATTACGGAAACAATAAACTTAAATAAGACAGTTAAATACTGCTGGCTGGAAAATACATAGTAGAAATGTCAATTCGCAATGTATGTGTCCGGCATAGGTATAGATTAGATATAAAGGTACAAGATACATATAGCGTAATTTTTTTTTTGATTATAATTATATTAAACATAAGGCAGTCAACAATAAGTACTATTAATTATTTAATCTAAATTATAACTAGATAAAAATAATTAAAACTAACTAAAAACTAGAGCTTAAAAACTAAATATATTATTTAAAATAAAATATTTAAAAATATTTTTATAAATAAAAAATATCGTTGAGTTCAATGCTCTGCGGTAGGGTGCCCAAAACGCTGGCTGCATTGCCACGTTGGATGGCAATGCTTACTCGTTGAGCGAAGTATTTGCCAGCCCTTTGGTCACCTGACACCTCGACCAGCATTTTATTTAAAATCTTAAAAAATTTATGGGCCGATGGCCCCGACAGACCCATCGTCTTGACCCCAAACGGCTCAAATATGAAGCCGTTCCCTAGGCATTCATATTTGCGCCGTTTTAGGGTCTCAGCAGTGGCTACAGCAGCGCCAGCCTTCGAGCTTGTACCGCAAAGATGGGTTGCCGCCAGTGTGTCGACACACGTAGCATCCCACACCAACGGCCTTCCCAACTTCTACGGCACAAGTGTCATACCATCCGGTCTCTTGCCATCATCGCGGGCCAAACCATTTGGTTCTAAAATGTTTGAGAACCCAATGGTGACAAGAGTACGGTGTATGATATTATTCAAATTGGCATGGCGGGTCATCCGGCCGGCGCTTCTGGTACATGAGAGCCCGTGGTGGCCAAACTAATCGACGGTATCACCGCAGAGGCAATGATGGGGAACGTTTGTCTTAGCCCCTAATCGGAGGGATGTCGCTAAGCGAAAGGTGTTATCGTCTAGGAATGTTTCAATATTCCAGGATGGCAGGGCCCGCAACCACAAACCAGACTCCCACTCAGCAGTGGCAAGGAGACGAGCACGCTCTACAGAGTTGTAATCAGAAGATTTAAGTAAATTACTCTGTACAAATTTGCAAAACGGCTCGTCCCACTGTCTCTGCGAGGAAGGGTAGTCAGGGAATTTGGAATTTGGGCATATCTCTGACCATGCAGTTTTGGCCTCCGTTGCATAGGATATTTCCGATGTGGGCTGTTGTATTATCTTATTAAATAGTTTTTGAACACTATGAACGGAAGACAAAAAGGCAGGCAGGGCAACACTGGAAATTTTGCGGATTCCTAGTCCTCCTAACCTAACTGGCAAGGAGGCTTAGTTCCAAACACGCTGGTTATTTAAATCGATATTCAGAATGCTGGACAATGAATTTTGGATTATGCCGTCTAATTTTGAGAGTAGGTCCGGATATTTCCAGAGATGGCTGCATCGTAGGTTGTAGGTAAAATTGGGGACAAAAAGGCAGTGTTTTAATATAGTAGATGCGAAATGAGAATGTAAATTCGAAAGGCGTTGTGCTGCTATTTGGAATTTTAGAATTTTGGCTTCGATTAAATTCGGAAAAGATTCATCAGCAAGAAGCAAGTGCGTTAAATTGAGAAATCGTTTTAATCTTAAATACAATAAACAGCATATCATTGTCTATAAAAAGCTCACATTTGGAAAAGTTTAAATTTAGCCCGATAGACTCAAGATCCGTTTTAGTTGTACCTAAATCTGCCAAAACAATAGGGGCATTACCTCCTAGAGTCCCGTCGTCTAAATAAAATACATTAAATTTAGAATTTATTTTTTCAATTATCGGGTGGATTGCAAGGCTGAAAATAACCGGACCCAAGGGGTCGCCTTGCTGACATCCTACTTCTGAGGACAGAAGATTATTCTGATACATTAATTTAGAATTTTGGCTGTAACATTGCCAGAGAAAATTATAAATGGAAGGAATTTTGTTTTGTACCTCTGTCAGCATGGCACCCTAAGAACCCCCCTTTTTATGTACATGTTTACACAATAATGTATGGAATCCATACATTATTATTAGGATTATTTTCAGCCCATACAGTTGTATGGGCTGAAAATAATCACCAACCAAGGGTGGTTGCGACAGCTCTACAGCATATTTTTGCCGTAAGTCTGCGGTAGGTGGTGCCTACGGCAATAGGTCTGATGCTACCGTCCTTTTTTTTAAGGGCGCAAAGGTTTGCACCATATAAAGTATCAATAACTGTAGAATTGACCCTACCCAACAGCATGAGGTTTACTAAGGCCGTCAGGTCTTGCAGAAGTGTCCCATTAGCATGGTTACTGTTGCCGCTTAAAAAATCTTTAAGGTGTTGTGGGGATAATTCGTCTAAACCGCCAGCTGATCCACTCCTGAAAGACATGACAGCTCTATATACATCCTCCACTGTGGCTTTAAGAGCTGTCACAGTGCTATTGGGTGGGTCAGGGAAGTTTGGGTTCCGTCGCTGAAGGTGGGTGTTTTTCCTGAAGGGCAGCAAGGGTGTCTGGGTTATTGGGTGCGACCGCGTCGTCCGAGAACAACATTCTGGCGACTCCTTTAACATCGCCTTCGCTAATTTTAGACTCTACAAGTTGTTAAATGTTTCTATTATTTGATTTAGAAGTCGAATGTGGCCTAAATATATCTAATTGGGGATTAGTACATTTTTGTTTGATTTTAGTCGTTAAATTTTGACTTTCAGATATATTTTTTTGGTTAACATGTAGAGTTCTAAATGGAAAGGTCAACAAGTGCTCCTAAGCCTGAGGGGTGTTGTCCTGCACTGTTTTACGCATTATAAGTGACAGTGTAATGTTAAATGTAACAAGAAATTAATTGTTTACACGTACGTATATTTATTTGGATTATTTCCTTTTGTTGTATCACAATTCACAAATAGTTGCAGCTGCAGCACAATATCATCTTTCTAAGGTAAGACTTATAACTTAACACAGTTTAGAATACAGGTCGCCTTTTCAACCTATTTTGACGAAAATTGGCACAAGTTCCTTGATTTATTCAATTTTTTTTGTCGATCTCTATTTTTGACTAGGGGAAAAATTGAAGGAAAATGGTGGAAGTTTACTGTAGCGTTATTTATAGACGAATTTCAATAAGATTTGAGGAGCACAGTAACGATTTCATTCTATACAAGATGTTGTGAAAAACGAAGAGTGGATGGAGAGGGGGGGGGGGAGAAACAGGAGAAGTTTGCTGTAGCGTTATATATGGAAGGATTTAATTTGTATTTTTTTTTTAATATATGTTTTCATACTTGTATACCAATATAGTATATATACTTGTATATAAAGACGAACCCGGAGACACCTGATCCAACCTCCTAGGACCAAGGAATCGCTAAAAGTTTTACCCCTATTTTGCCCAAAACTCTACATAGGTAAGCCTATTGGAAAATTCAAGCACCTAAAATTCAATTCAAAATTGGACTTTCTTCGTTAATTTTGTTGCGCAAATTACTTTTTGGATTAGTGTTTGCATTATAATAAAGCATAAATGCATTTGCTAAGCCAAGGGAAAGGGGAAAGTATCAATTATTGCATGGTTATAAAAGCTCGCGAGGTCTACTGTTCTCACAGAACCATTAGTTTATAATTATTTATTTAATTATTTATATTAAATATAAAGTTTTATTTTTTGTTTTTCGTGTCTAGAAAGTACCTTACACTGGTGTTATTTTTTGAACTACAAAATCATCTGACCAAGTTTGACGACTACCATCTAAAGATGACAGCCGGGCGGGACCAATCGCTTAAGTGGCTCGAAACAATTAAAGAAGGTTGTTACCTAAATTTTACCTAATTCTTAACAGTTGGTCTACTAAGACGCAACAGGAAACTTCATGTCTCGTCATGAAGTCGTAATAAAAATGTAAATAGACGTACTTCTATCAACCCACGGGCTTTGCGAGGCGATAAACGTCTCAATTAACGAGATTTCTTGAAATTCAAGGAATGCAAAGAAGCGCATAAAAAGCCCATGTCAGCAGAGTATTTAGTAATGGCTTAGTTAACCCGTTCCGCTAAGTTTATTTTTCCTTCTCGTGCAGCTCACAAATGCTTCGTATTAAAAGATAAAAATCATAAAATATTATATAAATATTGACCGATTTGCTGTATATCGTAATATGCACCCTAACAACCTTTTCTCTACTAGTGTATCAAATTGGTTTCATAGCTACATATTCAATTCACAAATAAATAAAGAACAGAAGCTGTTACTTATTACAAAACGAATAATAGTATATCATTGAAGATGATTCATCCGTTCAGGGTTTCGCTTACAATTATCAAAAATAATAAACGAAAAGTAATTTTTAATAAGCACTAAAATAATAACTACTTATAGGTAAGCGAGTACATGTTTTATTTTTCACTATCACATATGTAATCATTATCTTTTTTCCACTTTTTTGTACTAACTTGTATTTTTTAAACGGCTTAAAAAAAGGAGGAGGTTATCAATTCAATGCGTATGTTTTTTTAAAATTATTTTTCGTATATTTGTTACGCGATATCTTCGCCAATTGTGAACCGATTTCGATTAGTCTTTTTTATTTGAAAGCCTTTACTACTTAGTTAGTTCCATATTTATTTGATGAAGATATGATGAATAACTTTGGGAAGAAATTCCGCAAATAAAATGAAGTCGGTAATTTTTCTTATTTTGATAATAAAAATATTATGTATCTGAACAATTAATACTAAATGATTACATTATCAAAATCAATGGCTAAAATGTTAACCTTCGGATTCATAAAAAAAAAATCAGTTTAGTATATTTTGTTACAGGGAAAAACACATTCCATGTCGGATCTGTATGTTTTGCATTTGCGTACGAGTTGTCTCGAGCGCGCCTAAAATTAAATCGGCATAGGATGCTTGTGCCGACATGCGACTTATTTTGAATTTCCATCTAAGTATATAAGCTAGTGGGCCCATTAATTGGCCACACTAGATCCTTATCCTTACTTCGATAGCAGCGGCAGAAACCATGCGGTCTCTTGTAAGTTGTGACATAAATTATATATTTTTATATTTTAATTATAAATATCTGTAAAAAATATAGGTACTGGTGAGTCATCGATGTTTCCTAAATATAAGAAATGTGGTGTATTGTCAATGTTTATCTGGCTCTAGTAGTATTTACAGTCAGTCTACCTCTCTCTCTCTTGGGAAGTCTATCCAAGTAGAGTCTATGTTGGGGATTAAATATGAGTTAGGTAAAGATTTTATTTAGTATTTTTGCTGAAACTTACATTCGATAATTGTTTATTTTAGTGGGTCAAAAAAACTATTTGGTACTGTTAATATAATAAAACGTCACAAAATAATGCCCCTTGTCATGGATCACATCCACTTTGATTTTAGATTTATTAATGCAGAAAAACGGATATTAAGAGCGCTATTTGACTCCAAGGAACTATAACGTCATAAATCGATATTTCATACAAATCCCATAGAAAATTAGTATAAAATAAAACGGGATAGGTATTTATCGTGATTATTATTATTGTTGAGTTTTCGATATTTCGTTTTATTTCATACTAATGTTGACAACCGTGAAAGTTAAAAAAAACAACCATAGAAAATGTTTGTTTTTGACGTTAAGAAAAAAGTATTTAATTTGACTTGTTGTGAAATAGCGTATTTTCTGGCTTGTGACTTAGATGTTACACAGTTTTAGTGCCCACATAAGACTTGTACCTATAAAGTAAAACCACTTAGTGTAGTTTATAATACTCGTAGCCAAAGTTTTTTTTTTATGCATGCATGACTATCATTCAAGAGGAGATGTTCTGCACTATAATGAAATTTACATTAAAATCACAATATTACTTTCTGTTCTTTTTTATTTCGGTAAAGACAATAAGTCATGGTGGTAGATTTCAATGATAGATAGATACGAAGCTAATTAAAAGTGTAAATATTTCAGATTTTATTGGCACTATTATCCCTGGCCGCAGCCAAACCAAAGCCCGGCGGCCTGTACGACTCATGGGGCGGCCCTGCGGTATGTACTCATTTACTTATAGTAAGAGATATATTGTACCATTACCTTGGTAACCGACACTTTTCCCTTTCCCCTGGCTTAGCAAGGCCATATACTCGTATGCTTTCATCATCATCATCAGGTCTTTTATAGTCTCCACTGCAGGAGCCTGACCTATGCTTTATTATAATGCAAAAACAAGACCAAAAAGTAATTTGCGCAACAATATTAACAAGGAAAGTCCAATTTTTAATCGAATTTTAGGTGTAACGCAACAACTTCCCCTATTTTTCCCCTTCACTCCCTTTTTTGGAATTTATTTGACAACATCTTGTATAAAATAAAGTCCTTAGTGTGCTTCTTAAATTTGATTGAAATCCGTGTTTATTAACGCTAGAAAAGTTTCAATCTTTTACCCCTATTTTCCTCCCAATCAAAAATCGCGATCGACTAAGAAAAAAAATCAAGGAGCTTGTTTGTCAATTTTAGTCAAAATCGGTTGAAAAATGCGACCTGTAGGCGAGAACAGACGAGACAATCTCGAAACTGAGACTCTTAGCTCGCTCGGTCAATTATATTAAAGAAGCAACGCTATATGACTCATTCATGACTCCGGACTCCGAAGCAAACCGGGAGTACGTTAAGATGAGAGACAGACTCATAAAGAATATAATCATGTTACAATGCAGGTTTTGTTTTGTACTGACAACAACTGAAGAAAAATTTACAAACATGACTCCTAGTTTTTATTTTATTGATGTATAGAAGACTTATCAAGTATAACTTATTTCAAAACGCTTTCGATTTTTATTGCAGCTCTCTTCACTGAGCTTGGTTCATCAACCAGCGGTGGTGGCCCAGCCAGTGGTGCATGCCGCCCCCCTAGTACACGCGGCCCCGGTCGCCATAGCCAAACCCGCTGCCACTAGCTACGCCTCTTTCCAACAGGTTCGTATTATAAATATTGCCGGATTTTATAAAAAATACAGGTATTGGCAACATAACACTAACAAATAAAAACACTAATAATTTATATAATGAGATTCTACTCATTTACAGTTAGATTTTGAAAATTTTAGGTCCATGCAGATCCTTCAAAGACTTTGGCATTTTTATGATTTTTAAAGAAAAATAACTGATCTGTTTAAAATATAATTATGTTACAATGACGATAACTATAGGTACAACTATTTTATACGATTAACAACAACAACATAACAAGCGTTCGTTAAATGACGTAAGGGTTGGAAATTCATCCCCTAAAGGGGTTAAAATGAGGGTTGAAAGTTTGTATGAAACTTGGTCAATTTTGAAGTTAGAAATGTTAAAAATTACTAATGAGCTCATGGTACAAAACAAAACATTATTGTATCACTTTAAAAAAAAAACTTTGAAATGGTAAATTAGAGGATGAAAGTTTGTATGAAACTCCGTCATTAAAAAATAAATAACCACGCGGGCAACGCCGTGTGCTGCTAGTAATTAAATGTGTTAAAATCAACATACATACGAAACATACAAAAATATATTGACATTACTTAACGTGATTTCAGATCGTTCACCCCGTATCCGTGGCCCAGCCGGTAGTGCACGCTCCTGTGATATCCCAGCCCGTGTACCACCAGCCGATCGTGCAAGCGGTCGCACAACCCGTCGTGCACGCCGCGCCCGTCGTGCAAACCGTCGCGCAACCCGTCTACTCCAAATACCTCTCAGTGGGCTCTGTAGGACACGGATGGTGATGTAAATAGTAAGCATTGAGATCATGTCCGTACTGTTGTTGTGGTGCAAATAAATTATTTATTGTCAGTATTCAAAAGTTTTGTGTTTTTTTGTCTTTTCCACTAACTATACCCCAATGGTGTATCGAAAGTTACCCTGACCATTGCCCTCTATTTCATTTTGTTTTCTACTTAAACTTAAATTTTGATGAATGAAAAATTATTTTTTGAAAGACTCTATTGAAATCCTGTCTGCCCCGTAACTTGGTAGAGGTGTTGTGATAGTATGTTCTTATGTATGTATAAAAATTACATTTATAAGGCCACAACACAATACCCAAACGTATTTTTCGTGATAATATTAATACAATTCATCCAGACGTGGCACGTGATGTTTTGACATATCTCTGAGGTAGTCTATCTATGCTCTAGTCGGTGGTGTATGAATTCTCATCCATCATAATACCTAAGCAGGTAAAAATATCTACTAACTTAAGTATTTTTAGCCAAAATCGATGCCTGTTCGCTGGCCTTCTTTTAGAGTCTTTTGTGTAAGCCGCTAATTACCACTTTAAAATTAACAATGAATTTTCCTATAACATGACATAATGGTATAATATCATATTACAGAAAAATTAATTGCTCAAGCGCTGAACTGAAGGAGGATATGTACCTCCTCCAGTTTAGCTTAGCCATAACAAAGTTAAAACTTACTTTGGGGCTAGCTCAATCACTGTTATTTGTCCCTATATATTTATTTATTACAAATATTATTGTCTTTGGTATCGATTCAATCGTAAGTATAAAAAAATACACATTAGTATGGAGCACATAAAATGAACAAAACTTGAAAACAACCATCATCAATTTAGAGGAAATAGATCCGATATAGTTCAATGCTGTAACCTGTAACTGTGCGTACTGAATCAGGACGAATATTTAGGTCAAAAGCTCGTCCTGGGCCGGACAAGTAGTATCTAATTGTATTTGATTGACACCACACCTTGATTTTTATAAAAATGGTCCCTAATTCATGGCTAGCTCGGTCTACAACAACCTTCCAAAGCATTTAAAAGAATTCAAGGGACCTAAATTTGACAAAGAATTAAAGACTCTTTTGACCAATAAAAAGTATTATACATGAGCAGACTACTGAAATGATAAATTATAGGACTGACATTTTACTTTATTATTATTCATTATATAATTTTATTTTATTTTGTTGATTGACATGTATTTATATGTATCTATAGGTATTTACCTAAAACGCTGAAGAACTTTATTATAATACAGTTTAAATTAAATAAAAGCTAAATAATATATATATTTTTATAAATTAAATTAAATTGACCTATAGACAATTTAAATTTTTTTGGACGTGTTTTATTAATTTATATTTTTTGAGTTTCCTTTTGGTTAATTATTAGAATTCACAATGCCTTACAAAGGTAAAATTTGTAAAATAATAAGACCTTTGATGACAATGTTATGTGCATGTGTACCTGTTACAAATTTTTGTGAATAAATGAATATGAAATATTTCCTCATCATCACTATATTTAAGAATTATGTTCTTGTCGGAGGAGTATTTTCATGTCTCCCGATCCTCAGCCAAATGCTTGACTTCTCTATACGGCACGACTTCTGCCTTTTCTTTTTCTTCATCCATGAACGCCCTTCTTGGCCTTCCTTTTCCTCTTCTTGCCTCGATCTTTTCTTCCATGATATTTTTGATGAAATTATCGTGTCGTATAAGGTATCCAAACATCTTTATTTATGCAAGCATTTATTGATGGTAAGCAAAATTAATTGAAGCATCATAGGCATACGCTTCGTTTACATATATACTTACTTAGTACCTAATAACTAAGAACAACTAAGAAAAAAACTATCATAATAATTATCAAGTAGAATGTAAGTCGTTATTCAACCTTTTAACTGTATTCCCGATTGACATCAACTAAATACAAATGGTTAGAGTACTTAGTATCGATGTACCTATTTTTGTGAAACATAAACATCATCGTACCCAGTAGGCGTAGGTGAAATACATAAATTTTTAATATGTAACGGAAAGACTGTGTATTCTTGTTCTAAGATTTACCGGTTAAGTAGATAAAGGGCCTATATTTGTTACGTCAATGACACGGACGGGGCAAGTCAGTTTATAAAATGACAAAGTATCATTACGAACATAGTGATGTACCAAGGATTAAAATTGTATACCTATGAAAAATTCATACCATACATACCTATATGAGTGAGGATCGATCGATAGTGTCGTACCTATTAGTGTGGCCGTATCTGAAGGTATATATTCGACTAGCCAGGTGAAAATAACTTCAAATTAATTACTAACTTTTTAAAACAAGAATTTTTAATTTAAATTAACATTAATGTAAATTCTTATAATTTTTGGGTGTTGCAGCTGTAAGTAGACAGATCCCCAGGGTCGCAAGACGCAAAGGCCACTTTTAGCGTGATGGTGGGCAAAAAAAAGTTGAAAAAGGAATCAAAATATTGATGGGTTGCTAGCCGCATCTCCTATTTACATGATTCACACTTTCGCCAATTGTCTTAATTTTTTTTATTATGACGCAAAAAACAGCCTTCCATATTTTCAGGAAATCGTAAGATTCTAAAATATCGCGTCTATTTCTATCTCTAGTCTAATAACTCGTGCATGACCCCTTTTGTCAAGCCATAAATGTGCATTACTTTAAATTATGTCAACACTAGTCGCTTTAACTAATCGTGTTACCATGCTGTCTATTTTAAAATCTTTCGTTATAAATAGATTGCTCCTTACTAAATCAGTACTCGTACCTACTTTATTTATACCATGTTTCACCTAAAATTATATGAGTTAAAATAAAATAACTATGAAATTTATTTATTTGCTAGTCCTCGAAAGACAAAAAACAACGTTAATATTTCCGTGTTTTTTTTTCATGCTTATTTTTACATGCTTTTATTTAGCTTGCTGTATTTGTTGTTGTTTTTGTTTTTTTTGGTCTTGCAAGTTAAATTTGAGCCACACCCCGGTTAGTGATTGAGATGCAATTTTGTACGCTAACAAAATCAGATGACAATGCAAATAGATTTGATGATGGAGCCGGAAAATGGCTACAGGAATTGTAATATAATGACGCAACCCTATCGAGTTTGGGCTTATCACATTTGTCTTGAATTATTGAGCCTCACAATAAAAGCTTTTACGAAAAAAAATATTTTTTTTCGAAAATCTTATTTCCTTTTCAGGCAGATAGTAAATAAAATTACCACATATTCATATCTGCGAACATGGTAATGTGGCTCTAATACGTGATACAAAAATAGAATCGTGTAGCCACACAAGAAGAAGAGAAGAAAATACAGATGTACGTCTGTAGTGCCTACCCATGTAGACGACTCTTATATTGAGTCTACTATCTAAAACTTGCATAAACTTTTGCTAACAATCTAAATTACGGAACTCAATGAAGAATAAACTATTAGGGAACGCAGCCATACTACGTGACACATTTTAAATTTTTTTAAACCCCTCCTCCCCTTCTGTCACTATCAATAGTATATGCCTATGGGCCCCCTTCCCCTCTAGTGACACGTCGTGCTTCAAAAATATGGTTTTTACCATTATTTGCAAACTTTCTTTTAAAATAAATATTTGGCTCATATCTTTATTAAAATACGGCGCCTGTGAGTTTAAAAAACTCAGAACGCTGCGCGCTATAATTTGAATATAGCTCAAAAAAGCGTAACATTTCTCTAGAGTAAATTATCTACGTGACAAAGACCTAAGCCTCCCCATACCCTTTCTGTGAGCAAGCGCGGCATTTTGAAGATCCCCTTCCCCCTGAAAGGGTCACGTAGTATGGATGGATATGGTCCCTTACTATATGTGATCGATTTAGGTTATTTTTTTTGCTATACCATGATTGAACGTTGATAGCAAAACCTGTGAAACTCCTATGTCAAAACATAAGTCGTATTCAACCTTGAAAGAAAAAGCGAAACCTACAAAATATAAGGAACACAAAGCAAGCCAACACCATGCGTGTCATCACAGACAACATCATGCGATGAATGAAAATACAGCATAATCGTAAACTTTATCGTTTGTTGAATCGATACGTAGTACGAAGGTACAGCACTAACTATCGCGTGTCGCTCAAGACATCAGCACACCACTATCTTGTGAATCAACTGGATTGTAGGTTCACCAAGTAATATTAAAAAAATAGTATAAATGCGAAAGTTTGTGTGTTTGTTTACCAATAAAATATCACGAAATACATTCAAAACTTGGCTTACAGATGAACCATGTTTAGTTTTACAACTGATTCTGACCCAACCTAACTTAAGTTACAATAAAGTGCTTGCTAATTCCTAATCCCCAATTACGGCCAAATAGTTTTAATAGTTCCAGATTTCTCTTCACTTATTTTTGGAGAAGGAAAATTAGAATAGTGGACCCCGGCTTCGAAGCAGTGCTGCAGTGAATGTGAAGTGTGGTAAAATATGGTAGATTAAGTTCAACTTCATCAATAGAAAAAAAATACATACCTAGCTGGGAATAATTTTTCGAGCCCGAAATCGAACCACAGGTTATAACTAGATGACTATTGACTATTATTTATTTAAATATTATATTAAATTTTATTGTACCATAGTGATCTAGTAAATATAACCCGTGGTTCGATTTATAACGCTTATTATGAATGTTATTTGTAAGCGTAATAAATAAAAGGGTTTCAAATACTACATAAATGTAGTATTTGAAAACTCTCCAGCAGTGATGCCACCCTACACGCACCACCCTGTATTTCAGCAACTAGCGCGTTTCAGTAAGCTACGTGCTATGGAGCCGAACGGGTGACCGCTGTAAAATATTACCTCCCTGTATCACGAATTTTCGAATCGTAATCCGATACGGAAATCGCAATTTGAATTTTAATACCGTCATGTTGGGAATTTAAATATTTGCAAAGTATCAGGTTTTATGTAGGGTTGTTTTTTTTTTTAATAATTAAGTATGGTTTGAGGGTTTTTGGAAAAAATGCATGCTTGGTCAGGTGGTGGTGTCTATGATAATAGGGACGGGGATATCATGGGTCCAACCATACCGGGTGAGTTTCACTAACAGTTATTCAATAAATTTATTTTTTTATTCAGAAAGAAGATATTAGCAAATGAATTAAAAAAGGAAAACTAACTAAAACTATTTAATTAAAACTACTTAAAAATAAAAAAGACCTTGCAAATCGCTGCCCCGTGGTAATGTGCCCAGAAGGCTGGCAGCATTGCCACGTTGTATGGCAATGCTAATCTTTTGATCCAGATAGAGGCCAGCCCTCTGGTCATGTGTGACGTCTGTCAATTTTTGGGCGACAGTATTAAATATCTTGTGTGCTGATGGTCCCCACGGCCCCAAAGTTTCAACCCCAAACGGCTAAAATAAGTAATTCTTGACGAGGCTACTATATTTGCGCTGTTTGAAGTTTTCTGCAGCAGCTGCGGCTGTCCCTGCTTTAGACCCTGTGACTGAGAGATGAGACGGCGCCAGAGCGTCGAAACAGGTAGCGTCCCACACAAGGGGCCGTCCCAACCTCCAAGGCACAAGTCATCCCATCCGGTCTCTTGCTGTCATCCCTAACCAAGCCACTAGGTTCTAAAACGGCTGGCATGTGGATGCTAGCAAGAGCCCGGTAACACTGTCGCCACAGGAGCAGCGATGTGGTACGGTCCAAATTGGAATTGTACTAATAGTTATATTTTTTAAGCCAATAAATAAAATAAGACGGATTTTTATACTTTTGGTGGTTATTCTTGAAAGTTATAATGATCATTTGTATCTAAGAAAGTAGTTATTTTTACTATTTTCCCTATTAATTATATTTTTTCGTCGACCAACAAAATAACTAAATAACACCGCCAATTGTCCCTTTGGTACTTGAACGGATTTATACGGTTCATTCAAACTCTAGCCGAGATTTCTAAAAAGTTGAGATGATTCTTTTTACCTAATAAGGTAAAACTAGCTCTGTATCATATCATAGTGTTGAATTTTTCCAAGATTAAGTTCAAGGTAGAACCTCTAAGTCTAAACGATATATTTCCCCCTATTGTTATTGAACTTTCGTGATTTGAACACATACGTTATTTCTATAAGGGACTGAATAAACTATGTATAATGAGCATTAGGCCCAACAAATAAATAATAAAAAGATTATTTATTATACTTAAATCCTGGATACCTGTTTTTACATTTAATAGAACTTTTAAGTATAGTAATTATTTTAAGGTTTTCTTGTCGTTTGTGTTGTCCAATTTGAAGAAATCAATTAATCAAATCATTTATTTTCAACGTAATATTATCTACATTATTAAAGGTCCATAGAAAAAATACCTTATAGACTAGCATACATATAATTATAAAATATTAATTAAAAACTAAGTACGGCACACGTTGAGGCTGCGACGTGTTGCAAAATATAATATATTTGTAAGGTTTGCTTGGGCTGCAGCAATCATAAACGCGTCCAGCCCAAAAGCGCGTAATGCTCTTTGGGCAGGAGAAATCGCAACAAAAATTTGTACGTTTGTAGTCTTATAGAATTTAGTCCATAATTATTTTTTTAATAGGCATTTAGTCCACAAACACGAATTGTTTTAGGAACAGAAGCTGACAGTGCAAAAGTAACCACTCCTCCGCTTAAAAATGGGAATGACCTTAGGGAATCAGGGTATTTGATAGCGGTCGGCTCCAGAACAGCCAGGTGAGATGCAGCTACTCGTACTTACTATTTCTACATATACGTCCCCTATGGAAGACACTGATTCAATTCAATTCAATTCAAAATATCTTTATTATCATAGGATATTTATAATATCTCTTAAAGGCCCATTTACACAGTGCAAGTTTCTTCCCTGTTGCATACAATTTTATTGAAGCAATAAATAATTTGTATGGCTGACGTTCTGTTTAGACCATGCAAGTTTTCTATTGCTTCAATTTAATTGTATGCAACAGGCAAGAAACTTGCACCGTGTACATGGGCCTTAATAATAGTCACTTTGTTTTGTTTTGCACAAATGTTGACGTCAAATCGTTACTTACAGCTAAGTTTATGCCGCTTCCTAGGCGCAAGTGCAGAGAAGCGTGATCTTACAACCATGTGGTTTTTGGTAGAGTTTGTTCATTTTGAAAACTTTATTGTACACATAAACACAAAAATACATTTATAAGAGGTAACATTACAAAGGTTATTATTATTCCAGATAGGGATCTCTTCCAGTCAACATTGAATTGAAAGGAGAATTTACAACAATTTAAATACCATTTAAAATTAATAACTACGCAATTTTAATTAAAATAAATATGTTTATAATGAATAATAAAAGATAAAACTGTAAATATTCGAGTTATATTTGCAGACTTAACTCTATAATGCCAGACTCAGTGCGCTCAACTAGATGTCGAGTCTTAAAGTAAAGTACAGTACAGACGTCTAAATTCACGTAGATTGCTTCTTGCTGTTTTTTTTAGTCTCAAAAGTACTTGCGTAAGAAGAATTGGCATTTTATTAAACTCTAAGCATTAATGTTGAAGTTTTTTTTAGTAGTGATGATCATTTCTCCTAGTTATTTGTCCAAAACTTTAAGCAACCTTTTATTGATCATTTTCAGGTTCCGGAGAAGACATATGCATAGGATCCGAAATATAGTTTTGTTATTACTGCTTTTACTTCTAGTAGTCGCATTTGTAGTTGTACTAAGTTTATGTGAGTATTCACTGGTAAAAACTGTCGTGTCGTATGTTTCGTGTGTGTAGTTTTAACAGTCAGTTGGAGATTTTTCAAACTAGTTTAAGGCATCTGTCGACTGCCATCAATTGGTGACAGACAACGGCTCTATCGTACGTTTCTTTAATAGCACGGAGGTGCCCGAGATGTTATATGCCACCAAATTATGTGTCACCAATTACCAATCTAAAATACAATAAATAAATAAATAGATAAGAATAAATCACACTGATTGAGCTAGCCCCGAAGTAAGTTAAAATAATTACAGGATACTAACTCAATGTAACTATTTTATAATAAATACATATATAGATAAACACCCAAGACCCAGTACAACTTGAAAAAGGTCATTTCCCAACTTGCCCTAGCTATGGGGATCGAACTCAGAACCTCCGGATTGGCAAACAAGCGTGTTGACCATTACACCACGGAAGTCGTCTAAGACCAAAGGGTCTTCCACCCAGCGAAGGAACATATTATTATCAAGCAACCCAAGGGTTGCTTGATATGATATATTGATAATAATATGTTAATTCGCTGGGCCATCGAACTTCTCTGCATCTGTCTGCATCACTCCAGATTCTAGACTATTACGATTTTCATTTTTTTTCTTTTTTGCAATTCAAGGAATGGAATCATGGATTATTTACGAGTAATCCTACAGTAAAGGTTGTTTACAATCGTAATTCCTCTCAGGGCGGGAATAGACGTCCGGTTTGGTTCAGTCCGGTTCGGTCTGGTTATCGGAACGCATTCACTCAATACCGGTCTACAGGCCCGGTTTGACGCATTCGTATGGACAATAAAGTCGGAAACACCAGACACCGTTTCTACCTCGAAAGACTTAAAGCAACTAGATGGGACATGTAATGCATATCTACAAATATATGGCGCGAGGCCTTCTAATAATTTGATGTTGGAGACAAACCGTTTATTGTCTTTAGCAGCCTTTTTCTGGTCGAAAAAGATAATATTTGTTTGCTTTTCAGATTTAAAAAATAAACGCCACAAGCCTGTGCGGCTGTGCACCAGCAAGCAGTGTCTCCGGTCCGCAGCCAACCTTGCTATCTCGATGGACACGACAGTCCACCCATGCGATGATTTTTACCAGGTACCTTTTGCTGACTTTGATCTGACTGAGGACGGATACGCGATTCAGTGAAGTTATTTACGTATTATTCTATTTCTAGAATAATAAAATGCATTATTTAAAAGTTTTTACAAACTATAAATAAAAAAAAATACTAAAAACTAAAAAGGAAAAATTCGTCTTGCCAATACAGTCTGGTTCCCTGATTGCTATCCTACGAGGGAACCAGACCGTATCGGCTAATCCGTTAAGTAAACGAAAAAGCTATCAGTTCTTTTGTCACCAACGGTGTGTATCAATCGCGGGGAGATCTTTAAAAGTCTCCTCGCATTAGGGCCAATGGTCCCATGGTCCAAATATTTCGACAGCAAACAACACATATATACAAAGTGGAAGGGACATACCCGTAATAAATTGAACCACAGGCTTTACTAGATCACTAAAGTATAATGAAATTAAAATAAGAGTCAAAAAACAAAAAAAATCGACATTCCCATACAAATCGTCCGGGCAGACGCACACTTTTGTATGGAAATGCCGAAATTTTTTTTTGTTCTTCGGTTGTTCTTTTAATTTCATTATACTATAATGATCTAGTATAAACCGTGGTTTGATTTATTACGGGTATGTCCCTTCCACGTTGTATATTCTAAAGCGCCGTTTGGCAGCCTCAGCGCTGTTCAGCAGCCGTTATTTCTAGAATGTTTAGAAAATAAATAAATAAATACTTTATTTCCGAGTCTTTTATTAATGTTTGATGACATTGTCAAAAAATTGTTATTCTAATTAGTCTGTTATTTAGATTATCCAAAAATAATGGACCCATATTTTTCAGTTTACCCAAAAAGTAAAAACACGACTAACAAGATACAGAGCATCAAATTTCCAGAGCCGGCTTGTGACGTTACTGCTATGTAAAAATCGTACTTAACCTTTACGTGATGCTAAATTTAAATGCATCTTCATGTATCTTCTTAACTTTTGTTTCTCAGAGAAAATAAAAAATACGTGTACAAATTTCAATGGTACTACTGAGACTTTGCAATTTGATCTATTCGCATTAGTACTGTATCAATAGATCTAATGAAACTAATACGACCTTAACGGTCACAGTAGTACGATGGGAAAAAATTCAATGGTAGTAGTGAGAATGAACGTATTTTTCAATAATCTAACCGATGTGCCAAAGATATATTTTCAGTCGTCATGCCTATTGTAATTCTTTATTAAATGTTAATTTGTAGTATGTCTGCGGAAACTGGGCAAGCGAGCACCCTCGCCCCGACAGCTACTCGTCCTACGACTGGTTCCGAGACAAGCAGAGCAAGGTATACGCACTAGTGCGGGACATGCTGACCAAGAACGTCTCGGACCAGCCAAAGCCGGTACAGCAGGCAAAGGATCTGTACGCATCTTGCATGGACACAGGTAATTCCACGGGGTATCACTTTCTTATCCATCATCATCATCAGGGGTTGTTAAGAGACTTTTTTAGTCTCCACTGCAGGAGCACGACCCTCTCTACTACCATATATTTGCCAGGACAGTCAGAGGATTTGGCCTACAACCTCTACGCTGGCCGACGGGTTGGAGAGGTCTCATTGATGTATATAAGCTTTGTTTAGGTTGTGTTTCCTAAGTCGCCATCTACGACATCCACGGGCAGACTCGGAGTGATCCTATTCTACTCTGTCGGGAACCACACAGCTAACTTTCTTATCCAGGACACAGAATTAGTACCAAACAAAGGTACAGAAAGAATCACTCTTGGAGTATCTTAGTGATAGGTTAATCTATATGATTAGAGAAACATGGAAAGCAATCCACAAAATAATTAAATACAAGAGTAAGAACATAACTCCGTTGGTAGTTAACGGAGTTATGTTATCTATACTTCGCTCACTATTGAATAATTTAAAATGCAATTGAAGGCGCTCGTAATGTAAACCCGTATAATTAAAAAAAAAAATCATCTTCAATTTCTGGTCTTCTTCATCAGTTCCACTTCACCAAAACTCACTTTCTGAATGCAAATGCTTAATATCTTGACAAAAACATCAAAATCACATGTGTGCATAGAATATTAGAGATCCTCGATTTCTCGAGGATCCCATCATCAGATTTTTACCTGGTGACAATGGGACTAACTTGCATATACAGGCTGACTTTTTATCCACCTGCAAATTTTTTGGAGCAAGTTCAGTCCATAATACTGAACTACTTTCTATAACTTGCTCCAAAAAAGTAGCAGGTGGATAAAAAGTCAGCCTGTATACATACCCTTTCAAACAAAACAAGATTTTTTTAAATCGGTTCAAAAACGGAGAAGTTATGGGGGAACATACATAAAAAAAACATATGCTCCTCCTTGTTTGAAGTAGCATTTTACGGGTTTACATTACGAACATGCGATTTACGACTTAATAAGTATTTACTTTTGCAGAAAAAATAGAAAAATTGGGTCTGAAGCCTGTTTATCGTTTACTGGAATCTGTCAATTTGCCACCTTTCCCCAGTCATATCAATGCTAGTGATGAGCTTGATTTATCCACGTACACCTTCGACTGGCTGGAAACCGTAATCAGGATAAAGACGCAACTGGGTATGGACGTCTTGATAGGGTTCGACATATTCACTGACCCCAAAAACTCTTCAATCTTCAGATTAGTCATGGGATCTCCTGAAACCACTAACCCATTTCCAAGGTAACGTAAATCAAACAAAGACAAAAGTAAAAATTTTTTAAAACACATGTTAATATACTGAAACTATTAATTCAGTCTATCAATCTGAACAACTTTAAATTTATCCTTAAAAATATAGTTTCGATATAACTTGTAAAGATATTACAAGTATAACAAATTTTCATAAAACTTTATTACAGTGTTTATAAAGAAAAAAAATATAGAAAATCTACTAGCGTACCTTTCGTTAATAAACTGCCTGGAAGAAAACAATCAGACGATGAAGTTTTTATAACTTCAGATAAAGATGAATACATGAGCAAGAAAAAGCAAAAGAAAAGTGAAGACGATGACGAAGCCGAACAAATATACAAATTGTTCTACGCTGAACTAATAAAAATCTTTGCAATGGAGTCTGGAAAACTTAAGAACTCTAAGCTAAATGAAGTTGAATTAGACCAAAACATTATTATGTCTGCAAATGACTTTTACACGCTAAGCAATGATGTGTATGAGGTAAATTATACTGTCAATTTACTACCTTATCTAATGCCCTACATCTAAGCCCAACATAAATAAAATTGTTTGTATATCTATTAGAACAATTTGAGCACACGCGACTTACCATATGAAACGTGGATCAATATCTACCCATGGTGGAACGGTAGTAAATGAGTCAATTAATAACAGCAGCCATTACAATCTAAACATTTGTGGTTCACGTCTACATCAACCTAGTGCTCTTCTATAATAGGCTAATAAAATAACTAGGCTACTAAACGTAGTTTTTTTATGAAACTGACATTTATTTGAAAATAATCATAAAATACTAAAATTGATACTTACTCGTATACGACGACCTCTGTGGCGTAGTGGTTAACACGCCAGTCCGCCAATCCGGAGGTCCTGGGTTCGATCCACAGCCAGAGCAAGTTGTAAAAATGGCCTTTTTCAAATCGTCCTGGGTCTTGGGTGTTTATCATTATATTTATTTACTATAAAATATAGTATCGTTGAGTTAGTATCCCATAACACAAGTTTAAAACTTACTTTGGGGCTAGCTCAATCAATGTGATTTGCCCCTATAAATTTATTTATATACCATTGAGTAAAATATGCATATCAATATATGCATATTTTACAAATTTATAGTGATATACACACAGATGTACCTGCTATTATATGTTGTAGTGCTATGGGTAAATATTATTAATAGGTAAATTACGTTTTCTATGTTTACAGTTAGAAACAGACAATACAACTGACACAGATGATATTAGCTTTAATATACCTGAATATAGCGTTGATGAAATTCAATCACAAACAGACAAGTACGTTGAAAGTAATAACGGAACAGCTCGGCCCATCTGGAAGAGATATTTAGAAGGCATATTCAATGTTAGCGACGTCGTATTAGACTTCGAGCAAGATAAAGTCCTTGTATCTACTTTAGACATGAAGTACATGGAAATGATGGCATTGCTCGTTTCAAAGACACATCCAGCCGTGTTGGAGTTGTATATTTGGGTAAAGGTAAGTATGATATTGAGTTTTCTCTTATGTTATGTAATGAACAAAATAGTAAGCTAAACACACTAAAATCAGAAAGTTATCTCATAAGCTAGATTGATTCACCGACGTTGGTTAATGTAATTTAAGTAATCCCTCAAAAACCAGTCGCATCACAACACAGTTTTTTTCTACCGTAAAAAGTTTGAAATCACGATCCAAATGAAAAACCTAATCAAATAAAATAAGATAAGAAAGTTCTAATTTGACAAATTTTAATCTTCTGATTACACTAAATACAGACTTTACAACAGAATGATGACTGACAAATATAATGCGGCATAACAGTTAACACACAGAATCGTTCTGGTCATTTTCTGCGGAGTCGCAACCATACCTTGTCAAACTTGAACTTATTCATCGTAAAGACGTCACCTCCTTATTAACTAATATATTTGTTTTAGGTCGTGGAAGTCCTAGCAGTGCACACGACCAAAGAGTTGCGGTTACTATACTACCGGTCCTACGACAATAGACATAAGCATCACAGGGACATGTTTTTCCCGCCTCGGAGTCTGCAGTGCGCTAATGCTGCCAACGATATGTTCGGGATGGCTGTCTCTTACACCATCGTTGAGCCTAACTTCTATAACGTCACCAGACCTATGGTAAAAATAATTGAATACTTTTACAAGCTTATATTTTTGACTTTATAGCAATAAGAAGCATTTTGCATACAAAAAAACTGTTTGACTGTTACGTCTAAGTTGGGTGACAATGCAAAATTATGGTACGTTCTGATCCACCTGATACAACCTAAATAGCAACGAAGCTTCTTGATGAAAATTGCTATAATAGTATGTTTGTTTTGTTTCTTTTCTTAGGACTTTTTAATTAATATTTTTTTTATAAAATGATAAATCTTGCTATGGTTAGTTATAGATTTTCAGAGTTAATACGTTTTTATGTATTTTACGCAGCTACCTAAGTAGTTTTATATATTTTATAATTTAGAAAATCTTGAAGGAGTATCCTACAGTCAACTTTTTGCCCCTAAATCAATGATCAATTTTGGTACTTGTAGGTACTGTTGAAATTTTGCCCTTTAAATATTTCAGATAGTGAATATGATAAATGAATTAAAAGACGCGTTAGCTGACCTAGTTGAAAGCGTCAAATGGATGGACGATGACACCAAAATAGCTACTTATAGAAAAATCATTAAAATGCATGCCTTTATTGGTTTTCCAAAATGGTTTTACGAACCGGGGAAGTTGGAAGAATATTATGCAGGTATAGAAGTAAGTCGAGATGCCTACTTGGAAAATATGGTGAATATTATTCAGGTTAAAGTAAAAAAAATTCTTAACCATCTCCGAGATCCAAATTACTTTTCATGGGCCACAGATCCTACTGAAGTTAATGCATACCACACTTTTCAAGAAAACACTATAAGTAAGTACTTCTTCTTGTATAGTTACGTATCTTTTAATTACAGAAGTATAAGTTAATATATTTTTATTTATAAGATTCAAAAGAATTTAATCCAACTGTCTGATAACTGAATGACGCTTGTTGTTTTCAGCGGTGCCTATGGTAATGTTACAGTATCCGTTTTTTGATCTGGGCTTAGAGTGAGTTTACCCTTACTTCATTTAAAATCACTAATCTTTAACAATTACATGTTTACAAAATATTTTTTTATTTTTCTCAGTTCTCTAAACTATGGTTCCTTGGGCACAGTACTTGGACATGAAATAACACATGGATTTGACAATTTTGGTAGGTGTAACTTAATCTATCTCTACAATCTTAGAATTATATTGTTACAATCATAGAAATAATTTCTTCTTCAGTTTTTTAATCGACTTGAACAATGTGCGCAAGAGGATTCAATCAATTCTATGTTCTTCTTTGGCCCTGACTAGGATGAAAGACTTCCTTCACGCTTTTTATACAACAGGGTCGTTAACTACCCTTCGTATTTTTTCTTATCTGCCTATTCAGTCTCTCTAAGAGGATAAGCAACCCCGAGCGTGGTACGTACTTGGATGGGTGACCACAAGTGGTACAAAAATTTCTCGAGCTCCTCCGTGCTTCGGAAGGCACTTAAAAACCCGTTGCTCCCAGCTGTCATTGTATGGCAGTCGTCAAGCTATGTCAGATGCCTTACATACATACACGAAAAACAAACAAACTCTAAGAGGATTTGAAGTTAATACATTCTATGTTCTCCTTTGGCCCTGACCAGGATGGAAGACTTCACGCTTTTACTAAAACACGGTCGTTAACTATAATGATATATTTCGTAATTTTCTTTACCTGCCTACTTCAGGTACAAAGGGTTAATGACCGCAGTAGAGTCAATGGTTCTCTATCTCTCCCTAGCCTCTTACGATATCCATGGGAGAGAAAACGCGGTAAGTGTATGAATTTCATTCTTAGTTTTGTCTACACAGGTCGTCAGTTCGACAGAAATGGCAACTTGATCCCCTGGTGGTCGAACGATACCATCAAACACTTCATCAACATGACCCAGTGCTTCGTGGATCAGTATTCTAATTACTACGTCGCAGAGTTGGACAAACATGTAAGGATTAATAAATTAAAAATCTATATTGTGAATTTGTGACCAAAAGATGTTGTTACTGGCAGAAATTCTAAATTATAAGTATTTTTATTAACTTCAGTTTTATTCCTGTCATATAATTATTCCGTGTCATCGACCTCTTGAAGGCTTTTTTTATCTTTACTGTTCTAATGCTGGGAAAAGGTCTCTTGGGTAAACTCTTGAATGTATAAGCAACAAATAATGCCACTATTAGTAGGTAAAGTTCTTTCCAGAAAAAATTTTCAGCAATAAATTTTCACTTCGATGAAATCAATTTTTAGGTGGATGGTAACAAGACACTGGGAGAGAATATAGCTGACAACGGAGGCCTGAGGGAAGCTCTGGGGGCTCTAAAGCGTCACCTACGGAAGTACGGCCCCGAAGCAAAGTTGCCTGGCTTTGAACACATGACCTCCGAACAGCTGTTTTTTATGTCTTACGCAAATGTATGTATAATTAAATGACAGTTTCCACTGTCTAGTTTCCCTATCAAATGAACATTCAACTAGACAGTGGAAACAGTATCTCTTTTTCCACCAATACCGTTATTGACGTTAATTCACGCCGATCTCTGAACCAATTAGCAGCTGCTGTATGACGCTGCGTCATGCAATAAATACCTCCCCACCCCCTCATCATCTCATATTCCACCCTCTGAGAACCTTCCACCGGGTGGCGATCTCCCCTGGGCAGTCTGGAAGTCCATAAACAGGCTCCGGATGGGGTTGGGAGATGCCACGAGAACCGATCAAAGTGGGGTGTCTCAAACAGCAATCGATGTGACTGTAGAGCTGTTAAAACCATGGCCCACCTACTTTTACGATGCCCCAACTGCCCAACCCCTTGTATAATAGACGACCTAAATTCGGCTAATGACAGAGGAGTAAGTAAGTGTGGCCACACATTGGTCCACACTCATATAATAATATGACTCGCTAAGAAGAAGAAGAAGAGGGCATTGGCCGACAGTTGATGCTGCGTCATGCGACAGTAATTTTATATAAATTTCGTAGAGCCTGTAACGATGCTGCATGCATCATGTTCAAACCTCCTTTCTTCATCTCATCCTGTCCGTTTTTCATTCTTCATTTCATTTCAAATTCCCTTTCATTCCATTTCCAAATCATTGACTGATCCCTTGTCACTCATTCTACCATCATCTCTGAAGCTGATCACTTACTTCTCTGTATCTGTTGTAACTTAATAAATTAAATATTATTCTTTTATATGTAACAGTCAGTATCAGATAATAAAATATACAGGGTGGAATTGAAATCGTTGGCATCCTTTTAAATATCCACCATACCCATGATACAAGGTAATGTGAGCTTATTAAAACGTCAATCAAAAGTCGTCATTTTCATATTAAAGAAAACCTCTAAACATGCGTTAGACTCCTTGATAATCACCATTACTGCAATTATAAATAAAAAAAAATATCGTCATAAAACTCATGAAAAGTAAATTAATTATAATAGTATTAATTTCAGTGCGTAGTCGTAGATTCCGTAGTACCTAACATTCATTCTCTCAATCGGTCGTGAGACATATCGCCTTTCCCCACTCGACTTTAAACCTTATCCACGCAACTTAAAGTCTGTTTTGTATGCCGGCCGCCCACGCCACAGCTGGTGAGTGTACGTACCAGCGCCGGGGTCATAGCCCTCTCGCAAGCGCGACGCGCGATGTTCTGATACTTTGTTTATTTTTCTTACTTTTCGATACTTTTTAATTACTGCACTAATTGCAGTATTGTTATCGTAAAAAATATTCTTTAAGTGTTAATAAGTTAAATTAATGCCAATGATTTCAAATGCTCCCTGTATATAATCTGTGTTGTTGTCGAGTCCCTATTCTCCACTTCTCCTACTATCTTCTATGTGGAAACTCGTTTAGAGCGCCAGGACAGGTCGAGGTCCCACAAGCCTTAATTATGCGCGATGAAAATGTTTGAAATTACTCTTCTGATTGACAGTTCACAATTGTTCCTACGATCCACGCATGACAGTTCACAATTGTTCCTACGATCCATGCACATTCAACTAAATAATGAAACGAAGCAACACCATTGATTTTATATTCGTTTGAATTTAAAAATGTAGACGCAGGCTGTTGACTGTAAGAGGTCACGTTTAACATGTTGATGGGCGTGGAGATGGAAAATAAACCGGCAAGTGCGAGTCGAACTCGTACATGAAGGGTTCCGTACCACCGTACAATGTTTTAAAACACTGAAGGAACACGTTTCTTGTATGACGACCCCTTTAATTTTTAACTTTTTCTTATTTTTAGTATTTGTTGTTATAGCGGTCATAGTTATACATAATCTGTGAAAATTTCAAGTGTCTAGCTATTACGGTTCAAGAGATAGAGCCCTGTGACAGACGGACAGACGGACAGACAGCGGAGTCTCAGTAATAGGGTCCCGTTTGCACCCTTCGGGTACGGAACCCTAAGAAGGATAAAAAAGTGCCATTCCCTCGATCGGCTTCTACGATCTGCGTGGGAAGACAAGCAGCTGTTACATTCTTCCTTTTTTTTTTGTTTTTTCCCAGACCAGCGTGGGAGGTACCTCCGTGACGTAAAGATCAACAGCAACACGCTAGTCCACCAATCGGAGGCTCTAGGTTCGATCCCCAGCCAGGGCAAGTTGGAAAATTACCTTTTTCAAATTGTCCTAGGACTTGGGTTGGGTGTTTATCTATATTTGTATTTATTATAAAAATATAGTATTGTTGAGTTAATATCTCATAATACAAGTTTAAAACTTACTTTCCCTTTTTTTACTTTGGGGTTGTGTCGTTCCTTAGACTCTCATGATGAAACTGGAAGATCATAATAAAAGTTTGGTCAATTTTTTTAAAACCGTTCTTATAATTTACAGCTGTGGTGCGGAGTTTCAACGAATGACTCTTTGGAAAGCGAATTGGAAGACGAACACTCTCCTCTAAGCTTCAGAGCGCGTGGAACTCTCGAGAATAGTCAAGAGTTCGCGAGGACGTGGAACTGTCGCCCTGGCAGTCCTATGAACCCCCTCCTCAAACGATGTATTATATTCTAGAAATCTAAGGATACGTGACCGACAGAAGACAATATGGCTGTTCTTGATTTGAGGATAATATTCTGAAGCGACGAAACGATTTAGGCCCGCCGCACATTATATGATATTTTCTTTCAGAGAAAAATCTTAAAAAATGTACAAGTATGTTAATTTTGTGATGTGTAGTGTAGATACCGACGAGTTGCTATTGGAGACTATTTTTAATTGCAGCCAATCGATACTATGTATTTCAATCTGAATGAACTCATGTCAACTAAAAAGGATTAGAGAAAACAAATATTTTCAATTCATACATATTTTCACCTCATTTATAGATTTACCTCTACTTTTCTAGTCAATTTGTATTAATAAATTCGAATGCGTACAAAAAATGAGGCTGTGCTGTGCCTGCCAGCACAGCACAGCCTCATTACATTACAGGAGATAAGGATAAGACGTAAGAAGATTTCTAATGTAATGTACTTATTGTACATTCTGATGTTTACACAATGTTTCATAGAAAAAGTTGGATGATTATTGGCTTAAAATTAAAAATGAATTAGGGAAGTAAGTAGTATCATCATGTGCTAAAAGAGAAAGACTAGAGTAGGATAAGTAAGAAGCGTAGCCTACAAAAAGTGTTGGGTGCACAGACCTACCACTACTAGACTTGCAACGATATTGTTAGAAAGAGACTGTCAAATACAGTACAACGTGAGAGTGAAAGAAACGCTGATATGTTTTTTTGTCTCTATCGGCGTGGCTGATATAATCTAGCCTACTGTCAAAATCTGGGCCAAACAAACCACAAAACGATCGAAGAAAGTTGTTAATTTTAGGGATTTTATCATTTAAAAGCTAATTTAGGGTTTTATTTGAGCTTATTATAAGTTAGTAACCATAGTGTGTTCTGTGACGTGTGCAAAATATGGGTGGAGGCAACAATTAAAGATAGAAAGAGATTCACTAAAGTGGCCACGCACTATGCAGGTCTAGTAGTGGTAGGTCTGTGGTTGGGTGCCATACAAATGTAAATAAGGAAAAAAGAAAAAAAGGCTTTGGATGCCATGGATAGATAGTAGAATATACTCTTATTGTGACTATTGAAATGTAGATCTTTGTATAGAATTTTTGACAGATACGTAAATATTGTATATTTTGCTGTCTTAAGAGTCTCCTTACCCTAGGCAAAATCCGAGTTTCCCATATAAACGTAGTCTACGTTTAATTTTGAAACGACATGTCAGATTTTGGTAAAAATTTGTTACTTTAAAGGTATTGCATATATCTAGGGTTATAATTGGTTTTCACAGTCAAAATATGAACTCAAAAAAGAATATAGTGTATTATATCAATTTTGACCATCAGTATGGAAAAGTTTTACACCCTTATATTTTCTTTCAAGTTCATATTTTGACTGTGTGACTGTGACAGATATATGCAATTTCTTTAAAGTTACAAATTTTTAAAGAAATCTGATATGTCGTTTCAAAATAAAACGTAGACTACGTTTGTATGGGAAAGTCTTGGGTAAGGGGATTCTTAAACATGTTAATTACGTTTCTTTTACTATTAATAATTTATTACAAATGGATGCTAGTCATGTATTTCAGTATATCATAAACATGTTAATTGAGTTTATTATACTATTAATAATTTATTACAAATGGATGCTAGTATTTCAGATGCATGTATTTTAGTATATCATATCACAAGCTTACAGCATACTTCGATACCTTCTAGATTATTTTTTTGACAACTCAGAGAGTATATGCAATACATATAGGTTTTTTCGACAATAAACATTGTATATGTATTATTCATATTCAAAGCAACTGTAATAAGAAATAATATAAAGTGTTTAAAACTACCCATTTGGTTTTTATTTATTACTTAGTTGAAATAAGGGTGGTGTTTTGATTTTTATATCTATTTCCATTTAAATGTCGATGTACTTATGTAGAAATAATCACATTTATTCCCGTTCTCTGTTACCTAGACCTCCCTTAGCAGTGGTAAGTACATTTAAAAAAAGGTCACTAAATCGATACTGAAAAGTGGAGAATTGGACATTCAAATCTTTATCCATCGCAAATGTAAAAGTAAGTTAATTGCTCCTGCTGAGGACTAGTACCCAGTATATTTTAATTATTAACTTTAAAAAAGATTCTTCACATGAAATAATGAAAATATTAAATTAAACGTCATTTTATTTGTACAAATATCATAACAACTAAGAACAATATGTACTTGAAGTATTAAAATATCCAATTAACAAATTAAATACAATAAATACTGTAGTTTGCCAAATCTTTAATGATAAGCGATTGAGTTAGAATGACCTAAAAATGAACTGGAGAGAGAAGATCCGTACCCAGATGATAGCACGTTGGATACGGAGCCATAGGAAGGGGCAGTACTGTAGGAAGAGACCGAGCCGTAGGAAGGGACAGACCCGTAGGAGGGGACAGACCCGTAGGAGGAGACGGACCCGTAGGAAGAGACAGAACCATAGGAGGGACCAGTTGACACTGATGGAAGGTAAGAATGTGCTGGTACGGCCGCCGTTATCGCTGGTACGGCCACGGATGCCACCGCAGGTACCGCAATCTTCTTCTCTACCACCACGGGGTGCGGGACCGCTACGGGCCGGTCCACCACCACCGGCTGCGGCACCGGATACGGCCTATCTACTTGCACCGGCACCGCCACCTTCACCGGACGATCGATGTACACCGGCTGCGGCACTGGTACGGGCCGGTCAATGTAAACTGGCCGGTCTACCGGTACATGCTTTTCAACTGTTACTGGCACTGGGACTTGGACCTGCACAGGCACTTTAACAGGATATGGCACTTTCTTCTCGTAATACACGGGAACTTGTCTCGTTACTTCCACTGGGACTTTATGGATGACCGGCACAGGGCGGTCTACTGGCACAGGCACCGGTACTTGCACAGGAACGGGCACTTGCCGATCTACTGGCACCGGCACAGGGATTTGCACAGGCACTTGTACGTCTCTAGTTATCGTACGAGTGATGTAGCGTGGCACTTCTTGCCGGAGTATTACTGGGTTCGGTTCTACTGAGACCGAAGTGTGGACTGCTGGGGCGGAGGCAGCTACAGGAGCGGAAACAGCTACTGGAGCTGATACGGCTATGGGAGCAGGAGCATAGCTGGCTACTGCCGGCACCGCGGCGCCCACAGTCGCCACCGAACCTATTGATGTCACAGCTGGAGCAGATATTGCCGATCCGTATGAGCCTAAGCCTGTATGAGCCGCGTATCCAATTCCTGAATAACCCAGAGAACCTGAGTAACCTAAAGACCCATGTCCTACAGCACCATAACCCGTGCTGTAAATCCCTCGTTTCATTCCCTTTCCAGAAGATGGAGCATCTTTTATTCCCTCTTCCTTTAGTAATTCTGACAGCCTGGGCTTGTCTTCTAGGCTCTTAGTCCAAGACACGCTGGCTGTTATAAGCAGCATCTGAAATGAATGGATAACTTTGTTGAAGTATCGAAATTTATAAGCAAAGATAGAATTTGCTTCGTTGATACGTAAGCAAGTCACCAAAGTCTCATGTCACAAACACATAATTTTAACTCTACGAAGTCACAGCAAAAACTGTTGCCTGGTTAAAACGAATAAATATTATCTAGAAAGATATTATATCATACTAAACGTGAGACAGGTTAAGTACTGCAGTGTGCAGTATATCAAGTCTAGTATATCGTGGGTCAAGGTAAAGACTTCAAGTACTGCCCAGCCCACACTACAGTAGGTTACGTCCTACAGGTACTCAACTTTATAAATATGTATAGGTACAGGACGTAAAATTTACATTATGTACGATCGACATTCAACACGTCCCGATATAAAAAGTCGACAAATTGTGTGAAAATGTGGTTTTTTTCTACAGGTTTTCCAACGAGTAAAGTTGAACTGTTCATATTGTTGAATTTGATAGATTGAATTACCTGTCTAGCGAAATTAATTAATTTCTGTTTCTCCTAAAGGCTGACTGGTAGAAAATGCATAAGTCCACCTTTTGTACCATTGTAGTCAATAAAAATTTATAAATAAATTTCCCCTTCAAATAGTTACTCGTATGTGTCGACCAAAGAGCAAAACAAATTCGCTCGCAGCTCCATGAAGGCTGCCCGCGTCTACCAAATAACCAACTTTTTTTTTTTTATTTATGCAAACAGAGTAATAGTCAGACAGATCGGAAAAGTAACTTTCTTTTATCAGACGCTACTCTTAAATATCTAACATGCCTGGCTAAAGCCAGATGCCTGACCTGACAACCCCTGCTTACTCAGTCTGTCAACCTAATATGGCAAATTCTCTGCCAAGAGTCTCTGTAAGTAAGCTAGTGCTATGCAAGGCTTTTATTGAAAGCAGCGTAGTCGATCTATTTTACAGCTGATTTCCTTTCTTTTACCTCTACTGCCCAATACATTTTTAAACCGACACTAATATAATAAAATTTGTGTTGCTTTGAGGACAACTTTCACTTGGAAGATTCACAATTAAGTAAATTTTTTTACCAAAGCGTAATGAACAGATTCTTAGTAATAAGTCCGTAGATATTTTTTTCAATCTTTACCACACCTAACTGTTTTGCGTAGTGTACGTACTATAAAAATTAACACATTGGATAAAAACCTGACCAACTTTGATTAGAAGCTGGAAAAAATGCCATGTAACCAGAATGTTAGTAATGTAATGTAATTCAATAAATACACCATGTAACAAAATATGAAGGTAATAAATAAATCACGTAACGTTTCATTCCCACTCCGTTTCATTGAACATCGTAATAACAGACGCTTCATTAACTACCTGATTCATAACAGTCTAAAAAATACTTACTGTATAGCGTAATTAATATCTATACAACGTGGAAGGGACATACCCGTTATAAATCGAACTACGGTCTATACTAGATCATTATAGTATAAATAAATTAAAATAACAGCCGGAAAACAAAAAAAAATTGCCATTTTTATACAAAAGTGTGCAGCCGCCCGGGATATTTGTATGGGAATGTCGAAATTTTCGAAATTGATTTTTGACTGTTATTTTAATTTCATTATACTTTAGTGATCTAGCATAGCCCGTAGTTCGATTTATTACGGGTATGTCCCTTCCACTTTGTATGTTAATTAGGGTAAGATAAATGTGTTTGTTACGAAAGTGTTGAAGTATTGTAGATAAATAATACTATGCCTATTGAAATAATACTAAAACTACTTGAATGCTCTACGAGAATCATCTATCAGGAAAACTAAAGTGATTGGGCGAATATAGTTCAGGATTTATTGGGTTACCAGGGTTAAAAAGAAGACTACTATTTTAAGTTGATGTTTGTGTGTAATGATGGTAAATAGGTACTAGGAACTTACCTATACCTACTTTAATTAGGTATGATTGAAGTTATCGGGAAATAATTAAAAAAGAAAGTGAAGTAAGTAAATGCAGTATGTACTCGTATGGTGCTAGTATCTAGTTACAGACATGCATGATTTTTTTATAAACTAGATAACTTCATCATAAATAAATAATTCGCTCGAGTAAGAGAAATAAGGAATAATTATTTATTAATCCTTATATCGTTGGGCCCTCGATCTAATTGTAAGGTCCCTTCCATTTTATGTAATTTTTAAATTGAAATATGCCGTAAATGATAATTTTCAGTTGACAATAATTTTAAATTATTTTCAATTTAATTGTTAATTTTTCATTCCCCCGTGTGGTTCCGGGTCAAAATACGACTACTCCATCTCTTACTGTGGATGTCGTAAGAGGCGACTAAAGGACTTAAGCACAAACATCTTGTGCTACAATTGCATTCCCAAGGAGGGTTAACGTCGGGTGGCGGCCGGTTGTAAAACTTTTCGCACAAATACATTCCCAAAGAGGGTTGACGTCAGGCAAGCAGCCGAACGTAAAATTACAGCCGAATCATTTGAACTGTTTTGGCAATTTCTTCCCTACTTCGCAAGGTCTTTGGCATCCTTGGGTGACCATTGACGTGCATGTTATAAATAATGGAGAAGAAAAAGCGGGAAAGCGCACCCCGGGCTCCGAAGCAGCACAGCTGAGGATGCAACCGGGAACGCGCTTGGATGAAGAATAATTTTAAATTAAATATTGTCACTAGGGTCGTGCTCCTGCAGTGGAGACTAAAAATAAACGGGCAAGTGCGAGTCGGACTCGTACATGAAGGGTTCCGTACCTCCGTACAATGTTTTAAAACGCTAAAAAAATACGTTTCTTGTATGACGACCCCCTTTAATTTTTAGTTTTATTTTATTTTTAGTATTTGTTGTTATAGCGGCCGTAATAGTACATAATTTGTTAAAATTTCAAGTATCTAGTTAATGCCATTATAAAGATCTAGTTAAAAAGGCTGAAAATATACGTTTCTTGTATGACGACCCCTTTAATTTTAATTTATTTTTTATTTTTAGTATTTGTTGTTATGGCGGCCACAGTAATACATAATCAGTGAAAATTTCAAGTGTCTAGCTTTTACGGTTCAAGAGATAGAGCCCTGTGATAGACGGACAGTCGGAAAGACGGCGGAGTCTCAGTAATAGGGTCCCGTTTGCACCCTCTGGGTACGGAACCCTGAAAAAGACCTGATGATGATGAAATTAGATATTAACATTATTGACCGCAATAATTTAGCCCAAGATAATATTACAATTTACTTTTATAACATGTCAGATGAATATGTACCCAACCTAAAGTAAGTTTTTTTATGAACAATAACAACATTCGTTGTCTTTTCGAACGCTTTTGTTCAAAGCGGGAAAAGTGCGTGTTGGTGTGCAGCGCCTCATTTGCTTACTTCAAGGGATCTGCCCTTGAAGTAAGCAAATGGGACGCTTAGACTGGGAAGCATGAGAAAAACCGAAATTTTGTCATAAATTCTTACCATTAAAACTGCGACGGTCGCCATAGTTTCCTAAAGATGAGATCACAGCTAAATCACATTACTTAAAATCGATCGAGTGAACCGACCGACCGAATGAAAATCGAATAAGTACGCAATCGAGAATCGACTGCCGTTTATATACGTAAGTTAGAAGCCAAGCGAATCGGCTCCACTGCTATCAGACAATGTTGGCATCAGATTATCCAATTCAGATATTCATCATCATCATCATTTCAGCCGCATAACGTCCACTGCTGGACATAGGCCTCTCCCAAGGTTTTCCAAAATGACCGATCTAGAGCGGCCTGCATCCAGCGCTTTCCAGCGACCTTGGTCAGGTCGTCTGACCACCTTGTGGGTGGGTGTCCTACGCTTCGCTTGCCAGTACGTGGTCGCCATTCGAGAACCTTTTTGCCCCATCGGCCATCGGTTCGTCGCGCTATGTGTCCCGCCCACTGCCACTTCAACGAGCTAATCCGCTGGGCTATGTCCGTGACTTTTGTTCTCCTACGAATTTCCTCATTTCTGATTCGATCACGTAGAGAAACACCAAGCATAGCCCTCTCCATAGCGCGTTGAGCTACCTTGAGCCTTCTTATGAGACCCATAGTAAGGGACCACGTTTCGGAGCCATAAGTCATCACTGGTAACACACATTGATTATAAACTTTCGTCTTAAGGCACTGAGGTATTTTGGACGAGAAGACACTGCGTAACTTCCCGAACGCTGCCCAGCCGAGTCGGATTCGTCGAAAGACCTCTTCCTCGAAGCTGGAACTTCCTGCCTGGATCGATTGACCCAGGTAGGTATACTGGTCTACAACTTCGAGGGTGGAGCTCCCAACAGAAACAGGTATGGGCACAACATTGACATTCGACATTACTTTCGTTTTGTCCATGTTCATTTTAAGGCCCACCTGTTGGGAAACTCTATTAAGGTCTCCGAGCATAGTACTTAAGTCCTCCATGGATTCTGCCATAACAACTATATCGTCGGCGAATCGAAGGTGAGTGATATACTCGCCATTGATGTTGATGCCAAGTCCTTTCCATTCCAGGAGCTTGAAGGCATCTTCCAGTGCAGCGGTGAACAGTTTCGGAGATATAACGTCTCCCTGTCTCACACCTCTTTGCAGTGGAATAGCCCTCGTGCACTGCTCCTGTACTCGGACTGACATAGTGGCGTTACTGTATAAACACTTCAACACTTCGATATACCGATAGTCAATACGGCATCGCTGGAGAGACTGAAGCACGGCCCATGTTTCGATCGAATCGAAGGCTTTTTCATAGTCCACAAAACCCAAGCATAGCGGCCGGTTATATTCCCTCGTCTTCTCTATAACCTGCCGCAGCGTGTGAATGTGGTCCATGGTGCTAAAGCCTTAACGGAAACCGGCTTGTTCGGGAGGCTGGAAGGCATCAAACCTGTTCGCGAGACGATTCGTGATGACCCTCGAAAACAACTTATATACATGACTCAGAAGCGTGATAGGCCTATAGTTCTTCAGTAGGGTGTTATCTCCCTTTTTGAAGAACAAGACTACCACGCCCCTGTTCCACGCTTCTGGCGTTACGCCCTCGAGCAGAACGGAATTAAAGAGCCTCTGAAGGACTTTCAGTACCGGCGTTCCGCCCGCTTTCAGAAGCTCTGCTGTGATTCCGTCCTCACCCGGCGCCTTGTTGTTCTTAAGCTGTTTGAGGGCCATCCTAATCTCGTATAGGCTGATGTCCGGGATATCTTCCGTATAGTGTCGGGTCAGCTTGGCTCTTGGGTCTTTAGCCATTTGTCCACTGGGTTGTGCGACTGAGGTATACAGCTGTCCATAAAACCTCTCGATCTCTGCCAGAACCCCTTCCTTTGTCGACACCACGCCACCGTCCTCCGTCTTCAGCTTCATCAATCGACTTTGCCCAACTGACATAGCTCTTGCGAACACTTTGGAGCCTTTGTTCTGCTCGATCGTCTCCTTAATACATTCAGTATTAAAGGAGCGGATATCGTGTCGCAAGGACTTTTGTATACGTCTGTTGAGCTGCCGATATGATTCAGCATCTTCGGAGGTCTGCAGCGGCCTGGATCGTCGCTCTGCCATCAATTCTAGAGTCTGAGCAGAGATTTTTTGGGGTTTTCGTTTGGGGCGGGACCTGAACACCTTTGATCCCACCGCTTGGACAGCTTCTACCAACCCTTGGTTTAACTCGTCCACTGTAGCGCAATCCTGAAGGCCTTCGAAGCGATTTGATAGTTCAAGCCGGAAGTTCTCGGAGTTTTCGATTTGGACCCGCGACGGTCGGAGCGTTGACTTTATCAGCCGCGACCTTTCGACTTTGAGACCAATATTTACGATGCCTCTTAATATACGGTGATCGCTCCCGGTTTTGATTCGATTGATCACTGAGACATCGTTGAATATTCGTCTCTTTGTCGTTAGGATGAAGTCGATTTCATTCTTAACAGGGGGCTGGTTTTTCTTTCCTGGACCCAGCCAGGTCCACTTTCTTTGCGGCGACTTTTTGAAGAAAGAGTTCATCGCAAAGAGTTCCTCTTTCTCCAAAAAATCTGCCAGCCTACGACCCCTGTTATTTCGCACTCCATATCCGAAATTTCCCAGCCTAAACTCTCCATCGCCTCGCTTGCCCAGTTTTGCGTTGAAATCCCCCATAACAACCGTAAAATAGGTTTCAGAAGTATGTATGGCCCTACTGATGTCCTCATACACCTCATCCACCTCTTCATCGGAGTGATCCTCAGTTGGCATATATACCTGTATGACCTTCAGCGAGTATCTTTTGGATACTCTGAGTATCAGGTATATTACCCTACTAGAAACACTCTCGATGGTTATGACGTTGTTTATGAGGGATCTGTGGACGAGAAACCCGACACCATGCTGGGACTTCTTTTGGTCTCCTTCCCGGTGATAGAGTTCAGATATTCCCGAATTCAGATATTAATAAATTATTTCTCTACACGCAATTTTAATAACAAAGTACCCCTCTGTTCAACATGGTACCTTTACATGGAAATGTAGATTTGCCTATAGTTACAGAGAATATGATGCAATAACTGGTAACAGATAGTCTTTCGTCTATCCAAAGTTTGCTGTCATGGGAGCAGCCTCTTTCTGTAGAGATATAAGGAGTCTCTATATCTCTACATAGAGGGGACTAACTTATTAATTTCTAAATACTACTTATGGTGTATCTAGTAAAAACGTCACATTATTCAGATTAAATACTTCCATGAATGTACTTTCATTATTCATGGAGGTAAAAAAGATTTCAAAAAGATTCGACTTGAGTCGACAAATTACCTTTTACCTAGCTAGATCAATCCGGCGCATTCTCGGCAGCCGCATTTAGCCTTGTTGATAGTTAGGTACTTTGTTACCGTATCTTAAAGAAAACTACCATAACCAGGCCTGTGTCACTCCCCGTTTAGGTATCGAAAATGTACCTACATTATTACTATGCGCGCAGGCGGCCCCTCCGGGTGGTAAATTCAGTTATACGAATCGTTTGTCCAGAGTAATAAGAATGAAATTGGCTTGCAATGGATGTCTAGGTATATATACGAAAAGGTGCTGAGTTCTGACGTGAGCTAAATTAAACCATATCGCGTAGATAGTATTGAGTAGATATTTCTTTGAATTTCTTTGCTGAGTGAGACTTCTGTACGTTAGTATTATTTATTCTGTGCCATAACACAACAAATATGTGATTGAAAGTATAGTGTCTGGTAAGTCCAGTTACTTGCAGTGTCCTAGAAGGCCCCTTTATTATATACAATATCCACACCCCTCCGACACAAGCAAACCTTTTATTTGTCAATTTTCCACAACTACCCAAAAGCGCGGTTAAAGTACAAGTTCATGACCTGGAAACTAGGGCACTGGCCTTCACCCCTACAAAGGTGAAGTACTTACGTGAAGTTTATCGTCAAGTACCTTGGACACACGCAAACCTGGGCTCCCAAAGAGTAGCCGTCTGTAAAAAGACATCCGACTTAAAGGTACACGAGACTTATTTAGAATTAAATTAAGTAATCGTGTTAATTCAGAATGAAGAAATGAATTAAGTACCATTTATCTATCCGTTGATACGTGCATTATTGAATATTGTATTCATAAACCTCCAAGTGTAGATCCATGGTAGGTATAATGTGATATGGTATTCTCTTCATGTGTGTGAATGTCACGAAAAGTGTAACCACTGATTGTTCTTTCAGTAAATCAAAGAACTTTTTCAATTTGTTAATAAATAATTTATTTATTTATTTATTGTAAAAACTAAATACAACGGTTTTCACCAATTACAGTATATAGAAAGAACTTATAGCTAAATGTAATTAAAATATTTTAGTATTGGTACATAGTTGGTACGACGGGTGTTATTACTTATAATGTACAGTAAAAACTTATTATAATATTCTAGCGTCCGTAAGCATGCGACATAGAGGAGATTGCTCATGTGATACCGTGATAATAAAATGATAACTATGATTCATCTGTTTAATTATTATTTATTTAACTATTAAACTATTGGTTCATGATTGGATGCACTTTGCTCTGGAAATCTTCCTTTTCAGAACATAGGCCTCCTCTATAACTTTCTATTGTTGTCTCTCTACCTGCCAGTTGCGACCCCAACGCAGTGATGAGTACCCACTACCTCGCTTGTTCAAGTCAAGTTTTAACCCTTTTTCTTGTTTTGCTGTTGTTAATGATAATGTAATGCGATCAGTAACCAGGTTTCCTAAAACACTAATTAAATAGTGTAGATCGTAAATTCTTGAATAATTATGTCCCACCACGTAGAGTCACCAGCAGACAGAATTTCTCAACTGCAATACTCATTACAGCGAGCCCGTTATGGTGATCAGATTTTAGTTAAACTTTATTTTCTCCGGCCTTTAGGATCGGAAACGTTATCAGTACATTTTCTCCTTACAATAAATATTTTTAAATTAATATTTACATAAATCATGATTACGTTTTTTCAATTTTCTTCATTCAATAAATACTGTGAAGCAGGCCTTGCGGCCTCTCTGGTAGCAGTGACTTACAGTCCAGTAACAAAATTCATGAAATAATAAAATACATTATCACTTTTTTTTTTTGTCGTAAATACGAGAGTTACGCAAATCGCGTACTCTAGTACATACTCGTAATTACTTGACATTTTTGGCAGGAGCTTTTCTAAAATGTTAACCATATCCATGTTACTCTATCCCTGCATAATCGATTACATGCTCGATCCAATGTGGGAAATAAGTAGTGACAAGTTGGTATCTCGGCCACACCATATTAGTTAAATCTTAGATCTAGAGTTCAAGAAAGAGGTACGGTACGGAAAATTACCTAAAAATGTTCATAACGGCAGGACACCACTCCTATGGTTGAGCAAAGTGAGTGTGGTAAGTATTAATCTGAATATATTCGTAGTTCTATTTCTGCAACAGTATCATTACTTTTACTAATTAGACTTATTATTCTAATTCCATTTCATAAATCTTAAATAAGGATCTCTCTCTCTCTCTCTCTCTCATCTCAAGGTATTCCCAGTTGCATCCTCAGCCTCATTTTGGAAAGCCCGAGGTCCGCTTTTCGGCTTCTTCTCCTAAATAAAGGTCTATCTATATGGAATAGGATGAACATTATAAACCCACATTCACCAGTTTTGATCGGTATCAAAGATATGCTTTGCTAATACAGCTACACCCTCATAATAAAACATTTACTGTTTGTAATTGTTTATTCAGCCGTGTGGTTCTCGGCAGAATAGAATAGTATCACAAGTCTTTCCGTGGATGTCGTAGAAGGTGACTTAGGAAACACAAGCTAAACAAAGCTTATAAACATCAATGAGACTTCTCCAACCATTTTGGCCAGCGTGGAGAGTGTAGGCCAAATCATCTGGCTGCTCTGGCAGTACAGAGAGCTAGATATGGCTCTGGTAGTACAGAGGGTCGTGCTCCTGCAATAGAGTCTAAAAATACCTGATGATGATGTTCAGCTGTTCATATCCCGTTGCTGGACAAAGGCCCTCCCCTTTTTCCTACCACAACCGCTTTCCAACCGTTTTTAAATATTAGGTCCTTACATATGAAATTGCCGTTCAGTATCAAAAAAGTGAATCAAGTTTTTTTTAACGAAATTATTATTTAATCAATCGAAGTATGCGCCGTTGTTATCGATACACTTCCGCCATTTTATAGGCAGATCATTGATACCTTTGGAAAAAAAATCCTGGGAGCGAGAGTCTATGAACTGTTTCAAGGCGGTTTTGACTGCCTCATCAGATTTGAAATTTTTTCCTTGTAAAAAGTTATCCAAATTTTGGAAAAAGTGGTAATCGGTTGGGGCAAGATCTGGAGAGTATGGTGGGTGACGCAGAGGTTCCAGTCGCAGCTCCTCTAACTTGGCGATCGTTTGATGTGCAGTGTGTGGTCTAGCGTTATCCTGAAGGAGCAGTGGGCTAGAGCAATTCATCAGTCTCGGTTGTATAATGGCGAGCTTTTCCATCATTGTTTGCAATTGTTGGCAATAAGCAGTAATCGTCTGGCCTGATCTCAAGAAGCTGTAGTGGATAACACCAGCACTGGTCTACCAAACACTAACCAGAATCTTCTTTTTGGTCAGTTTTCGCTTAGGGCAAGGTTTTGCCGGATCTCCAGGGTCAAGCCATTGTGATGATCGCTTCCGATTGTCGTACAGGATCCATTTCTCATCACAAGTCACGATACGGTTCAAAATCCCCTCATTATTGTGGCGATTAAGCAAAGAAACGCAGCAAGCAACGCGTGTTTGTTGGTTTGCTTCAGTCAATTCGTGCGGTACCCACTTTTCGAGTTTTTTAATTTTTCCGATTTGGCGCAAGTGGATAAGTATCGTTTTGTCACTTACGCCGAAGGCTGCTGCTAATTCAGAAGTGGTTTGAGATGGATCCGCTTCCACTATCGCCTTCAATTCTTCGTTATTCACTTGAGTATCAGGTCGTCCACGAGGCTCATTGTGTAAATCGAAATTTCCAGAACGGAAACGTTGAAACCAAAAACGCACCGTTCGTTTGTTAGCGGTGCCTGGTCCATACACGTCGTTAATTCTTCGAGTCGTTTCTGCAGCACTGGTGCCACGGTGGAACTCGTATTCGTAAATACCGCGAATTTTCAATTTGTCCATAATTGTTGTTATAGCAATGTTGAAACTCAAACAAATGATGTTAAAACAAATGAAATACGAATTTTAAAATATATTTTTCTGGCTTTATTTCGAAATAAATTTGAATTTGGAATTCCTAATGAAACGCAAGATTGATTTTAAAGTTGCCAGTATTGAAAATCGGCAATTTCATATGTAAGGACCTAATAGTACATCACGTCCTCAGTCTTCCTCTCCAAGCTCCTCATTTGCAGCAACAGCAACCCAGTTTATGTCAATGAGAGCCCATTGCATATTTCTAAATGCATATGACTAACGTTTAAATTATAACATCTGAAATTGTACACTTTGGCTCTACAAAATATATTATCATATCGTAAATACTTCTGCATTCGTATTTAAAATTAAAAGTAAGTAGGTACCTACTTACTGATGAATATGGCATCTTACTGGCCGACCAGCAGTTTTGTATAAGCTAAATTTGCAATTCCAGTTCTGCCACCACAATTTAGCTTATTTGGATGAATTAACAAGATGCCAACAGCGAGCTTACGTCCACCAGTGATTAACCTGGTTACACTTTATTTAAATTCCTACGAATTTTAACATTTCCGTTTTCAAAATGCATGGATTGTAGTCGCAAAATAAAAAATGTTTGATGTTGAAAAAAATAAATGTACGTACAGCGGCACGCTTACCCTAAAAACCGTTTGGCGAACTAACTTGGTAGGTGTACTGGGACAAACTCAAATAGTCAACTAGAATTTTTTCCAAAAGAAGGTAAATACCTCTTGTGTTCAACGCTATAGCCAGAGAAAGTGATCAATTTTGATTTTTGAGAATTTCGGCCATATTTGACAATATTAGAGAAAATAATACAAGGTCCATGAATTATTAAATTTAATGTGAGTAAAACATTTTAAAACTAGAATAAATAAATTATCTAAATTCGCACACTAATACATCATCAGAAAGATACACACATTTTCATTCATTTCGATGAAAATATATTCAGCCTACTATAAGACCAAAAACCACTTAATAAATAAACATTCTTACAAAATCATAATAAATAGTAAGTAAATGCACTCAGTCTGTGTTTGCCTACTCACAATAGCCATCACTCACATGAGTGTTTATCAAATTTATCCAAATGAGATTCGTGTCGTGTCCATTGTGAAAGTGATTCTTCAATACGGATTACTTGTTGTGTTGTGGCAGCACCAATAATTTTAAATCAATGAAGTTACAATTTAGAGTATTGAGCAAACTTATGCCACTACTGTCGCTATTGATTTCCTTTTCAATTTCTGAATTATTCAATAAACGCCCAAGCATCATCATATTCCTTAAAGCTAAATTTTTCAGTACAATTTCAGCTAAAATAAAGTGAGGTTAAATTCCAATAAGATTGTAGAAATTATGTCTCAATTTCTCTATCTGGTTTGTGATGGTATCCGTCATAGATCGTACAGGCTCAGCCGACTCCGTTGTGCCCTTTCTTGCTTCTGTATTATTGTCAGTTTCTTCACCTGTTTCGTTATTTTCAGAAGAGGTAACATTTTCTGAATCAGTGACATTTTCAGAAACGTCCTCCGTAGCGTTATTATTTCCAGGTGCCGGAGTAGTCACATTGACGGAGAGTTTCTCGCAATACTTTCCAGTGATGCCTTGAGGACAATGACACCTAAAGTTACCGTCGCCGGCTTCCAAAGACTGGCAAGTACCACCGTTCTTGCAGAGGTCTGCGTTTTTATCGCAGTAGTCAAGAGCTGTAAAGGAAAAAGCAAAATTGGTAAGTTTTAAAGTTCTAAGCACAAAATTAAAAGAGAAATAATGACTTACATATACAATATACTTATAAAATAACCAGGCTCAGTATCATTTTGACGTGAAAAATATAAGTGATAGATGCTCCTTAGAAGGAGACCACCTTGTAGGACACCCACCTACAAGTTGGTGAGACGACATGACCAAGGTCGCTGGAAAACGTTGGATGCCGGTCGCTTTAGATCGGTCATTTTGGGAATCCTTAGGAGAGGACATCATGCAGCTGAAATGATAATGATGATCTTACGTTACGACTATACATTACGCCTTTGTTAAAATGAGTAAACGATCTGATCGCCCGAAAAAGAGTAGAAATGTTTAATTATGGTAAAAAAGTTTTGTCCCATATTTAAGACAAAGATTAGACAAAGGCTGTACAAGTACCTTCATCACACAACATGCCTCCCCACCCCGGCTTGCAGTTGCACTCCCAGGGCCGGTTGCAGGTGCCGTGGACGCAGCCAGGATAGGGGTGGCATTCACCGCACTCCACGCCCCGCCAGCCGACCCTGCAGCGGCATTCTCCGGGACGCCTGCAGTAGCCATGCTCGCTGTCACATCCAGGGGAGCAGATCGCTAGAAATATTGATAAAATTTTACAGATGTTTTATCTAATGAAGCTCATGGGTTTCCATGTCATAATGACTTTTGGTCAAGATAATACAGTCATTATGACAAAGGTACAGTTTTTACAGCATGAATACAGTTCTCTGGATAGTTTCGCCACCGTGTGACTTTTGAATTCTGACGGTTTCTCACAATATTTAGATTGGCTTCTTATCGAGTCTGTTGATAGCTAACACTCCTGCCTGACGTAGCTCAATATTGTCATGTAGTGACAATAGTTATTATTATACATTAGTGAACTAGTGTGCAGGTTTCCTCACCGGAATCAAGTGGTGGTAGTTGAAAATGACAGTACATGAATACAAACTAAATTCGCACTGATGTGGATAATCTAAGTTTTGCTCCCGCTTCCACGCACACAAATTTACTCTAGCCGAAGCGAGACAGCGAGACCACGGTATGAAATGATCACGGTAGGTCAATAAGGCTAGTTTTGGTTTTGAGGATTTTTCGTTTTACAAAGAACATTTAAAGAGTTATTTAAAAAATAAGACATATGATCTCTGCCTTATGTTTAATACAATTATAATCCAAATTTACAAGAGCTAATTTATTGTATTTCTTGAATACTTTCCGTTTTAGTATAATTCTGAGGTGGTTTGAAGTCAACTTCGCAATTTTTTTCTATCGAGAAAATTTTAAGCAATCGTGTTTTCGAAACATACTTTGCTGTGTTCTTATTTCAAAGTGAGCATTTCGTTAAAATTTATAATATGTAAGATCGCTCTAAGTACTATCAAGGTCATACGGGCTCTTAAGATTGTCCATCCACTCCAAGTCATCCGTGGAAGTCGTAGAAGGCGACTTAGGAAATACAAGCTAAACAAAGCTTGGACATCAGTAAGACCTCTTCAACCCGTCTGGCCAGCGTGGAGAGTGTAAGCCAAATCCTCTGACTGCTCTGACTAATATAAGGCTATGGTAGTACAGAGGGTCGTGCTCCTGCAGTGGAGACTAAAAAGATGTGATGATGATGGCATATATAAACAGATGAATCACTAGGCCAGGCGGCAATACGCTTACTACCTTACCGTGCGTTTCTCTATCTATAGGTACAAGTTTAGCCAGATCATTGATTACTTACGCGTCTGGCACAGTAGACCAGTGAATCCAGGGTGACACTTGCACTCTAGCGGCTTCTCGCAGAAGCCATGTTGGCAACCAGGCAGTGGCTGGCACGAGCGGCAGGTGGGCCCCGACCAGCCGATCCTGCAGCGACATTCATTAGGAGAGTCACAGTATCCCCGGGTTGCATGACAATCCGCTCGGCAAATAGCTGGAGAACAAAGAGATTCGTATAATTTCTAAATAATTTTTGTGAAACTAAAGATGTTTACCAGAGAACACCCGAAAATATCGATCATTCTCAGTAGATCCATTGACCAGATCCATTATGGATCTAGTGAGATTTTTTCTCTCAATAGATCCAATCTTTGACAGATTGGATCTACTGAGAATGAAAGTTCTCAGTAGTAGGTCATCCATTGACCAGATCCATTATGGATCTAGTGAGAATTTTTTTTCTCAGTAGTTGTAGGATGTGTCAGTCTCATTACTTAATTAACATACCTCGTATTACGCTTGGAGGTTTTTAATGCATGTTTTTCTTTACAAGAAACACCTGAAGTGAGTATTAATTGAAAAAAATTAGAATATGCTAAGTATATGCATGTTCCTTTTCATCTATTCGAAAAACGATGATTTTATCCCAAATATTTGGGGCTAAAGTCACTGGTAATTCTCTAGACACTGAAAAGTAAAAAGTAAATTCCCTAGGCGTTAAAACACATTTGAAAACCGAACACGTATATCAAAAATAATATTGGCAGTCAGCTAAATAAAAGAAGAATTTAGTTTTAAAATTATAAAACTAGCTTTTCGGTTTTTCGTGCAGCTGTTGAAGTTGGCTAAAGTACATGTCCAGTTGAGAAAATGGGTAAAACACTGCAGTCAGTAATGGCAACATCAAAAAATGTGTGGGCGGCTAAATCTTGGAATCAAGACTTGTTTGCAGTTTTGAGTTCCGCGGGATGCTTTACCCCATTATACAAAATTCCAGACCCCTTCGATGTTCCAGTAGGACGTTATGAACGAATAAAGTTAAAAAAAAAATCCAGACGCCATCTTGGATTCAAAAAAAAAAATATATAGGAAAGGGCGTCTTAATTTTTTAAAATTGGAATACAACTCGTTTTACGTGGATGAATGTAGGTCAAAATGTTTTGGTTCTCTTGCTTCAAAATAATAATTTATTAAAAACCAATAAAAACGCGCAATTGTTGTTTTTGATTTAAATAGTAATTTTATTAAGGAACTATTAGGTTATTTTTACAACTATTTTATGTGATTAATTTCTTGATGAGGCCGATAGTAAATCAATATGAAGTTTATGTATAATATACATATTTAAATATATAAAGAATTAACACACAAGGGAAAAGTAATGAAACGATTCTAATGACTGATTCGTTTCGCTCTGGATTCAAAGTAGCGCCCTCGCGTTAAAACTATTACCTTTACGCCTTGTAGCACAATCTACTATTGAACATGCATTCTTCTATTATAATCGAGTGAAAGTTTAGATTTAAGTAAGTAAATTATTTCGTGTGTGTTTACGAACGAACAACAACACAACACCATTACTGGTGTCAGATTTTTCAAGCTGCCTAAAGGCATCTGACACAACTTGACGACTATCATTAAAATGATGACAGCCGGGACCAACGGCTTAACTTGCCTTCCGAAACACGAAGGAAGCTCGAGAAAATTTTATACTACTTGTCGTCACCCATCCAAGTGTGTACCACGCCCATTGTCACTTAACTTGCAAGAGTGCCTATAATGCGTACTCCAGATGCGTACTACAGAGCCACTAAGCTCCTACCACCACAGTACCTAAATGTAAAACTTACGTTCAGAGCAGAACAATCCGTCCCAGCCCTTTTGACAGATGCACTCGAATGACTGGTTGCAGTAGCCGTGCTGGCAGCCCGGCAGCGTAATGCACTTGTTGCACTTTTCCCCGTAGAAACCCATCTTGCATCGACATTCACCTGGGTGCTTGCAGTAGCCTGTAAATGGAGATATTAAATGGATCTTATAGGATCACTCGTGCGTCTGTCTGTCCGTCCGTCTATCACAGCAAATTTGCTCTGAATCTACTAGACCGAAGCAGGTGAAATTTAGTAGAATGTTGTAATCCAATGACCCAAACACAGTGCAAAGTAAATAAATATTTTTGTAAAATAAGGGTCATTTTCAGGGGACAAATTAGAAAATTTAAAAAAACGTTTTGCATACCTTACTGTGTCAGATATCAAATGAAAGGGCTTGTTACGAGGATCTCAAATATATTTTTGTTATTATTGTAAAATGATTAGTTTTGATTTTATTCATGAAAGAAGACGAAAATTGACTATCCCCCCCCCCCCCCCTGATCTCCGAAACTACTGAGCCTAAAATTTTGAAAAAAATACAAAATTTAGTTCATTGCTTGTAGATTACAGGAAAACCTATAAAAATTCAATCAACTGTACGGAACCCTCTCCACGCGAGTTTAACTCGCACTTGGCCGGTTTTATTTTGTGAACTCACGACACCTAGGGCATCCGCTACGTTAAGCTTCCGCACGCGATGGGTTCAGTCTATCTCTGCCACAAACTTTACGTGCGACAGAGACACGCCATCACGCTACGGATTCATCTATTTCTTTCGCACGTAGACTTTGTGGCAGAGATAGACTAAACCCATCGCGTGCGCCGGCTTAACGTAGCGGACGCCCTTACATTGCCATATCTCAGTAACCTATTGAAGAATTTGGCTTATGTTTAAACTTATATTTTCTTGGGTTTATTTATTCACCTAAAAAGATTATATTCTCGAACATACATACAAACAAACTCTTGATCGTCTATGTAGATTCAGAGAACTTCGCTCACTTTCAATAAAAGATCAGAAGTTCACGAATGACCAAGAAACTCGGACGTATTGTGTTGTGATTCGATATAATTTCACAAACAACTGCCGTTTATCTTCCAATAAACACGATGAAACTTGGGCTGCATAAAGGTTACATCTAGGTATCGAAACGGCATATGAGTACTTGGTCCTAATTACAACTAAGGTGCAATGTAATATAATAAACATAATAGGCATTAATGTTTTCCCACGAAAAACATGTCGTTCGGCCTGTAAAAGACATCAACGCAGCCCCAGCGTAGCACCACTACCTTCTTTCCTCGCCTTTCCCTATTTGGAGCCGGCGTTGTTTGTCTACTCCCTCCATAATTTTCTGTCCTTCGCCATCTTTGTACTAACCCCCGTTCCCCCATATCCGATCTCACGCATTCTTTCCACGTCATTTTCGGTCTTCTTTTTCCTCTACATCGTGTTAATGAAAGAACGCAAAACCTCTCAGACGGTACCTCAGCCCATGTAACTGAACAACTTTCACAAAATTTTTTCATACAAACTGATCAGCTGATCGAGTCAATTTGTATGAAAATCAAATTTATTTTTTTGATTTCGTAAAAGTTGTTGAACAAAAGTTACATTTCATATTTCATGTTTATTTAATCACATAATGTAACTTTTCCTACAGATACATTTTCAGTTATTCCACCCTGTAATGGAGACTATGAACGTCTAAAAATATATACTGAAACTATTTTAAGGCTGAATTCAGTTCATGATCCTGAACAACTTTCCCCAAGGAACATACTTATATCAAAATATAAAAAATATGTTTGGCTTTCGATACCTTTCGAAGCCAAAAAATATTTTTCATATTTCGATATACGTTCCTTGGGGAAAGTTGTTCAGTATCGTGGACTGAATCTACCCTTAAAATAGTTCCAGTATATTTTGTAACACCCTGTATACGAACAATAAAAATAAATAACCCCTCGTGATAACAGTTGAGTTTCGCATCTCAGCTAAAGAGCTTTCGCATGTTTGTTTAAACTTTCTATGTGAAAGTTCTGCCCAGTTAGCACGTAATGACGCCTCTTTGTCTTATTGTTCATTGGATAAAGTCAGTAACTAAAGCCATAGACAGACAATGAGTTGATACGAGTAAGTATAGTTTCACTTTGCCAAATTTTGTGGATCATGTTCACGGTCCGCTTTCGATAACTGCTTGACCGTTCTTCTCCTTCGTTTAAGCGCATTCCCGGTTGCATCCTCTGCTGTGCTGCTTCCGAGCCCAGGGTGCGCTTTCCCGCTTTTTTCACCAATTTCAACCAAATTCACAAAGATACAGCGCAACGTAGTTTCGAAATGGGAACTATTTACGACACCGTATAGTGAAAAACGTACTTGATCGTGTCATCACGCAAAATTTATTAGCGCTGTATCTTCATTATTATTTTCTTATCAGAGAATAGAATATACGCATACAATATTTTTTAATGATCTACTTAATATGCAAAAAAAAATGTTGTTCACATCCATATATTTGTATTGTATTACGTTCCGATACTACAATATTATTGTGAAATCTAGTTAACAGAATGCACGCAAGACCCTGGTAGGGCGACATTTACCCTGGTAGGGCTACATTTACGTTTTTCCAGCAAGTGGCCTAATCAAATAACCATTCCGGTTCGGGCAAAGAATATATTATAGCGAAAAGAAACCGACACTTAAGCATGTGTGCACGTAAAATCGCTTGCGGCTATGTGTGGGTGGCTGGATGTGCGAGGGGGCCTTGAGAGGCGCGCGGGGCGTGAAAACGAGCTATCGCTGACTGCTTTGGCCGAGGGCTGGTACCTAGTTCGCGTCTCTCTCACGCGCCGCACGAGACTCCATTTCGGTTCGGTATCAACCCTAGCGTACGAGCTCCGAGCTCAAGGTCACCGGCGTTCAAACTCTCACGTACAGGGAGTGTCGCCGCTGTGGTTCGGGGGAACGCGGCTGTAAGACATTATGTACCTTGTAGAGGGTCGCATCCTTTCTTGCAAATCGGCACGTCACACAGGTCGCCCTGCCAGCCGGCTAGGCATTTCAGCTCGCCGTTGTCGGCACATATAAAGTGATTGTCATCATTCTTGATAGCTTCGGTCAGGTTCAGCTTTTCGCATGCCTGAAAAACAAGCGGTTATGACGTTTAACAGGCTCTTACAAAATATACTGAAACTATTTAAGGAATTTAGCCCATGATACTTAACAACTTTTCCCCAGAAACATATATCGAAATATGAAAGAAATATTTTTTGCCATAGGTCTTATCCATGTGCGCTGGAACAGAAACAGCTAGGATACTCTACAATTTTCTTTTCTCCCTGACAGCATGGAAGATATATAACAACAAAATATACATAGGGGTAGATTCAGTCCACGATACTGAACAAGTTTCCTGAAGGAACATATATCGAAAAATGAAAATCAAAAAAATAATCAGACCTGCTATCAAAATTTTACGAAAATCAATAACTAAATATACAAAGTGGAAGGGACATACCCGTAATAAATCGAACCACGGTCTATACTAGATCACTATAGTTAGCCAAAAAAATTTTTGGCCTTTCCATACAAAAGTGTGCAGCCGCTTGGGCGATTTGTATGGGAATGTCAAAATTATTTTTGTTCTTTCGACTGTTATTTTAATTTCATCATACTTTAGTGATCTAGTTATAGCCCGTGGTTTAATTTATTACGGGTAAGTCCCTTCCACGTTGTATATGTTTATTAATATTATGAGAACGTGGTCTTATGACCCTAATATGTATACTCTCTGCCTGTCCCACAATCCTCGTAGTACACACATTTGTTGTCCTCCATTTTGATTTTCTGTCGATGCTTGCCACTGTCAGTATCGTTTGACATTAGTCGTTTCATTCATTTCCACATTTTCCACCCGCACGTGCGCCCACTTTTTTTTTATTGCCTACCCTACAATATTTTTGTGTTGAAAAGTTGAAAACTTAAGTATTTCTCGGCAAATTGCAACGAGTTTAATGTAATACAGTGTTAATTTACAACAGTAAGTTGTTAGATATTAGGTGATATTAGTGTGTTCACGGCAGGACGTGTTTCTTATGTTTATTTAAGTATGTAAACGACGATAAGACGTTATTTATTTTAAAGTGTTATTTACGACAGACAGGGCGTTTTAGTTTCTAACATGTATTTTAAGTGCTGCATTCCGAACTGTGGGAATAAATAAATTGTTTTTATTTTCCTCTTGTGGTTTGTTTTTGCCCTGCCTTCGTCTCGTGCGTGCCCCGTTTCGTCTACCCAATAGTGGGCGAGTGGGCTAGAATCGGTTGGAGAAAGATGTTTGATACATTTTTCCTTTGACAAACATCACCATAAAAAAATAGAAAAGGCTGTCTGATGAAATTATTTCTTTGCCAGGTATAATTTATTATTTTAAAAATATATGAAACTGTTGTGTTCTATTTTTCGGAATCCAACCAATCAGCGACGAGAACGCTACGATACAAAAAGCCAATAGGGAGACGTCTTTCTGATCCTTAGATCCCTACATAGTTTGTGCAGAGAACCTAATAAATTCTGGTAGAAGTAGAATGATTTATAGAGCCAATAATTTAAACCATTACCAGTAACCACTTCTTACCCTACTTGCGTCTATACACATAAGTCAGTGTCATGTAGCCTATACCACTCTTTACTTAGTAAGTGAAATGTTTGAATCATTAACTTATCAATTTACAGTGGATAGCACAGAAATTTTATAGTATATTCCTAAAAGGTCAAAATGTGTCACTTTATATGTCGCTTGCTGTACATCGACTAGCCTATACCACTCTCTACTTAGTAAGTCAAATATTTGAGTCACATACTTATCAATTTATAGTGGACAGCACAAAAAATTTTAGGCCGCATTTTTATAGTCTATTCCTAAAAGGTCAAAATGTGTCGCTTCATCTGTCGCCTGCTGTACATCGATATAACTGCACGGAGCAAGGATCTGGTTATTTATAAAGAAGCATCTGAGTCAACAGGTACTTTCTAATGTAGCGCGAGAAAGCAACGAGAAAGCGTGCCGCCAGGAAGACCTGGTGAAAATAACGCATGCACATTATAATGTGAACAAAATATTTTTACCGCTGCGGGGTTATTTAAAACCATTTTTTATTATACAGATACACTATCTCTCTCATCTCAGCGTATTCCCAGTTGCATTCACAGCCGCAACGCTGTGAAGCCCGGAGTCCGCTTTCCGGCTTTTCCTTCTCCACTTCGCACGATCTTGAGCATCCTTGGCTGTAAGACCATTGGTATGCATATCATCCTTGAGGACGTCAAGCCAACATTTCTTGGGTCTTCTATACCGATACACTATTATTACCTCTTTATCCCTAACGGGGCAGACAGAGCCTATGGCAGTAAGGCCCAGGCCACTTTTAGCGCGATGGTGGACATGAAGGTGGAAAACGGAAATAATAATAGTGATGGGTTGCTAACCACATCACCGATCGGCTTTTACGATCTGCACGGAAAGAGAAACAACTGGTGCATTCTATATTTTTTCTTTTCTCCCAGACCAGCAAAAAAAATACTTTTTATATGATTTTGACTAACGCAGAAACATTTCATTTTAAATTGCAATAGGTACCTATACCTAGATACTTAGTTAATTGAAAGATGAGATGAGACTGGCACAGCACTGTAAAAAATGGCGCAAATATGGGAGGCAGGAAAAAATATGAGAGGCCTATATCCAGCAATGATAATGCTATATAGATAAGGACAAATAACACAGATTGAGATAGCCTCCCTCTGTCCCTAAGTTTTAAACTTGTGTTGGGATACTAGCTCAACATACTCAAGACCATTTTCAGTTTGAAAAAGACCATTTTCCAGCTTGCCCTAGCTGGGGATCGAACCTAAAGCACAGAATAAATAATACTAACGTACAGAAGTCTCACTCAGCAAAGAAATTCAAAGAAATATCTACTCAATGTGGCTAGCGATATGGTTAAATTTAGCTCACGTCAGATCTCAGCACGTTTTCGTTTATATACCTAGACATCCATTGCAAGCCAATTTAATTCTTATTACTCTGGACAAACGATTCGTATAACTGAATTTACCACCCAAAGGAGCCGTCTGCGCGCATAGTAATAATAAATAAATAACGGGAAGTGACACAGGCCTGCCTAAAGTACTATTAGGTATTCTGTGCTAAAACCTCTGAGTGGCGGACTAGCATGGTTACCAATACGTCATGGATAAAATAAAGATACAGTTGATTGACATAAGTGGTTTTATAATGTAAAGTCTGAATAAGAATGCGTCCATTGCATTTAATTTATTATAATTGAATGGTCCATCGGCAGTTCTTTGCTGTCTCAGTTATTTGAACTCGAGAAATCGAGGGATCTCCTCAAATATTCTATGAACATATAGTGATTTTAATGTTATTGTCAATAAATCAAGCATTTATAAAATTTGTTTAAATAAAAAATAAAAAATAAATAAAATTTGTTTATTAGGTAACTATTTAAATTACAAGCTTTTGTTGCTGGAGCCTCCTGGAGCATTTTCATTCAGAAAGTGAGTTTTAGTGAAGTGGAACTAATGAACAACACCAGAAGAAATTGTAGTCGCTTTTCTTGTATAAAATTATTGACAAAGGAGTTAGGCTATATATTTTACATATAGCCTTTATGCGCATTAAAACAGTAAACAAGCACATAAATTCACGTCGAAAAATACTCAAATCATTTCATGAGACTGTCCAAAGACTAGTAGTAAAATATCTTATTTAATACTTACGAGTTATTATAAAGCATTTTTTTTATTTTGATGTTTCTAAATACATTATAAATTATAGCCAAAATGCTAGAATTATTTTACTTTTTTGCATGTTTACAGCCATGATCCCAGGTTTTTGCATGTTTACAGGCCTCTCCCAATAATATGTACTAATAACATAAAATCTTTGCACAGAGGACGCTGGTGCTCATTCTATGTTACCAATCGTAGGTCGTAAGAGGCGACTAAGGGACGTCCCTTAGTCGTCTTTTACGACGACGCCCGTGGGAGAGGAGAAAAGAGTGTTGACAAATCGTATTCTACTCAGCCGTTCATCATCATCAGGTCTTTTTTAGTCTCCACTGCAGGAGCACGACCCACTCTTTACTGCCAGAGCCATATATTAGCCAGAGCAAGCAGAGGATTTGGCCTACACTACACTCTCCACGCTGGCCAGACGGGTTGGAGAGGTCTCATTGATGTTTTTAAGCTTTGTTTAGCTTGTTTCCTAAGTCGCCTTCTACGACATCCACGGGAAGACTTGGAGTGGTCTTATTCTACTCTGCCGGGAACCACACAGCAATCTGACTCAGCCGTTACTACGAATAATTTTTTTTTTATTTATATTTTGACGCAAAAAGTATCTGCTAGTTAAAAAAGAACGTGTGTCTGATGCTTTTGAAAAAGCGTAAAGACATTGATCCTAATCGATCCGCTATATGACAGTCATCAAATAAAAATACTTTTATACTAAATAAAAATTATAACAAAAACTCTCCTTTCTAGCGTACAACGCAATGCTGCCGATACTTACAAGTACTTTCTTCAAAATAACATGCACTCATGCATACACTAATCATCGGACTTTCTATTCAGTTACATAACGACGGGTAACCGAAGAATGAAATCATGTTTATTCCAGTCATTAATTACTTCAATGTATCTACTAAACGTTGTATGCATAAAATAATATAAAGGGACAAATCACACTGATTAAGCTAGCCCCAAAGTAAGTTTTAAACTTGTGTTATGGGATACTAACTCAACGATACTATATTTTATGATAAAAACATATATAGATAAACACCCAAGACCCAGGACAACTTGAAAAAGGCCATTTTCCAACTTGCCCTGGGTAGGGATCGAAACCAGAACCTCCGGATTAGAGGTCTAGCGTGTTAACCATTACGCCACGGGAAACTAATAATGCCCTCTTAAATAAGTCATACGAGTACTTATACCTAGTGAATAATCTTCCAAATTAGGGAGTGCAAAGGAAAAATCATCTCTTCTAAAATCGGTAGCACTTGTACTATCATCATCATCGTATCAGCCACAGAAAGTCCCCTGCTTGACATAGGCCTCGGTCACAGAATACATATTAGTACAACCTCGGCCTTTTTTTTTAGTCTCAACTGCAGGAGCACGACCCTCTCTGTACTACGGGAGCCATATTTTAGCCAGAGCAGTCAGAAGATTTGGCCTATATTCTCCACGCTGGCCAGACGGGTTGGAGAGGTCCCAGCGATGTGATGTGATCCCTGTGTTCCCAGGCGACTTACTGGAGGAACAAAATATAATGTGTCTTTTGAACAAATCGACACGAAAAGAAGAAGAAGATGTGTTCCCGAGGTAATGCGAGTCGGAAAATGATAAAGAAAGCCTCAGATATTTAGCACTCTCGTCTTTGGCTCGGGTCTATTTCTTATGATCTGAGAATGTTCTTCTTTCATTACCCTCGGTTTGAATTGTTTTCACTATTTCCATATGAAAGTAAACCTAGTCACTTTTCTACGGTAAAAATATCACATCCTGAACCCACAAGATCAAAGGGACATGTGTGAAGACAGCACCTATCCTAATCCTATCATAACTAATCCTAACTAATATTATAAATGCGAAAGTGAGTTTGTATATTTGTTTGTTTGTTACCTCTTCATGCTTTATCTACTTAACCAATCTTCTTGAAAATTCGCATACACATAGTTAGGAGTACTAAGAAGGACATAGGGTACCTTTCATCCCGGAAAAAAGTAATGTTCCCGTGGGAATTGGGATACGCGAGCGAAGCCGCGGGCAAAAGCTAGTATTTTATGTTTTTTAGATTAAAAGGAAAATGATACTAAAACTTTTTGCATGAAAATCTAAACTTCCCCATTTATGCATAACTAACTGATACCCGCGGTGTTGCCCGCGTGGCCAAATTTTTGACAATCCCTCGGGAATCTCACTTTTTCCCAGGATAAAAATTATCCTATGTGTTAATAAGCTAGGTATCCACATCAAATTTCGATCCAAAGCGTTCAACCGTTTTGGAGTGAATGCGGAACAAACATCTATATATCCAGATATCCGTACAATCCGTAGTCCATACATCCATACAAACTTACGCATTTATAATATTAAAAGAATACTACATAATTTAAGCACAAAATACAATATTATAAAAAAAACTGGTAAAATTTGTGAGTTTTTTTTTAAATGCATTATCTTTTGTGTGCGACACAAATTTAACTTCTGTACACAAGTAAGGACCTATGTACCTATGTATGTGACATTTGAACAGGTAGATAGTTTCTAAAAGAGTTTTAAAGAAGTATCTACCAGTAGCAAATAAATGAAGCTGGTTGCTTACCTGTTTCTTCCAAGTCGGTTGCAAGGCTGCTGCTGTCGAGTTCTTATCGTCTTTCTTTACTCCGGCCTTCGTTTGGTTTTGCCCCCGCTCTCGCTTGCGAATCTCCACCTCAATCGGAACCTTAGGTGGATTCTTAGGTGGATACTTGAAATGGAACCGAATCGGCTTCAATTCCGGCTTCAACTCATGTTTGAACGAAAACTGCACTACGTGAACTGCACTCACACTGTACAATATCGCAAGAAGGATTATGCACTTCATTTTATTCCATTGATTTACTTGACTAGATGGTGGTGAGGAGTTGCGAATCGCGAAGTGCAGAGTTAACGGTGTAGTAGTGTCGGTTGTAGTGTCGGTTGCAACGCGCACGGCCGTCGCTTCAGTACTGTTATGTGTTGTGTTATTGAACTTGAGTCGAAAGGAGCAACTTTCGCCAGTCGCTTTTTAGTGGGCCACGAAACGAGCAGAAAAGCGAACCACTGGGGAGCTCTCTAGTCTTACTTTGTTACACATACATCCGCTTATTTTATTTTATAAAGAACTTAATTTAAGATATCTCCAACCTTTTCAATCGTAAGTATTATTACTTTTCAATTTTGTATAGAATGTAGAAACTGATAGGTAAAATTTTTCCTGCAACTGTGGAGGGTCTGGTGTTCTGAGATACAAGCTCTGCTAAGTTCAGATACCAGGTCTCTCACAATCTTCTGCTAACCATGTACCTATTTCGTTTTATCATTATGTTGTGTAATGTAAAATTGTGGAGAAAAAGAAAGAAATATTTAATTAAAAAACATACCTAGGTATCTTTCTTCTTCTTCTTATTAAAGAGCTTAGTAGCTCTTGTCGGTGGAGTATGCGCCAAACTTCTCGGTTCTCTGCCTTACTTTTTAGTGCTTGATACGACATGACCCCTGCTTTTTCTTTCAGTTGGTCTACATAGCTCTTTCTTGGTCGTCCTGGACCTCTTCTACCTTTTATCTTTCCTTCTAGTATGTTTTTAAACAAGGAGTCATGTCGTATTAAGTGGCCAATCATTTTCCCTCTCCTATTTTCTATTTCGCCCAGCAGTCTTCTTTTCTCTCCTACTATTTCTAATACTTCCTCATTGGTTTTCCTTTCCATCCAACTGATCTTTTCCATTCTCCTCCAGCACCACATCTCGAAAGCTGCCAGCCTGTCACTATCTTTTTTATTCAATATACACCTAGGTATCAAGTAGTCAAATTTTTCACCTCATGCCTTTCCTATAGATCGGTTTATTCCCTGCGAATTTGCCTTGTTTTTTGTTTCTGTTTGGTTTTCTGTTTACCTGACTTTTTAATGTAATGAAATAAACAAATAGATAAATCCCACTGATTATCTCAATGTAGAGTCGACCACTACTTGCTTTCGGTGAAGGAAAACATCGTGAGAAAACCTGTGCACTAATTCACTAGTGTGTAAAAATGACTTGTCACTACTGTATGTACGATGGCAGTCCTTGAGTTACGTCAGACGCCTATAGGCAGCTCAAAAAATCTGACACACTCGATAAGAAAGGAAGAAAAGAATGTAGTATTAATAATATAGCACATCAAGCTACTCCAATTCATTGCAATTTCGCCAGTATTCAATGCAAAATCGCTGTTGTCATGGCCCCGGTGAGTGAGCGGTACTGTGACTGTACGGTCTTTCTCAAAACCAATTCATGCAAAATGTGCGATGCACTTACACACCTCACTTCTGCGATATTATTTAAACAGTTAACGACGAGGTTCGCATGTAGTTATCCTTAAATTTCTCGTACTTTATTATATACAGTTTCCAGAAACAACTATTGGACTTTAAAATTCGTGAAAGTACTTTCGATTTCATTCGTTTATAGCGGCGTGTTTGTATAATGAGCTATTTATTATGACTGTAGCGTCCGATTGTGCAAGAGTACACCTATAACCTTAGCCGAGTAGAGTAAGTATAGAGGTTAGCAAGTATTTTGAATACCCAATAAAATTATTTATCATGTTTCACAAAAAAAAAAAAGGTACCTATTTTTAAAAAAGTACATAGGATTTATGATGAAGAAATAAAGAAATATGCAATGGTGAAAAAAAATTCGCGAACAGGATTTAAACCTGCGCCCTCGGTCTCAAAGGTGGCAAGGCAACACACGACACAATTTACGAGTAGCATACAATCCGCAGTAACAAGCTGGTGATGTACTGCAGATTGTAATATGTGTGTAGACTTATTGTGGCCCAAAACGTAGTGTTTTGGGCCACAATAAGTGCCATACCATGTCTACATACATTAGAATCTGCAGTAAAGCACCTTAATTTATTACAAGGTTATGGCATAAAATGAAAAAAGAACATGCATTACGCACTGTAAATAAATATTATATTGCCAGGCTTAGATTAATCTGAGACCTATATTTAATCTGAGTTGCCAGGGTTAGCGTCCTCAGGAATGAATAAAAGATATCATACGTATGTAATACGTTTATTATATTACTTTTTTTCTATATACAGCATAATTCATAAAGCTATATACACACAGTTTAGGTCCATAATTTTAACAATGTTTCTTATAATTCGAAGCAATACAAAATTTTGTAAACATACCTGCTAATATTTTTCAGCTCTATAAAAATTATCCATTAGCAAATAATACGTACCGTGTCATTCATTTAATCTTCCGTCAATACACGGATATGTTGGGCTACCTATTGGCATTCTTTGTCAGTGCAAAGCGTTAAATTACAACATTTGTGGCACGCAATGCGTCCACCTCGGTCCGCTAAACACGTATCGTAAATTAATCAACTATTTGCTCTCACATAATGATATATTTTTATACTTTGTAAAATACAGCACAACTGGAATACCGTTTGCTCTTATTTTAGAGTATTCTTAATACGACAAACAAGTGGGAGCACAGAAATAACAGGTGTAGATTCAAAAAACGTCAAACAAAGATCCTACAGCCTAAGTAATGATAGCCAGATGAAATCTTGCTGCGAATTCTTGTATAGTACGTTTTGTATCAGCTGTCTGGCTCGGTCATCATCAATTGGGTATTTTCGTGGGTCAAAAATAAATTATTTGGTACTGTTAATAGAATAAAACGTCACAAAATAATGCCACTTGTCATTGATCACATCCACTTTGAACGTGAATTTAGATTTAGGCGCTTTGCAGACGACGGGGCGGGGCGGGCTTTTTGTCCGCGAAGCAATAAAGACCGCGTCTGCCCGTCGATGGCTGCGGCTGCCCTCGCCGCGTACAAAGCACACGACGGGCAGAGGCAGTCAGTTCAGGACGTTCGTTCTAGTGAAAATATAGCACGTCAGTGAAAATGGAGATAGAGAGAATTCGAATCGTTGCTTATTTCATGTACAAAAAAAGGAAGAGACGCAACCGTAATAGAGAATACTGGCTGGGTACACCCAATGAATTCACAAAGGTTGACTAAAGGTCTGTTTCACATAAAACATGCAGACTTAAAATTGTATCCTCGCAAATTCTTTAAATTTTATAAAATGTCTGTTCGCACTTTTGATGAGCTACTATCAATCCTGGAACCTGCTATTGCTACCTGGAACCTGCTATATAATAAATGACGCTTACCATACTTAGTTTTTTCAGTCGATGACAACTCATCCCAGACTGCAGGAGTATAAATTATTTGGCATATTTGGTACCACAATTTCTTTTTAGGGTTCCGTAGTCCGACAAGGAACCCTTATAAGATCGTTCAGTCAGTCCGTCCGTCCGTCCTAGTCTATCACAGCAGAATATCTTCTACGTTTATGGACTGATTTTCATGTAATTTGGTTCGAGGATACTTCACATATATATCTCATTTTTAAAAATACAAAAAATTAAAATTACCCCTTTTTAAGGGTACCCCCATACATGTAAAGGGGGGGTGAATTATTTTTTTGAGTTCACCCCCTTGTGTGGGGTATCGTTAAAAAGGACTATAAAAATAAGGTAGGGTTTTCATACAACACTTTTTTATCAGCTTTACCATTTGCGAGATATAGCCCGCCAAAATCGTTTACACGGTGTGTGTAATTTCTAAAGTCTTGGACCTATAAACTTCAAATCACTCACGTAAAGAAACAGGCGCGGAAACTCTTATTTAAAATTGTTTCGGGTATCCTGTGATGAATACTTTTGAAATTATAAATAAAATAAAAATATATACTTTTTTCCAAAACAACAGTATAAACTTAAAAAGTTTTTTTATATATTTTACTACTTTATGCGTGGTCCGACACGCACTTGGCCGGTTTTTTTTCATTTACGTCGTGATATTATTTTAACGACGTATCATATATAGGCGATCTTTTCTGCACTTTATCAATTAAATCATCTACATCGATGACGTCCATCATTAAAAAGCGCGTGGCGCGGACTGAGCTAGCCGCCCCGCGCCGCCACCGTCTGCGTTACTGCATATAAACTGGTTTGTATGATCCACGGCGGGCAGCCGCGGACATGCCGCGCCGCAAGTGCCCGCCGGGCACCTGCGGCGCGGTCTTTTTGCCCTCTGTGTGCGTTTGTAGTATAGGCTTCACTTTGTGCTATCGTTCGCGGCGAAATTGACCGGCCCGCTCCGCCCCGCCGTCTGCAAAGCGCCTTATTGTTGCAGAAAAACGGATATTAAGAGCGCTATTTGACTCCAAGGAACTATAACGTCATAAATCGATATTTCATATAAATCCCATAGAAAATTTTTGTTTTTGACGTTAAGAAAAAAGTATCTTATTTTGACTTGTTGTAAACTAGCGTATTGAACATTACACACACCGTTTTGCGACCGTTAAATTGTTATTCGGCCTGCCATTTTCGGTGCCCCATTTGTCTGTGTTAAGTAATTCTAGAAAATTTTCCTCAATCCATTCTACATTTTACAAAGTATAGGCCCACCTACACAGAGCAAGTTTCTTACCTGTTCCGTACAGTTTAATAGGACATATTATGCAAAACTCGACATAGATGGCGCCACTAGAACACACAGTAAACAATCTGCTGTCATTTCACATATTTTTTCGCAACAAATAATCACTATAAAAGTATTTAATTTTGATAGTTTTATTATGATTCACTCATTCAAAACCTGTGCTGGTGGTGTAATGGCCATTTAAATACCTAATACCAATAAATTTTATAAATTGCGAGTTTGATGTACTTTTCATTGTCAAACATTTGTTTACAGTTTGCGCTAATGCTGCACTCTGGCGGCAGAACATTGCAGTCATAAAGCAGCTATTATGAAAGAATAAATGATTTGTATGGTTGACGTTTTGTTTAAACCCTACAAGTCATGTATGTTTAGCTTTAATTTTATTGTATGGAACAGACAAGAAATATTTACTGTGTAAATGGGCCTTTTATTTGATTGCAACTGCATATTCCTTTTTGTACATTTGTTTACAGCCATAAAGATCGTCATTAGCGATCAAAATATAGTCATTTCGATTTCTCCAATATGGCTTTTTTCTTTTAAAAACAAGGAAATTTTTTTTTATCTTACACAATAGTACTCCTCCTTTAAAATATTGATTACATATACATTATTGTTCATACTCTGTACACAATTTAAAATTGGGGTTACAGGTAACACTATGATAAAAAATAAATGCGTTTCAGACATGATTACAAATGCTATACACCAAAATATCGTGGATGTTATTTAATAGTTGTATATTCGACGAAAATATTGTGTTTTCTACAATTATCATGATTAAGTGAATACATATTTATTTTTACTGCAATTAACAAATGGTTAAAATATCTTAATTTAACCAGCAATAAAAAAATTAAAAGGTGTTACATTAATTTTTATATATTAATCAAATATATATCATAAGGTTTGCTTAAAAATATAGGAAATATAAATATTACTGATATGAAAAAATATTTTGAAGTAACGCTTAAAAGTCAATTTATCAGATCATCAAATTTAGATTCAAAAGAAAAAAAATCAACAAATTACAATAACATATACATTGAACAAACACTGGTAAGAAAAAAAAATTGAACAAACATTCGAAAGAAAATTCCGGCGAAAATTTTAGGCCGTGATATGTCAACGTGGCGACACACGACACACACCGTAATCCCGGACCGGAAAGAGGTTCACACGACTTGCATCTATAACGAAACCCCTACTATAATAAAATTTGGTTTTACTTTCAAAATCATAAAAATCTCTAAAAGACACAAACATTTAAGAATAGACATTTTAGATGCGCAAAGGATATACTCTTTGTTTTAAAAAAAGATAAAATATTAGGTGTCAAACATCTGTTATTATTACATCTGTGGTTATTATTGTCTTGTGAGACAAATATACGACATCGAACATTTAGCAATTTTTCATATTTAAATATTCAATTTAATCAAGCAAGGGCCCAAGATCAACGCGAGCAGAAATACGTAAATTAGAATAAAGAGTAGAAATAGTATTCGCGAGACTGTGAGTCGCAATGGAGGTCTCAATGAAAGTAACAATATTCGATGGTCGGAATTTCAAACAGTGGAAATTTCAAATAAATTGTGCTTTAAGAGAAAAGGTCTGGACATTCGTTATCTCAAGTGGAATAAAAACGATGGCATGGTTATATTCCTACTGACTTCCTCAATGGATCAGAACCTATCAAAACCTCCATAGTTTTTACTATAAGTTTCTTACTGGCTGGCATGAATTTTATATTATGAATGTCATTCGAATTCATTTTTGACGTCTTTGTGTTGTCATGGTGAAAACAATCTTCAATATATTATCAAGACAAGATAAAATATTATATGAGTTTTTGGCGGGAAGTCAAGGTGTTTGGTTGGGGTTTTCTTTAAATTATTTTGCAAATTGATTTTAGTGGACCTTATAATATGAAATTGGTGTTGTTTGGTGTTATAAATGCTCATGCTCATGAACAATATGTGAAATAGTTAAAGTGGACAGTCATAGTACGGCTGTAGTGATATTTGCGTCTTCGGGCGTCGTCCGCCACTCAATCGGCTATGAAAACCAGTGGACTCGTATAGATTTGTCGCCAGAAGCACCCTTAAAGCAATCAAAGACCTACACCAACCTTTGATTGTAACTTGCTAGAAAAAAGAATTTCCCACGTTTTATTAACTTGTTCCTGGCTAAATACGCAGTAGCGTCAAGCCATAAATTAAAAAAAAAAAAAAAAATTACATAACTGTTAGTGATTTTTTTATTTATTCTAATACGTGTAACAAGGGTTATGGAATTATAATAACCATAAATATTAAATTCAGTGAATGTAATCGTTCTATCTCAGTTAATTTTATTTACATGAATTATTTTGTGAGTAAACTTACGTCATTGTGTAATATAATTTTACATAATGGACGCAAAACCATTTAAATATATCTTTAGATAATGTATTCGTAAGTACCGGTTATAATATATCCATCGGTAATTTGGTAGGTGTCAATAATTATGATGCATGGAAATTTAACCTTTTGACCGCCAGGTGTCCTTACGAAAAAAGTGCCCATAAATACTATAAACTATCGCGTTGCATTATTATTAAATATATATAAAGGCTAGGACCACATTCGGTGAAACCCGGACGAAACGTCAGCAAAATAAATAAAAAAAGGTAGATACGTTTCGCGTTAATTCCCGTATGCATTAATTTAATAAAAGTACCCATATTTTCCTACTAGTAAAACCACAGAATAAATAACACTAACGTACAGAAGTCTCACTCAGCAAAGAAATTTAAAGAAATATCTACTCAATGTTTTGCTGACGTTTCGTTCGGTGAAACCCGAACGAAACGTCAGCAAAATAAATAAAAAAAGGTACGTTTCGCGTTAATTCCCGTATGCATTAATTTAATAATAATGCAACGCGATAGTTTAAAAGTATTTATAAACTCTTTGTTTAACCCAAAGGGTAAAGGAAATGGTAGAATAATTACATTATATTGATAAGGTTCATTATATTGATAAGGTTTATTATATTGATAAGGTTCAATATAATGTAACTATTCTACCATTTCCAACAATGTTAAACAAACTTTAGCCTTTGACATAGAGTTCATAACCAATAAAAAAATTATTATGTTTGTTTGTTCCCTACTATGTAGGTGTCAAACATCTGTTATTAGTGTCTTGTCTCGCAAGTTCAGCAATTTTTCTCATTTAAATATTCCATTTAATCAAGCTGCGCTCCTAACACAACATATAGTATGGACAATATGGTCATCAGTTATTTTGCCAGTCGTATTCTGACAGTACATTAAATAGATAAAAACACACTCATTGTCAAAACTGTTTATTTTTTTGTACCTCACAGCGCTTCCGCAAGTTAAGAAACCCCAGGCGTGGTCCGCACTTGGATGAGTGATACGTGGCACAAAAAATTCTCGAACTTATTGCTTCTGAAGGAGAAGCTCGAGAATTTTTTCTTCATTTCTATTCCTTTATTTAAAACTATATTGAACCAAAAGCTACAATAAGTAGAATTAATGCTAAAGCTTACTCTTCCTGTCATCAATGTATGGCAGCTGTCAAGCTACGTCAGATGCCTTTAGGCAGCTTGAAAAATCTGACAAATGGCCACTCAAACACACGAATTGGCAGGCCTAAACCATCCTCACCCAAAAAACAACAAACCCAAAGATATTGGAGGACATAAGGTATATTATTGCTCTTTGAAACAACCGTGTAAAGTTCTATGTATTCAAAACATTCGGTCCGGTGATATCGGCGGGTGTGTCGCCGCGCTTGTAAACGCTATTAGAAAAATAGAAACGAGGCCGCGACTATAACAGTTCCCTATTTACATAAACGTCTGTTGAAGGCAAATGTGTGTTCTTACTACGTAACAATCGAGTTTATACATAAATTCATGTTATTCACCATTACTATTCCAAAGACAAAGGACAAATTCTATTAAATATTAACAAATAATGTTGTGGACCTCACGGATATTGCGTTAAAATTCTGAAACTAAATTAAACACGACATCGGTGCCATGTTTAATTTAGATCCAGAACACGGGTTACAAGCAGCGTTAAAAATGTCATGTAAAATACACATGTCTTGCCTTCATCATATTTATAAAATACGTAAAATAATAATGAAGTTTTTTACGTGTCATTTTCAACGCTAATTACAAGACATTCGGCAGTGCCATAATTTCAGGTCCAGTAATTTATTTGTTGACATATACTTTATTTCTAAAAATATAACGTACTAAAACTATTTTAAGGGTAGAATTAGTCCATGATACTGAACAAATTTCTCCGGGGAACATATATCGAAATAATAAAAATATTTTTTTGCTCTTTATAGAAACATGGATCAGACGATCAGTTAACTTGTATGGGAGGCCAAAAATTGTTTTTCATATTTCGATACTTTACTTTCGATATGTTCCTTGGGTAAAGCTTCCTTTTTTTTCGCAGAAATACATTCCCAAAGAGGGTTGACGTCACAAAGGCGGCCGGTTGTAAAACTATAGCCAAATCATTGAAATTGTTCCGGCTATTTCTTCTCCATTTTACAAAGTCTTTGGCATCCTTGGGTGACCATTGACATGCATATTATATTTGGAGAAGAAAAAGCGGGAAAGCGCACCCCGGGCTCCGAAGCAGCACAGCTGGGGATGCAACCGGGAATGCGCTTAGACGAAGATGTTCCTTGGGTAAAGTTGTTCAGGATCGTGGAATTAATCTACCTAAAATAATTTCAGTATATTTATTGCAACGGTTAAATGCATATACAGAAAAAGTTCTATATTTAGATACAATAGTTGGATGGACGAAAACTGAGTATATGGAATGTAGATATTAGATGATTCAATTGAATCATTCGAAATCAAATCACGAAAATATTAAAGTACAAGATACAGAACGTAAAGTCATCAGGCTACTTGGAGGGAACTTACTCTTAAACACCTATTACAGATGTAATTTGTTCGCTAACAAACTTATCTTTTTCTAGTTTTTGGCAAAATTATTAACTATTTCGATTCGAACCGTGATTATTTTTTACAAGCTTATATTTAGTTTCACCTGTCCAGCTGTCTGTGTCCGTAATCAAATCTTGCAAGCTAAATTAAACCCACTGCCCATTATTCGATTGAGCTGAAACTTCGTATACATATGTAAGTGGGGTGCCAATGCAATATAATGGTACCAATGACCTGATATCATAATGAAGCCGGAAGGTGGCCATGGCGCCTCTGTGATAAAGCAGCATAACCCCACCGAGTTTGCGCTCAATTGATTCGAGTTAAGGAGCACTTTTAACTTAGCTAGATAAAAGCTTGTTTTAAAAAATATACGTTTAGTAATTTATTTGAAAGGTAGGTATAATTCTTAGTCTTGGAACTGCGTTACGCGGACGCCCGCACGGTTTCATACAAAAGCGCCCGGCGCGGGCATCCGCTTGACGTAGTTTCAAGCCTTAGCGATGGATTTAATCTTCAAGACAGTAAGAATTAAACTGATTTCACGAAATTCTTTGAAAATAAAATGCTATCATCAATATTATAGGCGCTTTCCCTCCGCGTGGAAAACTTATCACCCTGTACACCGTTTTTATTGCAATCGGTAGAAACATAAGTAGGTGTTGACCTTAGTCATATTCTAGTCAATAAATAATATAATTATAATAAATATTCGAGTGTTAACTATATTACAATTTTGAGACACATGTACGATTTCTTTCTAATAGTATAAATAAATAGCAAATTAGAATTTACTTTGATACAAAAACCATACTCGTTTTAATGCTAAATTGAGCATCGTTATTCAAAGTAATTCAGCCGATACTGGCCAAGTACAGTAAACCCCACATCAAGCATAAATCTGTAGATCAATAGACATCTGTGCAAGCGTCTAAGTGTTACGCTTGGCCTGTGGCCCACCGTACAAACAAGCCATAAAAATATTATTTCTAGATCACCCATTCAATACTATGATAGTTAAAATGAGAGCTGTTTGCAAAGAAATTCAGCCGATACTGGCCAAGTACAGTAAATCCCACATCAAGCGTAAATCTGTAGATCTATAGACATCTGCGCAAGCGTCTAAGTGTTACGCTTGGCCTGTGGCCCACCGTACAAACAAGCCACAAAATATTATTTCTAGATCACCCATTCAATACTATCAAAGTGAAAATGAGAGCTGTTTGCAAAGAAATTAAATTCTAATATCACTAGAATGCAGACATATTTTTTATCGATTTGTGAACAATACATATATTTGTATTCTGTTTATAAGACATCAACATACGTAAGAGAGTTAAATTAATAAATCAACAAATAAAAACATATTCATATCATGAATTAATAATCACACATACACTGTCATTTGATTAAAAATCTAAAACTCAAACACAAACATTTAATAACAATTATTATTAATAAAGTGACATCTTAAGCGATTTTATATACTTTCCGATGTTCATTGTTAAAGATGAACAGACTAGCCATCTACAGAAGGCAATATTCTGTTATTTACAAACTCGAAGTTTTCAATCATTACAAAAACTAACGTATGTTACGTACGTAATGTACCCAATAAATCAAGGGATCAGATTCTTTGAAATTGCGAAAAGAAATACTTACATTAAAATGGTACAAAAGGTAAAATTGCAAAATGGAATTTGGTCACATAGTGTTCTGTCAGAAAACAGTGAAAATTATTTAAAACCATTCCTCACGCTATGAGCCTGTGAACCGTAAAGGTTGCTAGACACTCATTCGGGCATTGTCGGGTCGGCAGTACTTGACGAACAACAAAGCCGACCCGAATCAATTATATCGCCTTTTTCCCCGAAAATTCATCTACATATGTGACGGTCCACGTGTAAAGGTACCTTATGGACGGTGGCGCTTAGGACGTTTAGAAAAACAATTCGTACAATTACCTTAGCTTGAATAAACACAATGTCGTAAGTGCCACCGTCCACAAGGTACCTTTACCCGTGTAACGTCACATATATTCGATTTTACCGCCAGATGAATGCCGGTCCGAATAAGTGTGTAGCAACCCTAAGCTTTTAAAAAAATAGGATATAAATGACTTCCCACTAATAATAATAAAGGTTTTATCCAAATATTTCATGAAAAACACGTGTTCGAATGGATTATTTGCTCAATATTCTTAGTTTGAAGAAGAAATGAGGTTAATAAACAAAAATTTTTAACTGTTTTTTGACAGACTAGGTATTAATTGGATGTACTAAGTTACGTTTGATTATAACTCCCTTTGCCTAGTGTCGGTGTAGAGTGGCACTTGTTTGTACTCAGGGAACGGATACAGGATCAAGTGGTCCGCTGTCTTGTACCAAGGGACGAGACCGTTCTGAAAATATAATATTCTTTAGTCCTATGAATTTTTCAACACACTTGCTCGTAAATTGGATCTAATTTCACCGGTTTAAGATATATAAATCAGCTCATAAAACACGCGTGTGTTATAAACGCAAATAATGAAGTTATATTCTATAACCGTACTATTTGCTATTTATAAACTCAATTTTTTTTTTGTAGGCAGCTCGCCTCTCCGATTTTAAAAAGTAAAACAGCGGAAAAGCTACAGTATGCGTCACAGTTTCATGGTTGAGTTTACTTTATATCAAAAAAATCGGTGTATTAGGTATTTTTCCCCGCAAGTGTGTTGAAAAACGTCGTACGATATACGTGCGTATATTTTAAATAAATTTTAATAACAAATAAATAAATATGTACGGACAAATCACACAGAATAAAAAAGTTATAAGGACAAATCACACTGATTGACCTAGCTCCAAAGTAAGTACCACAGGATCTACCTTGTAGGGTTAGGGCTCAGTCAGTCCCTGATTAGGTTAAATATTAACACCGAGATATGCAAATTGGATAGGTATTTTTTTAATTAATTAAATTTTGATAAAGAAATATGAACTTCAAAAATTCGTTTGGAAAATGTACGCAGACTAGAGTTGCCACGAATAGTGATTTGGCCGAATACCGAATATTCTGCAACGCTGTCGGCCGAAGCGCCGAATATTCGGGCGCGAGCGCGTAAGTAATAATACGACAAGTCGGGTCGCGAGTTCGCGAGATGTCTCACTCGTGCGCGGGCGGGCCGTGCGGCCATTTGGCTGTTTGTTTCAATTGCGAGTAAACACGTCACGGCACGCTTTGTCAGATCAATATAAATAATAAATAAAACATTACCTACGATTTTGTAGAAAAGTTCGTTCGTTAGTTCTTTTTCAGCTGAAAAGCTTGTTTTTATCCATCACAACTTACCACTGATGAATTTTACTTATTAAAGTATTGTAATTTGGTAATAAATACAAATCTTGAGTAAAATGATGTGTCTTTTTTGTCCATGATTTGGTATTCTGCCGAATAGTACGTATTATTCGGCTGAATACCGAATAGTAGCCGAATATTCATGGCATGTCTAACGCAGACAATAAGAACGATATAAATGCTTCAATAATACAGATAAAACAATATTTCTTTGAGACCGTTTTTAACATTTAATTTATTGAGTGCTTCATTGGATTTGCTAACAGCAAATCACAACTGACAACCGGGAATACGCCCGGATGATGATGATGACTTACCACATTGCTCCTCTTATTGGTCCCGCGGCCATAACCGTTCCAATGGTTGCCCGCGATGCCTATTAGATCGTTAACCTGTGAAAAAATCATTATTTGTTTTTATAGCATTATGATTATATACCTATAATAATATAAACATAAGTACATGAGTGTATGTGGCCAAAATTAAATAAATACCTATGAACTTCGGCTACACATGTAACTACAAATAAAACTATTTGTCTGTACAAACCAAAGTGAGCAGATTTTGTTTTATTCGGAAAAATTTACGTCGATTTTTGTGCGTAATACTAAGCACGTAGTTCACAAAAAAATTACTACTATATATCATTACTCGTAATATGTGAAAAAAACATAGAGATAATAGATTTTATCAACTCGTTGAATTGACTACACTGGTGTTCAGGTCATCTGAGCCATACATTTTCACGCGGGAGGTATTTTGTATGAATCAGCGATAGATTTTTCGTGATTCTGTTATTGGTTGTTACTATACCCCAAAAAACTTTTCTTGCCCCATTCCTACTACACCCCAATCCATTCTTATACTTATCACATCTGAAAAGCAGTTTACAAAAACTATCTTTTGAAAAAAAGGAGTATTAGTAGTAATACTGGAAATTTTCCATTAGTGCTACAGGTAGGTCTCAGGAAATTGCCAGTAGTCTAACTGGTAGGTCTATTGGGACAAAAATCCAATTAGACTACCTTGGTAGGACTACTGGGATATTTTTTTTACTAGACTATAGCTAATGTGTCCCACTTTGTGTGTGTTGTTGTACCTTTATTTTTCCACAGGTCCCTATCTTCTACGGCCTTCTGCCACTCGCATTAAAATCTATCTAGGGGTGGGCCAAATTGTCTATATTCTGGATTCCAGACGGCCAGAGGGGTTGGGCTGGCTACTGGGATTAGCTCGTAAAATGTCCTCCTTGATTGAAGACAAAAAAATTGTTTGCTTTATCTATATAAATTAATTAATTCAATGATCGATTGTCCTGAACTATTGACGACTTATGGCTCTGAAACGTGGTTCCTTTACTGTAGGTCTCATAAGAAGGCTCAAGGTAGCTCAACGGGCTATGGAGAGGACTACGCTCGGTGTTTCTCTACGAGATCGAATCAGAAATTAGGAAATTCGTAGGAGAACAAAAGTCACTGACATAGCCAAGCGGATAAGTTCGTTGAAGTGACAGTGGGCGGGACACATAGCGCGACGAACCGATGTCCGATGGGGCAAAGGTTCTCGAATGGCTATCACGTACTGGCATTGCGCAGCAGTGGGTTTTCGAAAGCTGATGATAATGAAATAAAAATAAAATGACCTCTAGTGATATATCGTGGTTCCCGCCGGTGTTTGGCATTATAGCGATGCGGTCGTGCGCGTTCTGTCCGCCGAAGTAGTAGATGTCGTCCAGCGAGAAGAAGCTGTTGGAAGCGTCCACGCGGTTCGTCTGCATCATCTCGTACGCCACGCGGCCCACCTGGATTATATATTACATGTTACGATCTGTGCGGGAAGAGTAGCAGCTGGTACATTTCATTTATTATTTTGACAAATTATATTTTTATATATTGCCGTGTGGTTCCCGGCAGAGTAGAATAGGACCACTCCAAGTCTTCCCGTGGATGTCGTAGAAGGCGATTTAAGGAAAACAAGCTAAACAAAGCTTATAAACATCAATGAGACCTCTCCATTCGGCCAGCGTGGAGAGCAGGCCAAATCCTCTGGCTGCTCTGGCCAAGTATGGTCGAGCTCCTGCAGTAGAGACTAAATAAGACCTGATAATGATGATGATGATTTTAATGGACAGGTCAGTCCATAAATTTGAAAGCTTTTCCTTATAAATGTAAATATACCGAAATATGAAAAATGGTGTTCCATCCATAAAAATTGAGCAGTCATGTGATCTTATTAAGCTGTAAAACAAATATGAACAACTATGAAGTAAAACATTATTTTACCGACTTCAAAAAATAGGAGGTTATCATTTCGACTGTATGTTTTTTTTATATGTATGTTCCGCGAATAGGCATGATAAAATTGAAAAAATATTTTTGGCCAACGGTTAGATTATTAAAAAAATATTGAACACATATTTTTTCTTTTCTCTGAGAAACAATAAATGACGAAGATACAGCGCATTTAAATTTCGCATGACGTCACGCTTTTCTACGATTTTTACACATCGGTGACGTCACAAGCCCCCACTCTGGAACTTAGATACTCTGTATCTTTGTGAATTTTTACTTTTTTGATAAACTGAAAAATATGGGTACATTATTTTTGGATAATCTAACTAACGGACTAATTAGAATTATACTTTTCTGACCCAGTCATCATCACAATAGAGATGATGATGTATAATTCTCACCTGACTGCTAAAGGTACAAACGATGTAGTCGCACATGGCCAGCATGTGCAGGTCCACGAGCAGCCCGGTGAGGGAGAGCGGCGTGTACCGGCGGTGCGTGGCGGCCGTCTTCGCGATCGACGGGTCGCCCAGGAACACGTACTCGGGGTACTTCTTGCGGGCGTCGTCCAGTACCTACAACAAAATCACAGAATTAATAAAACTATTTCATACGGAATGGAATCTCCTAAAGTTCCCCGTCCCCGCACCTCTTACCGCCAGTTCCAGTTCTCGCCTTGTCGAGGAGCGAGAGCGGGCGAACACACACACACATTGACGTGTGCACAGATGTATAGTTTCGTTTGTAGTAGTGTAGGCATAAATGATACTCCACTATTATTAAGTTTCATACCTGTGCTATTACTTTAAACGAGCAATAGGGAAGAGATGAAAATTTTTAACGCTTTTACCACGAGACTTTACACCAGTTGTCGTGCTCCCAGCGCGAGGAATTGTGAATATCCATAGTTTTTGGTCGGATAAATCCGACGCTCGCGAAATGGTCACAAAAATGTTTGTCGGATTAATCCGACGTTCGCGGTTTAAGGGTTAAAACGCTTGTATATTTTTCTGCTGTTAGGAATAACATTCCTCTGCCATAACAAAAAATAACAGATTTTCTAATCAGTCCATTCAATGTAAAAAATAATTCATATTAATCACAGTCATATTTTGACAACTATGACAATTGTTAACTGTCATATGTCATTGTTTTTTTAATACGTTAGATGATCTGGGCAAAAGAAATGGCAACGACATCTGTATTGAAGTTAACTTAACGTGCTTTAAAATTAATATCAGATCTAGTTTGCTCTTGTGAGGGTGACCGTAATCGTATTTTTTGACGCACTTGACTATGGTAGTCTTTTCACACAGTAAATATTTTTTAGGTCTATGAGCGGAGGAGATGTAAACTTACATTGGCGTCATCCGTGGCAAGGTAAACCCGCCGCACGTCCACCACCTGCGTCAGCTCGAGCTGGTCGTAGTAGTCTCTCACGTGGGCCATGTACTCGTGGATGTGGTGGAACGCAGCCTCGGTGCCTACTTTGTCCGTCCGCCGTATGTGAACACTGAAAACATTTTCAGAATTAAAAATTATCATCACATTAGTTCATCCTTCCTAGTTTAAATATATTTAAATTTCTTTATTTGATTGGAAGCGGTATTTTCATAGACACTGATCAAGAAGACTGACTTCTTACGATATGATGTCCTACGCTACGATTGCCGGAACGTGTTCGGAAACCTTTATCATTCGCTGAGCTAGATCGGTTACCGCCAATTAGTGATGTGCCGCTGGAAATATTCCAAATATTCCCAATATTTCCTTAAATATTTCCCTAAATTTCCATTTTAGGAATATATTGCCGGAATTGTTTACGGGAATATTCCTAAAGTTTCCAGGAACGGCACATCACTTCCATCAATCATGGGCAAATATCCTTAGTTCAGGTTCGATTTCTCAGAAAAATTCCAAGGAGGGCATTTTTATAGCCCGTTAGGTGGCCTTGATACCGGTTAGATGCACTCTCTTATGATAACACTCTTCGATATGATTTAGCATCGGAACGATTCACTACAATCACAATCACCAAACTATTTTATTTATTTATTTTTATTTAATCTTTATTGTCCATCAAATACAAATTGTACAGAACAATAGGCGAACTTAACGCTAAAAGCGTTGTCTACCAGTCAACCTTAGGGTTATACAGAAAGTCTAAATGTGGGTTGCAAGATAAAGTGTAGTATACATAAAATACACAATGTACATTGTTACATAAATATATATATATATATATACCTGCTATACATATACCTACATACATATATATACTCTACATATACTATACATATAAATAAATAGATAAATGCAGCAATTCTTAACGTCGGGGGTACTGCATTAAAATTAAAAGTCATATTACCCGACGATAGGGGTCTTGAAGTTCATCTTAGCGATAGTTTCATTGATCGCCTTCTGCAACTCGGCGCGCGGCTTTAAGATGAACTTCAGCATCTGACCGATCCACCATGACGAGGGGTCACCGTTGAATCGAACTATCCTGGACAGAAAAAATATTATTATCTACACATAGGTCTGACTGTTTTCGCACAAATGCGTTCCTAAAGAGAGTTGACGTCAGGCAGGCGGCCGGTCATAAAACTACAGCCAAATCATTTAAACTGTTTCGGCTATTTCTTCTCCACTTCGCAAGGTCTTTGGCATCCTTGGGTAACCATTGACATGCAAATTTATATTTGGAGAAGAAAAAGCGGGAAAGCGCACCCCGAGCTCCGAAGCTGCACAGCTGAGGATGCAACCGGGAACGCGCTAAGATGAAAAAAAGTTTGAAAACCTGACTGCTTTCCTAGAAGACGTAATAAATATAAGGCGCTAGTACGTACCTATGAGCCAAGTCCTTTGGTACCGCTAGCGGCAGGAACTTTGGCTTCTGTGTTATCGAGTCTATAAATGGCAGCGAAATTACTTTCGCGTCGTACGATACTGAAAAAAAAGAAAAATAAATTGTTACACTGGCCATAGCATTGACTGTTCGAATGAGATCACAGACCATGGATCAAGATAGACACAGCCTATGAATTTACTTTGCGTGTCCAACTGAAGTAAAATTCACTTCATTCAAAATTGTCTTCTTTAGTCCGCGTATGACAGCTTACTGTACCTAACCTAGACCGCTCTGCAGAAAAATGCCTGTTTGTGCAGTTTTGAGCTGCAAAAACACGTCAACAAATGTTGGAGGACGTAAAGAAAAAGTTTCCTTTCATCGGTAAGGAAATTTCTTATTAAATAGTATTCAATTTATTTTAAAATTAATTATTTCGTGTTTTGTTTAACTTTTATACTGAAAACTGCTGACTGAGTGAAAATCGCATATTCAAAATCCATTGCTTACATTAGTAACGTTACATTTGCGAAAAACGGCCACTTTTGGCTAATGTTGCTTAACGGTCTCATTATAAACTGAAAACAGTAGTTTACAAAATAGTTTGAAGGGTTATCTAGGACTTGGTAGTAGCAAAATTTTAAATGATATCTCCGTTTTCTTTAAAATGATTTATTTTAAATGGGGGCAGCACTGGACCCCGGGAAATTCAGGTACGGCCTTAACCACAGAAGACTGTAAGAGTATGGAGTGGTTACTATTCTAAGCCGGAAGTCACGCGGCATGCCATCCATTTGATCGAATAGACTAAATATTCGGGGACTGGGGAGACTACAAGTATTATTATGCGAATTATATGATACCTACCACAATACCTATTATTCATCCAAGCAAATCAATTAAGTACTTACTCACATCTATCAACAAGACATTTCAAACGCTTCATATTTTAAAAAATTGGTCTTAAACGCAACTATATTTACACCACTAATTAAACGAATTACACTTAAAACTAACTAATTATATACACTTTATAACATTGTTTACCCACATAGTAATAGTCGTTAGTTTAGTTGAAACCAAATCAAATAAAATCTAGGGCAAAACAAAAGAAATGCCGCGCGCGAGTCGGGAGGCCAACTTCGACTAGTTTTGGTCAGTGACTCAGTGAACGCCAGAGAGTACCTACTTAATTGGGAGAAGTAATTCAAGTTATATATTCATTTCGCTCGCTCAATCACGTTTGTGCTGGGTACAGAAAGAGATAGAATGGTTCGTTCGGCTTCAATCATGGCTGTCGAACAATGGCCGGTGCGGCGCTCGGACTCTAGGTACGTAATCGTAAGGATAACTTAATAACGTTTCGTATCGTATCTAGTAGGTAACGGATAACGTAGAGGAACGTCAAAACTCTACGTTCCGCGAGCACAGGCACGGTTTGAGATACTTATCTGCTATTTGACGGTTAATCGGTATCATGTTACTCGGATATCAAATAACATAATATATTGGTAACATGTTCTTCAGCGCTAATATTTTCATTTGGTATTAGTACGCTCGGTCCCTCTATCCATGAAGTGCACATACATACATACAGAGGGGCAAATGGCCAGAAGCTACTTGTAATCGTGATAATCGACTGAAAATCGAATTTTCATTCATGTTGTGTCGAATCGACGAAGTGAATGTATCGATTTAACGCGGACAGAGTGTTCTCATTACTAAATGTCACCACTGATATTACATTTGACAGTTCAAAATTGGCACTCGAGGATTTCATACAAATTGAAAGATTTTATTTATCTAGTATATACAGATCTGTGAATGAGATAATCTCTTTTTTTTGGACAAATCACGTTGATTGAGCTAGCCCTAAAGTAATTTTTAAACTTGTGTCAAGGGATATAACCCAATGATACAATATTTTATAATAAATACATATACAGATAAACACCCAAGACCCAGTACAGTTTGAAAAAGACCATTTTCCAACTTGCCCTGGCAGGGGATCGAACCCATAACCTCCGGAGTGGCGGACTTGCGTGTTAACCATCATACGTCAGACAGAAGTCGACGAAAATGTAAGGTTTTCTTTCCGGCGACGCGCTTGGCCGAGCCTCTCCCCCCTTTGTGCTTAATCTTGTCATCTCTTTTTCTCACTCTGATATTTCGTCGTCGAAATGTCTGGCGCAAAATGATATCAATCGCAATAAGTCCCGTAATATTAAATAAGTCATTCTGACCGTGAAACACGTTCTAGTAGATACTCGTAATGGTAATTTTGATATGTGTTTGAAATAATAACGGTCGGCCATGACAGTAAATGACCCCCCAAATTACCAGCGATTTAAACTTTCAGCACTAACTTATTCGAATCTAAATAGAGAGATAAAAATGTAATTTCATCGAGTCGAACGTATAACGCCATAAAATGGTTGCAGTAAAATCGATTTTATGGATTAATTAACTTTATTGCCATTCGAACCTACAGCGACGAAGAACAATAAATTAAATCAAGCGTTGTAATTAAAATGGCATACGTTTACACGACGTTCTTTCGAGTTCTAGTGTTAAAATTTGTATACATGTAGATTTGTGTTCTGAGGTTTTATCAAAGAGATTTCAAATTAGTACAACGTATATGAATAGGATACCTACCAAAGTGCGACCAAATTTTCATCAAAATCTACAAATCTCGACGACCTCTGTGGCCTAGTGGTCATCATGCCAGGCTCACACCGGAGGGTCCGGTTTTAATCCCCGGTCAGGTCAAAATGGAGAATGATCTTTTTCAAATTGACCTGGGTCTTGGATGTTTATCTATATATGTATTTGTTATAAAATATAGTATCGTTAACTCGTTAACACAAGTCTCGAACTTACTTTGGGGCTAGCTCAAACTGTGCAATTTGTCCCTATATATTTATATTAGCTATAGCATGTCGCTTATCATCATTATCATAGTCAGCCCTTCGCATCCCACTGTTGGAAATAGGCCTGTCGGTCAGAATGGGTCGGCGATATTTTTCATATATAATTGACCTATTTTGCTCTCGGACAACCAAACGGTTGCCGATTATGGGCCACCATTCCATTAATAAAGCACCTTCCTCAGGTTAATCATATTAGTGCGAGCGAGAGTAAACTTATTCTAACGTGAAACCTTACTGATCACCAACATTTCAAAATAACTGGAAAAATTGCTGGAAAATACGCCGAAAGAAACTTAAGGCCGTACCTGAATTTTCCGGGTTCCAGTGCTGCCCCCATTTAAAATAAATCATTTCAAAGAAAACGGAGACATCATTTAAAATTTTGCTACTACCAAGTCCTAGATAACCCTTCAAAGTATATTATGAACTACTGTTTACAGTTTAAAGTGAGAACGTTAAGCTTTACTACGCACATTGGCGAAAAACGGCCACTTTTGGTAATAATATCTCTGTTGTCTTTGAAATGATTTATTTTAAATGGGGGGTAGCACTGGACCCCGGAAAATTCAGGTACGGCCGTAATACAATATATATTAATTTAGGTTTAATATTTTTTTCACGCACCGAAGGTATGACACTAAAATCTATAACCGTCGATCTCCTGGCATTAATAGAAATTTATTGCCGCGTAAATGCTGCTATGATATCCGCTTCGAGCGATTCCCAACCTTAAATCAACTAAATAGAGTATCAATCACCTGGCCATTGTAGGGCTTTGTCGTTGTACGCCGTGGTACAGCTGTCCGAGATTGGATGGAACACGTAATCCCAGCCGTGGTTGTTGTATCTCCAACCTTTTGAGTTTAGTATTAAGGTCCTTTCTGTCGCGTACGCAAATATCAGGCAGTAAACTATGTGATGAAGTTGACAGCCGAAACCGCAACCCTGAAAGTAGAACATATAATATGTAATTAATGATAACGTTAGTACATAGTAAACTTGCTTCCGATTTCGGAAGATTAGGATCATCGCATGAAATTTATTAAATTGGGATATACTTAAAGCTAGATTTTCAGTACGCTTTTTACTGCACCATACAAAGAGTATGTAATTCACTGCGTTGCACCATAATAAGGAATATGCATGTAATACCAATCCGGCTCATATTTTTATTTTACAATTTCTATTAATACGTTACCACGCCTAGTTAATTATTTTTCTTACTGACTCTTATTTGGATTAGAAATAAAATATTGAAAATATGCAAATATTGCGTGGGAACTTCTGACAAACAAAAGGGAAATGACGACAAAGTTCACAAAAAGGAAATGACAAGTTCAGGTGCGTTCGGCAGGACTGTCCGTCCATGTAGTTTGACTATCGATGACATTCGAAATGTATGTACTTTTATATAGAAGTTTAACAAACATGACTGGCTGATAATATCGAAAGTACCCAAAAAAGAAAAACATGCGTTGACAGCTTCTGTCTCTAGCGGATATTGCAGACGTTGACGTCATATTTTAAAAATGCGTGTTTTAGTTGTTATAATATACTTGCTATTTTTAATATTTATTTTCTACACCATATACATGTTTTTCGGCACAGATTTATGTTTGCGGCTATTTCTCGACGAGGTCTATCGATTATAAATATAAAAAAAATGCATGCATACTCTCTATTGATGAAAAAAAAAAATATTTCTCTACTCATAGATTACAGGAAAACCTATAGGATCACTAACTTTTCACTAAGTTATTTTAGAAATTTTACTACCCATCCTTAACTACTGGGGCTAATTTTTTTTTTTAAATACAGAAAATTGTTATTTACCTAGTGTTTTTACAAAAAAACTATGAGTACGGAATCCTCTTCACTCAAGTTTAACTCGCACTTAACCAGTTTTTTTTCTGTCGTATTGAGCTCTATCTTTCTTGAAGAATTTAATCAGTATCATAGATTGACTATGCAGGAAAAAATGCGCTCTGGATTCGGTCTGGATTAAAAATACTCTATATGTAGGTATGTTGGGTCGACCCAGATATCGCTGAAGCGACTGATATCGGTGACTTCGGGAGATGGAGGCTGTCAGCTGGCAAGATACCGCTCAGAGTACAACATTGTGGCGCTCTCTCGTCTCGTAGGTATTGTTCTAGAGGACTATAGGCTTTTAGCCTTTTTTTGAAGGCTATCCTCTTAATTAAGGGGCTTGACAATCCTTTAGGCTAAGCCTAAAGGACTAGTCTTTATAGGCTTTTGGTTCGATGTTGTTTTGGCGATACTTAAGTAAAATCTAATTTCTTTTCTTTTTTCCAAATTAATGCAAAATAAAATAAATGCTTTATTCATAATTATGATGGCTTGGTTAGGCTAAATCTCAAAAATGGCTTTATCCTATCACTTGAAAAAACCTTCAGTCGAAATAAAGGCTTTTTAGGCTCATAGGCTTTTTAAAATGACATAGCCCTAAAAAAGGACCGGACTCTTCAACCCGTCTGGCCAGCGTGGAAAATGTAGTACAGAGAGGGTCGTGCTCCTGCAATGGAGACTACAAAAAGACCTGGTGATGATCATGATGATTGAATAGTTGCTAGGGTCAACAATAGGCAATTATTTATTGTTGTAATTATTGACACGATAAAACAAATAAGGATATGCAAATATCTTACATTGATGTATTTAAAACTAGCTGTTTATGACTAGTGTACTGCTTATCGGTGATAATGAAATAACATTTAAATATCGACACAAACGGTTTCTATTAGAAAACCTCGATGAATAAATTATGGTGCCACATTGATTTCCTACTATTATAATAATAGTACCGATTAGATCCCTGTGAAGCAATTTACAGTTGTTTATTCTCTATACCTACCTAGCTATAAGTATTCCTATAGGTACCTACTACCTACAATCAATATACATACGAGGGCTGTTTGATAAGTACCCGTTTTCTAAATATATTAATATCACTGGCCGCAAATAAGTATACCACCTTTTTAAGCCATTTTTCAGCGGGAAAATAAAAAAAAAATGGCATTCTTTTGTTTTTTTTTTCTCATTTGACAACGATTCAGTGAAGGCGTGAACTTAAAATTGTTAAAATGGAGAAAGAACAGTATCGGTCTGTAATTAGATTCTTATTTTTGGAAGGAAAAACATGTGATGAAATAAAAGTAAGAATGCAAGCGGTTTACCATGAATGTGCTCCTTCTATGGCAACCGTCAGATATTGGTATAACGAGTTTAAGTGGGGGAGAACAACCGTCTTTGATGAGGATCGCCCAGGCCGGCCAGTTGAGGTGACTACAGACGATATGGTTAAGAAAATTAAAAATATCGTTTTTGCCGACCGCCGAATTAAACTTCGAGAAATCGTTGATGCTGTAAATGTTTCAATCGAGAGGGTACAACACATATTAGAAGAAAAATTGGGTATGAAGAAAGTATCCGCGAGGTGGGTGCCGCGTTTACTCACGGAGGAGCAAAAACGGAACCGACTGACTACTTCGGAGCAGTGTTTGGCCGTGTTCAAACGTAACCCGAAGGAGTTTCTGCGTCGTTTCGTGACCGTGGACGAAACGTGGGTCCACCACTACACCCCGGAAATGAAAGAGCAGTCGAAGCAGTGGATTTTACCGGGTGAACCTGCTCCAAAGAAAGCAAAAACCGTCCCATCGGCTGGAAAGGTCATGGCGACCGTTTTTTGGGATTCGCAGGGTATTATACATATTAAAAGGAAAAACAATAACAGGGCAGTACTATGCCAATTTATTGGATGAATTTGACGCCGTGTTGAAGGACAAACGACCCCATTTAAAAAAGAAAAAAGTACTGTTTCATCACGACATCGCCCCAGCTCATTCGTCCAGAGTTGTGACGGCTAAATTAGCACAGTTACGCTACGAACTTTTGTCTCACCCCCCGTATTCTCCAGATTTGGCCCCATGCGATTTCTTTTTGTTTCCCAACCTAAAAAATGGCTCGGTGGAAAGCGATTTGAATCAAATGACGAAGTCATTGCCGCCACAGAGGTCTATTTTAATGACTTTCCAAAATCATACTTTTTGGATGGTTTATTGAAGCTTGAGTATAGGTGGAACAAATGTATAGAGTTAAAAGGTGACTACGTAGAAAAATAAATGCATATATACAAAAAAAATTTTTTTTTTCCATAAACGGGTACTTATCAAACAGCCCTCGTACACTACTTCCATGCTTTTTAACAATGCATTCCTGCAAAAAAACGTAGAATGTAAATTGTATCGCAAATCGTAGATGTCGATTTCGGTCGGTCTCATTTATTTACGTTCAAAGTCAAAGTCAAAATGTTTTATTCGATTAAGCATAAATATATCACTTATTAAAAGTCATTTTTTTTAATTATTTTAGTGCAAAACCTACCGTTTTGTACTAGCGTTTCGCAATGACCACTGCTGAGAAGAAACGCCGAAAGAAACTCATTTACACAGTATTGGTCGCCTACGCGCCGGAAGGGCTTTGTCAATAATTGTTCAATAATTACATTGCACATGATTTATTCAATACAAAACATAATTACATATTTAGTGAAACATCACATGCACCTTGTCAGACATTGAAATGGGTCCAGAGGGAGGTAGACATATTTTATTTTTTATTTTCAGGCCTGCTTTGGCTGTTATTTTAATTTTATTATACTATAGTGATCTAGTATAGTCCGTGGTTTGATTTATTACGGGTATGTCCCTTCCACTTTGTACATATTTAATTTTAATAGTTTTATTATTATTCACTCATTCAAAACCTGTGCTGTAGCAGGCCTGTGTCACTCCCCATTTAGGTATCGAAAATGTACCTACCTACATTATTACTATGCGCGCAGGCGGCCCCTCCGGGTGGTAAATTCTGTTATACGAATCGTTTGTCCAGAGTAATAAGAATGAAATTGGCTTGCAATGGATGTCTAGGTATCTATGCGAAAAGGTGCTGAGTTCGCACGTGAGCTAAATCAAACCATATCGCTAGCTACATTGAGTAGATATTTCTTTGAATTTCTTTGCTGAGTGAGACTTCTGTACGTTAGTATTATTTATTCTGTGGCTGTAGTGTTTGGGCTTCCTTCGGCTATTTAAATACCTCATCTATACTAATATTATAAAGCGGAAGAGTTTGTTTGTTTGTTTGTTTGTTTGTTTGTTTGTTTGTTTGTTTAAACGCGCTAATCTCAGGAACTAATGGTCCGATTTGAAAAATTCTTTTTTTGTTGGGTAGTCCATTTATAGAGGAAGGCTTTAGGCTATATAACATTCCGACAACCACGCGAACGAAGTCGCGGGCACAGCTAGTACCTATATAATTGTACAAATTTATTGCGACTGATGTAAGTACTTGTCATTGTCAAACATTTGTTTACGGTCTGGTCTAATGCTGCACTCTGGCGAAAGATTGCAGTAATATCTCCTATTATAAATTAATTATTGAAATTGATACGATCAACTCAAAAGCAATACAATTTATACTCCACAATAGTTTTGTGTATTAATATTGTTTACGCTTGAAGGATGACAAGGTCAAAGGTAGGTTCTAATGAGTACTGTGACATTTGTGATGCGATTGCGTGCGTTAGCACTAGTTATGCCAAGTGCCTGTCACGCAAACGTAACCGTAACTACTATTCAGCGGGGAATAATGTCACTTACGAAAGGATTCACTTTATATGTGATACATACCTATATACTCGTACTCATCATCATCATCATTTCAGCCGCATAGCGTCCACTGCTAGACATATATAGGCCTCCCCAAAGTTTTCCAAAACGACCGATCTAGAGCGGCCTACATCCAGCGCTTTCCAGCGACACTGGTCAGGTCGTCTGACCACCTTGTGGTTGGGTGTCCTACATTTCGCTTGCCAGTACGTGGTCCTTTAGTTCCTTTACCGACCGAACCTTTTTGCCCCATCGGCCATCCGTTCTTCGTGCTATGTGTCCCGTCCGTCGGGCTATGTCAGTACCTACATACTATCACGTTATTTCCTAATGGGACAGACAGAGCGTTTTTGGGTCTAAGCAGATAGAGCCCAGGGTAGCAAGACTCAAAAGCCACTTTTAGCGTAATGGGCAAAAAGGTGGAAATAGGAATCAATCAGGGTTGCTAATCGCATCGCCTAATAACATGATTAGCATTTTCGCCCGTCCCTTGATCGGCTTCTACAATCTGCGCGGGAAGAGAAGCACCTGGTACATTCTAAGTTTAGGCATAAACAAGGCATTAAAATGCCAAAGTCTTAAATTGTAAACGCTATCGCTCAAGGCTAAAAACGTACATATGATGTAGAAAATGTTTAGTATTATGTACGTATTACATAATAACTAATGACCCTATATATAACTGAGACTTCGCTGTCTGTCCGTCTGTCACAGGCACAGGCTCTATCTCTTGAACCGTAATAGCGAGACACTTGAATTTTTTCTATAACAAATACTAAAAATAAAATAAAGTTAAAATATATATGGGGGTCGTCATACAAGAAACTTACTTTTTCAGCGTTTTAAAACATTGTTTGGATGTACGGAACCTTTCATGTACGAGTCCGACTCGCACTTAACCGGTTTTTTCCTGTTGTTTCAACTAAAACCTTTATAACCACATCTAAGCTACCGTAGTTTCTATGTAAACTTATTAATTGTTCTCTGTTTGTAGTGTCACGAACAACTTGTAAATTGCACATATATATATAAAAGTTATTTTCAAGTAGTCATGATAACAACGGTAAGTTGCTGCTTTATAAAAATGAAGGATTAATGTGGTAACCAGCAACTCTGATAACTTAGTTTTAACGGCAATTACTTAGGTTACAATACAAATTAATGCAAAATTACAAAGAAACTAAGCTTTGGACGTGGTTGCAATGATGTAAAAGTAGTGCTGGCATGTTTTGCTACAGAGACATAGTTTGATTGATATATAAACATAGATAAGTTGCCAAAAGAACATTCTAATTACTGTTGTATCAACAATAGTAAACGTTTTATACATACATACATACTATCCGCCTGTTTCCCACAGGGGTAGGCAGAGACTATGGACCTCCACTTGCTACGATCCTGACAGACATCTTTCGCTTCACCTCTCATCAATCTCTTCATACATTAAACGTTTTATCTAAACTTTAATTTTGCCAGTTGAACAAGTTTGTACGCAGGAAGAAAAAATTAAAGAAAAAAAACAGTGGAGTGCTGGCAGAAGTGAAAACAAGGTGGTGTCGGTAACAGTGTCGCGAGTTCAATGGTTTTTCCCCATCTCAAAAAATGCCTAACGCGCCTAAAGAAGTTTTAACTTCAATAAAAACAACGTATCCGTGAAATATTCCATGCCGTTCAAATCTATTGTATGTAGGTAGGCAACATGTGAACTAAACAATTGTCACTAGGTGTCGAAACGGTGTCAACGGCTTCTTTTTAATAGAATAACGGACCCCGTGCGGGTGCATGATATTGTTGTACTCGGGTTTAAGTAAATAAATCTCTGAAAAATCGGGTTTATTTTTTTTACATTTTTATTTGCACAACTGTGTATACTTAAATATGAAATAAGTAGCGGTAAGTTGACGTTGTGATATGTAAACAGCTGTTTAAACTTATTATTTTACTGTTTATTATTATGTAATGACTAAATTAATTCTTCTCTGACAGCTCAGTTTGTATGATTGATTCATGATACATCGGTCTCACTAGATATAATTTCCGTTACACTTTTGTAGTGAAATCTTTGACATATGATTCTGATCGAGTGTGTTAATAACACTGGCGTCAGATTTTTCGAAGTGCCTAAACTTTAGGCACTTCGAAAAATCTGACAGATACAGGTCTGTATATCTCTACCACTGACGTAGCTCAATGGTTATCTAGTGACAACAGCTAGCTAAGACATAAGTGTTTAAACACTTCATAGCTGTGCTAATCAGTAGATTTAAGAATTGCTGCATTATATGTATGTATTTATAAATGAAATATTGTATTCATGTATTTGTCAACAAATACTTTATGTAAAGTATACATATAGACATATGTATATAATATATTTTAATGTTACGATCCACAATCAAATTCTCTGTGTAACCCAAAGGTTGACTGGTAGACAACGCTTTTAGCGTTAGTTCCCCTATTGTTTCTGATCTGTACAATATGTATTTGGGATAAGTAATAAAAATAACAGTAATTTTTACCCAATAGTGAACTAATGTTCATGTTTCCTCACTATGTTTTCCTTCACCGGGAACCAGTAATGTTCGTTGACAATGTCTTTTCCCCATAGAATTCAGGAATACACAAAAATAATGTCCGAATGACAATAATAAGCTACAGGGAAATTAAATGTGCACATAAGCAATACATTACTTACGTTTTTATTGGATTGCATATAATAATATGACTGTCTATTCTATACGTGTATAAATAAAATTTTATCTTTTATGTCCATTACGAAAATTATATAGCCAGCCGTCGGAAAGGTGTGTATGTTTAACAAATACAAACCCAATTATTATAAGCGACAAGATTAGTTTCTTATCACTTTAGTTGTGTATATTCGCCAAACATATCAAAATTATATGTAGTTTGGTCAGAAGAGTTATTTTAACTCTAATTGTAAATAATTTTTAATGTTACTAGTAAGACTGTTATCTTGTGAATTTTTTAAGCTAGTAACAATAATTTGTTGTTATCTGGGGGCACGCATAGTCCAGCATATATCTATACAATTCCAATTCCAAAGTTTGATAATGTTGTTATAATAAGATTTAAGCAAGTACCCGTGTGGTTTTGGGTTAGAATAGGACCACTCCATCGCTTCCTGTGGATGTCGTAAGAGGCGACTTAAGGGTTAACCCCAAACATCTCGTGCTACAATTGCATTCCCAAAGAGAGTTGACGTCAGGCAGGCGGCCGGTCGTAAAACTATAGCCAAATCTTTAAACTCTTCCGGCTATTTCTTCTCCAACGCGAGGTCTTTGGCATCCTTGGGTGGCCATTGACATACATATAATATTTGGAGAAGAAAAAGCGGAAAAGCGCATCCCGGGCTCCGAAACAGCTCAATGAGGATGCAACTGGGACCTGCGCTTGGGTGAAGAAGAATAAGATTTAAGCAAGTAGAAGATTTTGTCACTCAGGGAATTATGTAGTTTGGTTTTCTTCTAATCTATTTGAAAAATCTAGCAGGGTATGAAAAGAACTGGCGAAAAATATAGATTCGTGGAAGAATGGAGGGGAGTCTTTGTAAACAATGAAACTATATTTCTCGTAATTTTTTTAAATAAATAATTATCTCTAAACAGGTTTTCAAACTTTGGGTTGGAAGGGAAATAGAGTAATATATATTTTTTGTAAATGGTTCAATTTCGATGATCGATTGGATGTGCCAAGTCGCACATTGGATGCGATCACATAAGTCACAAATATTTAGGGTACAAAGATAAAACTTTATGCAAAGTACGTTCCGTTCCGACATATTGCACAGCACGATGCTCAATTCTACCAAACGCCCTAAAATGTTATACGAAACGCCCGCTTAGACTATACAAAGTTTAAGGTACATATGCGTAATAAATCGAACTACGGGCTATTTTAGATCACTATAATTATATTAAAATAAATTAAAATAACAGTCAAATAACCAAATAAAAATTCACATTCCCATACAAATTGGCCGGGCGGCTGCACACTTTTGTATGAAAAAGCAATTTATTTTTTTTATTTGAACTGTTATTTTAAGTTAATTTTACTATAGTGATCTGGTAACGCCCGGGATTCGGTTTATTACGCAAATGTCCCTAACATTTTGTTGTATAAAGTTCGGAAACATCTAATAAATTAAAAATATTTTCGAACATTTTGATAGCGTGCGATGGTTTTAGATTTTTTAATTATTCATCATTTCTTTAACTATAAATAGCTGAACTGAACCTGTTTAAAAGTATGGGACGAAAACTTACCTACCTGCTAAAAACCTGAGTTTACCACTTTCGAGTAGAAAGTTGGAGTCAGTGAGTATACCAGACCTGTGTCACTCCCCGTTTAGGTATCGAAAATATACCTACATTATTACTAAGCGCGCGGCGACTACTCGGAGTGGTACATTTAGTTCATCGTTTGTCTATTTATTTATTTAACTTTATACACAAATACAAGTGTAATGGCGGACTTAAAGCCTAAGGCCTTATCTACCAGTCAACCAACCGGGTGATGTCGAGAAAGACACGGGTAGTGCAAAAACTCAAAAAGAAATGATAAAAAATGAACCATGTATACTTAAATATGTAATAATAAACCATAAACTACATACAAATAATACACACTATTATTATACTAAGATATACTACTCACATATACTATATACACTAAGAACTATCTGACAGTTGTTTAAGAAAATGTGCTTTCACCTGTTTTTTAAATGAAAAGCGGGTTTTAGCCTTCCGAACATCAACTGGTTAGGCGTTCCAGAGCTTTATAGCTTGGACAATAAACGAATGTGAAAAGAACCCACTCCGGTAAGTGTCCAGTTGTTGTCCAGAGTAATAAGAATTAAATTGGCCTGCAATGGGTGTCTACGTATCTAAACGAAAAGGTGCTGAGTTTTGTCGTGAGCTAAATAAAATTAAACCATATCGCTAACCACATTGAGTACATATTTCTTTGAAATTCTTTGCTGAGTGAGACTTTTGTAAGTGAGTACTAATACCAATACGGTAGTTTACAACAAGTCAAATCAGATACTTTTTTCTTATGGGATTTGTATGAAATATCGGACTATGACGTCATAGTTCCTTGGAGTCAAATAGCGCTCTTAATATCCGTTTTTTGCATGAATAAATCTAAAATCACATTCGAAGTGGATGTGATCGATGACAAGTGACATTATTTTGTGACGTTTTATTCTATTAACAGTACCAAATAATTTATTTTTGACCCAGTAAAATACCCAATTCTGTGATAATACTAAAGTGAGGATTACTTCTGTTATCTCGGCACTTGCACGGCACAATGAAACCGCACAATTGTTGCGTGATCGACCGCCACTAGGGAGCAGTGTCGAGCCGATATAATTTACCGCCGATTGTATGATTACACCGTAATAACTGTGTAGATTACAACAAACAGCTATCTAGGATGTGTTATATACTTATGCTATTGACAAAATAAAATACGCGTTAAAACAATACTAAAAAATATTAGGCATTTATATATTTTTTTCCAATGGTTCGGCATTAAATCATTTCGTGATAATGAACCATTAAAACGTTTAAAATAAAGACAGGTAACGTGATCAGAGTGATGTGCCGTCCTTGGAAACTTTGGAAATATTTCCGTAAACATTCCCGGCAATCTTACTGAAAATGGAAATTTAGGAAAATATTTACGGAAATATTGGGAATATTCCTTTTAGTTTGGAATATTTCCAGCGAGACATCACTAGTGATCACTAAAAAGAATTTCATCATGTTTTATATGAAGAAATAATTTAGACATCAATATGGCTTAACATAAATCTGACTGATATTTTACACAAAATTCTATCAAGGTAGCAAAAATAATGGAGGTAAACATTAGGTACCCAATATTATTAAATCGCAAAAGTCTAAAATCATACATGGAATCATTTAATGTGATTTGCCAACGAAACGAAAGTAAAAGACTATATACAACGTGTAATTAAAATATCCTAATCCTAACTAAGAATCTGAATCATATCAATAGGCGATGCGGTTAGCAACCCATCACTATTATGATTTCCTTTTTCCACCTTAATGCCCACCATCACGCTAAAAGTGGCCTGGGCCTTGCCGCCCTAGGCTCTGTCTGCCCCGTTAGGGATAAAGACGTGATAGTGTATAATCCTAACTTCCTAACTAATATTGTAAATACGAAAGTGAGTTTGTACCTATATTTGTTTGTTTGTTTGTTACCTCTTCACGCTTTATCTACTGAACCAATCTTCTTGACATTTCGCATACACATGGTTAGGAGTCCTGAGAAGGACATAGGGTACCTTTTATCAAGGAAAAATGTACTGTTCCCGTAGGATTTGGGACACGCGAGCGAAGCCGCGGGTAAAAGCTATTGTGTAATAAATCGAACCACGGGCTGTACTAGATCACTTGAAATTAAAATCACAGACAAAAACCAAAAAAAATTTCGGCATAAAATGTGCAGCCTATGGGAATGACGTTTTTTTTTGGTTTTTGACTGTTAACATCATTATAATATAGTGATCTAGTATAGACCGTGGTTTGATTTATTACATACTAGCTTTTTCCCGCGGCTTCGCTCGCGTATCCCACGGGAACATTACTTTTTTCCGGGATGAAAGGTACCCTATGTTACTTCTAGTACCTCCCAGGATATGTGTACAAAGTTTCATGATGATTCGTCAAGTAGTTTTTGCGTGAAAAGGTAACAAACATCCACGCTTTCACATTTATAATATTAGTAAGGATTATGTCATTTAGGTACACGTTGTATAGATAGATGACTAGTGAAGTGACATTGACCAACCAATTAGGGATACCTACTTGAATGCGAAAACCGTAACATCGAGTTTTCTTTCCTCGAAAACCTTTCTACGACACTTGTATAATCGATGCCTTCTTATTGCTATATTTCGTTACATCGAAAAACTGTAGTGCGAACGATTTTACAGCGAACTGTGCGTGTGAGCGAGTGAGCATACTGTTCTGTCGACTTTTTAGTACTGCGATGTTATGTTACATAGAAAAACTTACTTCGAACAATCTTGCGGCGATAAACAAGTACAAGGGAAAAAATCTTACCTTATTCAAGTTACAGATAACTTTCCGCGCGTCCCTGCAGTCCGGCGGATTCTGCAAGTAGTACAGCCTCCTCTGAATGAGATCACTGACGTTGGCAGCTTCCGCCTGCCGCCACTCGTGGTATCCGTCCAGCTCGGGCAGCTTCTCTTGGTCGGATAATAGTGACCTAAAAGTTTCGTAGATACTTTAGATATACTATCTCGTCTTCATCCTTGACGGGGTCGACAGAGCCCAGGGCCGCAAGACCCAAAGGCCACTCTTGTTGTGGATGTGAATGTGAAAAAAGAGGATGAAAATATAAATGATACTTTCGAAAATTATTTTATGATAACAAATCCTTTGATTTCACAAATATCGCATTTTTTAATCGCTCTAGTCAAAGCAACGAGCAGTCTTGGCCACTCGTCAAAGAGACCTGTGACTGTAGTATATAACGTTTCATTTCATTTCATTTATTTATTACAACAAACTTTTACATTGTCATAACAGTTTTCCACCAATGCGACAATATAAGATAAAAACTATTTACAACAAATACATTTCTCTGCAATGTTTGCGAATTTTTCCAGCTAATATGTAAATAAATCTAACTCTGGATACTCTTCCACTTCTTCTTCTACATCTAACAAAATATACTGTTACTAGCGTAGATTCCGTCCATGATTCTGAACAACTTTCGCCAAGGAACATTTAAAAAAAACGGCGAAACAGTAATTCGTTACTTGGAAAGTCAGTGTCACTCAACTATATAACTATAACGATATATATCACCCACTTATATATATCAGTGTAACAGGGTAACTTAACTTTTTGGGTTAGGACCGAAAAGATTGAACAATTATCCATAATAATATCCAATCTCGATTACTAACTACTCTTGTTATATTTGATTATTAAAAAACTTGAAAAATCTTATCATTTTATAAAAATATCTACAATGTTCAATAACATTATATTGTGTATTATCAAATGATGAGACAAGATATATTTACCAACAGTGTCAATGAATCAGATAGTTCCTTATTTGCATCACTTATTGGATGGCACTCTAATACGCATAGCAAATATACGATAAGATATTGTATAGATTTTCAGAGATATCGAAATCAAAACAATGGAATTAATTTTAGATAAGTATAAACCAGATTTATGTTATACTTGTAAATAAGCAAACATAGGGCCTACCTGATGATAAGTGGTTATCGTATTGCATGGACTTGAAATAAATATTAAATAAGCAATAACTATAAAACTAAACAAAAATAAAAAAATAACATGTGTAAAAGTCTAATAAATAAAATTGTAATTATGAATAACTGTGACGAGATTCCTCTTCTGGTTTTCAGAGCCCAACAGGGTCCTTAAATGAGTGTGGGATCATACAACTTTTCACGTCTTTTTTTTAAGGCAGGGAGTTCGTTCCACAATTTTGGTATATTTGGTACATACGCAGAGCAATGTGCTCGATTGAAAAATCTAAGCAGGAGACAGATAAACCTCCTATATAACTGTCCACCAAAACCTGCCTCTAGACTTCAAAGCCTAAAACAGCAATCAGCCTTTCAATTCCTGGGTCATTTAAGTTAAATCTGTGGCAAAATAGTCTTGCTGCACCCCCAGGGTTTGTTGCTCCTGTAGAGTCACTGCCCCAAGCCATGGTCAATTTTGAAGTCACTTAACAGACTGAGGACTCGAGTGTGACATGCAAGTAAAATGTACAAAAATACCTTACCTAGAGGGCAATATATAACGTCTAACAAAATATACTGAAACTATTTTAACAGTGTATTCAGCCATTGTAATGAACATATATCGAAATATGAAAAATATTTTTTGGCTTTCCATACAAACTCTGATCAGCTGATCGGTCATCTTCTATGGGAGGCCAAAAATTATTTTTCATATTTCGATATATGTTCCTTGGGGAAAGTTGTTCAGTATCATGGGCTGAATACACTGTTAAAATAGTTTCAGTATATTTTGTTAGACCCTGTATAACCCCCAGTGTCAGTATGGCCAATCTAGGCATATTATACAATGCCACACCTTCTTCGCTGTGCCTCATGTCGTGCTTCATGTTTAATGGCCGACTTGATGCAGAGCACAGATAATTCTGTTGCTGTAGCTTACTTTGGGTTAGATAAATATCAGTCATCGACGCGAAGATGAATGAGATGAATGATGATGATGAAGATGTTTAGATTAATTAATTGCGAAAAACACAACGAAAACAAACCTTTTTCTATTAGCAACTTCGTCCAATATCGCCTGTATTGGTTCTACCTTGTTGTCCTCCTTCAAAACTTTGGACAATTCATGGCTAACATAATACCATAATTCTTTAGTATTGGAGTAGATTCTTCTTCTGAGATTTTCGTACTCTTCTGTTGGACCGTGCCCGCCTTCTAGGAGAAGCATCGGGTCTATGTCCCTCAAGTTGCCATTCACACTGAAATAAAATGTCTTATTTAAAAAGTGTACTTATTTGGTGAATTTATTTATTTATTGTTTATTTATTATTTATTTTTATTTATTTATCCTCCAAACTTATTCTATTTTTACAGGTTTATACCTAATACAATAGAACAGCAATTATTATTAATTGGAAAACTTTGTGCAAATGTATCACACAGGTTTGTTTCTGGAAAATATTTGGGCGTGTAAAGGCCCATTATACCAACTCTACGCCGACGCCCCTTTATCACCTAAAGCCAGCTCAGGATCTGTGCCCCGGGCGGCAAACTGACGGGGGCGGCGAAATTATTTTTGTAATCCTCCCCCTGCCTTATCCCCGCTTCTGAAAAGCTCTTCTATCGCCACCATATAGAGGGCGGCATATTCTGGTTTAAGGGGCGGTAAATTCAAACTTATATTCAAAATGTTGGACAAGGGGTAGCATATCCAAGTATTGCCCCGCCTTGAAAAATGTCTAGTTCCAGTACTAAAGTATCGAAATGTGAGCTATATACAGTGTTCCTTACAATAGTCTTGCCAAAATATAAACAGGACTGACCACGTGTGGTCCACGCACGCATCATAAAACTCATTAAATTAAATTCCACTGTAAGGACTACGTCATAAAGCTCACATTTGAATGCTTGGAATGAAGCAAAACAATTTGTGCATTATGCTTACCCTGATGACTTCTTTATCTGAGCAATGAGATTGCTGTGTTTTTGTTTCAGTGTCGCCAATTGCGACGACACCCTCCTCAGTCTGTCTTGGAATTCTAGGACTTCATCTGAACTTCCATTGCACCTACAAATAATTGCTTATTATTGCAGTGCCAAATAAGTAATAAAAAAATCACAGACAAGACTAAACTAGGGTTCCTATTTCTAAAAGATATTTATTGCTTACTAACTTTTGCCCGCGGCTTCGCTTGCGTATCTCAAATCCTACGGGAATATTACTTTTATCTGGGATGAAAGGTACCCTTATCCTACTCAACTACTCCTAACTATCTGTATGCGAATTTCCAAGATGATTGGTTCAGTAGATAAAGTGTGAAATGAAGAGAAAACAAACAAACAAATATACAAACTTACTTTCACATTATTTTATTATATCAGTTGGGATTGGGATTGTATTTTTTTATTGCAATAATATACCTAATACTTAAAATTTTTTAACACTTTCAGACTGTTATGCATAACAGTCTGTTAAAAAGTAACATTTGTAAGGGTGTTAAAGTGTTAAAAAGTAACATTTGTAAATCCTCTTTCATTTCTGACTTTATTTTTATGAAACTTTCAATATTTCATTTAATATAAAAAGTTAATACATTTTCCAGTGTCCACCTTTTCCTCCTACTTTTATATGCTGACATACTTTCCTTAAAAGTCTATACAAAACAAATTAAGCTTTTTACCCATAATCTACTTAAAAAAATTAAAAAGACATTGCCCTGTGATAAACAGACAGACAAAAAGAAACAATGGGAACCTTAGTAATACTATCTGGTGATATTCCTGTTGCCTGCATGTCTCATACATGGCAACAAAAAAATTAAATATGTCTACCTCCCTCTCGTACCATTGCAATGCCTGACAAGGTGCATGTGATGTTTCACTAAATATGTAACTATATTTTGTATTGAATTATTCATGTGCAATGCAATGTTATTATTAAATAAATAAACTACAAAACCAATGCCATATCACATGAAAGTTTCAAGTTGCAAGACATTTACCTGAGTGGTGATATAACTAGATAAGTGACACCGATCCATATCATTAGCAGCAATACAGCCACTCTCTTCCATTTTGCCAGGTACATCATAAGGTAGTCATTAAATGTCACGTGACCATTCAAGTGATATTTCATAATGGCCTTCTCATTGTTGAAATTGTGTAATTTCAACTCAGAAACATCCTGCAACAATACTTTTTTTTTTGTTATTGTAATCACAGTAAAAATTTGCATTGATGGTTGGTAATGAATATTAATTTCTGGTTTATCATATTCTGTGGCCATGAATATTAAGTCATAGCCATTAGGCATAAATATTTTTTATAAAACAATGTAAATAAGATTATAATCTACATAATTTATTGTTAATAACTGTCATGAACAAAAAACATTTTTTGTAATTTAAAGGATTTTAAAGATTTTTCTACTTTTAAAAGTGTAAATGAAATTAAATAATTGTAGCCACTTGATTAACATATTTATTAGGGTTGCTACACACTTAATCTGTATATTCGATTTAACCATCCGGCTGTGCCCGGCTATGTGTGTAGCTACGCAAGTATTGCAACCCTTACTTCCTTATTGAGAATCTCACTCACACTCTTGGCAGAATGTACTCATTTGCATTATGTCCAAGACAATCAAATTTAAAAGAAACAAACAAGGTGCATTTTTTAAATGCCTTTGTGTTTATAAACATTTCATAAGAGATAAATTCTACAGAACAGTAAGGATTTATTATCAACCCACACCTTATGAAATCTCATTTAGCATAAACATTCACAGCACATTATTTTTGTTTTTTCTTATATTTAAGGACCAAGCTTTAGTTGCTGTTTTTTTGGTATAAAATGCTTACAATGATATCTTTGCAGATATAATCAAGTGTGTGATGAACATTTCTCAAACTCCTCCACCTTTAGGAAGCATCTAAGACTCTAATTCTAATTCTAACTCCTCTTGTCTGTATTGCAGTCATCAAACTTTGATAGATGCCTTAAGGCAGCTTATTTTTCAATTCTTACTGACCATTGAACAAAGATATTTAGATCAGTATGACAGATAGGTAAATAAAAATCTATGATATTTTTTTGATTGTGCTAATAAATACTTAAATGCATAAAAACGATCTATGACTGATAGATATGTATTAGAATCCCCCAGGAATTCTAATATACATTTTGCAAATCATTTACATAAATTTTATTGTCTCATGTAATCTCTTACATTTTTTAAATACCTGATATCCAAAATAACGTATAAGAACTTGTACTCTAGGTTTTGTAGCTGTATTATGAAATACTCTGTCTTCTGTGGCTGTATGACAATGCAAAAAGTGCCTGTGTGAAAAATCTTACAGAACCTTATATTTATATGGTACCTACCACTTATGCACTTATAAGTGGTCCAGCGGATGAAGCTCGTTCAAGAACCAATCTGTCCAAACCTGATTGAAGGGCGAGCGCCGACGTTCAGTCGTTTGATTTGATAAATTCTGTATCCACTTTTAATTTGTTTACCTACTTAGTATAGGTAGGGATTTGGATAAATAAATGATAAGTTTAGATTTAACGTTAAAATAATTAATAGCCCGTTGCTAATAGTATTCTAGATGAGTTACAAAAATGTTAATACAAACCGATACTGTCTTAGAGTCGAGAAGAATAATACACCTTCAATTATTTAACAAATACGGTACAAGTAAGCGCATCTAAAATTGTGTACAGAAACAAGATGCACTAATTTAAATACTGTAGAATTTCCACATGTCCACAACAATCCTGCCAAAATTACCACAGTAATAAAAAGTAAACTCAACTAAAATTCGTGCACGACCACAAAATACAAGCAAGTGCAACAGACTAACCATAGAGAATTAGAGAAAATAGTGACTGACATTAATGACAGTGACATTTAGTAGGTACTATGATATGCTGTGTATGGTGTGTGTATGTGACAGAAACGGAGCTTATTTTTAACTGACTTCAAAAAAGGAGGAGGTTCGACTATTAATTTTTTATTTTTTTTACGTATGTTTGTTAGCGATATCTTCGTCAATTGTGAATATCCCAACCAGACTGTAAACAACTTTGAACAAAGTACATAGGAACATAAAAAAATAAGCATAGGCTTATTTCTTTTCTTACGGCTGCCAGACTTGGATATTCACAAAAAAAAATACAAACAAAATAAATGTATGCCAGAGGGCCCTGGAAAGGTCACTTCTAAAAATAAGAAGAATTCAAAAAGTAAAAAATGTTGTGATAAGACAAAAAACGAAAATTATAGATGCCGTCGAATACGCAATGAAGGCTAAATGGAAATGGGCGGGACACATAGCACGTTTAAAAGACGGCCGATGGACGAAATCTGCGACCGCTTGGAAAGAGCCGCAAGGAAAAAGAAAGCAGGGCCATCCAAGGCAAAGGTGGGAAGACGATATTATTCAAGTAGCAGGGAAGAACTGGATGGAAATAGCTCAAAATAGAGAGAGATGGCACTCTTTGGAGGAGGCCTATACCCAAAGAAGGGTTCTGAGTTAACGAAAAAAAAAATAAGTATTATTATATTAGTTTTATTTTTCATTAGTCATAATAACTCAGAAATAAAAAGGCTTTTTTATTCTTTTTATTTATTTTTTTATTTTATTTCTTTATTTATAAAAACTTTATTGTTCCACAATAAAAAAATGGTACAATTGGTAGACTTAACGCTAAAAGCGTCCTCTCCCAGTCAACCATAAGGATAAACAGATACGAATCATGTTGCGGTGCAAAAAACTAGATACAAAATAAAGTATTAAAATATGTGCATAATATATATGCCTACTTACTATATAATACAGTATATAATTGAATAAATTATACCTCATAGAATATACCTACATACGTACATAAGACTATCTATAATACCCTAAATACATAAAACAAATAAATGTATACAAACATGCAATATATATAAATAATGAATGATGATGGTGAAAAATAAAGAATATAATTACATCAATCAAAAAGTAAGAGTGCACTCTTCTCTTAAAAGAAAAAAATGTAGAAAGAGCCCTATAGCTTGTAAGGTAAAAGAGCTTGTCATAAAATTTGTGCGATGAAGAGGAACAGAAAGGAGAAGATTATCAGTAGAAAGAAGTTGCATGAGTGTCAGAAAGAAATTAAAATTTACATTTAGGTACTCAAAAGAATTGAAAAGAGAGTGCAAAGAATTCGTATTTGTCTGCGTTCACGGATAGGTGCCATTTAAGCTCAGAACGAAAAGATGATATATGATCATATTTGCAAAAAAATGAAATGTATACAATTATTAACGAGACAGTCAAGCTTCCCAGTGGGATTTAAACCCACTACCTCTGGATCACAAGGCAAACGCCTTTTAACCACTAAGGCAGTTAATTCTCTATAAGTCTAGATAACCTTTCTACAAATTGTTTAATAAGGAGAAAATAAATAAATACAATTGAAATTAAACTACATTACTACAAACTAAACCTAATCTGATCTAATGCGGCATGGTGTCAAGAACGTTTCTACTATACTTTAAAGCATAGATGCCCTTCAGAATACTAAAAAACGCCTTTTAGCTTTTATTTTTTTTCTGCCCTGTGATTGGGCATTTATTTGGACATTTATGGATTTATGCCCAAAATTCCAGGAATATTCCCAATATGCCCGTTTGGGCATAAACACTTTGCCCATCTCTATTTACGTCATATTGCTAAAAAGTTTGTAACTACACACTGCACATATTAGTATTAATAATTCTGGTAGGCAAGTACACTATCATTTGTTATGATTTGTTTGCAGTTTTACTGGTAGATACCGCGGTCAAAAAGCATTGCCTTTGAACTACCAGTTGAAATATGATGTAGGACCACGGTCAAAACACAAGTCTGGGCTTTTGGGTAAAACTAAAGAAAATAGTATTGTTTTTGGGAAAAATAATTTATTTAATTGGATAATTATTTAATATTTTTTTTTAATTATTTAATAAATTTGGGGAGAAATAGAAAATAGCATCTGGCAACTCTGCTTGACAATTTATTTTATTTTCTCTTTGATCAATCAATCGTATCGTTCGTCGTGAAGTTCGGGAAGACAAATAAAAATTAGAATTAATTATTTCTTTGGATGTAAAAGCAAAAGTAAAAGAATGCCTAAAAAACAGCCTAAAAATGCGTTTTATTTCTTTATGCAGGATTTCAAGGAGGAGCAGCGAAACAAAGGAATCCATTATGCTAACATGGCAGAAATTGCAACTGCTGCAGGGCCGTTGTGGAAGGTATTAAAGTTTAAATTTATGTTTTGATGTTTACTAGCGTGTGGTTAGACTCGAACGTTTTAATTTTTTATGCTGATTGTGCAAACATGTATTGCCTTCTTCATTTCGCGTTCCCGGTTGGATCCTCAGCTGTGCTGCTTCGAAGCCCGGGGTACGCATTTTCACTTTTTCTTCTCCCAATATAATATGCATGTTGATGGTCACCCAAGGATGCCAAAGACCATGCAAAGTGGAGAAGAAATAGCAGGAAACAGTTTTACAACCGGCTGCCGCCCGACGTGCATCCACAGGAAGAGATAGATTGGTCCTATTCTAGGCCGAAAGATGTTTTACATAATGTGCGTCTGGCAGGATGTTTGGCAAGTCCGATTGGCTGCTTGCAAAAATTTGCCAGAATATTATATACAATAAAACCGGCCAAATGCGAGTTAAACTGGCGTGGAGGGAACCCTCTCCACCAAAATTTTAGGCTCAGTAGTTTCGGAGATCAGGGGGGGGGGGGGGGAATGGTCAATTTTCGTCTTCTTTCATGAATAAAATCAAAACTATTTATTTTATAATTATAACAAAAATATATTTGAGATCCTCATAACGAGCCCTTTCATTTGATATATGACACAGAAAGGTTTGAAAAACTTTTTTTTCAATTTCCTAATTTATCCCCAGAAAATGACCCTTGTTTTAAAAAAATATTTATTTACTTTGCACATATGTGTTTGGGTCATACGTACGTACATTACTCCATCCTACCAAATTTCACCTGACTCGGTCCAGTAGATTCGGAGCAAATTGGCTATGACAGACGGACGGACAGACAGACGTACGAGTGATCCTATAAGGGTTCCATTTTTAATTTTTTGTACAGAACCCTAAAAATCAACTGAGAGAAAGAAGTGAGTTTTGACTCCTGTACCAATCAGCACTGTTTTCAAATATCAACTATGCGTACACCTGCAACTACCGAGTATGCATAAACTGATATTACATAATACGACTTAACATTACATAATTCGAACACAAATGATTAGTGAGAAAATGTTCTGGCAATTTTACGGCTGTTGGTCCAGTATTGAAGAGGAGTCCGGCAGGAATATGCAGTACTAACATTATTATGCAAAAGCGTAGTAATGCGTATTTCCGCCATCCCCCAGTGTATTTCCGTATCCCAAACAGGGCCTGCACTGCAACTGCCTCTAAAGACACGCTCGTCGTACGATCTAAGGTTGCTGGAAAGCGCTGGAGGCAGGCTGCTCTAGATTGGTCATTTTGGAATTCCTTGGGAGAGGCCTATGTCCAGCAGTGGACGTTATGCGGCTAAAATGATAATGATGATGAAGCTATACTAGATGTCACCAGTGTTGGCCACACAATAAATAAGACTGCAGGCTACGAATAATAAATTCTCTAGAATTGTAACGCTCCTACATTCACCGCTTCGATTCTGATTCCATTTACGCAAACAAACTAACAGTAATAATAACGCAACACTTAAACACACATATAGACAAATATGCATGCGATTGGTCGCGACAAGGTCACGCTTCGTCGTCGGGTGGGGGCGGTCACCGCAATGAGCGGTGAGGTACAACGCATGGCTTAGGTACATTTTGCATAACACTTTCCACAGATGTCAAGTATGGATTATTAAAATGTTTATGAAAGGTGAGTGCTGTGTTTTTCATGTCTGTATGGCTTCTACACTACTTCACGGCACATGAAGGCATTTTTAATGAATCAATTATCGCAAAAATACAGCAATATTCTGAAAGGAAACTTTTTGCGACGCAAACGCACGACTCGAGTGTCACAGCGAACTGTCGCGCCGCGCGGTTCATATTTTAAGCCCCGCCCGCCCCGGTAGATATCGCGTGGAATGATTTTTCGGGATTAGTAACGCTTCTAGGGATTATTATTCGTAGACTGCAGGCTAACTTAAGTTAAATTTATATGATGTACTTAAGTCATTTGACTAAAGAATGCGTCATTTCTGCTTCATTCAGTTTCATACGAAAATCCTGTTTATTTGTGAATTTGAATAGAACAGAATTTTTTTATTAAAACTAATGTGAGATAACTCATAGTAAATTAATTAATTTCAAAATGGTTGACTCAAGTAATAAATTCGGAAAAGGCGACCAGATTTAGATCGATTTCGACGATCATCTTCAAGGCGAGTGTTAGGGAAGGTAAAGCGTTTTAAAATTAATTAATTATACAACAGAAATTGTCCAACAAATTTTCTGCAACCGACACAACTCAAAAAATTATGCTTATTTTGGATTGCCCTTAACCAAGTATTTTACTATGCAAACTTAACTTAAACAATAATCAATCAGGATGCTCCACAACCCGTGAGATTGAAATTTGAAGCCATGGCAAAGAGAGAAAAGGAGAAACACAATATTCCCCTGAATAAGTTCACATCAACTGGGATATCTCTTGCGGAGATCGAGCATCAAGAGAGGGAGTTACGGGAGGCTGAGGAAGCAGAGCGGCAGGATATAAAAAACATAGTAAAACTGAAGGCCTTCAGCAATGGTCAGTACATTTGTAATTTGTCACTGTTTTACACTGTTTGTCAGCCGTGTGATGACAGCAGAGTCACCACAAATCGTATTCTATTCTGCACTTTTCCAGTGGTGTCGTAAGAGTTTCTTAGTGGCTAAGAAAGGCATAGGTAAGTTATTATAATAATTAAATTTTCAACAAAAAAAAAACTGACTTCGTTTTTTTAGCAGTTTCTTCCATATCTCCAAAGTTCTTTCTCTATCATATCATCATATCCTCACCAAAATAAAATGGGACCAACTTGGTAGTAAAGGCTTTCAAATAAAAAATGATCACCAAAATCGGTTTACAATCGGCGGAAATATCGCGTAACAAACATACATAAAAAATAAAACAGTAGAATTGATAACCTCCTCCTTTTTTGAAGTCGGTTAAAAATATGATACCAATATAAACCTATCATGTTAGTTTAGTTTCCCTTTACAAGTTTAAACTCATAGCTTATTTTTTATGATTGATAATATTAATTTGATTAGTGAAGCCACAAACAGATAAAGGTAGCAGGCAGTAGACATGGGCAATCTCGACTCCGAGGAGTGAATCTTACTCCGCATCCGGTACCGACTCATCTTAATGATTCCTACTCCCTTATCGGCTCCAGCTCCGAGGTCCGCTAAGTTTCGCTATTGAATCTACAGAATACAGATGTGCTTTCTGGTACCGGTGTCAATACAGAATAATATTGACTCCCGATTCCTCCCGAGACGCGGTGGAGCAGAAACGCGGCTCACGGCTCGCGACCCGACAGGCGCCGCCAGTTCCCGGCGGGACCAAGATCGGTGCGGACTCAATAACTCGTGGGAGCCTATAACGATTACCGGGATTCAGTACGGGTATCGGCTCCTGTTGATGAATCGGCTCATTTAAATCTCGAATCCAGAGTTACCCATGTCTAGCAGGCAGTATTCTTTATAATTTTTTTTTCAAGTCTTCATTATACCTACTTGGTGAGTCTCATGGAAGACTACGATTAAATAACTGGCAGTTAAAAAAATATGCTGAAATTAAAGCTGATCAAGTTTTCTATGGGAAGGGAGCTTTTATACTTAATGTTATTTATTTTAAAAAGGAATGTCATGTTTTAGGGTTCATATGCCTCTATGTATGTGTGTTTCTTTATTCCATCATCGCTCGCGAATTGGGCACTAAAATGTTTGTCGGATTAATCCGACGTTCGCGGTTAAAGGGTTAAGAATCTTAAGGCTCTTCTACAGACACGCACAATAGCCTAAACACGATTGAGCATTTTTGGCTTGATAGAAAAAAAACACAAAGATACCTCTTTTGCCTAAATTTACCTTTATATGACATATTACTATTTTATACAATCACCTTTTTATATGAAAATAATACCAAAAAATGTATTATCTCAATATCTGGTCGAATTCGCTACAAAAAAAAATATACATAATACAAAAAATAAATAAATAAAACACAGTGAAATATTCGTCGAGAACGGACAAATTCCCGGACCCGTGCCTGACGATATTTCGCTGTGTTATATTTTTTATGGTATGTTTGTGAGCCAAAAATGCTCAATCTGTTTTAGATATTGTGGGTGTCTGTAGAAAAGCCTTAAGATTCTTATATAAAATTTTTGAAGAATAAACTGTAGTAGTTTAATTACAGTGATTTTCCAAATACACTTACAGTTTTTTTTGTCTCTGAACTGACGGGGCCCTAATTTATGTTAGGTACATGTTGTATTTTACCTGTTTTTGTTGTTGTTGCATGTGCTGTTTCAAATGTAATTGCGAAATATAATCGGTATCAGTCTATCAGTGGCTGTAGTTGTTTTAAGCGGTTATAACCAGAGGTCGGAATTAGGTAGAGTTATTTATCGAAATGTTAATATTAACATAGAACTTCTCGGGATTTCTAATGGACAATCCCGTGTGGCCGACAATATTACAAAGAAATAAAAATAAAAAACTCAGAGATAGATAAGACAAATAAAACAAAGATAATTAACATACAAATTTTATTAGTATTTAAAAACGAAAATACTTTTGCTTATAGCCTAGACTCGTGAGGTTTTGCTTTTTTGTTTAATAAATCACGAGATTTTTTGCTGTTTAAAATTAATCTCGGGATTTGAGGCATGTCCACTTTATTCTTTCGTTGTATGAAATCAGTGTAAGTACATAAATAACTCTACCTAATTCCGACCTCTGGTTATAACACTATCCAATTTGAAGAAATCGAAAGATGTAATTGCTCGCGTGGAGAGGGTTCCGTACAATTGATTGAATTCTTATAGGTTTTCCTGTAATCTACAAGCAATGAACAATATTTTGTATTTTTTTTCAAAATTTTAGGCTCAGTAGTTTCGGAAATCAGGGGATGGTCAATTTTCGTCTTCTTTCATAAATCAAATCAAAACTATTCATTTTACAATAATAACTAAAATATATTTGATATCCTCATAACGAGCCCTTTTATTTGATATATGACTCAGTAAGGTTTGCAAAACTTTTTTTTTAATTTCCCAATTTGTCATCAGAAAACGACCCTTATTTTAAAAAAAAAAATATTTACTTTGCACATATGTGTTTGGGTCATAGGATTACAACATTCTACCAAATTTCATCTGATTCGGTCCAGTAGATTCGGAGAAAATTGGCTGTGACAGACGGACGGACAGACAGACGCACGAGTGATCCTTTTTCATTTTTTGTACGGAACCCTATTAAAAGTTATAAACATGTTAACAGGAATAACCTTATAATAAAAGCAATATTGATAGTTTTTGTATGCGTCGGTTTAGGATGCAATTTAGTATAGTGTGATCACTAGCTAACAATTTAGGAACCTAAATGTCCCTAGCTAGAGTTCCTACATATTGGATAGTGTAATAGCCGCTCATCAATTAAGACACTGAATAAAAAAATCGTTTATTTCCAGCTATAAATTCAGAGGATTTCTATCTGATGGATGTCAACTTCTACTGCAAAGCGGGACCTATGTACCTGATAGGCGAGTTCACTATACTACGGTTCAATTTGCGTGTTGGAATCAGGGAGTGTTATCATGAAATCATCAACCCTGGTAAATATGTATAAATTCATTTTTTAGATACTTGACTTGACATTTTCAAGTTACAGTTTTGTAGGAATTTCCATATCTTCCATGCTGATCTAGGTGAAAAAAACTTAGAATGTACCAGCTTAACTTATTTCCCAGTGCAAATTGTAGAAGTAGATTGAGGGAATGGGCTTGGAGGACATGAGATATGCCATGCAACCCATCACTATTTTGTGTCTCTTTTATATAGCCCTGGACTTGGTCCTCTCTTCTCCATAAGGAAAAATGTCGTGATTCGTAATTATGTATGTAGTTTGTAGGAAGTGAAGTGGTCAGTGTATTTATTGGTTAAAACTAACATGAGACACAGACAACTATATGTTACACAGGTCACTTACTGACATACTACTGGCTACTGGCGTCGCGCGTCATAATCGCCCTGATGACGACCTCCGGATGAGGTCGAAACATGTCGGACAGTAACTGAGTTTTTCACGTTAGTGACCCGTGTAACATGTAGTAATGGTCAGTGTATTATGTTTTTTCTTGTTTATGCTGCATACTTACATCATCATCACCCGAGCGTATTCCCGGTTGCATCGTCTGCGGTTATGCTTCAGAGCCCGGGGTCCGCTACCTAACCTAGGTGATTCGATAAGGTTAATAATTTTTACACAGAGTGACTGCTGTCTGACCTCCTCAACCCAAAGAGTAGACAAGAACCATTGCTAGGATAGGTACAAGATGGCGTTTGGGACCAACAGAATCAGGGAATCATCTTTTTTTTCGGATAATCAGGTGATTCAAGCCTGCAATATCCTAACCAGACTGGAAACAACTTTTCACAGAGTATGCTTCCCAGTGGAATTCGAACCCACGACCTCCGGATCACAAGGCAGACGCCTTGACCACTGGACCACGGAGGCAGTCCGTGCTACATACTTACATATATCACTATAAATATTTTCGTGAGCAAATTCAGTATCATTTAAAATATTGGAATTTTTAGGTCAAATACCAACTGGATATGCTTACGACGTGAAACAAGGATGCCAGGACTTTGGTCTGGAAATGCCCGATGAAGATCCAGCGAAGCGCACAAATTTTATCAAAATACTTGCATACATTATTGACTACCTACGACAGCAAAACGGCACAGAAAAGTCGCAGAATGACTTGAAGACTCTGCCGCCTATATTTACTATGCCAGACAGAGTTGCCCCCGTCCAGGATTTTATATTGCAAATGTGCAACCGTGCTTGTGAGTACATTCTCTCTTTGAAATTGTTCACTTATCATCTCGTATATTAAGGTCCATTACCAAGGTCTTACTGCATTGGTACCTTGATATAAAGACGAACTGATTTCGATTCTTTATTTTTTGTTTGAAACATGCATGACATATCTATATCATAAAATTTAAATGTCTGTTTGTTATATCAAAATAACAGAATTTTTTCTAAATGCATTTGAGTCTATGTTAGTGATAACAAAAACACACACAAACAATTTATAAAATTTTCGTCAGTTTCATTGGGCCAATCTCCGAATCATCTGGACCTATTTTGAAGTATTTGGCGTTAACGTTATCAGCAAAGATAACGTTATGCTGGGTAACGTGTTTTTCCCACTATTTACCGTTAATCAGATAACGTTACCAATGGTATTTAATATAGCAGAGAGCGTTTAGCGTTAATGAAACGTATTATCTATCAGTCTAAGAATAAAATAATTGTATTTACGAAACGTCTTTATATTTTCCATTTAGTTAAGTGACAAGACTAACAACACAACTGTTGCTAAGCTACAACACTTTCCCTCAGTTAACGAAGCCAAGCTCTCCTCTGAGATGCGTGAATGTTATCCTTGGAAGGGGTTTCGTGAGAATATCCGCGATTTGTTCAGAGGAACTCACTCGTCTAACTTCTAGTACATTATCTGCAACTTGCTCACGCACAAAGAAGTGCCTCAAACGAATATGTTTTGTCCTCTTATGAAACTCAGGGTTGTGAGCTAATTTCACTGCAGCTTCATTGTCGACGCTAAGATTTGGTACTGAGCTGAGCGTGGTCAATTCTTTAAATAGCCTTGTAAGCCACACCATTTCTCTCGCAGCTTCGCTTGCGGCGACTAGCTCTGCTTCTGTTGTTGAAATAGAAACGGAAGCCTGTCGTTGGCTTAGCCACGATATCGCTCCTCCTGCGTAACGACACAATACTCCGGTTGTAGAGCGTCCTGTGCTGAGATCTCCTCCGTGATCAGCATCACTAAAAGCATCTAAGTATTCCTTCCTTGCATTGGAATTATATTTTATACCATACGACATTGTGCCTTTTAGGTATCGCATAATCCTTTTGACTTTAAGCCAATCTGCTTTGGTAGGTGCTTCGAGCTTTCGTGACACTATACCTACTGCATAAGCAATATCAGGGCGAGTCGCAACCATTAGATAGGCCAATGCTCCAACTGCTTCTCGATATGGAAAGTGAGCATCGTCAACAGCTTTCCCTGTTTCAACAGTTTCTTTTTCTATAGGTGTTGAAATTGGGTTACAATTCATCATTCCAAATCTTTCTAATACTTTCTTAGTATATGCTTCTTGTTTGAGTATGATTGAACCATCACATTTCGAAATCTCCATACCCAGATAGAATGAAGCTGATTTCGTAGTTATCTTTATTCTTTGTTTTAAATCATTAAGAAATTCTTCTGCCATCTTTTGATTAGTTGCGGCTATGAGACCGTCATCGACATAAAGTGATAATAAGAGTTTCTTGTCTCCTTGGTTCTTTATGTACAGACATGTATCTGCACAACTTTGTTTAAAACCTAGTTCTATTAGAATTTCATGAAAACAGTGATTCCAACATCGTGGTGCTTGTTTCAAACCGTAAAGACTCCGATTAAGGCGACAAACTCTCTTCGTGCCATCTTCAAAGCCTTCGGGTTGTTTCATATATATCTCTTCTGTTATTTTTCCGTATAAGAATGCTGTCGTTACATCAAACTGTATAAGATAAAGATTTTCTGATGCAGCAACGCTTAAAAGGGAACGAATAGTAGCCATTCTTGCTACCGGGCTAAACGTCTCTTGATAATCGATGCCTTCTTGCTGTCGAAATCCTTTTGCCACTAAGCGTGCCTTGTAGCGTTCAATCATGCCATCACTGTCCCTTTTCAGCTTGAATACCCACTTGCAAGGTATGCATTTCTTATTGGCTGGTAAGTTTTGAAGAGTCCAAGTATCATGCTCCTTTAAAGATGATAGTTCTGCCTTCATTGCAGACAACCACTTTTCTTTATTGTTGCTGTGAATAGCCTGTTTAAAAGTTACGGGTTCTTCGCATAATACATGGTTTAATGATGTTACATAATCGTTGAATTTTTCTGGTCTTTTGAGTGAAGATCGATCACGCAGATCATACCTCTGTTCTTGACTTTGGTCGATACTGTCATGAAACTCGTCATTTCTGATATTATCATCTTCATCATAATCTTCTCTCTCTAATTCAAGCGATTCTCTTGATTCTTCTTGCAACGGATCATAGACATTATCAGTTCCCACTTGAGCTTCTCTCTCTGGCTCAATAGGTTCTATGGTGTCATTTGTAAGTTCCACTGGCTCTGTTGAATGTATATCATCTTCAATTGTACGTTCTACTATGATTTCATCTCTAGAAGTATTGCAATCCTGTGACACTTTCAGTTGAAATTCATTTATCGCGTTTTCATTACCTGTCTTAGTGTTTGCATCTTCTGATGATAGAGGTGATTCATCGAAAATGACGTCTCTCGACCGAACAAGACGATTTTTCTTGCCGTCAGTAATCCAAACTCTGTAGCCGTCTTCATCATATCCGATAAGATATCCTTTAATGGCTTTCTTGTCCATTTTTTTTCGTTTTTGTTTTGGAATGTGTACAAAACATCTGCTCCCAATTATTCTGAGATGTTTTATGTTCGGCTTTTTTCCAAACCAGACTTCGAAAGGGCTCTTGCATTCTACTCTTGATGCACCTGTTCGATTTAGTATATAGGCCGATGTGTTTATCATTTCAGCCCATAGTTCTTGTGGAAGTGGCTCGTGCGCGTACATAAGTGATCTTCCAGTCTCGACAAGAGTTCGGTTTTCGCGCTCACTACACCCATTTTGCTGTGGGGTGTAAGGCATAACCAACCTTTGATTGATACCATGTTTATCTAGAATATGTTTGACACTTGTGTTGTCGAACTCTCCTCCGTTATCGCTCAGAATAGTTTTAATTGTATGGCCTTGAGTTTTGACCGACTGAATCATAATTTCGAGTTTGTCTTTAACTTCACTCTTATTGCGCATAAAATAAACCATTCGATAGCTAGAGTAGTCGTCTTTAAAAAGTACATAGTATTGAAACTTCGTATAGCTTTGTTTAAATGGTCCACAGACGTCAGTGTGGATTAATTCTCCGGGTTCGGTTGCTCTCGTTCTCGTACTGAACTTTAATCTGTGAGCTTTCCCATAAACGCAGCCTTCACACGTATCTTTATCCAAAGGTAGATCGATATCTAACTCTCTCTTGATAACTGCCTTGACATGCCTCTTATTCTGATGACCAAGTCTTTCATGGTACAGTTGTAAAGTGGCTGTAGACAGGCATACTTCGATTGGTTGAGCTGGTTGTACATTCTGAACATCTAACTTGTACAGACCGCCTCCACGACACCGCCTTCCAATTAAGCAAATATTGCCGTTGATGCTTATCTCACACATGTCTATCCTGGATGTGAACAGTATATTTGGATTGCTGTCGTGTGCCGCTAGTACTGAAAATAAGATTTTCTTGATCTCAGGAACGTACCACACATCTTGTAGAGTAATCATATTCATGTTTGACTTAATAATGATAGATCCTTTTTCTTTAGCACATATGGTGTTTCCATCGGCTGTAGTTACTTGGTGGGTCACATCAAAAGGTTTGAATGTCATGAATAGATCATTTCTGTTTGTGATATGGCTGGTCGCTCCGTTATCAATAAACCAGTTTTCTTTGTCACATTCAATCGCAAATGTTTGTGTATTAAGTGACATCAATAACATGTTTGCTCCTTTTGGAGCAAACATGTTATAGCAAATATGTTATATACGTATAGTTTTCGGCCTAGAATAGAACCACTCCATCTCTTCCTGTGGATGTCGTAAGAGGCGACTAAAATAATAAAAAGCTCTAGCAAAATACTGTTCTGAGCGACAGAAAAGGATAGCAACATAGGAAAGTGCTCCTCCGTGCTGATAGATGAGATCTAACCCTAAAGGAATAAGCACAAAAACATCTTGTGCTACATCTGCATTCCCAAGGAAGTTTGACGTCAGGCAGGCGGCCGGTCATAAAAATAAAGCCAAATCGTTTAAATAAACTGTTCCTTCTATTTCTTTTCAACTTTGCAAGGTCCTTGGCATCCTTGGGTGACCATTGACATGCATATTACATTTGGAGAAGAAAAAGCGGGGAAGCGCACCCTGGGCTCCGAAGCAGCACAGCTGAGGACGCAATCGGGAACGCGCTAAGATGAAGAAGATAGATAGTAAACATTGAACATGATATGTTTCCGTGTTTTAGCTGAGGACGATACGATTTTTCGCGTATACAAGCTAGACCTACTGCTGTTCACGTTGGTGAACGCGATCGCCAGCTCGCCGCAGCTCGGGCTGCCCAAGGAGTCGCTGGCACTTGCGCATCTCAAGCAGGACTCCTTTAAGTACACGCCGGGGATCGGCTGTGAGGTAAGTCATTTTTAGCAGCATAGGAAAATGCTGTTCCGTGCTGAAAGATGTGTCCTAACCCTTAGTATACCTTTGTTACGTATTTAGCTTTAGTGAGACTGTGAAATCGGTTTTTAGTTTTAAAAAATGATTACAAGTTCCCATTGCTCACTATCCATGCTTAGGCCCTTTACTCCAAATGATTCCCTTCAGAGTGTGATACGAACCCACTACTTCTCATTTCTGTATCGTGTCTCAAGAAGAGTCCATGACATATTTTCAATTTAAATTTTAAACTGGACATTGTATATTGTATATTGCATTGCATATGGAAAGAGCAAGTGGAAATTTTAAATACTATATGAATATTAGTAATAATTTATGCTTCGGAAAGCAACTAAAGCCGTTGGTCCCGGCTTTCATCATTGAACAAGTCGTCAAGCTACGTCAAACGCCTTCAGGTAGCTTGATAAATCTGACAAGTGTTGGCCACTAACACACATGAAAAACAGACAAACATCCACTCTCCATGCTTAAGCTCTTCACTGCACTCCATATGACTTGTTCAAGAGTGTAATTAGAACCCACTTTAGTCATTACATATTGTCGAATACGAATCACACTATGGTACCAGTCCTACCAGCCATACTCCACCTACCATAGTTCCTTCTAGCCAGGTTACCTCTCAGTTTAATTTCAGACTTGCATCTCTAGAGACAATATCGTGAAAATTTTTCTGACATTGGACCCTGAGAAAATAAATAAATAAATATATAGGAACAAATCACACTGATTGAGCTAGACATCCCATGTGGATATTATTATAGGACCAATGACTTTCTTAAAGTCAAAAAAGTCTGCCTTGAGCTTGGCGCGGGTCCCTCTTAAAGGTTTGTATACTTAGACATGTCATAATTTAGGTACATTGGTATATACTAAATTAACCACAGACCATGGATCAAGATAGACACAGTCTATGAATGCACTTGCGTGTCCAACTGAAGTAAAATCAACTTCATTAAAAATTGTCTTTAGTCCGTGTATGACAGCTTATTGCACCTAACCTAAAACGCTCTGCAGAAAAATGCTTATTTATGCAGTTTTGAGCTGCAGAAACACGTCAACAAATGTTGGAGGACGTTAAGAAAAAGTTTCCTTTCATCCGTAACTAAATTTCTTATTAAATAGTATTCAATTTATTTTAAAATCAATTATTTCATGTTTTGTTTAACTTTTATACTGAAAACTGCTGATTGAGTGAATATCGTATATTCATAATCCATTGCTTACATTAGTAACAAAATTTGATGACCTAGTATTTATAACACGCAATGAAGATAAAACGATTAGATACTTTCTCATTCATTCGTTGTCATACACTTGTCATTAGTCGTTCAAATGAAGCGTTATTTTAACGATAGTGTTGTACAGTGTTATGTTATGACTCTAAATCGATTACTAAAACATTGGTTTGAGAGGTACCTAATGTTTGCTTTGAGATATTTTGGCATAAGTGTGTTTGTAATATATTTGTAGAAAATAACATTTATTGACCGAGCGAGCGAAGCGTCTCAGTTTCGAAAAATTACTTTGTCTGTGTTCTCGTCTACAGATCGCATTTTTCAACCGATTTTGACGAAAATTGGCACGCAAGTTCCTTGATTCATTTAAACTATTGAGTCAATCGCGATTTTTGATTTTTTTTTTTTTTTTTTTTTTTTATTAGAAATTTGAGTGCGTTTGACCTCTATCTAGCCTGATGGGAAGCTAAGATGAGGTCTAAGGTGTATCACGCAGACTCAAAAAATGCCTGTTCACTCTTGCCTTGAAAATCCCTAAATTATATGTATGGGGAAACATCGACGCAGGGAGGGAATTCCACACCTTAGCGGTTCGCACAATGAAGGAGGAGGCGAATCGAGAGGTACGATGAGGAGGAATATCGACCACAAATGGGTGGAATCCCTGTCCACGTCGTGTTGTCCGATGGTGGAATGGTGCAGGGGGAATTAAATTATGTAATTCCTGCGCACACTCCCCGAAGTGCAACCTGTAGAAGACACACAGACTTGCTACCAGTCGGCGATGTTCGAGGCTGTGGAGCCGTCGATTGGAGGGAAAAAAGGAGAATAAGTGGGGTAAGTTTGCAATAGCATTATTTATTGACGGATTTCAGTCTTGAGAGGCATACTAACCACTCGGCCACGAATAAACGCGATAGCGACGTCGCTGTCGCGTATATTTGTGGTCGAGCGTAAGGACTTTAATTATTTACAAAATGTTGCAAAAAAAGGGGGAGTGGAGGAGGGAAAACAGGGAAAAGTTTGCTTTAGCATTAAACATGGACGGATTTAGATTCTTAAAAATTCACAAAATCAAAGAACACAGAGTATTTCATAACTTAACTATACCAATTAAACTACGCCTTCACAAGACGAACACGTAGGCATCAGATTCCCAGACCTCCTAGGACGAAGGGAACGCAAGTAATTGCTGAAACTTATTAGGTCCTTACATATGAAATTGCCGATTTTTAATACTGGCAACTTTAAAATCAAATATCTTGCGTTTCATTAGGAATTCCAAATTCAAATTTATTTCGAAATAAAGCCAGAAAAATATTGTTTTAAAATTCGTATTTCATTTGTTTTAACATCATTTGTTTGAGTTTCAACATTGCTATAACAACAACTATGGACAAATTGAAAATTCGCGGATTTACGAATACGAGTTCCACCGTGGCACCAGTGCTGCAGAAACGACTCGAAGAATTAACGACGTGTATGGACCAGGAACCGCTAACGAACGAACGGTGCGTTTTTGGTTTCAACGTTTCCGTTCTGGAAATTTCGATTTACACAATGAGCCTCGTGGACGACCTGATACTCAAGTGAATAACGAAAAATTGAAGGCGATAGTGGAAGCGGATCCATCTCAAACCACTTCTGAATTAGCAGCAGCCTTCGGCGTAAGTGACAAAATGATACTTATCCACTTGCGCCAAATCGGAAAAATTAAAAAACTCGAAAAGTGGGTACCGCACGAATTGACTGAAGCAAACCAACAAACACGCGTTGCTTGCTGCGTTTCTTTGCTTAATCGCCACAATAATGAGGGGATTTCGAACCGTATCGTGACTTGTGATGAGAAATGGATCCTGTACGACAATCGGAAGCGATCATCACAATGGCTTGACCCTGGAGAACCGGCAAAACTTTGCCCTAAGCGAAAACTGACCAAAAAGAAGATTCTGGTTAGTGTTTGGTGGACCAGTGCTGGTGTTATCCACTACAGCTTCTTGAGATCAGGCACAGAATACATAAGAGTCAAACAGAATGGTCTCTCACAGCGTCTCCCGCAAATTGGCGTCCCCGCACCTCTCCCCCGCACTTTGTGAGCTTTGACAGCTCCAAACCAGGGTTTAATTACTAGCCGCACGCAATACGCGACGTGTGTTGTCTTGAGAACTGTCAACCAATAGTAACCATTATGGTGAGAATGTGCGCGTATAATAATTGTTTATCCACCCAATACTCTAAAGAACGTATATTTCATACATTTCAGAAAACAGGTAAGCAAAGCAACAATATAATTTCACGTTATACCCAGCAACCATCTTGATTATATACCCTTCTCGCTCTCTCGCATTGGCGGGAGATACACAAGAGCGAGATTGTAACATTACATAACATAACATAACATAGGCTCCTCGCTCACAGGTAATCACATACACGCAGATGCCAACTAAATTTTCGCGGGTTATAGTGCTAAATGTCATTGTTGACAATGACGATGTGCGTGTCAATTTGTCATCATCATCAAGCGTGATAAACATTTGTTTATTTTTATTGAATTTATTCATATAATTACCGTATAGTTTTGCGCCGAATATGCAAATTACTATATTACAATAGTAAATTAGTGAAATTAGTGCGTTACATTATAAATGACTCAATAATAATCAGTAAAGTGAACTAATGGTGAAATGGACAATGGACATAATGAAAAATATTTGTGAAGTGATATTATGTAGCTGTTTCCGACTTTCCTGTAACATTTAATACATATAAAACAGAATAATTTTACGTCATAGTGTTCGCAAATCTTCCGGTATGGAAAAATATAATCGTAAATATGTCTAACTCGTTAGTAGGTAAGTATTAAAATAATTCTGCGGTGCGACCCTAAGTATAAAACTCACACATCGACGTGTGTACAGATAAATTGTTTCGTTTGTAGTAGTAGTAGGTATATATGTTACTCTGAATCAATGCAGAGTCATACCAGTGGATCAGGCCAGACGATTACTGCAGACTTGTATTGCCAACAATTGCAAACAATGATGGAAAAGCTCGCCATTAAACAACCGAGACTGATGAATTGCTCTAGCCCACTGCTCCTTCAGGATAACGCTAGACCACACACTGCACATCAAACGATCGCCAAGTTAGAGGAGCTGCGACTGGAACCTCTGCGTCACCCACCATACTCTCCAGATCTTGCCCCAACCGATAACCACTTTTTTCAAAATTTGGATAACTTTTTACAAGGAAAAAATTTCAAATCTGATGAGGCAGTCAAAACCGCCTTCAAACAGTTCATAGACTCTCGCGCCCAGGATTTTTTTTCCAAAGGTATCAATGATCTGCCTATAAAATGGCGGAAGTGTATCGATAACAACGGCGCATACTTCGATTGATTAAATAATAATTTCATTAAAAAAAACTTGTTTCACTTTTTGGATACTGAACGGCAATTTCATATGTAAGGACCTAATATATCCCCATTTTGCTCAAAAGTCTAAGGTTATACCACAGAATAAGAACCAGTACTCATGTAGTTATACCTCTATTGAAAAAATCGAGCACTGTACTTTCTTCATTAATTTTGTACACTCAGTACTCGAGTTTCGTTCCAAATATATGTGTACAGGCTGACTTTTAAACCACCAGCCAAATTTTTGGAGCAAGTTCAGTCCATGATACTGAACTACTATGTATAAAATAAGATTTTAAAAATCCATAAAAATTTTTCGTCCTCCCATAGAAAATCCGTTTGACTGAGCGCTAATTTGTATGAAAAGGCGAATTTTTATTTTAGTTTTTTCGTTAATTGTTTTTATGGAAAGTAGTTCAGTATCATGGACTAAACTTGCTCCAAAAATTTGGCTGGTGGTTTAAAAGTCAGCCTGTATAAAAAATAGGTGCTTCAAAGTTGACCAAATTATCCAATAAAAACAAGAAGTGTGGACACCCGCGCTGCGCGCGATTTTAAGCGGTTACAAATAAGGAGCCAATAAGGCGGCAGTAAAAGCAAAAAGCCCGCGCACCTGTTATATTTTTGACGTTACATAGTAATCATGATTTATGATTTCAATTATTGACATCATAAATCATTCATCATCATCACATCTGGTAAATTACGTATCACGTATCATACTTATTATGAGTATGATACGTAATTTACCAGTCAATCGGTATAAGGCACAGCACAGCGACAAAATATGTTACTGCCCCTGAACTATTTTAATTTGGTATTCGTGCGCTCGGTCTGTCTATCTCTGAATGTAAATCGCATTAAAATCCATTGCGTAGTTCTAAGTGCACATACATACAGAGGGGCAAACGGCGAGAAGGTTCTAATAATCGTGATTGTTTAATAGACTGAAAATCGAATTTTAATTCATTTTCAGTTCCCATACAAATTGAAAGATTTTATTTATCTAGTATATACAGATCTGTTAAATTAACATATTGACATTATTTTAAATGTCGTAATTCTTATAATTCAATTAAATTATGACAAAAAAATCAATGTAATCTCAGTCCATCCATATAACTAATTTAAGTTTGTTAGTTGACGTCTTTGGAGAAAACGTGCAGTGCAGTTTGTTGCCGCTTCTTCTGCACTAGCGCCTAGGCAGTAGCGGCGTTAGGGTAGGGCACGGTTGGGCGACCTTAAACCGGCACTGCGCCTAGGAAGCGACAAAAACTTAGCTGTAAGTAACGATTTGACGTCAACATTTGTGCAAAACAGTGACTATTATTAAGAGCTATTATTAATATCCTATGATAATATTTTGAATTTTGATGGACTGATGCTGGGCTATTGCAATAGAAATAACGGCACCTGCTATAATTTCATGTCATGATTACTGACTATTTTTGTGGCAGGTGGTGGCTTGCCGCCCACTAGATGGGCACCTCAAACGAGCCAACGATTGTTGTCAGCAAAGGGGCAACACCGGTTTGGGCGACTCAGGGGTGTCGAGAGGTGTGCTGCGATTTCTCCGAAGTTACTCGCGGCGTGATGCCCTTTAACACTTTTACCCCTGGAGCAACAGCTCTAACGACTCCTCTCCGCACGGCCAATGAAGGCAATACAGAGCTGAGTCCTGCGAGCCCTCTTGGGTCTCCACCCCGACCGACGAAGACGCGTCGGGGACGAAGGCTCTGCCCGACTCTCTGGAGCACTCGGGTCCGTGGTGCCGTTAGTCACCACCAGCTCGCCACAGGCTGCCCTGTGTTGACTGACTGCACTGGGTATCCAGTAAGCGTCACGTCCCGACGCCGACATTATTATTACATATATTATTGTTTATTTTCAGCATCACGAGGAAAATGACAAGTCAGTGGAATGCACGAAGTCGCGAGTGACTCGCTGGGCGTACTCCGTGCTAGACAGGGCTCTGCCCTTGGCGGGCATCGAGCCCGTACCGGGCAAACATGTGCCAGACGACTTCCACATCGAGGTCAGGACTTTTTCTTTGTTTTTCGTGTGTAATAAGTAGTGAGCGCTAATTTGCCTAAACTTCACGCGGGTACATAACACAGCGTTGATACAACCACCAACCTAATGAAATTAAATAGCAATCTCCCTGTTGTAATCAGCGTTAGCTATAAACACACTCGATTGGACACTCGAACTGGGAACGCAGGCCCTCTAGAAGCCTGAGGTGTCTTTGCCCAAAGATATACCAAGGCTACCGAAGAACTTATGAAGTGAAAAGAGATAAACCGGAACCCTTTGAATCGGAAAATTATTTGGCTGTGTTTTACGACCGGCCGCTCCCCGAGACGCCAACTCTCCTCGAGAATGCAAATGATGTTTTCGTTTCATTCGGCGTTCATGTGGTTGTGTGGTCGTTCAGAAATTTGCACCTCTTTTATTTATTTAAACTTTATAAAGCCAAAAGCTTCAATAAGTAGACTTAATGCTTTAGCATTAAGTCTACCTATAGCTTTTGGAGAATTCAACCTTTAGGAGAAGAGAAACAGATAGAATAGTTGGCTCTTTTATTTTATATTAATTAATAACTATTTATATAAAAGATGGAGAGGAACCTTGTTTATATAATAAATGACAATATAAATTAAAAATGCAATTTTTTTCTCCTAGCGGCTCTCAATTTTAATATTTTGGTTATTTAATTGCAGGGAATACATCAATACAAAGAACAGAAGAAGGTTAGGGCTGGACCTTCTGTTGCACATAATTTGGTAAGATATAACATTTATACATAATGTCTAACAAAATAAACTGTCTGTGATCTAAAAAAAAATCTAATCAACTTCTCCCAAGGAACATAAATCGAAATATGTTAAACATTTTATCGGTCAAATAGTATGAGGCCAAGATCTTTTTTCCTATTTCGTTGTTTATTCCTGGAGGAAAGTTGTTCAGTATCACGAACTGAATCTACAAAAGGCGCCATTACTTCAGAACTACGAACTTAGGTAAACAACAACAACATGAATACATACATTTTAAATTTCAAAAATGTTGACTTGTATAAATTATTTTTAATGCATTACAGACTGCTACTTCATCGCGCGCATCTACTGGCAATAATTCTATGAATGATAGCGGAGCCATAGCCGGTGAGTGTTTAACAACGTAATGTTTTAGGGTCGAAATACACGCAGTGCAAGATACGCGGCGTATGTACGTCGCGTTACGTGCCTACGCCACGTTTCATAGAATAGAAACTTACTCGAACGGTGGTTTTTACCCACCTTTCACACCACGCGGAAGTTACACGGGCAGAAATTCTATAAACGACGCAAGTTGCGTCGCGCATCAATACAAATTACATGCAGATTACATATACAGTGTTGTATGGGGTGTGACGCAAATCGACCCATTCGCAACTCGTCCCATTCACAGTTCGTCCCGTTCGCAATTCGTCCTATTCTTAAATTTTTTTTTTCGCAACTCGTCCCACTCACAGCTTGTACCGTTCTTGTTGGGTATATAATTTATAAAAAAAATGCTGCAAAATAATTTATTTTCACAAAAAATATATTTGAGGTAAAAGACAGTGACTTTAATCTGCATATAACAGTATAGGCAAATCATAAATTACGTTTGCATTAAGCGTGCAAAAATTATCGTAGTTTCATCAATTTGGCGCCATTGTTTTCCACTCGCCCGGACAATATCATCTGACCAGCGAACTGAAGATTTACCGACTGGTCCTTTGCCCCTGTCTCGGCCATCACTCCGTCAATACTTTGATCCACCGACAGTCCTCTCTTCTAGCCAAGTGTCCCGCCCACATATCGTAGTTTATGATGGTTTAATTATTAGCTTTAATTATTGGTACTGAATCAGCCCCTGGGCTATGGCATGCATTCAAATTAACACCCTAGTATATCTTTATCGATACGACAAGAGTTGTAAAATATAAATGCGACGAGTTGCGAACGGGACGAGCTGCGAATGGGATGAGTTTCGAATGTGTGACGAGTTGCGAATGGGACGATTTGTGTCACACCCGTTGTATGATCCCACACTAATTTAAGGACCCTGTTGGGCATCTTGCGCTGCGTGGTGTTGTTCAATACTTATCTTATGAGGATCTTATTTATCAGCAAATGTTCTGATTTATTGTGTTAATGGCTTAAACTGGTGTCAGATTTTTCAAGCTGCCTAAAACATTTGATGCTTTGCCCGAGCAACTTTTCGGGGAAATTGTCACCAAAAAACATGAAAATGAACCCTTTGGTTTTGGGAAGTCATGTACAAAATAAAGTAAAGTTGATAAAGAAATATTTTAACAATTTTTTACAATTTATCTAACAATAAATAATAACTAAACTACAACTTTACTAAAAATAAATTACTTATAAACATAAACTAAAATAAATAAAAAATATCTCGCAAATCCTTCCCCTCCGGAAGAGTGCCCAGAAGGCTGGCAGCATTGCCACGTCGGATGGCGACCATTATTCTTTGTGCGAATAAACTACCAGCCCCCACGGTCCCAACGTTTCAACCCCAAACGGCTCAAATATGTATGCTTCTAGGCAAGCATACTTGCACCGTTTGAGCAAATCGATTTCATGAAATAAATGGAATGGAAACACGACATCTTGTCTCAGAATTTGGCAAATATCTCCACAAGCACTGAATTCACTTACATTCTAATAGGAGTTTCAACATTATTACTTGTTTTCGAAATATAAAATGTCATAACCATAAAGCGCACTACACACCAAAGCCGACCCGCCGACACAGCCCGCCGCTACAATCCGGCGGCCTATGTCGAAAGAAGCATGTCGGCCCCGCGCCCGCGCGTGTTGCCAAAAGACACGTTGGCAGCTTGTCGGTGGCTTGCGTACGCAAGCGCTCAGTTGCCCGGCGACATTGTTGACTGGAAGAGATTGCATCTAACAATGAGTCCGCCTTTGTACCCATAATTTTTCTTTGTTGTTATTTTTAATGTGTTTGTATTGTATTGTTGCTCTTTTAACGCACGGCAAATCACCTGCCAAATAAGTTCCTGATGTCGAGCCGCCGAAAAAGTTTTCCGACTTGCAATGAGTGAAGCCGCCAATCTAGCCCGCCGACAAAAAGTTGCTGACATATGACGGCGGGTCGGCGGCTTTGGTGTGTAGTGCGCTGAAGAACACTTTTAAGAATACTCTTTTTCCTATCATCGCCAAAATTTTAAGGTTAGGTTGTGGGCAAATTTGATATCACAAACGAACAAGTGAATGGTGTTTTTTTAAGATAAATTTTACCCAGACAAGGGTTGTGCTTGCACGTGGTGTTATTGACCCAGGGGGTAGGACGCGGGGTGTGACGGCGGCCGGGGCGGCGGCGCGGTGAGCGAGCAGCGGCGCGGCGAGCTAGCGGCGACGCTGCTGCGTGGCGGCGCGGCAGTGGCGTAGCGTGGTGGTGTGGCGTGCAGTACCCTTAACTGGCACGGGGCGTGGCGGCCGGGGCGGCGGCGCGGAGAGGCGAGCAGCAACGCGGAGAGGCGAGCAGCAACGCGGAAAGGCGAGCAGCAACGCGGCGAGCTAGCGGCGGTGCTACTGCGTGGCGGCGCAGCAACGGCTTGACGGCGTGCGGCAGTGAGGTGGTGTGGCGGCGTGAGGCGGCGGTATACGCAGCGGCAGCGAGTGGTAGCGTGCGGCAGCAGCAAGTGCAGCGGCGGCGTAACTGTATGCTGCGGCGGCGGGTGCAGCAGCAGCGTGCGGCGGCAGCGAGTGCAGCGGCGGCGTAACTGTATGCTGCGGCGGCGGGTGCAGCAGCAGCGTGCGGCGGCAGCGAGTGCAGCGGCGGCGTAGTTGTGTGCTGCGGCGGCGGGTGCAGCAGCAGCGTGCGGCGGCAGCGAGTGCAGCGGCGGCGTAACTGTATGCTGCGGCGGCGGGTGCAGCAGCAGCGTGCGGCGGCAGCGAGTGCAGCGGCGGCGTAACTGTATGCTGCGGCGGCGGGTGCAGCAGCAGCGTGCGGCGGCAGCGAGTGCAGCGGCGGCGTAGTTGTGTGCTGCGGCGGCGGGTGCAGCAGCAGCGTGCGGCGGCAGCGAGTGCAGCGGCGGCGTAACTGTATGCTGCGGCGGCGGGTGCAGCAGCAGCGTGCGGCGGCAGCGAGTGCAGCGGCGGCGTAGTTGTGTGCTGCGGCGGCGGGTGCAGCAGCAGCGTGGCAGCGTGCGGCGGCAGCAAGTGCAGCGGCGGCGTAACTGTGTGCTGCGGCGGCGGGTGCAGCAGCAGCGTGGCAGCGTGCGGCGGCAGCAAGTGCAGCGGCGGCGTAACTGTGTGCTGCGGCGGCGGGTGCAGCAGCAGCGTGGCAGCGTGCGGCGGCAGCGAGTGCAGCGGCGGCGTAGCTGTATGCTGCGGCAGCGTAGCGGCGCTCAGAGCCCTGCCAGGGTCGTCCATGCAGCGACGACTTGAGTGGACTGTATATATATGGGGTCGGGCCAGCAGGCTTGTGAGGGAGGCAGAAGGCCTAGCTCAGGTGTTCAATAGTTTTAGTGTAAATCAAAGGTATAATCCAGAGTGGATTATATTTATTGCACATTCACATTTAAAAGTCACACAAATAATCACAGATTTAAAGTCAATAGAAAAAATGATGTAAAAAAAAAATAAAGAAAATAAAAACATAAACCTTCAGGGATTTTCCTTACTTGAAATAAAATCACTCAACTTTTCACACTATTACATCAAACTACTTATCACTATGACTGTTCACTATGACTACTTGTTATAACTGTTCACTATTACTGTGCACTATTACTATTCACTACTACTATTCACTACTTGTTATCACTGGACTGCTTGAGGTAAACTGAATGCCTCCATACAAACCGTGACTTGATTTATACAATTTTGGGCTGTCTAGATTGTAGAATTCAGCTCAATCAAGCCAATCATAATATTCGAATTATTTTACACTTTAAAAACTTACTATGTTCACCATTAAATTTTTGCACACGGTTCTGTTTTCCCTATTTCCTTTTCTATCTTATGTGTGCATCTCTTTCTAGTGTAATCTACAGTTCTTATCGGTTTGTACTATGAAGGTAGTCAATTATTTACAATTTCTTAATTCTCAGTCCTGTGTTTCATCTTTATACATGTTTTATAATAATGATTTTCAACATATAATCATTAATTATCAAGTTATTTACAAAAAAACATCTAGCGGGTCTCGTTAAGGTATTGCTTTTTAGTTTGCAGTCAGTTTTTTACAGAAAATGTCTAGTGGCTCTCGTTATGGTATTGCTTTTTAGTTTGCAATCAATATTGCTATCTCTTTCTTACAATATACCATAACGTAACTTAGGGGAATAAAACAACCTAGATCATTATACATTTCAGCTTAATTAATGCCCTATCTAATAAAAAAGTATTTATTTCCGTAAAACTTAACTAACTATATACCATAACTATCTTAAGGGATTTTAAATAAAACCTATCTTTACAATTTTCCTAACTAAAATCATCCTTATTTTCATATCATTCTTGTACGTCGCTGACAAGGGTACTATTTTACATGATTTTTACCTATATTGTAAATGGCATACAATAATAACAATTTTGCTTTTCCGCCAGGTCCTGCTAAACCGATAAGAACACACACGCCGCTCCGTAGACCTAATACTGACTGTAAGTATAAGATTACCTATTATTATTACTTAATGTCTTATTTTACTTAGTGTATTATCATCACCTATTGAGTCTTAAGGCCCCGTCAGTTCAGAGCCAAGAATACCGTGAATGTTTTTGAAAAATCAATGTAAATAAACTACTAGTTTTTTTTAAAATGACATAGGAATCTTAACGCTTTTCTACAGATACCCACAATATCCAAAACACGATTAAGCATTTTTAACTCGATAGAAAAAAATCACAAACGTACCTCTAAATTTGGCTAAATTTACTTAATCTAATGGGGCAGACAGAGCAGATTTTTACAGTATATACATCAAACAATAAAAGGCAAAATAGAAGACAGGTGGCTCGTTATTTAACTCGTTTTTGCTCCGTATTAACAAAAAGATCTTAGTGAAAATTATCGTCGGCCAAAACTTATTTTCCAAACTATTTATTGCATATTATAAAGTTTTAATTAGACAGTCTATAAAAAAAATGTTTACAAGCGTCTTTTTCATTATTATTTTTGATTATAAGCGATAAAGAAATATATTTCGTCAATCTTCTAAATAGGGTTACCCATCTTTTGAACCAACAAGATTGTAATGAGGCGTTTTCCTGTCTTCCCTACTGAACAAAAGCTTCTGATTTTTAAGAAAGCTTCCTAGTATTGCCGTAAGAAATGGTTTTTCTATTTATTTAGACACCCCTCTATCCCCGGATAGTACAATACAATACAAAAATCTTTATTGCACCAAATAAAAAACATTAAAAATTACAGAGTTTACGGAACTTACTCTCTTACTTACTAAGTACTTTCGTGACAGTCCTATGATACATTTTTTGCAAATTTCCTGATATTTTGGACCCCATAACTTCCAAGAGCTTCATAATTCATCATCATCAGTTCTTTTAAAGTTTCCACTGCAGGAGCAAGACCCTCTCTGTACAACTAGAGCCATATATTAGCCAGAGCAGTCAAAGGATTTGGTGGAGTGTGGCCTACACTCTCCATGCTGGCGAAACGAGTTGGAGAGGTCTCTCTCATTGATGTTTATTAGCTTTATTTAGCTTGTGTTTCCTAAGTCGCCTTCTACGGCATCTACGGGAAGACTTGGAGTAGTCCTATTCTACTCTGCCTAAACGGCTTTGCATATTATACTATATAGTTTTAGGAAATTGTGTGACAAATCCATTGTTTCAGATTCCAGTATTATCCGACCGGCTCCCGAACTCACTGAAGGGAACTTCCCGTCGCTGTCAACTGGCCATGGACGAGGTAACCATCTTATTCTTGTAATCTTATATAATGAGGATCTCGGAACCGGCTCCAACGATTTCGATGAAATTAATCTATAGAATTATTAAGAATACCTATGCAAAAACCTTAAAAGCGATCTAACTTGAGTTAGATCCCTGTTCACTGGCAGTACAGAATTAAGATACATCGGTACATACAAAAAGAGTTTTAGGGCCGAAATCTTGCTAGGTAACTGACTTTTTCGGTTGCAACAAGCTACTTGACTTACATAACATTTGGCGCAATAAATGATTATTTTCTGTAGTGTTTAACTGAAGAAACCAATATTTATCGATTTCAGATATTAAGTGTTATATGGCTACATCATCATCATCCGAGCGTGTTCCCGGTTGCATCGTCAGCGGTTACGCTTCAGAGCCCGGGGTCCGCTACCTAACCTAGGCGATTTGACGAGGTTACTGGTTTTTACACAAAGCGACTGCCGTCTGACCTTCGCAACCCAAAGGGTAGACCAGAACCAATCCTAGGATAGGTACAAACGCTAGATGGCGTTCGGGACCAACGGCTTTACGTGCCTTCCGAAGCACGGAATCATCTTTTCGGATAATCAGGTGATTCAAGCCTGCAATATCCTAAACAGACTGGAAACAACTTTTCACAAAGTATGCTTCCCAGTGAGATTTGAACCCATGACCTCCGGATCACAAGGCAAACGCCTTGACCACTGGACCACGGAGGCAGTCAAATGTTATATGGCTACATTTTTTTTTTTTTTTATTCTATATTTTACCTCTGAAAACGCTCTCAGCCGTGTTGTGACGTCACAAGACTAAGAAAACTTAATATCGAATTTAATATCTTAGGGCTTTAGGGCTACCACAAGCCATAAGGGACTAAATCCCCTTTAAAATCGTGGACTCGCCAACTCGCACTGGCCAGCGCGGTTTTTTAAGGCCAATTACCTCCCATATGGTAAAAACAAAAAAACCCAGGCCCCCAGTCCCCGGCAGCCCTGCTATTCCTGACTCCGGTAGCGGTCATGGTAACGGCGGGGCAGGGGGTGCGAAGAATCTCCGGCAGAGATCCGGCTACCACTCCTGTCGACGACTGTGTTACCAGGGCACACACAACATGCACACAGCTGAGGTGGTAGAGGAAATAAGTAGGTTACGGTGGGACATTGTAGGGTTGTCTGAAGTCCGAAGAGAGGGCGAGGGCACGACAACCCTGAAGTCTGGTAACCTACTCTATCACCGGGAAGGAGACCAAAAGAAGTCCCAGCATGGTGTCGGGTTTCTCGTCCACAGGTCCCTCATAAACAACGTCATAACCATCGAGAGTGTTTCTAGTAGGGTAATATACCTGATACTCAGAGTATCCAAAAGATACTCGCTGAAGGTCATACAGGTATATATGCCAACTGAGGATCACTCCGATGAAGAGGTGGATGAGGTGTATGGGGACATCAGTAGGGCCATACATACTTCTGAAACCTATTTTACGGTTGTTATGGGGGATTTTAACGCAAAACTGGGCAAGCGAGGCGATGGAGAGTTTAGGCTGGGAAATTTCGGATATGGAGTGCGAAATAACAGGGGTCGTAGGCTGGCAGATTTTTTGGAGAAAGAGGAACTCTTTGCGATGAACTCTTTCTTCAAAAAGCCGCCGCAAAGAAAGTGGACCTGGCTAGTCCAGGAAAGAAAAACCAGCCCCCTGTTAAGAACGAAATCGACTTCATCCTAACGACAAAGAGACGAATATTCAACGATGTCTCAGTGATCAATCGAATCAAAACCGGGAGCGATCACCGTATATTAAGAGGCATCGTAAATATTGGTCTCAAAGTCGAAAGGTCGCGGCTGATGAAGTCGACGCTCCGACCGTCGCGGGTCCAAATCGAAAACTCCGAGAACTTCCAGCTTGAACTATCAAATCGCTTCGAAGGCCTTCAGGATTGCGCTACAGTGGACGAGTTAAACCAAGGGTTGGTAGAAGCTGTCCAAGCGGTGGGATCAAAGGTGTTCAGGTCCCGCCCCAAACGAAAACCTCAAAAAATCTCTGCTCAGACTCTAGACTTGATGGCAGAGCGACGATCCAGGCCGCTGCAGACCTCCGAAGATGCTGAATCATATCGGCAGCTCAACAGACGTATACAAAAGTCCTTGCGACACGATATCCGCTCCTTTAATACTGAATGTATTAAGGAGACGATCGAGCAGAACAAAGGCTCCAAAGTGTTCGCAAGAGCTATGTCAGTTGGGCAAAGTCGATTGATGAAGCTGAAGACGGAGGACGGTGGCGTGGTGTCGACAAAGGAAGGAGTTCTGGCAGAGATCGAGAGGTTTTATGGACAGCTCTATACCTCAGTCGCACAACCCAGTGGACAAAGGGCTAAAGACCCAAGAGCCAAGCTGACCCGACACTATACGGAAGATATCCCGGACATCAGCCTGTACGAGATTAGGATGGCCCTCAAACAGCTTAAGAACAACAAGGCGCCGGGTGAGGACGGAATCACAGCAGAGCTTCTGAAAGCGGGCGGAACGCCGGTACTGAAAGTCCTTCAGAGGCTCTTTAATTCCGTTCTGCTCGAGGGCGTAACGCCAGAAGCGTGGAACAGGGGCGTGGTAGTCTTGTTCTTCAAAAAGGGAGATAACACCCTACTGAAGAACTATAGGCCTATCACGCTTCTGAGTCATGTATATAAGTTGTTTTCGAGGGTCATCACGAATCGTCTCGCAAACAGGTTTGATGCCTTCCAGCCTCCCGAACAAGCCGGTTTCCGTAAAGGCTTTAGCACCATGGACCACATTCACACGCTGCGGCAGGTTATAGAGAAGACGAGGGAATATAACCGGCCGCTATGCTTGGGTTTTGTGGACTACGAAAAAGCCTTCGATTCGATCGGCAACATGGGCCGTGCTTCAGTCTCTCCAGCGATGCCGTATTGACTATCGGTATATCGAAGTGTTGAAGTGTTTATACAGTAACGCCACTATGTCAGTCCGAGTACAGGAGCAGTGCACGAGGGCTATTCCACTGCAAAGAGGTGTGAGACAGGGAGACGTTATATCTCCGAAACTGTTCACCACTGCACTGGAAGATGCCTTCAAGCTCCTGGAATGGAAAGGACTTGGCATCAACATCAATGGCGAGTATATCACTCACCTTCGATTCGCCGACGATATAGTTGTCATGGCAGAATCCATGGAGGACTTAAGTACTATGCTCGGAGACCTTAATAGAGTTTCCCAACAGGTGGGCCTTAAAATGAACATGGACAAAACGAAAGTAATGTCGAATGTCAATGTTGTGCCCATACCTGTTTCTGTTGGGAGCTCCACCCTCGAAGTTGTAGACCAGTATACCTACCTGGGTCAATCGATCCAGGCAGTTCCAGCTTCGAGGAAGAGGTCTTTCGACGAATCCGACTCGGCTGGGCAGCGTTCGGGAAGTTACGCAGTGTCTTCTCGTCCAAAATACCTCAGTGCCTTAAGACGAAAGTTTATAATCAATGTGTGTTACCAGTGATGACTTATGGCTCCGAAACGTGGTCCCTTACTATGGGTCTCATAAGAAGGCTCAAGGTAGCTCAACGCGCTATGGAGAGGGCTATGCTTGGTGTTTCTCTACGTGATCGAATCAGAAATGAGGAAATTCGTAGGAGAACAAAAGTCACGGACATAGCCCAGCGGATTAGCTCGTTGAAGTGGCAGTGGGCGGGACACATAGCGCGACGAACCGATGGCCGATGGAGCAAAAAGGTTCTCGAATGGCGACCACGTACTGGCAAGCGAAGCGTAGGACACCCACCCACAAGGTGGTCAGACGACCTGACCAAGGTCGCTGGAAAGCGCTGGATGCAGGCCGCTCTAGATCGGTCATTTTGGAAAACCTTGGGAGAGGCCTATGTCCAGCAGTGGACGTTATGCGGCTGAAATGATGATGATGATGATGAATTTAATATGAGTTGAATTCGTTATGTAGTATGTGCTGTCACATTGACATATGGGTAAGTAAGTCCAGGTTTTCACAATGAAGACTGTTTAATAAATGTCAAATGTTTATTTTCCTTTGTTTTATGACGTTACACACAACACCACAGATTATCTATAGACTAATATGGCCGACAGCGTTTTCGCCTGTTTACGAAAAGTAAACTTTTAAAATAAAGACTTACTGTTTTTTAGCACCTAAAAAAATATAGTATCTTTTTCTGTAATCGGCCGATAAATAATACTTTCAAGACCTACTTTAAAAAAGAGTCAAGTAGCGTATCTATACTAATATTATAAAGCGGAAGAGTTTGTTTATTTGTTTAAACGCGCTAATCTCAGGAACTAATGGTCCGAATTGAAAAATTCTTTTTTTGTTGGGTAGTCCATTTATAGAGGAAGGCTTTAGGCTATATAACATTACGTTCCGACAACCACGCGAACGAGGTCGCGGGCACAGCTAGTTACTTAATATGTAGGTTCTTACGTTAAAAAATATTAGACTAGATCGTGACTGATTGTATCTGAATTTTTATAAAATATTTGCAATTCAATTCAATTCTTTATTTGCTTAATAAGTGTTTTACAATACATGTGGTCTTACAAATTACACAGTCCTTCTTATTGACCTTTTCAGGTATAGCAAATGTTAAAATAACAATAAGTATTCATTTCCAATGGCAGTATTTACTTTACTCAATTTAATTGTACGGTTTACAACACTGTCACTTTTTATTTCATGCATAATTATATTTCTACACAATTTTATTTTTACATAATTATATTTATAAATATATAATTATTTATATTTATATGCAGGAATGAAGAATACGGTATTATATTAATTTTTTTTATTATACATATGTCAAAAAGTAACATAATCCGAAACCGGAAATGATTATTTTAGTCCAGTTATAAACCTTTCAAATCTGGTGGAAAGGGAAATTGTCAATTAACAGAAAATGGATGCATTTAATGCGCTTGAGACGTCACTGCCATTAGGTATAGCGCGTGTTTATGTAAGATATAGCGGGATGTCTCCACCACGCTCCCACTTTTCTTCACACGAATGTTGCTAATTGCTGCTTCATTAAATAACAGATTTCATGCTGTTTTCAGATAAGATTTATTTTTTGTATTAATTGTGGTTTCGTATAAAATATCGTCCAAAAACAAACACATTGAAATACTCCATTTCGTATAAGTATTAACGTTTACTTCCCTTTTTAGGTCGTGGCATTGCGAGCAGCCTCAAGAACATGAATATACAGTAAACGTGCCATCTCAGATCTGTCCAAAGTTAGGTATAAGCATATCTCCTCTACTTTTGATTCCTGTTTATTTTCTACCTCATATTTATTAGGCCTTGGTCGGACGGACGTACAACTAGTTCGATTCTGCAGTTTTATTCTTGTATACTTATAATACAATAAGTAAATTTTGAAATACTTATTCACGGATTTTGTTTTTTTTTTCTGTAAAATAAAAATCGGAATGCATCTTATTTTGAGCTAATCTTATCAGGTTAGATTAGTTAAGTAGGTATGCGTTCCAAGTTTTGTATTAGAAAGAAAAAAAAATTGAGAGTTTTCTTTACGAATTAATCCTTGTCTGTCCAGGGTCTAAATTAAAACTCAATATGGCAAAAGGGTAATGTTCTGTTTTATATAGATTTTCATTAGTGGTAAAATTATAATGAAACTCAATATAGTTTGACTAATTTAGAAAGTACCTATGTGATACTATGTGAAAAAAAAACTTATTTTTATAATTAAATAGTTAAGTTACTGCCATATTTTTCAAAAAGATATGGCTAAAATTAAGAAAATTGTAGTTGTGATTGCGGTTTTTGTTATTTTGTAATTTTAGTTTTTATTTGTGTAAGAAATTGGTAAATCTGGTTAAATGACTACATGAGGCTGATTCACTGCGTGACAAGGACGCACTCTTCATGCTGTCTGTCTCTATCACACGCATATGTGACAGGTGATGCGGATTATACGTATACGTAGCAGACTTATGGCGGCCTCACCTTTAACTACTCAATTTTTCAATTGGTAATTTCCAACAGCAATGCAATGTGTGTGTTATATGCAAAAATTCTCGATTGTCACATTTCAGTTGACATTCTCAAAAAAAGACTTCAAATGCTGCGTTTCCTTATAATAGTTTTGAATTTTGTGCGATATTGTCTAAGTTCTTGGCTTAAATGTAAATTACTAATTTACAGGTAAAGCTTTATATGTATAATGTCATATTTTTTTAATCTGGTGCTACTGTTATTTCGGATCAGCGTTTCACAAGTACACTCGAGTGCTTGCGATTTTATACAGATCCCATTAATGACTGGGATGTTTAGAAAAAGTATGAGGTTTTGCTTATTGGAAACTAACAAATTAAAAATCCTAAAAAATTGTTTAACTATGGCAGTATTTTCAATGAATTTGCCATATTGAATTCCGCTGCATTTAAATTGATGTTTTAAATATAATCTAAATGTTGTAGAATTAAACAGTAGAGATGTGAGATTCGCGTTTGTGTGTGTAATGCTTTGTTTGAATATACACGCGTTCACACACACACAGCTTAAGTTCCATTTGATGTTATGTGTCTATAAGAATAAACACTCGATGCTCAAAAGCATGGTTGATGAAAAATAAGATTACTTAAAGAATCAAGATTTTTTTCTTAGAATAGTATAGTTTTCGGGCCGTTACGATAGCTTCGTGTTTAAGTATGAATCTATTGCACAATTATTGCTAATTTGACAAAGATTTTTCCAATAAGAATGCAAACTTTTCGAGCAAGCTCATTCAATCTTCTGAGGTAACAACAATCATTTTGCGGTAAGAAATGTCCTAAATGCATACAATGCAATCAAAATAAGAATAGAATCCAACCGCTGCCATTTTGTGACGTCATGCTGTCAAATTAACTTCAACTAGCAAGATAAAATAAAAAATCAAATTTGTTTCAAGTAGGTAGGTACTTATTTACAATCGTATGGTCCCCAACTTCCCAATCATTTTGGCATCATTTTCCGTATTTTTAATTGAATTTTCAATCGAAAAAAGGAAAATAGATGAGGTGTAAAAAGCACACATGGGATATCGATTATATCTTTTTAATATTTTTTTATTGCAAACGGTATTTTTGCGTCTGAAGTTAGCAAATGGTCCGTCCTATTCCTATCGAAATCGCATTGTACATATATTGATTAAGCCTTTTTAAGGTAGGTGGTAAATGTATTAGCACAACCTTATGCCTTGGTTGGTGATAAGGTCCAAAAATAATGATTTTCAAATATACCTGCTGCCTTTTATAGGGTTAAGCTTTTTGAACACACACAACAAATACAAAGCTATCCTTACGTCCCGAAATCTGTAAACTAATAAATGTCAAACTCAATCTGTAGGTATGCAGCTACCGATTACTTAAGCAGAAATCAATACTTTTCTTGGTGTTAGTAAGTAATTACTAGGTATTGCAGTATTGCAAATACATATATATAATATAGTATTGGAACTGCCGGTACCTGCCATCGAACCAATTTTCGTGCATTCCGACAAAATTTTCTGGTCATATCATTTGTTTTGTTACATAAGGAGAATGAAACCAAATTGTTTATAATTATAATTTTTGTAATCTTGTAAGAATTTTGACAATACAATATTCTTATTGCATTTCGTTTTTTTCTTTATAGGTTAATGTTTTGGTTTATTCGGTGTAATATTAAAATGTTATGTATAATTCTTCTAGAATACTATACCGGGTGATTTTGAACCTCGTAGCTATTTTTAAGGAAAAGTATTATTTATGCGAAATAAAAAAATCATATTCCGTCATATGTATATTGTTTCATAATAAAAACCAAAGATACCAAAGACAAATAAATTAGAAAAATGCATACCAATAATCTCCTATTTTAATTTCATACCGGTGAGCGGGCACGGCTGCACGTATAGTAAAGTGCTTTTCCATGCGGCCAACGGAAGCCCAATCTTTTTTTTTTTATTTATTTGGTTCGCTAACTGGCTGAACAACACACAAATCTAAGCATATACAAATTAGAGCATATAAGTTGCCAACCTACTTGGTACTTGTTGGTACCTTTACGGACGCCCCGGGAGGGTTTAGTCTGTCTGTCACAAAACCTACGTGCGATAGACATAGCTAAAACCGTCGCGGGTCTAGTGTCTCTGTCACATGTAGCGTTTGTGACAGAGACGGACTGAACCCGTCCGGGGCGTCCGCTAACGTAGTTTCATAAAAAAAGAAAAAGCCAAGTGCGAGTCGGACTCCATGAAGGGTTACGTAGCAGCAAGTAACATAATATAAAAGTTCTAAAGGTAAATTGCGGTTTACGATTTATGACGTATTAAAAAATAACTATCTATAATACCGAGATCGCTATATTTTTAATTGAAAGTACATACTTTGAGGTATATACCACATTTTTTTCAGAATTATTTTAGTAATATTTCAAAAGTTACGGTGGGGTGGACACCTTAAATTTTAACTTTGTATTAGATTATCTCAAGACTGGGGGGTTTGATCTACATAGTTTCAAAGCAGTTTTTGTTGCATTTTAAAGTAGTCCAATTTAATTTTTTAAATTCACTTTTCGTTGTATGGGAAAAAAAAACATTTTTTCTTTATTATTTATTTTATCACTGCCCAAGGTGTATAATGTACTATTAACCTAATAACAAATATACTTTTCATGTTTCCAATTTCGCATACAATAATCTTATTTCAAAGGAATCCGAACACCAGTAGAATCCTTCGTTTCCGCGACTCTTTCCGTTGTGGATTCTTTCGGGTCTTCGTTGACAGTTTCCAGTCTTGTTTCATATTGTTCCTTTGGTGGAGGAGAGGGCATTCTCTCAGGGTCTGATGTCTCCTCAGGCACCGGCAGAGGAGTGGGGGGTGGCGACTCAACATCGACTTTTGTACTAAACTTCGTAATCTTTTGCTCCGCGGCGTTGTAGTAAACTCCTCCGTTGTTCTCTTGTCTTTTCGCTTTTATTTCGACTATAGCGCTTCTTACGAGTAATATCATGTAGACTTGGAGTACTGAAAATATATAGGCATTAGTAGTAGATTTTGTAATTGTGACATGACCAAATACTTAATACATATCTTTTGAACTGTGTAGCTAATAACTTTTTATAGAAATTAGTTAACAAATTTGACTGGTGGGTAAAAAGTCACCTGTATTATTGTTTATCAGCATATTTGGTACAACTTACCAAAACTAAATACAATCCCCATAATCAGTATTACATCCAAGGTACCTATGACCATGGAATATATCAGAAACGCCATTATCACCGTCGCTAGCGTATAGTAGATGTAGTAAGTCAGCAATACTATGTCATTCTGAAAATATAAATTAAAAGTTAGAACTCTGGTCTTCCAGTAGCCATTGATAGCCGCTATGGCCGGATGCACATGGCCGGTTTTTATTATTCATAAACAAAAAATAAACCACTATTTATGATTTTGAAATATAATGCGTACGAGCAGAATTTCTCAGGCTTAAAACTACGTCAAGCGGCCGCACCGGTAGGGTTTTTTTTAAAAATATATACGGACAAATCACACTGATTAAGCTAGCCCCAAAGTAAGTTTTGAACTTGTGTTATGGGATACTAACTCAACGATACTATATTTTATGATAAATACATATAAGTATAGATAAACACCCAAGACCCAGGACAATTTGAAAAAGGCCATTTTCCAACTTGCCCTGACTGGGGATCGAACCCAGAACCTCCAGATTAGCGGTCTAGCGTGTTAACCATTACGCCACGGAGGTCGTCGTTTAGTCCGTCTCTGTCACAAACCCTACGTGCGATAGAGATAGCTAAAACCGTCGCGGGTCGCGAGTCTGTCGCACTTGAGAGTTTGTAGAGGCGGACTGAACCCGTCCGAGGCGTCCGCTTGACGTAGTTTCAAGGCCCAGTGGTGTACCACAGACAGGCTGCCGGTCATAAAACCACACTATCAAATAAATTAGTGAACTTCGCCATCTTGCAGAAAAAATCGGAGCTAAATTTAACATGGCACCGCCCATAAGGGTTAGATCTCATCTATCAGCACGGAACAGCACTTTCCTTTGTCTTTTTCTGTCGCTCAGAAGCGTCATTTGCTAGAGCGAGAGAGAGCGATGGAACGCTTCAGCACTTCAGAATTGGCAGCGACGCGACAAGCAGTTTAAGGAGATACATTAATTTTTCAGGGTCCAGTGCTGCCCCCATTTGCAATAAATTTTATTTGAAAGGAAATGGAGATATTATTAAAAAATTTGTCCCATAGGGCTCTAACCGTTCAAATTATTTTATGAACTACTGTTTACACTTTAAAGTAAGAACGTTAAGCTTTTCTTAGCATTTTTACCAAAAGTGGCCGTTTTCCGCAAAAATGCTATGAAAAGATTAACGTTCTAACTTTAAACTGAAAACAGTATAGTTCATAAAATAATTTAAAGGGTTATCTAGAGCCGTATAGGACAAAATTTTGGATGGTATCTCCGTTTCCTTTCAAATAAATTTCAAATGGGGCAGCACTGGACCCCGAAAAATTCATACAAAACATTATAAACTTTTATGTTCAATGTTATAAGATATACGAGTAGAAACGCTTGATAGAATGAACGGGCGCGACCGCTTGAGCCAGCGCCATGAAAGAAAGGAACATACCCGATACAAACCGCACAGCAGCATGATTGTGAAACACATCTCCGTGGAGTACGCCAGTAGCGGCACCAATTTGGAAGATAAGTCGTCGAGGATGATTTCCTGTATTTTGTAAATGATTGGCGAGAGAGAATCATTTGTTGTTCCTATCAGAGACACCACCTGTAAATTTAAGTGCCTTTATTACTCCATAAAACAATACCACATTCGTCCGACAGTTTCGTCTTATATCAATTTTAAACCAAATAAAGCCGTGTCCGCTGCGCTAGTTTTTACCCGTCTGCGCCAGAAGGAGGGTTATGTTTTTCGAGTGTATTAATTTATATTCTTATTATTAAAACTTTGTTACTAGGTTTAAACCATTACCCGCCCAAATCAAGTTGATATCTAGTAAATCACACTATCTCACTTGCCAATGTCAACTTGATTTGGGCGGATAATGGTTTAAACCTAGTAACAAAGTTAGTCCTGCCTGATTTTATAATAAGACGGTTAGAGTTTTGGAAGAAAAATATTTTTTAGATATCATTTCTTAACATTTAAATTAAGAATGATGATTGATTTATTTTACTTTATTATCATTTCAAAACGCTCAACATAGCTACGTCCGTATGTCGTGCCAATTTCGAATTACTTAATGGTCCAGGTGTTTTAAGGCCACTTAGAAGTTTCAACAGCCGGCAATTTTTTTGTGAATCCATATTCTACTTTATTTTTATAATGTAGGTACGAAACGCTTTCAAAAAAGGTAGGTAGGTACCCTGCACTTTCAGTGTCTGTCTAGTCTTGGCGGGGGCACTACCGTGGTCCTTGCATAGTAACTAATTAGGTATATCTTGATAGCGACTAATGTATTTCAAGCTTTATTATTATGCATGTTAAGGATAGAAACAAAATTGAATATTTGAAACTGATTTTGATCATTTTCATATATTACATAGTAGATACTATATTGTCGAACTACGAGTATGAATATCGTGTAAGCATCGTGGATAAAATTATTGTTTGATTTGATATACGATATCATTCTATTGGTTGGACGAGTGGCCAGGCAAAAAAGTTGAACTTTGGAGTGTAGTCTTATAATACCTATACGAGCCTTTTTTTTAAACAATGACCTAAAAGAATATTTCTAATATTAAACTCTGATATTTATCTACTTTTATCGTTGATCCTGAAACTGTTACGGAGTGTCATTATTGAAACGCTGCCACTTAACGAAATAGGTTTTTCCATACAAAAAACCGTTCGTTTGGTGACTCCGCGTTTCAAAAATGGGTCCATCGGTACGATGACGATTATATAAGTACAATACTTAGTAGCTAACGAAAGATGTATCACGGATCATGCATATACTTACTGATATACAACTTACATCAGCGACTAAATTGAACCACCCTACTATGTATATCCCCACTCTAACCGGCGCGAACCAGCAGCAATAGTCCAGTTTGAAAGTACGGAAGGCCTCCTCCGTGTCTCGGTACAATTTTTCCATTTTTTATTTTTTCACTACACCCGCTCTAAAACATCAAGTTCCGCGGAGCCATTCACTCGAAATGCTCCCAAATGTATGGTCGTGACGTGACGCGACAGTAACCCGCCGTAATTAGGATGTTTTAAATTAAAAGGTCACATAATTTTATTTGCTAATAAATTGAGGTAATTGTTTAGTGTGGAACATAGTAACGTTTATGAACGTCGTCGCGCCGGTTCCTGGTGTGCATGGTAACATAGGTACCTACATATTTTGGCCACAACATCAGAATTTTGATAAAAATGTATATTTTCTTTCTTACTTTTTACATAGACATGTTTACTTCAAACATAGAAATTACATGCCACCAGGCCGAAAATAGTGTTTCACGTTTCTTACAAAACCTACACACGAAAAAGCTATATCCTGATATGGCAGCACAACTATAAAAGCAACTGGTAACGTTAATATATATGTAACTTACATCAGAGACTAAATTGAACCACCCTATGATGTATATCCCCACCCTAACCGGTGCGAACCCGCAGCAATACTCCAGTTTGAAAGTACGGAAAGCCTCTTCAACATCTCGATACAACTTTTCCATTTTTTATTTTTTCACTACACACTCAAAAACACCAAGTTACGCGGAGCCATTCACTCGAATGTTTCCAAATGTATGGTCGTGACGGTAATCCGTCGTAATCATTTATTAATTGTAATTAGGATGTTTTAATTGAAATGACACATGTAAAAGTATTAGGCTCTAATAGAGATAATTTAGGGTGGAACAGTGACGCTAATGAACGCCGGTTCAAAGTGTACATAGGTACTTTTGGCGCAACAATCCAACATGCAACTCCCATTCAATTCGCAATCATGGGCTCACTGTTTATACATACATACATACACTATCATGTATTTATTCTTAAAGGGCAAGACAGAGCCCAGGGCAGCAAGACCCAAAGGCCACTCTTAGAGTGATGGTGGGCGAGAAGATGGAACACTGGTTATCATGTTCAATAGGTAGGTATTTATGAAAAGTTATAAGTAAATTTTATGTTAATAGAAAACTAGGTGCTTTTTTTCAGTAATAGGTATATCATCATCAGGTCATTTTTGGTCTCCACTGCAGGAGCACGACCCTCTTTGTACTACCAGAGCCGTAATATATGTATTAGCCAGAGCAGTCAGAGGATTTGGCCTACACTCTCCACGCTGGCCAGACGGGTTGGAGAAATCTCATTAATGTTTATAAGCTTTGTGTTTTTTAAGTCGCCTTCTACGACATCCACGGGAAGACTTGGAATGGAACTTTTTTACTTAGCCGGAAACCACACGGCTAGGAAAGGTATATGTGTCGCAGTTGGATTACAGCTGTTTGGCATTACAGCTCGGTTTTGTTAAACAACAAAAAATCGTTCAGCTGGATTGTCTAAGATTGCGCAACGTGTTACGTTCATCGAAATCGCTAACCACGTTTCCGAACGGCTAACGATATCTATCATTACTGATATATAATGTCAGCCACAGAAAGTCCACTGTTGGGCATAGGCCTCCCCAAGGATTTCCAAAACGACCGAGCGAAAGCATTTTCCTGCAACCTATATAAGATTAAAATAAAAAAGTAAGCTAATATTGATTTAAGTAATTTATTTTGCAATTTATTAACGACAAATCGTGTCTGCTTATGTAAAGGGTGGGATAGAACACTATGAATGTGGAATCAACAATAATATATATGAAACAATTATGTTTAAAACTATAAAGTTAACGTAGCTCATTAATTATAATATAAAATACTTAGTAAATTAACAGAAGAATAAAACTATTCTTATGAAAATATTATACTTATTGTATAAAAGCGTTACAATACCCGGTACATAAGTTGAACCAAAATGGCGGCGCTGCACAGGCATAATTAGAGGCAAGTGTGCGCAGTGACCGTCATTTTGGTTCAACTTATGTGCCGGGTATTGTACATTTGTATAATGCGGTTTGGCTAGGCAACGTCGGGCAGTAAGTATGTGTATGTCAAAGCATTAACTACTCAATATATTGAGCAGGAAAAGGCACAATTGGTCGCTGCAAGACGACAGTTCAAGAAATAGGACAGATATTTAGAAAACAGATTGAGTTGATGTTTATTATAGGAGCAGTTAAATCTATGCTTAATAAAAACGTGCAACCAAACGTAACACACTTATATCACTTGTATGACACGATAACAATCACAACGAATAAAAAGAATAAAAAATATTTTTTGTAAAACCAAATCCCTGTAATTCCATACCCGAATAAAAATCATACGTAATAAAATAACATTTATTTTGAGAAATAATAACTGACATAAAGAAAATAACCGACAACAGTTGAAGGCGCATCTTGAACATATGGCATAATGTAATATAAAAAAAATATATTAATGTGTTGTAATGTTAGAACAAAACCAATCACATTTTAAGATTGCCTACATAATCTGTAAATAGACGTATTTCGTTGTATTGTATTAGAAAATAGAGTAATATTTAAATATCAAAGCATAGATAGTAAGACAGTCACTCTAAAAAGTGATGGCAAAATACAATACAACGGGAATACTAAGATATAGCAATTTGAAATAATATTGTATATGCCATAATAAAGACAAGTACAGTGTAAGAGTACAATATTACCTAATAATTATATTAATCGATGATTTACTTAAAACATATAAAATAATCCAAAAGTTGGGAAATCATGTGACCTTTTTAACACGGGATGTTTGTTTCGCAAAACATGCCTGGCGATCCAATGTGGCGTCGCGTTCTCGTGAAAAATATCGAGTGATTTTTCAATGGACTGAAAACTGACGGACTAAATAGAATAATACTTTTTTGGGTCTTGTCCACATCCCTGTTATTCAAAAGAAATATGTGATAGCAAGAATTAATGAAATACAATATAAATACTATACGCTATAAACGGGTGACTCAGGTCATAAGTCAACCACGGCCGACATTTCGACCTCATACGCTTCGCTTAGATCAGTGTGGCTCGGGTCGTCTTCGTGTAGACGTCGCAAATCACATTCGCCCTGAGGAAGGTCTCCGGATGAGGTCGAAACATGTCGGCCAGTAGCTGACTTAACGTGATTCACCCGTTTATAGCATATAGTAATGTCTGTGTAAAACGTTAGTTTTAACCAAAAAATGCAAGAAAAATCTTTTCCCTTCCATGGCACATACAATACTTTAAAACTGCTTACTTCATCAATGCATGCACGACAGCATTAGCGTTAAGCGCCTTCAAGTCTGTATACGTCTGGCCGGTGCCCACGAACACGATGGGTTGCCCGGTGATGTACGTCATCGAAATGGCCGCCCCGACTTTATCGTCGATGGTATCGAACTTAGTCAGTACGATTCCGTCGATCATGTGAGGGTTGTTCGATGAGCTGTGGTCAGCTAGTGCTTGGTTGAACTTCACAAGTTGGTCGACGGCTTCGTTGCCCACTAGAGCTTCTCCGACGAAGAGTACCTGGCATAAATGAGAGGATATAGAAAGAGAACAATATATAATACTGGTTGTTTTATAAGAATAGGCACTTTTGAACTTTGCCTTTGACATAACGACCATAAACTTCATAACCAATGCAAAAATCATACCTACGATTCCCGGTTAAGGGTTAAAGATCAATGTGAGCTATACAGTTACAGTAATACTAAAATTTAAAAGAGAAAAGATTGATTGTTTGTGTGTATGCTTGTAATGAATAAACTTAAAAAGTACTGATTCTGATAACAGCTATATTTTATATTATTTCAAAACGCTGGCGAAGCCGCGGGGAAAAGCTAGTTTGAATCATCATATCAGCCACAGCTGAACATTGACCTATATAATATATAAATTGAGATCAAGCCCTTAAGTGGAATACATAAGCATAGGGATGGTCAAATGTAGGACCGAAATCCTTTTTTTTGTTCGAAGGTAACCGAAATCCACACTTCAGTCGCCATCTACTGTAAAAATGAAATAAACGTATGATTTAAGTTAACAAGGTCGTTGTCAGTGACCTCGTGCCCTTGACCGTGGCACTCACCATGTCGGGCTCGTTGACCTTGATGAGCTTGGCGAGCGCGCGCATGAGCGGCTCGTTGTCCTGCATGCGGCCCGCCGTGTCCACCAGCACCACGTCCACCTTGGTGTCTGCCGCGTACTTGATGGCTTCCATGGCGATGCCGGCCGCGTCTTTGCCTGGAAATCACAAACGTCACGCCTTTTTCACACAGGGGTATGCAGACACTGGACTTGCTACGATCCTGACAAATCTCTCGTGAAGCTTTTCTTCGCGCATTTGCGAACACCGGACTTTTGGCAAATGTACGAAGAAAAGCTTCACGTTCTCACTTTAAACTGTAAACAATAGTTCATAAAATAGTTTGAAAGGTTATCTAGGGCTTCACAAATACAAAATTTTAAATGATACCTCCCGTTTCCTATGAAATGATTTTTTTCAAATGGGGGCAGCACTGGACCCCGGAAAAATCTTGAATGGCCTTAACTAAATTAACTTCTTAGTACGCTAATAGCAAAATGTGGATTGAACATATACGGACTACAGCCTATCCTCAATGTAATGATTGTAGAGCGTAGGCATCAATCGTTAAAGTCTTATTTTACTGCCAAATTAAATTCAAGCAATTAGCCACAGTATACAATACAAATACAATACAAAAATATTTATTGCACCGAATGATGACCGAGGCTGCAATTTATATTGTCAATCAATAAAAGAGCAAAGTCGGCGTTTAAATATCAGTTAGATAAGTGCACCTTTATTTATTTATCACACTTCATTGATCCAAAGTAAAAAAATACTTCTAACAAATGGCGGACTTAATAATACTAAGAGCAATTTTTCCCATTCAACCATAGAGATAAGCAGAGAAAATAGTGCGACGGGAAAGAGCAAAATATCTACTTAATCACTACTACTATAAATATGAATACTTAGGAAATATAATATATAATTTAGCACAGGTATGGCACTTCATAGAAGCGAAGTATCATTTTTGCTTACATACTACAAACCAAACTATACATCCGTGCACACGTCAATGCGTGTGTGTTCGCCCGCTCTCACCCCTCGATAAGGCGGGGACGGGGAACGGGGACGCATATTGCGCGGAACCTTAGGAGATTCCGTTCTGTATGAAATACTCTTATTAATTGTATGTCTTTAGGTAGGTGGAAACTCACCGTATCCCTTCTCATACAAGTGCACCATGCTGCGGCCGCCGTGCCGCGCGGCGGGGTGCAGCGCGTTGAGGTGGCGCGTGTGCGTGCGCAGCTGCTCCACGGCGCCCGCGCGGAACGTGTCGCACGCCGCGATCAGCACCGACATGTCGTTCTCGATCAGCCAGAAGCAGATCTTCGCCAGATTTGTAGATTTGCCGACGCCGTTTACCTGATAGCGAAAGATTTCGCAATTCAGTCGCAAATAATAAAGGCTATAACTATATTTATCATCAAAAAGCGCAAAGTTGAATGCGCCACGTTCTGCAACATGACCGATATCAGCTGCTTCAACTTATTATGATAGGCAAAGTCGAAGACGAAAGACGCGTTGGAAGACGAAATAATATCGTGGCTGAGAAACATAAGAGGGTGGACCGGAATAACCAAAGTGGAAAAATAATTCCACTTGGCCATTGCAAAAAAATGCCTCTCCATTAGAGAATGTTGGCCGTCAGCTTCCCAAACTCCTCTCTATCACTAGAAGAAGAAAAATTTTATTTAGGCCCCGAGGAAGGCCGTGAAAGCGTTGGAGATGACATCGAAGAAGACCTAATGAAAATGGGAAAGTACACAGCATGGAAAAGACAGGCCACAGATAAACCGAAATAGCGACAAACCGTATCATCAATAAGTAACGGAAACCGGCAGCAACATCCTCTGTGTAACGACTTTATATCATGGGCAAATCTTCCCTTTATTGGGAGAGGCCTTTAGTTATGGAGGGGTCTGTTATAGGCTAAAAAATAAGAGATAGAGATTCTCACCCACAAAAGGCCATGACATAGAACCTGTCCTGAAAATGATCAGTAGACTGTATGGGCTGTTAAAGAAGATAATAGAGAGATAGATTCTCATTGCACAGAAGGCCATGACGTAGGACCTGTCCTGAAAATGATCAGTGGACTATATATATAGGCTGATAAATAAGATAAATAGAGAGATATTCTCACCACACAGAAGGCTATGACGTAGGACCTATCCTGAAAACGATCAGTGGACTATATACAGGGTGGAATTGAAATCGTTGGCATCCTTTTAAATATCCACTATGCCCATGCCATGATACAAAGTAATGTGAGCCTATTAAAACGTCAATCAAAAGTCGTCATTTTCATATTGTTACGAAACTGGGGTTCGGTATTTGGAGAAAAACGCCAAACTTCGTATGAGGGATTTATTCACTACGGAACCCTAAGTTGACACGTGAAGATGGTCCAAACGTCCAAGGTCCAAGTCGCGTAGCAGCTGAGGTCCAGGTATCTCGCCAAGGTAGTCGCAGGTACTTCCACTTGTCGCACTAAGGTAGGTTTCCTTCGCTTCGAAGTAATCGCTTTGATAGCTCGTATTGAACTGCCGTGGCGCACCCAACGTTCCCTATTTATATGCGCCATCGAATAGGTCCACATTAATCTCGAATATTCTACATAGTCGACGAATGTGTTTCGAAGCATCCAGGCGCCGGGTTTGTGTGTGAGTGTAACATGGTTAAGCAACTCTAGACTTTATGACACAAGACATATGGGCCAATTTGGCTTGCACCATTCTATCGTAGTATTCGTTCGCGAATATTGTTCGGGAAGATTCTATCTCGTTCGCGACACTGCCCCCTTATTAGAGGCGCTCGTCCCGAGCGTCACTATTGCTGCCATGGTGACGTGCCAGACGGTCTATGTGCACCACTTTAAGTGCTCCTCTTGGTTGACGTTGGATCCGATAGGTCACGTCGTTCATTCGCGTGATGATCTTATATGGACCTTCCCATCTTGTTTGTAATTTCGGTGACTTTCCTTTCCGGCGAATCGGGTTATGAAGCCAAACTAATGCTCCTTCTTCAAAGCCACTTGTGTTCGCTCTTCGGTCATATCTAGTTTTCATGTTTTCGCTTGCCTGCAACCCGTTTTCGCGAACCAATTCGTACACGTCACTCATTCGCTTTCGAAGATCAGATACGTAGTCTGGCACAGGATGTGGATCTTCTGGTGGCCTTCCTGTCAGTAGATCTACAGGTAATCTAAGTTCTCTACCGAAATTCACCTGAGCTGGGGTTAGCTTCGTGCTTTCGTGTTCCGATGTCCTATAAGCCAGGAGGAAAAGCGGTATGTACTTGTCCCAGTCTTTCTGATGTTTGTCAACCAGTTTCGCTAAATGTCTCTCCAGCGTCTGGTTAAATCTCTCCACCATGCCATCAGACTGAGGGTGATATGGGGTGGTCCTAGTTTTATGCAATCCCAAGAGTTTGCAAACTTCCTGAAAAATTTGGGATTCGAAGTTCCTTCCCTGATCTGAGTGTAATTCTAGTGGCACACCGAAGCGACAGATTACTTCTTCAACCAACTTGGAGGCTACTGTTGTAGCTTCTTGGTTAGGTATAGCAAATACTTCTGGCCACTTGCTGAAATAGTCCATGACGACCATGAAGTATTTATTTCCTGATTCAGTTACAGGGAACGGTCCGGCAACGTCAACTGCAATTCTCTCCCAGGGCGCACCAACATTGTAAAGTTGTAGACCACCGCGAGTTCTTGTTGATGGGCCTTTCACGGCTGCGCAAGTTGTACATTTGCGGCACCAATCTTGCACATCTTCCCGACAATTCAACCAGTAAAACCGTTCTCGAATTTTTGTTAACGTTCTCTTGACGCCAAGATGTCCACCTGTTACACCATCATGTATTTCACGGAGAACGTCTTTCACCTTATCCCTGGGAACAACAACCTGTAGGTGAAACTCTTTGCCGTTCGGTTTTTCCCATTTACGGTAAAGTATTCCATTCTGCAGGATGAAACTGTCCCATTGAGCCCAATAAGCTTTAGTGATGGGACTCGTAGGCGCAACCTCTGCCCATCTCGGCTTATCCGCACCACGTTATTTCCATGCGATAATGAGCCTTATATCTTCATCATCCTCTTGAGCTTCTCTGAAGTTCTCATCGTCCCATTGTCCTGTAGGGATCGTCCTTGTGATCTTAACCGTAAGCTCCTTTGTCTCTTGTTTAGCACAATGCTTACAATCTTTCGGGCACGGTCTTCTTGAGAGTGCATCAGCATTTCCATGGGCCTTACCACTACGGTGTTCAGTGACAAAGTCGAATTCTTGAAGTTGTTCAATCCAACGTGCAACTTGGCCTTCTGGATTTTTAAATTGTAACAGCCACTTCAAAGCAGCATGGTCTGTGCGGAGTGTAAACTGTCTACCAATAAGATATTTGTTGAAATGTTGCAGCGTCTTCACAACAGCCAAGAGTTCTCTTCTTGTTACACAATAATTTCTTTCAGGCCTTGACAAAGATTTACTAAAGTATGCAATTACTATTTCGTTGTCACCTTGCTTTTGAGATAGTACCCCTCCGATCGCTGTGTTGCTAGCATCTGTGTCAACGATGAACTGGCCACTAGTCTGCGGGTATCCCAAGATTGGAGTCTTGCAAAGGCATTCTTTGAGTTTAAAAAATGCATTCTCACAGGTAACGTCCCATTTGAAAGGCTGTTTGTCTTCTGTAAGACGATGCAAAGGTTTAGCGATTTCAGAAAATCCCTTTACAAATCGCCTGTAATATGAGCAAAGTCCCATAAATGCTCGCACCTCTGTCTTGTCTTTGGGGGTAGGCCAGTTTTTCACTGCTTCAACTTTATCAGGATCAGTTTGGATGCCCTCACTGGTGATAACATGCCCAAGGTAATTCACTTTGTTTCTGAATAGAGTGCATTTCTTTGGATTCAGTTTTAAGTTGGCACCCCGTATTTTCATAAAGACTTGCTCCAGATTCCGCAGATGATCTTCAAAATCTCGACCCATGATGATTACGTCGTCCAGATAAACTAGACAAGCGTCTCCTATTAATCCTGCTAGTACACACTCCATAAGTCGTTCAAAAGTAGCGGGTGCGTTGCATAATCCAAAAGGCATAACATTGAACTGCCATAACCCTTTTCCTGTCGAAAACGCTGTCTTTTCTTTGTCTTTTGAATGAATTTCCACCTGCCAGTAACCAGATTTCAAGTCTAGGGTGGAAAACCATTGCATTCCACTAAGGGTATCCAAGGTGTCATCAATTCTTGGTAATGGGTAGCTATCCTTCTTTGTGACGTCGTTCAGTCGTCTATAGTCGACACAAAACCGTGTGCTGCCATCTTTCTTCTTAACTAAAACAACCGGGGAGCACCATGGACTTGCAGATGGTTCAATGATCTTATTTCTTTTCATGTCCTCCAGCAGATCTTGCACTTCATTTTCCTTAGCATATGGAATTCTTCTTGCTCGCTGACGTATAGGTCTTTCGCTTCCAGTATCGATTCTGTGCTGAACTAGCGAAGTTCTTCCTAGATCACCTTCTTTGGAAGAGAAAATATCAGCAAAATTCAGCAGCAACTTCTTTGCTTTCAAGCTCTGCGAGTAAGTAAGGTTGCTTTTACAATCTTTTAGAAGTTCGGCAATAATAGAACCACTTGTGTTTTTAGATGCGTCTGAGCTTGGTGTTGATTGACACTTTTTCATCCAGACAACTTCCTCACATTTTCCAACAACATCTCCTTCATTCAGAATGATTTCGTGGTCCTCTATGTTAACTATCCTAACGACTGCTGTATCCTTTCCACTGACTAATGTCCTTGCTGTCAGGAATCTGCGATTCATTGTCTTGTTCGTTATATCTTCGATAAGAACGCATCTAGTTGGCTTGCGTGTTTTAGTTGATGGCAGTTTTACCATTATTTGCGCTTGTGTTCGACCAGGTATGACGATTTTATTTAGACAAGTTACTTTTCCGGTAGTGGCTCCAAGGATGAACATTTCTTCGTTACCACACTTAAAAACTCCATTAGTGACATCGATTTTACAATTATATTTCTTCATGAAATCTAAGCCCAATATGCATTCATCCATAATCTCAGCCACAATGACATCATGGGTGTATGGTGACTCTCCCACATATATCGTCACCTTCATTTCTCCTAGGACAGGTATTGGCTGGCCAGAGGCAGAGAGAAGCCGACAGTTGAGGTTCTTTCGTTTCATCGCAGCCTTTACCAGGTGCGGGCTGATTATTGTTCTGGAGGCTCCTGTGTCTATGGTCAATTTGCAGTCTGTCCTATTCACTTTGCCGCATATCGCCAAACTGCTCCTATTGCTCACTTGTGAGATGACAATTGCTGGGGCTTCCTCTGCGCCAGCCAGTACCCGCCCCTTAGTCCTGGCTGTTACTCGTTTCCCTGATTTTTCGCAGGAAAGGAGGACTCCTGCCTTTTTGTTATTTCATCAAGCTCTTCTCGTAACTTGGTTAATTCATGCTTTTCTGGACAGGAGAGTCGCAAATGTCCTTTTTCACCACATCTGTAGCAAATAGGTGCTGAGCTACTGGTCTTCTTTGGCAGGTTCTTGATTGCCTTTACCTCTTCTGTGACTTCTCGCAACTTATGTACGCGCATGTCCTGTCTTAAAGCTTCGTACTCTAGAGCATGTGCCAAGGCATCTTTAAGTGAGGCATGATGATAGATTCCCACTGCAGCCCTTACCTCCGCATCTCTTATTCCAGCAATAAAAGCTTGAAGAATATTGGTGTCTACCATTTTAGAGTCAGCAGAAGAGAAGGCTTTGCGCACTAGTTTTTCTATTTCCAGTGCCCACTGTTGAAGTCCTTCTCCTGGGCGCTGCACTCTGTCACGTAGCTGGGCTCGAAAGGCGTGTTCGAGATGACGTTCTCCATACCTGGCTTCCAGTGCCTCCATTAATTGTTTAAAGGTGCTGCCAGAGCTAGGCAGTGCCTCCAGGACCGATAGGGCTGAGCCTTTCAAAGCAATTGTAAGGGCTGTATGGCTCTGTTCATCGGTCCAGCCGCTTGCACTAGCGACGGTCTGGAATTGCTGTTTGTATGCGGCCCAGGATGTTGTACCGTCATAAGATGGCACTTTCACTTTTAGTCCCTTATTTTCACCTCCGGATGCGCTTGGAACTCCCACTGTTTCGAGACGCAATACTTTCTTCTGTAGTCCAGAGAAATTAGTCTCCAAATCCGATACTTTGGTTTCCACAACGTCTACATCCTGACGGATCCGCTCCACTGATTTGTTTAGCTTGCTGACTGCCCCAAAAACTATTTGCTGGTCCTCACTCAAGCGTGCAAATCGTAAATTTTGTGCCTCTTCTATACGTTGAAATCGTGCATCTTGTTTTTCTTCTATGCGTTGAAGTCGAGTATTTTGTGCCTCTTCTATACTTTGAAGTCGTTTTGTACTTGCATTTTGTGCCTCGTCTATACTTTGAAGTCGTTTTGTAGTTGCATTTTGATTTTCACTTATGCCTTGTAACATCTGCATTAAGGTGTTTAAATCCACTGATGCCTCTAATGTACGTGGTACTGTTTGGTGGGCGTGGCCAGTAGGCGTGGTCTGGCCAAAGTGGGCGGGGCCAGTGGGCGGAGCTTGAGGTATGGTGGGCGTGGCTTGAGGTCCGATGGGCGTGGCTTGACGTCTAGTGGGCGTGGCTTGAGGCCCGGTAGGCGTGGCTTGTGGCCCGGTGGGCGGGGCCTGATGATCGGTGGGCGTGGCCTCAGGGTCAGTGGGCGTGGCTTGAGGTTCAGTAGGCGTGGCCTGAGCCACGCCCCCTTGAGCCTCCATGGCACGCTGGGCCCTGGTCCTGACACCTTCCCTGGTGGTATCCTCTTCTTCTCTCGAAAAAACTGGCATCTCCAAATCCACTTCCGACACCAAATGTTACGAAACTGGGGTTCGGTATTTGGAGAAAAACGCCAAACTTCGTATGAGGGATTTATTCACTACGGAACCCTAAGTTGACACGTGAAGATGGTCCAAACGTCCAAGGTCCAAGTCGCGTAGCAGCTGAGGTCCAGGTATCTCGCCAAGGTAGTCGCAGGTACTTCCACTTGTCGCACTAAGGTAGGTTTCCTTCGCTTCGAAGTAATCGCTTTGATAGCTCGTATTGAACTGCCGTGGCGCACCCAACGTTCCCTATTTATATGCGCCATCGAATAGGTCCACATTAATCTCGAATATTCTACATAGTCGACGAATGTGTTTCGAAGCATCCAGGCGCCGGGTTTGTGTGTGAGTGTAACATGGTTAAGCAACTCTAGACTTTATGACACAAGACATATGGGCCAATTTGGCTTGCACCATTCTATCGTAGTATTCGTTCGCGATTATTGTTCGGGAAGATTCTATCTCGTTCGCGACAATATTAAAGAAAACCTCTAAACATGCGTTAGACTCCTTGATAGACACCATTACTGCAATTATAAATAAAACAAACTTATCTTCATAAAACTCATGAAAAGTAAATTAATAGTATTAATTTCATTGCGTCGTCGTAGATTCCGTAGTATCTAACATTCATTCCCTCAATCTATCGCGTGACATCCCCTTTCCCCACTCGACTTTAAAGCTTATCCACGCAACTTAAAGTCTGTTTTTGTATGCCGGCCGCCCGCGCCACAGCTGGTGAGTGTACTTACCAGCGCCGGGGTCATAGTCATAGTATAGCCCTCTCGCAAGCGCGACGCGCGATGTTTTGATACTTTGATTATTTTTCTTACTTTTCGATACTTTTTAATTACTGCTCTAATTGCAGTATTGGTACCGTAAAAAATATCCTTTAAGTGAGTATGTTAACAAGTTAAATTAATGCCAATGATTTCAATTGCTCCCTGTATATATATAGGCTGGTAAATAAGATAAATAGAGAGATATTCTCACCACACAGAAGGCTATGACGTAGGACCTGTCCTGAAAATGATCAGTGGACTATATGGGCATTTAGAGAAGATCAAAGAGACAGACAAAGAGAGATTCTCACACCACAGAATGCTACGACGTGACGTAAGACCTGTCCAGTAAATTAGCATTGGACTGTAAGGACTGTAAAAGAAGATAATATAGAGATTCTCACCCCACAGAAAACCTTGACGTAGGACCTACCCTGAAAATAATCAGTGGACTGTGTGGGCTGTTAAAGAAGATAAGAAAGATTCTCACCCCACAGAAGGCCATGACATAGGGCCTGCCTTGCTGCTTGGCGTGGATGCAGTCTCGCAGGATGTCCACGCGCCTCTTCGGCGACAGGATCTGCACCAACGACTCCGTCAGCGTTGTTTTGATGGTTTTGGCCACGCTGTCGAAAGTTCCGAGGACCTGCGGACAATACCGATAATATAGATATGGAACAACTTTAACTGAGCGCTAAGCGCACGCCACGCTTCACGTTTACACCGAGACGCGACGCGACCTGGCGCGCACTTCTGAAGAAAAAAGAGTAAGATTTCAGTAACAGCTGATTACGCAGCGCTGCACAGCGGACTGTCACTGAAATTATTGTCTTTTTGTGTAGTAAATAAGTTTCATATATCTTCAAAAGAGCGCTCTGCGTCGCGTCTCGGTGTGAACTGACCCTATCACGTTTTGAATTTTGTTGCATATAATTTGAGCTCTATCTACACACCAATACAACTTAATTTGCATTTATCGTAGTCTAACCGCACACGCCTCGCCTCGTGCACTGACTTCAACGTTGCGAGCGTGTGAAAGGCGATAAAGCGTCCTGTGCGTGGTCAGCGCGTAAACATCGAAAAGCATGGCTCTTATATATAGCATGGCTATAATGATCACTCGGCAGTGATCATTTACGAGGCATGCTTAAGCTATGTCAGATGCCTTAACCAGACTAGAAACAACTTTTTACAAAGTATGCTTCCCAGTGGGATATGAACCCACGATCTCCGGATCATAAGGCATACGCCTTGACCACTAGACCACATAGGCAGTCAATAAATATCCCTCAATTTGTGTCGGGGATTAAAATGAATGGACAAATTGGGCTACCTTTCCTTCCAGCTTGTTGCCCACGGAATCGCACAGCTTGTTGGCGATGTCGGCGGCGACGTTCTTGGCGATGAGATGATCGCGCATCTTGTCCAGCACTGGGCGCATCGTCTCCTCTGTCAGGGCCTTGGAGCCCACCAGACCTGGAAAAATCATCATCATCATCAGGTCTTTTTAAGTCTCCACTGCATTTTTTATAATAGTTCAAGTTTGCATATCCATCAAACGTTAAGTCTTTGTTTCATAGGCGCCGCCGCGTGCGCTGCCACGTGAGCGTAGTACTGCCGCGATTTAAGGTGAAGGGTTAGGCAAATGACCTTGAAGTGGCGCCCTCATTTAAAATAAATTGTTAACTCGTAAATATGGAGATAATTTCCATATTGCTCTTCGTCATGCACTAGATAGCCCTTTAAATTATTCTATAAACCACCGTTGAAAGTATTTACATTAGTCCGTCTAGCTTTAAAACTTGCCTCCGCCAAAAGTGGCCACGGCAAGTTTTAAAGCTAGACGGATCACCAATAATAGTTTTAACGGCAGTTCATAAAATAATTTAAAGGGCTATCTAGTGCATGACGTAGAGAATTATGGAAATTATCACCATATTTACGAGTTAACAATTTATTTCACACTTCAAGGCCATTTGCCTATATCTTCGCCTTAAGACGGGTACAATTGCAAATTTGATTTTGTTTATTTTTATTGCAAAAATAAACAAAATTAAAGTAATTAACATAATTTTAGTTTGTTTAGTTTTAATTTAGTTACTTGTTATTTTTACGTTGTTAATATGTTTGTACGTTACATTTAATATGTTTATTACGAAATAAAGAAATACCAGTTAAAAAAAAATTGATAGAATTGATAGTTATAAGTATTTGACAAGCCGTGTAGTTCCCGGCAGAGTAGGATAGGACCTCTCCAAGTCTTCCCGTAGATGTCGTAGAAGGCGATTTAGAAAACACAAGTTTATAAACATCAGTGAGACCTCTCCAACCCGTCTGGCCAGCGTGGAGAGTGTAGGCCAAATTCCTCTGACTGCTCTGGCTAATGACTCTGGTAGTACAGAGGGTCGTGCTCCTGCAGTGGAGACTAAAAAAGACCTGATAATAAAAGTATTTGACATGAGTACACGTCATTAATGATATGTGTTACTAAGTAGGTCACGGCGCAGTGCGCGTAAGATGCTGACGCAAGCAAAGTACGCTGAATGCATCGTACAATTTATGATATAAGACATAAGGTCTAGTTTCGCTTGCAAAATTTTGACGTTTCTTTCTGGGCTCTTACTCGCGAACTTTCTACGTCCATCTCGTTCGCGATATCATAGTTTCTTCAAAGTACCTTTGAAAATGCTGAACATGCCGCCAGTCTTCTTGGCGCTCGGCTTGGCGTCGTACTGCTCGTCCTCGCTGCTGCTCTCCTCAGACTCCACCTCGAGGTCGCGGATTGCGCCCGTCATTTGTCCAATCAACTACACGAAACAACATGTTTACGAGTATATGTAATGCAAAAAAAATAAAGATTTTATTAAATTGCTTTCAATAGCTGGCCAATGCTGGTGTCAGATTTTTCGAGCTGGCAAGAAACATCTACCATAGATAAAACGTCTAACAGCAGGTCCAATGGCTTAACGTGCCTTCCGAAGTATGGAGACACCTTTCTTGAGTCACCACTTTAGTTAGCATCCTTAGGTGACCATTTAGATATAATTTTTGCAAAAAGCAGCCCTGTAAAACCACACTAAGATAGAAATAAGCATATCCTGAGCGGAGAGGACTACAGGCACTATGCACCAGGTGATATTCTGAAGCTTATGCAGTCATTCTTCAGAAATCCCCAGGCGAGTGAGTAAGGCAAGGAGGTAAGTACAATATAGCCCAAAGGTTCGACGTGCTTCCCAATGTGGACAGCTTATGCAGACCTTCTACAGAAATCCCGACGCGGCTGAGTAAGGCAAGGAGGTAAGTACAATATAGCCCAAAGGTTCGACGTGCTTCCCAATCTGGACCCTAAATGCAAGATAAAATAAGATGGAAAGATGTATGGTACCTGTGTGTCAGGGTTGATCCTGTCGTCCGCATCCTCGGGCTTGTCGGTGCTGAAGTCCAGCGCGGGCAGGTCCCGCGAGCCGCCGCCCAGCGCCCACACCCGCGGCTGCTTCACACGTTCCTCCACTTTCGGGGACTTAGTCACTTTTGGTGACTTTCTGCATGGAGTAAACAAAAATGCTCAGTAGCAGCTAATTGCTTCAAAGAAGCGGAGTATCATTTATGCTTACACTACTACAAACGAAACTATACCTCCGTGCACACGTCAATGCGTGTGTTCGCCTGCCCCCCCCCCCCCCCCTTCTCTACAAGGCGAGAACAGGGGAGAGGTGCGGGGACGGAGAACGGGGACGCATATTGCGCGGGACCTTAGGAAATTCCGTTCTGTATGAAATATTCTTATTAATTCTGTGCTGTCTGGAATCTCATACTAAAATGAACTACGAGTAGCACTGAAAATGAACTGAGTTGCACTGGAACTATGCTCTACTTTATACAGGTAAGTAATCTTAGTTAAGGATTAAGCGTAAATATTTAAAACAAACAAAAAGGGAGGCCTATGCCCAACAGTGGGTTGATTCGGGCTGACGCCTCTCCTTTACCGTTATTATTTCCTCAGTCAGGTTTGAACCTAGCCAAATCTAGTCCACACTAAAAGAAGTATGCCACAGTGACAAAGTTGATATTGTTAAAATAAAAGTATTACTAATTTCTAACATTCTAAAATCCTAAGATTTTGCATTGCCTAGCTAATTACATTATTTAAGATGTTTACTCATAGTCACACTAATAAGGCTCAATAAACATTATTTAATCTACGAGAATATAGCAAAAATTTGCATGATGAAAGAAATTTCACAGAAATTCCTACACATTCCTACAAGATTTTTCTTGTTCTTCGTTGACACAATTTTTTTACTTTGACAATTAGCTTTTTTTTATGTTTTTATGTTTGCAAACGAACAAGCGGGTCACCTGATGGTAAGTGATCACCATTGCCCATGGACAACTGCAATGGGGGTGTAACAAGAGCGTTACTGGCCTTTCAGAAAGATATAGACTCGTTTTTTGAAGGTTTCAATGTCGTATCGGTTCGGGAACACCGCTGCAGGAAGTTGATTCCACAGTTCGGTTGTACGTGGCAGAAAGTTCCTTTTCAAACGTACGGTGGTTGATTGCCAACTATCTAAGTGGTGTGGATGAAATTTTAATTTCAGGCGGGCAGGCTTAGTGAAGAAAATTCGCCACAATGGGGTAGAAGACTGGGTCTAAAATAAATTCTTTGGTACTGTTAAGAGAATAAAATAGTGTCACTTGTCATTGATCATGTCTAAAAACGTCACAATCCATTGTCCGTCGTGATTTTGATAATAAAAAGAATATTAAGAGCGCTATTTGACTCGAAAAAAATATGACATCATGGTTTTGGTTTTCATACAAATCCCATAGAAAATGTTTGTTTCGACGTTTAGAAAAAAGTTACTCACTTGGCTTCCTTCTTGTTCTTGGAGGCCAGCTTCTGCGCCATCTTAGCGCGGTTGGCGGCGATCACATCCTCGTCAGTCTCGGGCGACTCTTCCACCTTGCCGTTGGTAAGACTCTTAGTCTCTACTATTTTTACTGTATAAAGTAATGTAAGTTAAGAGCATTTAAAAGAGTTGAAAACATTTCTGAATAAAGCTATGAAAAAAATTACATAAATTGTTTAAATGAATAAAAAAAAGAGTTAAAGGTCTCTTCATGCAAAATATTATCTATTAAACTAGCTGTGCCCGCGACTTCGTTCGCGTGGTTGTCGGAACGTAATGTTATATAGCCTAAAGCCTTCCTCTATAAATGGACTACCCAACAAAAAAATAATTTTTCAAATCTGACCATTAGTTCCTGAGATTAGCGCGTTTAAACAAACAAACAAACAAACAAACTCTTCCGCTTTATAATATTAGTATAGATAGAAGCAATATCATTTAGTCAGTTGATGTAAGTTTAAGGAATAATGTTTAAAATCTAAAAGTTTATTTCTGAAACTTTTACATAATAATAATTTTAGTATCGTTATTTCTTATTTATAATAGCCACTGATTGAATTCAGGTTACAAGGGGTGATACTCATTACTTAATTACAATGATGATGAAAACTAACCTGACTTCTTACTCTTTTCATCTCCCTTGCGCTCGATCATTGAAGCAACAGTCTTTTTGGACTTTTGAGAATCTTCAAATGTTCTCATTTGTTTTGGAATTTTAGCTTGTGACTTAGCTGTAAAAGTGTTAAATAAATATATTAACTAATATCAGTAGAACATAAAATTTACACTGACAGAAACTATATTAGAGTACATTTATATAAAGTAACATAGAGATTACTATAGAATAGAGCCACAGAATTTTGGGGGTAAGGGGGATGGGGGGGTTAGGGGGTGATCCACAAACCCATCCTGTGTGGAGATGCATGGTTTTTTTATGATTTTTTATATCTGTAAAATGAATATCATATTGGCAAGTGGGTTGCGGCCTGACCCCGTCCCCCAACAATCCCCTGCCAAATTGGTCGCTTCCATCACTTGGTCGACGCTCGCTCGCTCGTGTGATGGTCACTGCACAACCATAACTTACCCTATAAACCTTCCTACTGTGACTAATTCAGGGTCGCCAAATTGGTCGCTTCCGTTATGTGGTCGATGCTCGCTCGCTCTTGTGATGGTCACTGCACAACCGTAATCTACCTTTCGTGGCAAATTCAGGGTCGCCAAACTGGTCACTTTGAGTACCTTATTGGTATCTATACCAATATGATATCCATTTTATAGATATTAAAAAATTTATTTAAAAAAAAAACTATGCGTCTGCATGGGGGAGTGGTGCAGAGGAATGATAAAATACCTGTGCCACCTCACGTAGTGCGCTACGCGCGCGGTGACACAGGTATCTGATTAACCATCTGTACCAAGGGGTTCGTGGGATCACCCCCTAACCCCCCACCCTCCTTACCCCCAAAATCCTGCAGCTCTAGTCTATAGCCAACCCGTAACATATATTGTAGATTTATTGTAGATTGTGGACATTACCAAAAGTTGCATAACTCAAAATCCATGCTTAACAATATTGTTTGTAACAGAAATAGTGTCTATATTTTTGTTTAACATAAAAATACTTACCCCATACTTCACATCCCTTGAGGATTCTGTCAAAAGATCCCTTGAAGTCAAAGTTCACGATATGATGCGCTGACTGCAGCTCATTTTTGTACTTATCTCTGAACTCCAGATGGACATCATTAAGGAACTTGTCCACATATGATAGTTGAAGTATGCGCTGATACGCCACCACAAAAACCAGTTCAAACTCATTGTCAAGCTTGTACTGCAGCGTCAGAGCGTTATGGTTGAACGTATTGTTCCCTGTACGCTCCTGTAAGAGAAAATGAAGTAGACAAAATAACCTAATTACTTTTGTGAAAGGAGGAACCACAGAATTGTCACGATATAATATTACATTACACACATGTTCTGCAATCACTAATTATGTTAATTCAAGGCCGTAAGGGGCTTCTGAATGATAAATCATCTTACCTGCAATATCACACCACGGATAAGAGCATTCACCGATGGTGTGAATATTTCACTGGTGCTTTGAAAACACCATAGCACTATTCCACCTTTACTGAAAATGCTGAATAAATCTAACATCTTCTTTTATTATGGAAATTGTGATAAATAATAATCTTTACAGCACAACACAGATGTTTCCAAGTGCTTACGTTTCTGTTTGACTTTGACAGTAAATTGACAACTCATATCAAACAAGTCAAACTCATGTCAAACCAGTCAAACTTTATGCTCTTTTCAGTGTTTCTATTTTTCAAATAAACTTCTACTGTAAACACTGACCACTCGGCCACAAATATACGCCACAGCGACGGCGACAGCGGCGGCGGCGACTGGCGATGGCGACTGACATGACATGAATGCGATGTAGAGATGGGCCAATGCCCGGGCATTTTTGGCACATTGGGAACATTCCCAATAGATGCCCGATAAATTCCTTCCCTTGGGCATTTATCTGGGCATTTATTTTTTTATGTCGATATTATTTTTTTATTCTATTTTGACATTGAAAATAAACAATATTGTTAATAGAGCTAATAGTTATAGGTAGTTAAGTAATTTTCACATAGTTAAGTAAGTTTAAGACCCCTTACAGAGAAGACGAGGGAGTATAACCAGCCGTTGTGCTTGGGGTTCGTGGACTATGAGAAAGCCTTCGATTCGATCGAACCATGGGCCGTGCTTCATTCTCTCCAGCGGTGCTGTATTGACTATCGGTATATCGAGGTGTTGAAGTGTTTATACAACAAAGCCACTATGTCGGTCTGAGTACAGGAGCTCAGTACGAAGGCTATTCCATTGCAAAGAGGCGTGAGACAGGGAGATGTCATATCTCCAAAACTGTTCACCGCTGCTCTGGAAGATGCCTTCAAGCTTCTAGAATGGAAAGGACTGGGCATTAACATCAATGGCGAGTATATCACTCACCTTCGATTTGCCGACGATATCGTTGTCATGGCAGAATCGATGGAGGACTTAAGTACGATGCTTGAAGACCTAAATCGAGTTTCCCAACAGGTTGGCCTGAAAATGAACATTGATAAGACGAAGGTCATGTCGAACATGCACGTAACGCCTTTACCTGTTTCTGTTGGGAGCTCCACCCTTGAAGTTGTAGACCAGTATATCTACCTGGGTCAATTGATCCAGGCAGGAAGTTCCAGCTTCGAGGAAGAGGTCTTTCGACGAATTCGACTCGGCTGGGCAGCGTTCGGGAAGTTACGCAGTGTCTTCTCGGCCAAAATACCTCAGTGCCTCAAGACGAAAGTGCTTAATCAATGTGTGTTACCAGTGATGACTTATGGCTCTGAAACGTGGTCCCTTACTATGGGTCTCATAAGAAGGCTTAAGGTCGCTCAACGGGCTATGGAGAGGGCTATACTAGGTGTTTCTTTACGTGTTCGAATCAGAAATGAGGAGATTCGTAGAAGAACAAAAGTCACAGACATAGCCCAGCGGATTAGCTCATTGAAGTGGCAGTGGGCGGGGCACATAGCGCGAAGAACCGATGGCTGATGGGGAAGAAAGGTTCTCGAATGGCGGCCACGTACCGGCAGGCGCAGCGTAGGACACCCACATGCTAGGTGGTCAGACGACCTGAGCAAGGTTGCAGGAAAACGCTGGATGCAGGCCGCTTCCAATCGGTCGTTTTGGAAATCCTTGGGGGAGGCCTATGTCCAGCAGTGGACTTCCTGTGGCTGATATGATGATGATGATAAATGTCTGATTGCTTATTTTGTCATATAATTAGGTCTACAATCATTTTCCAGTAAAGAATGTGAACATATACCTGTCGATTTGTTTGTTCCCATATGACGGGCAGATTGGGGTAAATAACCGGCATGCTATTTTAGAGAAAATGTTATAAAAAGTTGATGGGGTATAGAAGAAGTCAATACGAATATCTCCTGTTCCGGTGAAAACCCCCGAATCAGTATAGTTCAGGCTCTTGGCTTGGATGAGCAGTCAATCTCTCTCTCTCTCTCTCACACACATCGCAGCGTATTCCCAGTTGCATCCACATCTGCAACGCTGCGAAGCCCAGGGTCCGCTTTCCGGCTTTTCCTTCTCTACTTCGCACGGTGTTAAGACCAATGGCATGCGTATCATCCTGGCTTGACGACGTCAAGCCAGCAGTTTTTGGGTCTAACACGTTTTCCGGGCCCCGGTGGAAGCGGCATGGCTGTACATTTGTTTCCCACGTAGCTTGCCGGTTTCCGCAAGACATGACCGTACCAGCGTAGGTGACTTTCTTGCAGTTTGTCTGCTATGTCAAGGATACGAAGGCTGCTGCGGATGCGAGTGTTACTCACGCGATCTCTCCGTGTTACTCCGCATATCCAGCGCAACATTTGCATCTCCGTGGCACGCAGTTCCTGCTTGTGTCGCTCAAGCAATGGTCACGCTTTACTGCCATATAAAAGGACAGGTCTAATGATGGATTTGTAGATCTGTTCATTTAACCTAACCGGCATTTTGGGGTCACAAATGACACCCGTCACCTCCCGCCATTATGCACATGTGGCAGATATACGGGCCTTAAGGCCCCGCCAGTTCAGAACTAAGAAAACTGTGTGTTTTTAAAAAAATTACTGTTATTAAACTACTACAGTTTATTCCTCAAAAAAATTACATAAAAATCTTAAGGATTTTCTACAGACACCCACAATAGCCAAAACACGATTGAGCATTTTTGACTCGATAGAAAAAAAACACAAACATACCTCTAAATTTGCCTTTATAATACGATTTACTATTTAATGCAATCAGCTTTTATATGAAAATTATACCAAAAAATGTATTAACTGAATATCTATCCGTTTTGGCTACAGAAAAAAATATAAATATAATACAAAAAAAATAATAAATAAAACACTGCGAAATATCGTCGAGCACGGCTCCGGGCCTTTCTTCGCGCTTGACAAATATTTCACTGTGTTTTATTTATTATTTCCTTTGTGTTATATTTAGTATAAGTTGTTATACTAAATATAATTTATAGAAAATAATGTTATACAAAATGTAATTTTTTGTGGAATAAACTGTAGTAGTTTAATAACAGTGATTTTTCAAAAACATGCACTGTATTGCAGATTGTGAACCCACGTCGCCTTAACGTCGGCATCGATTTCTCCGGACGCATGAAGTACAGATCCCAAGTATTTCAACTGGTCCGTACGCTTGAAGTCTTCGCCTATGCGTACGGGTGGAGGATCTGTAGAGTTACAGGCCATGTATTCAGTCTTCGCCACATTTAGCTTCAGACCACCGTTTTCAGTCGATTCCCTCCACGCATTTGCGCGTCGTACCAGTCTCCCTCTGTCCGCATTCGCCAGTGCGATACGTCAGCATACATGAGCAGCCACGGGGGTTGCTCGGCTGTCTCTGATGCTGTTCGACACTTCGTTTAATATCACACTGAACAGGTAGGGTCTGAGGACCGAGCCTTGGTGGACCCGGTCTGTAATTTTGACGGAAAGGGTTTGGTGTCACCAACAGTGGTCCTAACTATAGACTCGGATTCGCAAAATAGATCTCTGGGACCCCTTTGGACCTCAGTGCCCACCAGATAATCTCTCGGGGAATATAGTCAAAGGCCTTCTCCATATCCAGAAACAGGAAATGGAGAGGTATATTATTTGCCCTGTATTTTTCCATGATCACCCTTAGGGCAAAAATAGGGCCCGTAGTGCCTAGGCTGGGGCGAAATCCATACTGACACTAGCCCCAAACTAATTTCGAGACTTGTGTTACGGACAACTAGAATTTGGGTTGCCATATTATAACAGCTTTTATAATTAGGGGGAAAAATGTTTAGGAGGCTAGACAGTTTATTCCATCGTAAATGAATGAATAAGCAAACACTTGCATAAAAATCGTTATTGTCAAGATTTTTTATCAGATCTAATTTATAATTCTTTCCATACATACAATTAAAATGAAACTCAAATTATTTTTGGCTGTTAATGGGGTAATATCATTCGTCACGTTGCCTATCCCGTAGATACTAGTATAGTATCTGCTCCGTAGTCTGTGTCCTGTAGGGAAAACAGGGGTTACTTGCGGTCATTTTAACATTCTTCAGTTTTTTTATTAGGAGTGTGGGTTCCAGTTTATCTATACTTCCGTGATCGTACCTATGCGAAGGATTTGCAACGAGTGGTCTGAACCTGAACCACTCGTAATTTTGACATTTGTAGCGTACAAATTTCAAAGAAACGTTCCATGGTATCTAAACAATAGGAAACAGGTTACGGTTATTGATAAATATAATCCTAAAAACAAAACCATAGAAGAAGTCCGGTCTAAAGAGGCAGATGTGATCCTCGGCGTTCCTCAGGGTAGCATTTTAGGTCCACTACTTTTTCTCTTATACGTGAACGAGCTTCCATTAATCACTAAACACAAATGCGTTATGTTTGCTGACGACGCCACGATCTTCATATCAGACAATAATAAAGATAAAAGTAAATTCGAAGAGGAGATAAATAAAACATTAAACACTACTACAGAATGGCTTAGGTCTATTAATCTTAAAGTGAATCTAACAAAAACTAAAATTGTACAGTTTCATGGGTATAATAAAGAAACTTATAATTTAAATGTTCAGGAATCAAACACTAAGATAGAGGAGGTAAATGAAAATAACTTTTTAGGTGTTATAATAGATTGTCACTTAAATTGGAAAAGCCACATAAACAAATTTAATAAAAAAATATCATCTTATTGTTACGCCCTTTCTATATTATCCGAAAGTTCTTCAGTAGATGTAACACGGTCTGCATATTATGGAAACGTGTATCCACATCTTACATATGGCATAATATATTGGGGTAATTCTATGAATGCCCATAGCACCTTCGTTCTGCAGAAAAAATGTTTAAAAATTATACATAATATGTTTACAGATGAATCACTAAGAAACGTATTTAAAGAAAATGGTTACCTTACACTGACTAATATTTATATTCTTGAACTCTGTGTATTTGTTAAAAATAATATGTTCTACTTTCAAAGAAAAGTAGAATTTAGAAGTAACCTAAGAGAAATATATTTGCATGGTTTGTTCTTACCAACTGTAAATAATGAAATGTTTAACAAAAGCGCTTTTATCTCTGGCATAAAAGTATTTAACCACTTACCGACTGAGATTAAAAGCATATATAACTGTAAGCTATTTAAGAAAAAATTAAAGACATGGCTACTTGAGCATATATTTTATGACTTAAGAGAATATTTTAATTTTAATACTCAAAGAGGAAGAAACATATAGTTTAGGTTAAATAAGTAATTACTTGGTGTAAATTATTATTAAAATATAAACATTGTATTTTTTTTATTTCAAAAATAGTGAAAGTCGGTATATAAATAATATTAAGGTAGCAATTTAGTATTGGTTATAAGTGTAAACTGTTTTGCTTCCAATTATTACAATTTTATTGTTATATTTATAACTATTGCATGCCTGAAAGGGCAAACTGTTGAAACATACCACATTATGTATCATCTTTTTATACACAGTTAAGCAATAAATAATTTTGACTTTTGACTTTTGACTTTTCACTCGTTCCGTTTCACGCTGCTTTTTTTATTTTTGTTGTAATGTTTAGAAAACCATTGACAAATTTATGATATTTTCTGTGTAATATAATATTAGGTACTTATCGCTCACACGACGGTTTCAAAAATACGATGCAATGCGTCGGAACGCGAGTGGTGAGTTGGAAAACTACACGTTTTTTGTTTCGCTGAGTCCCTAAATGAAAAATAGCACTCCTGTGCTTGCAAGTCATCGTAGTACTTTATACAGTCTGTGAAGAAGTCATCGATTTGTTTATGGTCGGTCGGTCGGTCGATCAAAAAGAAAATTGTATTTTGTCAAATCATTGCGTATTTGTGCTTGTTTCATGAATTCATAAAATTTTAATCGATAAGTTATTGTTTTCAATTGCTTAGTAATTTGAAAAAAGCAGAAATGAACATCACATCGGCAGCAGGGATAATATCCCTGCTCGACGAGCCCATGTCCGAAGTGAAAGAGTTCGCTTTGAAAAGGTTGGACAACATCGTTGACGAATTCTGGCCTGAAATATCAGAATCCATTGAGAAGATCGAGATCCTGCACGAAGATAAGGTGTTTTCGCAACATCAACTGGCGGCGCTGGTAGCAAGTAAAGTTTACTACCACTTGGGCGCATTTGAAGACTCGTTGACGTACGCTTTGGGAGCTGGTGATTTGTTCGACGTGAATGCACGAAACGAATATGTGGATACAACGATTGCAAAGGCGATCGATTTCTACACACAGAAGAGGAAGGCATTGTTCGTGGATAGTTCTGGCGAGTCCATTGACCCGCGACTGGAGGCTATTGTAAACCGGATGTTCCAGCGATGTCTGGACGACGGGCAGTATCGGCAGGCGCTGGGACTGGCGCTGGAGACCCGCCGGATGGATATCTTTGAACAGTCCATCATGAAATCTGATGATATTTCAGGTGAGTGACTAATTTGCCAGTTTTCAATTACCTCTCTGGCCTAATGGTCATCATACCAGGCTGTCACACCGGAGGTCCCGGGTTCAATCCTGGTCAGGTCAAAATGGAAAATAATCTTTTTCAGATTGACCTGGGTCTTGGATGTTTATCTATATATGTATTTGTTATAAAATATGGTATCGGTGAGTTGGAATCCCATAACACAAGTCTCGAACTTACTTTGGGGCTCGCTCTTTCTGTGCGATTTGTCTGTATATATTTATTAATTTAGCTTTACTCTGAATAATACCACCGTTGTCATCTGATAGCATTGTAGCATAACAAAAAAAAACTTTCCTAGCATTCAATGTTGCTTATTACTGCAATGCAAACTCAGCAGTGTTGATGTTATGCCACTTTTGGAATGAAGCCTTAGTTCCCTTGTTTCACCTCTTCTTCGTATTCCCAATAATACTGAGGTTAATTTTTAGAAGGGGTAAAGGCTAAATAGTGTATGTATGTAGGTATGTGTCAATTTTGTAATGCAAGATTCATTTAGTGTATACTTAAAAGTTTTACAACTACGTGAGTTTTCAGATATGTAGACTATATATTTTGTTACAGGTATGCTTCAGTACGCATTCACAGTTGCTATGAGCTTGCTGCAAAATAGAGGATTTCGCAGCACAGTCCTAAGATCCCTGGTAGGGCTTTACAGAGGTCTCAATGTGCCAGACTACGTCAACATGTGTCAATGTCTCATCTTTCTAGAAGACCCCCTGTCCGTGGCTGAAATATTGGACAAACTTACCTCAGGTCCTCAGGAATCGGTTCTAATGGCATACCAAATAGCCTTTGATTTATATGATTCTGCAACACAACAATTTCTTGGTAGGGTTCTACAGGCTTTGAGAACTACTGCCCCAATCCCCAGTGCCCTTGGAGGAAAGCCACAACCTCAAGGTGGTCCATTCCCAGAATCATCTATGGAAGTAGAGACACCTGCAGAAGAAACTAAGAAACCAGAAAGGGATATCGACAGTCTAAATGATGAAGAAAAGGAACATCAAAGAAGAGTAGAGAAATTAATCGCAATTTTAGGTGGAGAGGTCTCAATTGGGCTTCAATTACAGTTTTTAATACGATCCAACCATGCAGACATGCTCATTTTGAAAAATACTAAGGACGCCATCAGAGTTTCCATATGTCACACAGCAACGGTTATAGCTAATGCTTTTATGCACGCTGGAACAACAAGTGACCAGTTCCTGAGAGACAACCTTGAGTGGTTAGCCAGAGCCACTAACTGGGCTAAACTAACTGTGACAGCATCTCTGGGTGTCATTCACAGAGGTCACGAGAATGAATCCTTAGCTCTCATGCAATCTTATTTGCCAAAAGAAGCTGGACCCTCATCTGGCTATTCAGAGGGTGGTGGTTTATATGCCCTTGGATTAATCCACGCTAACCATGGTGCAAATATCATTGATTATCTTTTAACTCAATTAAAAGATGCTCAAAATGAAATGGTGCGTCATGGTGGTTGCCTCGGGTTGGGATTGGCTGCCATGGGCACCCATCGCCAGGATGTCTATGAACAACTTAAGTTCAATCTCTACCAAGATGATGCTGTAACAGGAGAGGCTGCTGGTATTGCTATGGGCATGGTCATGCTGGGATCAAGACATGCAGCTGCTATTGAAGACATGGTTGCATATGCTCAAGAAACTCAACATGAGAAGATCCTCAGGGGATTGGCAGTAGGCATTTCCTTCACTATGTATGGAAGACTTGAAGAAGCTGATGCCTTAGTCCAGCAATTATTGAGAGACAAGGATCCATTATTGAGACGTGCAGGCTGCTACACCATTGCAACTGCATATTGTGGCACTGGCAACAACGATTCTATTCGCACGCTACTACATGTTGCTGTGTCGGATGTTAATGATGATGTTCGTCGTGCAGCTGTCACAGCTCTTGGTTTCTTACTGTTCAGAACACCAGAACAGTGCCCTTCAGTTGTATCACTTTTGGCCGAATCTTATAATCCTCATGTACGTTATGGAGCAGCTATGGCCCTTGGTATTGCTTGTGCTGGCACAGGCAATCGTGAGGCAATCGGCCTGCTGGAACCTATGGTTAAATTTGACCCTGTAAACTTTGTGAGGCAGGGAGCATTGATTGCTTCAGCTATGATTCTAATTCAACAAACTGAAACATTGTGTCCTAAAGTGACCTACTTCCGTCAACTGTATGCCCAGGTCATCTCAAACAAGCATGAAGATGTAATGGCGAAGTTCGGTGCTATTTTGGCTCAGGGGATTATCGATGCAGGAGGACGTAATGTGACAGTTTCACTTCAAAACCGAACTGGTCATATGAACATGGTTGCTGTAGTGGGCATGCTTGTGTTTACTCAGTACTGGTACTGGTTCCCACTGGCCCACTGCCTGTCTCTTGCCTTTACCCCAACCTGTCTAATTGCTCTTAATTCAGACTTGAAAATGCCTCAACTAGATTTCAAGTCCAATGCTAAACCATCTCTGTATGCATACCCTGCTCCTCTAGAAGAGAAAAAGCGTGAAGAAAGGGAAAGAGTTACTACTGCCGTGTTGAGCATTGCCGCGGCTAGGGCGCGCAGACGTGCTCATGGCACTGAAGGAACAGGCAGTGCTTCATCATCTACAACATCCAAGATGGATGTGGATGAAGAGGAAAAAAAGCCATCGAAGTCCCCAAACCCAAATATTACAGTACATGGCAAGACAGAAAAAGATGCAGGCTCTTCTAAAGATGGAAAGAAGGAAGAAAAAGAAGGTGAGGAGAAAGAAACTAAAGAAAAGAAGGAGCCTGAACCAACATTTGAAATTCTAAACAATCCAGCAAGAGTAATGAGGCAACAGCTTAAAGGGCTCACTGTGGTTGATGGATCTGGATTCACACCACTGAAAGATATTACCATTGGTGGTATTGTGATGTTGAATCACTCCGGAGACATTGAGCAAGTACTTGTTGAGCCTGTGGCTGCATTTGGACCTAAGACAGAAGAAGAAAAGGAGCCCGAGCCACCAGAACCTTTTGAGTACTTAGATGACTGATATAGTCTGTTTGGCTAAAATTCATCAAAATGTATCAGTAGAGCCACAATATTAAATGTATTGAACAAGTTACGATAACTAGAGTAAAATGTTAAAGTACATTGAATACTAACAAAAATTAATTATTGTTTTTCTTCATCAATAAAATAATTGTATGTCCACATAGCTGAGTTATTTATTTACCTTTTTCAGAAGAGCAGTCCATTCTTGACATTAATTTACTTGTAGGTATTCATTTCAATACTGAATTTTGTAATTTAAGCTCTTATTAATTTCTGTGATATAAGGTAGCATAGTTTGGGGGCTACATGCTATGCGTGGATGCATGCAATGCAACATGCAACCATACGCTGAACGTGGCCTTAAGGCGACGTGGGTTCTCAATTTGCAATACTGTGCGTATTTTTGAAAAATCACTTATTAACCTACTACAGTTTATTCCTCAAAAAATTTACATAAAAATCTTAAGGATTTTCTACAGTCACCCACACTAGCCAAAACACGATTAAGCATTTTTGGCTCGATAGAAAAAAATCACAAACATAGGTATGTTTGTGATACCGAAGAAAGCCCGCGAAGATAGGCCCGGAGCCGTGCTCGACGATATTTCAGTGTTTTATTTATTATTTTTTTTGTATTATATTTATATTTTTTTCTGTAGCCAAAACGGATAGATATTTAGATAATACATTTTTTGGTATAATTTTCATATAAAAAGGTGATTATATAAAATAGTAATACGTATTATAAAGGCAAATTTAGAGGTATGTTTGTGATTTTTTTCTATCAAGCCAAAAATGCTTAATCGTGTTTTGGCTATTATGGGTGTCTGTAGAAAATCCTTAAGATTTTTATGTAAATTTTTGGAGGAATAAACTGTAGCCTAGTTTAATAACAATGATTTTTTAAAAACACAATTTTCTTGGTTCTGAACTGGCGGGGCCTTAAGATTTTGTCTTTCCCATATGGCAAGAGGGAAGGCTTTTGCCCAGCAGTTAGACATAGATGGCTAGTAAAAAAAAATACGGCAAAAACGTAATGAATATGTATATTCTGGGGGTTGTTCATTGATTTTTTTTTCATGGGACAATAAAACCATCCTTGGTATCAGTCAGAATGATACGCCATGCGTGCTCGTTTTGATGTTCGATAACCTGAGAATGCTAGGCTTCCCATTACGAAGCAAAAGTAGTTATTTTCAATTTTTATCGTCCAATAATAACCGGGATAATTTTAATTTTTACCTACCCTTCGAAACACGGAGAAGTTTAAGATAGTCACTCGCCACGCCAGTCGCCGCAAGATAAAATTAATAAGAACCTCTTCTCAGTCGGTTAAAAAATAGCGACAAAAAATTTGGCTGTATGGACTTTTGTGGTACCTAAAAACTACTGTTTAAAAAAAAGTGGTTTTGATTGATTCCAAATGTCAGTATTGTCTGGTATGTTCAATAGGTTATTTTATTTTAGATTTCGACGAAAAAGCATGGTTTTATTTGCATAAATCTAAACAATAACTTGATTTACTCATTTTAGTGAAGCAAGTAAACAAACTGATCTGTTTTGTGATATAACAAACTAGGTACCCATCTAAATATTCAAAATGAATTGGGACTTGGATTACGGCGAGCTTGCAAAAGACGAGGAATTTGTAGGCAAATGTGAAAATCTTAAAGAAAATTTGATCGAAGTTCAAAAAGTTTTAGATCAACTCCTACCCTTGAAGCAGCAATACGACAAACTTACACTTCCAGCACAAATTGAACTTGATCTATTCCTGGCGTTTACACTGAATTCTTTACACTGGGTACATTTGAGGATACAGGGAGAAGATCCAATGAAACATCCCATCAAAGACGAATTGCAAAGAATCAAATCTGTGATGGTGAAATGGCAGGAAGTTAAAGACCGCGAAAAGAGGCCGACTGTTGATATTGAAGCAGCAAAACGATTTGTCAGAAGTGGGCTTTATGATCCTTACAAAGCTATGGCTATGCCACAGAACAAGAAAATTAAATTTGGCGATAATGACGACTAGTATTTCCATTGCAATTGAACCCTACTTTAAGACTGAATGTAGAAGTAAATTCACGTTATTTTTAAGATACCTTTCGTTTCTCACTTGTTATTTTTAAGGTTTTATATACGGATCGGATAATGTGCTTATTTTTACGTAACATCCTGGCTAAACGAAGCAAAATGAGTCTTGGCCTCCAGCTCCGGCCTGCGATCGATCAGCCAGCCCTGGTATGCTCCTTCGATGACTTGAATACGTCGAAAGAATGGAGGAGGATCGGTGTAATCCTTCTTCATTTTTTCGAGGTGTCCGAGCCATCAAAGACTGCACTTTAGCTTCACCCATAATATTAAGCTCATCTACTAGATCTTGTATTTCAGTATTTTTAAGTTTGTAGATTATAGGCTTGCTCTTATAAAATTTCTGTTACTGTTTTTAAACATATTGCATGATTAACATAACTTATATTCTTTTAGGCAATAAAACATTACAATCCATTAATATTTTTATTCCAATCCAACTGATATCACTTCAGATCATAAATATGTATATATTACAATTTAAAAGGAATGTAAATAATCAACAATAACAATAGATACTCAATCACACCAAATGACACCACCACCACCAAAGAAATAACAATTTGACCAGACTATACCTCCATATGACTGTAGGATTCTTGAGTGACTATTTTTTTAATACCGTTAAAAAAAATTACTCACATAATGTATTATGAGCGAGTAAAACTACATCAATTTTTATACTCAAAATACATAAGATTGAAGTAAATAATGGCACATTTGTAGTTCAGCAGCAATGCATAATAAAATATTAAATAAGGTACCTATTACAACATTATACTTTTAATTCCTATACTTCTAGTAAAATGCCAAAAAGAATTCAATATTTGAGTACACTTTACACAGAGAAATGAAATCTTTTAATTACAAGTAAAATGCATGTGTATTTTTTTTACTTACTTGCTATGTAGAGAAAATTATGTATTTTCAGTCAACTACTGGTTAAACCTTGTCAAATAACATAAATAAAGTCATAAATTAATTATTATTTTATTATTATTCATAGTTGTTCAGTTATTATAAAAATGTCATAAGAATCTAATGGCTAAGAATTTATTTCTCCACTTGTAATACCAAGCCCGCTGCAGAGATGTTATCCCCTGCTCCAGCAGTAAGCTGGGCTTCAGTGCAAATAAGTACAGGAGCTACACATATGTCTACATCTACTCCACCTACGACTTCCTCCCAACAAGCCACAGGCTTTGTTGGCTCAAAGAATACTCTGCTAATGTTACTGTTATCTGTAGTAGTTGAAAAACTGTCATCAAGCAACAACTTCGTCTTTTCAATTTCAACATCCTGACTGTTGCACACATATCTATGAGCTGTTAACGATGCCTTAGCAGCAGCCGCTTCTGTCCTTTTCCATTGTGAGTTCTTAACTGTAAGTATAGCCTGATATGCTAGTGTGTGAACATGGATCCGAGACAACAGTCTGTTGCTTCCATGCTCTTTGTTCTTCTGCCTGACAAGCTGAAATATTTTGCGCATCTGATCTAGAGCTGTTGCTACTCTAGGATTTGAATCTGCAATGACACTAACTTTGCCATGTTCCAAGACATTGCATAGGTTGTCAAGTTCCTGCTCATTCATTCCCACGGAGTCCACATACGGCAGGATCTTAGTTGTAAGATGCTGCAATAGATCTAAGTCCACATAGCTAGCCATCTCAAAATGAGCAAGAGTTGTCTCTGGCTGTGATAATATTTGTTCTTTAACTAATTTAAGTCTTTCAGCTCTCAAATCTGTAACAAAAAAAAATTTTTAGGAACAAAATATTAAATAAATGAATAGGTATCAAAAGTTTGCAAAATAAGAGTAACTAGTATAGGGTACATACCTATAATATCGTCCTTCTTAAATGGGTAATTATCCATCATTTGAAGCCCACTAATGACTAGTAAATTAGGACTAAAATTGGGTAATTGTTCACCAAACTTCTCCAAGGAACTAAGTAATGGGTTATTTTCATCATTGTGCAGAATGTACCTATTAGCCCTAGGAGCTGAATAAATGCCAAACATCTCGTCTGCTTTGTACTCTAAGATCATATGAATGTCATCTTTAACTTCCTCATTCTCCGAGTCTCCTACTATCTGAATACCGTCTGGAATGTATGACTTGAGCTTCTCACTCATCTTTGCAGCAAATAGTACTTTCCATCCTTCGATAAAAAATCGCCTAGCCATGAGAGGGGCATTGCCACCCAAAGCCCATCTGGTGTCTGGTAATTTTAAAGCTTGATCTATCAGATCATCATACAACTTTGAATTGGACATGAATCTCCTGTAAATAAAATGCACTTGAATTATAGAAAAAAGTGAGTAAGAATAAATCACAGCTAAAATACATGACGAAGAAACTCACTCTGCAGCTGCTCCATGTTTGAAGAAATATGAAAAGCTTTTCAGAAATTCCTCCTTGTTGGCAATTTCATTGAAATGCTCAGGGCTTCCTCTCAAATCTTTAAAGTTAAGTAATAAAGTGGCATTTACAAAGAGATCATGGCAGGCACCATACCCAAGGGCTACTTTTGGCTGGTGGCTTCCGACGCCCACCTTATTGCGGCTTTCCAAATCTAACAGATGGTTCTTTACCGGCAATAACCTCTCGTCTCCAACATCACTTTTACGATGATAAACTGCATACAGAATGACACAAAATGATAACATTGAACCTAACTTTATAGGAGCTCCAGCCATTTTTACTGAGATAACTGAATACTTTAAGAAATGGAATGCATCTGTGTTTATCTTTTGGAACAACCACGTCACCTCATCTTTATTGTGGTTTTAATATTTTATGATTAAGTATTTGACGACCAAATTACAATAGTAAATTGAAGTTGAAAGCGAAATGATGAGTTGACGCTGTTGACGTATTCTATTATGACGTTTGACTTTGACATTTTTATATAATTTTTTTTGCAATGGCAACTTTTCTTTGTTGTCTATAATATCTACGGGTTTTATGGTAACACTACATTTTTGCAATGTGATTGTGGAAGGAGGACACTTTTTGACTTTTCGTAAAATTCAGATATTTCTCAAATCTATTTACAATTATTCCTAAATCTCTTTAAGTTGAATTTCTTGTTTACTATAAGAACGCACATTTTGTCATACTTCTATTACGTTTCGAGGTTCACCAAGCAAATATCGCTTATAAACTTGGCAAGATGTCGGTGATATTCTTCTGCAATTTTGACAAGGAAAAGATGCATGTATCATCCTAAGCATTTGTAGAATTTGTATGAGCTTAAAATCGTGTGAATGTGTAAATACTATAGATAGAATAACGCCACTATGAATCAAATAGCGGAGGAAGATGTACAGAATATTAAGTGCAATCAGATGAATACGAATATGAAAAATAAAAGCAAAAAGGCCAAAGATCCTTCGGAAACGACTGACGATATTAGTATATTGGATCAGAAGTTAAGCGAAGCGTTAGTTAATACACTTCATTTAAACAACAAAAATAGTAACCTAACCAATGGGACAAGTGACCACACAAAAGACGAAAGTCCAAAAAATGCAAGTGATAATTCAGAAGCACAAGGCGATGCCACCAGCGAGGTCGCAGTAGATGCATATAGTGTAAAGTTAAATGCCTTAACAGGCACGGAGACCAGTTCTACACCAAATGCAGTCAGGTGTAATACTGAGGAGGGTTTAGAGAACAGTTCTGAAGTCAAAGAGGAGGCACAGAGTGAAATTTACATTATTTCTTATGAGTCTGAACTTCAGATGCCTGAAATTATGAGACTAATTCAAAAAGATCTCTCTGAACCATACTCAATCTATACTTATAGATATTTTATACATAATTGGCCTAAGCTTTGCTTCTTGGCGACCCATGAGGGGACATGCATTGGTGCCATTGTTTGTAAGTTAGATATGCACCGTAATGTGGTGAAAAGGGGCTACATTGCCATGTTGGCAGTGGACAAGAAGTTTAGGAAAAGAGGAATTGGCTCCAGGCTGGTACAGAAAGCAATACAGGTAAGGTAAACATTTGATTATTTTCAATGTTTCATATTATTTTTTTATATGCAGATTATTTGTAAAGGATTCTTAAAAGTAAAATAAATAAATGTATAATTTACTAAAACTCCTTTTCAATTCATAAGTATGAACTGTTTGCTTTATACAATAAAGAATGAATCTATTTCAACAATAAATCAACTAAGATTCTAATCAGATTAACATAATATTAAGTCTTTAAAATTTAAATGCCACGGCGGACAAACAATTAAAAATATTTTTTGTCTGCAATGCTGGCAGTCACCTTGTTAGCTTAGTAGTTGATACTTATTATTTATTTAATTTATTATATAGATGAGCAGCTAGGAGCTAATATGTCTATTTCACACAGTGCTGAGAATCCATAGCCTTTTCACAGTTCATTGATTTATTATGACACTTTATTGTCCTTAATCACTTGTTCTATTTTTAAATCCATTTATGGAAGGCGCAGAGACAACTCTGGTAGTCTTTTCCAGTTATTGGCCACTCTGTTACTGAGAAAGTGATAATGTGAAGCTTTAGTTCAGCAGGCCTGTGTTACTACCCGTTTAGGTATCAAAAATATTACTAAGCGTGCAGCGGCCACCCAGAGTGGTAAATTAAGTTATACGAATCGTTTTTTCAGAGTAATGAGAATGAAATTGGCCTGCAATAGATGTCTAGGTATGTAAACGAAAAGGTGCTGAATTCTGATGTGAGCTAAATTAAACCATATCGCTAACCACATCGAGTAAATATTTCTTTGAATTTCTTTGACCAGACCAGACAGGTTAGAAAGGTCTCATTAATGTTTATGAGCTTTGTTTAGCTTGTGTTTCCTAAGTGACCTTCTACGACATCCATGAGAAGAGTTGTAGTGGTCCTATTTTACTCTGCCGGGAACCACACAGTTTATGTTGGATACTGACCCTTAATTGCATAAAAAAAATAGGTAAAACAGCAGTGGTCAATATATGTATACCTTGAAAATTTATAAAACATTTCATAACTATAAAATAAATATATTGTTTATAAAACTAAAAAATGCTTATTTTGTTTCAGGCTATGATAGATGATAATGCAGATGAAGTTGTATTAGAAACAGAAATCACAAACAAGCCAGCGCTGAAGCTGTACGAGAACCTGGGCTTTGTGCGGGACAAGCGTTTGTTTCGGTATTATCTGAATGGAGTAGATGCGTTGCGATTGAAGTTATGGCTTAGGTGAAATAAGTAGGTAACGAATGAGACATTTTCAATGTTGTGTTATACTTCTGGAAACTATCCGCTGTATCAACGGACATGTTCATGGTACAATAATATTATATGTATAATGGCACTGGGTATTGCTAGAGGAAGTTCTTTGTACAATAGATGGTAGAGAGCTCTGTTGCTCGCCTGCGCTCTTTGGGGTTCCTCTGATAGTAATACCTGTATTATTGGACTATGGCATACATATAAAGCAAATCTTACTGTTGTTATGGTGTATCCTGCTATTGCCGTGTGGATTTTAGCCAAATGTATAGTTTGTTTCTATTATTTTATAGTCATGTGATATGTTTTATTTTACCTAATTTATGTGTTGAAAATTGTTAATGAATTTTTTTTTCTCTGATTACTTTTATATCTCATTCATAAGGATGTAAATGATTTAATATCCATACTAAAAATACACAACTTGAAGACTTGAAATGTGGTTTTAAATTTTTGTTCCCCTAATTCCAAATATTTACATTATTTATGAGGACCGGGTTGTCTTTAGCATTTATCTTGTCATAGGTGTTTGAATCAATCATGCAAAATGCCTAATTACTTTACACAAGAGCAAAAATATAATATGGTCAGCAATAAATCCAAAAAATTAATGCTTGAGTGAGCAATGTAATATTTCCATTGAAAGTCTTAAAATATAACAAATTAGTTATTATTTAAATAGACTGGAATACATCAAATTCCTTTGTGGGCATTGCTATTTATATGTGACGAGAACAAGACACTCAATGAGAAGTATGTATGACATAAGGATTAATAAATGCTGAAGTGTTGAGCCGAGATGGATTTAGGATTCTCTGATAAAACACCTTTACTCCATCCAGCAGTGGACTGATATAGCTGGAGACAAAAGGCCTCTGCATATAAAAGGAGGATTAAGGATTATTAATAAAAAAATTCTCAGGAGCATTCAATCACATTTATTCACATTTAAAAGGTAAAAGTGGCAGTATTTGTTGATGCTCCATCATAAATAAAAGTATTGTTCACTGGCTTATACTGTCTTGTTACTATTTTTATAGCTTCATGAGCAACGCACCCTCCAATGAAAGCAGATACACTATGTATTTCTGCTCCACCATATCGGCACATTTCATGAATGTGATCATCTTTAGGGAAAGGAGAACAAGAGATGTCACTGAGCAGCTTGGTTACACAGGTCTTTAATTTAGCAATGTCAGCTTCTGGTTCCCAATCCCCTGGAGCCCTACAATGCTCGGAGTGAAATGCTTCGGCTGCTCTCAGCATTACATAGTGGACCATCATGACATCAGGTTCCTCCAGATGTCTAGCGATGTAAGTCGGCACAGAGCCTGCTAGTTGATACTCTGTCACTATACTGGACCCTTTGAACAAATGTAAGTCATTTGCATGCCTGCAGAACACCTTTACTTCATTCTCACTGATGTTATCACAGTGCAGTTGAGAAACAATTTGCTGAACTTTTCTGTAAACAACTTCAGCGTCCATTGCAGCCTGGGTCCTGTAGATATTTTGCAGCTTGATGTAATGTTCAGTGGAGGCTGTCATATCTGGCAGCACTCCCCTAACTGGTAACTTGCCCTTTCCTTCAGCTTCAACAAATCCTCTCAGTGCTGAACACATTATCCAGAATGGCGCACTTTCCCTAGTCAAGTTAGTGGCTGCACTGCTATATAAAAGTTCTTGAATCTTCACAGGTAAGAAAGTTGGCACTAATGCAGTGTTGACTGCTTTGAGTGCCTCTTCAAAGTTCTCTTCATTAATGGGTACACCATTTTCATCTTTTCTAATAAATTCTTCAATCAAAGTTTTGATTTCAGTTTTCTCTTTTCTGCTCATCGGCCAGCTGTTGTGGTTCTTTATTTGCCATTGTTTAACTGCTTTATAAAGAATTACAATCCAAGGAATATGGCCATGATCTTTTAAGTCAACAGCATCTATGTCAAAACTATTTAAGTAATCCAAAAGTGACTGGAATGGTACATCTAAGCGCAAATCTGGTTGCTCATTATCAGGATGACTCTCTACCACAGCATGCTCTTTGATTTGGATCCTAAATGATCCCAGGAAACCGACAGAGCGACACAAAATAAAAGGAACATTTATATCCCATAAATGTTGTGCTAATTCTTGGACTGTCTTTTCACTGAGAGCTGTTCCTATTACTACATTAAAAGTCTTGAAGAAATCAGGGTTTTCTTTGAGTATTTGATCTGGAGGCTCTTGTACAGCATGTCCTTGAACAGATGAGTTGAGTTCAAGTAATAGGCGCAAAGCTTCAGATCCTCTATTTAATCCTTTGCTAGAGCATTCTAAGAAAAAGTTACAACCAATATCTTCCTCACTTACTGTAGAATCATTAACGATTGTTACAGCTCCAACTCCGGGTAAAACAATTGACTTAAGGATCTCTGTACCCAATGCCGTTGCGTTTATCAAACAAATATGGGAATTTTCAAGAGCTGACTGTCCGTGATCACCCCACAAGCGGAGTTGACGATCATACTGCTTAGTCTTCTCGCTTTGTTCCGGTGATTTAGGAGAAGGTGAGGCCATTCTGTCGTTCTACTTCTCAAGATATATATTAATACGAGATACAATAATTACGAGGGAGTGTTAAATTAATCTTATTTGTATTGGGAAACTTCGAAAATAATTAGCCAAGCCAGAAAAGCCGACCAACCAATGCCATGGATCGCGATTTTTTAGCATAAGCACAAATTGACATTGACAAGAGATAAATGTCATGAATGACAGTGACAATAAATAGGTAGGTACCTACCTCAGACCAATGTATCTACCTACAGACCAGCCACACACTGACCTTAATTTCAGTACCTGATTTAATATACATTGCCTGTTTATAATGAATTAAATGATCGAACAATATTTATCAATACACAACTAGGTCTCATTTGGCGGTAAAATTAGTGTCCCAACTCTAGCCTTCCGCTTTTGACGGCCACGAGCACTTATCACTATGATATGACAGATGGATGGCAGATATTTGTTTGACATTCATAAATTCATTTGGCATTTGGTGTAAAACCACAAACTATATAGGGATCACGGATCAGACGGACGTGTCGGTACTGGCTTTTTGTATCGTAGCGTTCTCGTCGCTGATTCGTTCTCGTAACTTGTATTACAAATTACAACCAATCCAGTGACTGATCTCAGAAATTCCCTTTTGACAATTCAACTTTTTAAACTAAAATTTTTGATTAAAGAAAATCTCGGCAAAGAAATCGTTATACCAATCAGCCTTTTAGCAAAAAAAAAAGTGGGTGGGGGAGGGGGCCCAAAATAGCGTGCTGGTGGGCACTGTGCAGCTTCCTTTATTGATATTTATAATTATAATTAGTAATCTATTTCTAGAATAGGCTCCCTATTTTACTGAAATGTATGAAAGAATAAACAAATAAAATAAGGTTAGTTCATTTATTACATATACAACATACGTGTCAAAGAGTTTCTTAAGGAATGCAAACACCGTTGTTTTTGTTATGTACATTAATCACTTCACGTAATTATTCTTCGCGGTAGATGAGCACCAACTAACAGAATGTTCTAGATAAGAAAAGAAGTAGGCGAAGGCTTCGTAAGGTCTTTGGGCACTGTTTTGTGATAGAACAGGTACAGGAAATGAAATTTATTTTGCATAAGTGTCGTACAATAGATGGAATACATTAAATCAGGATCGTACACTTAGCTGTTTCCAGCATGCATAAAATAGGTAGTTACTAACTTTTTTTGTACAATTTAACAGAGTACTTATTAAACAAATGCCATAAAATACAGTACAACAGTAGACAGCACTTAGCGCTAAGATTATACCTATTGTACATAAATCTTGTAGATTAAGTACAATAAATTAAATAAATACATATTCCTGTAATATACATAATACACATAGACTTTATTTCCAAAATTATTGCTTACTTCCAAGGGATGCCTTCAAGTTAATTTATTTAATTTTTATATGCCAACAATATCAACATTTGAGTTTCATTGACATTTATACAGGGCTACATAAATTAGTTGTTGATTGTCAGCGTGTCTTTCTGTGACATAAAACCCTCTTCTAAGCGAGCAAGCGCCACAATTCGAGACATGAATAAATACAAACAGAAATAAAATGATTACCTCATAACACATAGTGCTCCGGTGAAACAATTTAACTTCTGCAATTTTGGGGGTTAATGATTTGTGATTCCAGTGCCTTTTACGTGAAGTATCATAGGTGTGTTTTTTTTCTCTGAAAAAGAATAATAATAAACATCAACTTCTCCAAAGGGAGACTTCAAAAGGTCCAGGGTTAAAACACCCGTTAGCGTGAATCCAAAGGATATAAAAATATAAGTTGGTATTACTTATCATTTGAACATGCAAACTTATTTATCGCACTAAATTGACAAATGAATAGTTTTGCGTTATCATTGTATGAACAGTATTTTACTGAATGGATGGATGGATGGATGCTCAAGACCGTGCGAAGTAGAGAAGAAAAAGCCGGAAAGCGGACCCCGGGCTTCACAGCATTACATCTGAGGATGCAACTGGGAATACACTGAGATGAGAGAGTAATATTATTTTAGATACCTTCCTTCCTCATATGAGTTCTGTAAAGTACTGTACTGAATCTTTTTCGAAGTAAAAAGAGTGTCTCTTATGTCTGACGAGACTAGCAACTCAACTTGCGCTACTAAAACCCATGAATTGCATCTATCCACTTATTTCTCAGCGCAGTTCTATATTGAATGGAAATCAATGAAGATAGTGTTTCCTTTTACTCCCACAAAGGATCACATGGCACCAAGATATACCAGAGGCACCAGAGCACACACGAACTTGAGATGAGAGCTGAGCGATTAATTTACAGAATAAACAAACAATATGGAGGATGGGCGAAATTCGGCGAAAACCACTGACCTCCTATCCTTTATACAAGTTAGTGTACTTGTATATAATTATGGAGGTCACAGGCGAAAACGGTGAAGCGGAAAGGGGTGGGAGTAGTGAAACGTCAAAAGCCAATTGCTAATACATAACTACAGTAGGTATATTCATACGATCACAGACCACAGTAGGCGACATTTCGGGCCGTGGTGTAAAACTAAAAAAAATATATTTTACTAGAAAGTAAAAAATAATGAGATTATTACAGTCAGCTAATGTGAAATGTTTTTAGATTACAATTGGACTAATGTGTATGGAAATGAATTTACAAACCTTATTTCAGGATTTTAATCCGAGGTACATTTTAACACTTATTTTAACACTTTCTGTGAGTGAGTAGTGTTTGTGAAGGTGATTATTATAATAATGTTTGTTTCTTTACAGCAAATTTGTAGTTCATAGCTGTTTACTAATTTTTACTGCGCTACTAGCACTAAAATTAGATAATGCGATATCATGGTCCTACTGGGCTGTATTCACGCCAATATGGGTCTGGAAATTCCTGGTGGTGCTGGGTGCCACAGTAGGCACCTATGTTTGGTGGCAGTATCCTCATTTCAGGTGAGTGCTTGTCCTCCATATTTACAACTACCTACCTAAAGTAATATGATGATTTATCAAATTTTGCTTGTTGGCTCAAGGCTGCTTAGCAAATGCGCAAGTGATACGGGAGGACTTAAGCATTACTAGCGCTTTTGCTAAGCAGCCATGTTAGTTTTGGAGACCACAAGTGTCATAAATTGTCTTGAGTTCATTTGTTCGTTGAAAGCCAGGCTATGCCACACATACAAAAAATCAATCAAACCTTTCAACAGTTAATGAGCTAGATTCTGTTTAAGCTTCAAAAAACTAAAATTTACTTTTCAGGCTAGAAGGCGAGGCATATATCCATTATAAAGCGATGTTGATAAGTCTTGCTATCCACTTGATTCTATTGATGTTTGAGTTGTTGGTATGCGACCAGTTGACCACCGGCCGCCACACATGGGTGTTGGTCTTTATACCACTTATCTTTATCAGTATAGTTTCCATTGCCATCTGTATTTGGTCTGTGAAACATGACCGAAGTTATGAGGTAGGTGTATTTTTAAATGCCTGTTACCTTAAACGCAAGATGCTTATTTTGTTTAAGGTAACTGTGTAGTGTGTAGTTATTAAGTGTGTGATGGAACTGATGGATCAGCAGGAGAATAATCCCAGATTTTTACATGGCTTGGCACCCAACCATTAATCTATTATCATATCTATCAGCACGGAACAGCACTTTCCTATGCTGCTATCCTTTTCTGTCGCTCAGAAGCGTCATTTGCTAGAGCGAGAGAGAGTGACGAAATGCTTAAGCACCAGCCGTGCTGCACCGTTCTGTGCTGATAGATGAGATCCAACCCTTAACCTGTGCAAGTAACCCTTTTAAGGACATTTATGTCGAGATAGAATTTCTTTTAATTGTGTCCCATAATATTCTTAAGTGTTGAGCTGACAAAATATTATGTGTAAACATGCATGGGTTATTACTGATAAGTTGAGTAAGAGTATTAAAAACATTGAGAGCATAATAAGTGAATTATGGGTGAATTGTCGGTGGAGTAGTTTCCATGTTTTCCTCTCTTGAGAGAGAGGGAGACAACAAATTCTCCACAGACAAGAACATGGTTCTTAAATTATAGATAGATGGGTGAATGAATTTGGCGTATTACTGCAATGTTTTGCCGCCAGTGCAGAATTAGCAGAACCGTAAAAAAAAATTGACAAGTCTTTCAAAGCCGCATTAAATTATCAACCTGTCTGCCAAGAGTAGTGATTATGAACAAATTCTCACTTTATTGAGAGAGGCCTTTATTCCAGCAGTGGACTGAAATGGGTTGTAAAGAAATAGGATTGTATGAATGATAGCGATTTCTTGATTTGTTACTGTATGTGCTAGTGGTGCACTGCGAGTTTTGCGTAATATGTCCTATTAAACTATGGTCCTTTTTCAGCTGGAACTCTTTTGTGCTGTAAATATCCTGCAGTTCATCTTCTTGCCACTAAAACTCGACGTGGTCATCTTCTGGTCTTGGGAGGTGGTGTTCGTGCCCCTCTGGATACTAATGTGCCTCAGCCTTGTAGGTGAGTGTATGTACTTTTATCACACTAACAATAATGTGACAATTTGCTTTTTCTTTTCAGTTATATTATAATATGGCTGTTTCTTGTTGTTATTCTGTTTTTAATCGACTATGGCAAAGGAAGGATAATGATTTCAGCAGTATGTATGTATGTTTGTGGATATAAAAGTCTTTTCCACCATAGCATCCGAACTGCTATCAAATATACTGTTTTACCAGTGAATGGTTGCCGAGCTTGCATTAAATGGAAATTTCATACTTTTCAGTAAGAATTTTCCTGTAGTCAGTTTTAGTTTTTGAAACATGTATGTATTTTGTACCTATGTAATCTATTTTTCTGCTGCCATAAATCAGGGAAATTCTAGTGTAGTCTGATGTTTTACTGTTGGAATGTGTAAATGTGTCAAAGAAAATGTCTATTGCATATTAATGTTCTCAACATTTAATTTAGTGGTCGGCAGAAGCATGTTTCCTACCATACATTTTCCACTTTTCCCCTTATTTTTATAGTTCTTTTATTTGTATTTTTGCTTATTTACATGAGATTTTTTTTATGTTCGGCATCCGGCCTCTTGACATGACCGTACCATGTACTATCCTACTAATATTAAAAGCGTAAAATGTCAAAAGCTTTTGTCCTGGTTTATCACAAATCTTACTTTTTATGCCAGTAAAATTTAAGGTGCTAGTTTCAATGTCATTCATTATATTGAATTTACTTTATTTTTATTTATTTATTTGTATTTATCTAGTTTCATGTTATGTAAATTACTTTTTCTTCCTTTATTCTATAAACACGCCTGTACCTAAACCTTACTTTCTTGTATAAACATCTCTCACAGGCCTACTGGAAGAGATCTCTTTTGAGATATTTAAGTAGTGCCCTTGTACAACTTTCATTTTCTATATTCTCTGCATATATTTTGCTTGTACACACATTGGCAATTAAAATATTATTATATTTTATCTATATTTTAGCCTCATGGAGGATTTCGATTAAATAATTTCTAGTTTCTGAGCAACATTACAGCTCTTAAGAAAAAGTATATAGCTTTTGCCATATGTGATAGTTAGTGGGTTGCTTAACATGTTAATTTAATAATGAAATGACGTAATATTGCAGGGGTGCTGTATAGTATAATCTTCGCGGGCATCCTGCTGCGCACTCCCGAGGTGAACATTCAGCAGCGGCGGACCAGCTTCAACTCTGCGTTGGCCTACACCTTCACCGTCATCCCTATATTGGTGTTCCAGGTCAGTTCTTTCTCAAGTTCAATTCAATCTCTCTCACCTTAGTGTGTTCTCTGTTACATCCTTATACATCTGGTTCTGGGTTCGATTCCTAGCCAGGGCAAGTTGGAAAATGGCCTTTTTCAAATTGTCCTGGGTCTTGGGTGTTTATCTATATATATGTATTTATTATAAAATATAGTATTGTTGAGTTAGTATCCCATAACACAAGTTTAAAAACTTTGAGGCTAGCTTAATCAGTGTGATTTGTCCTTATATATTTATTTATCCTTAGCTGCTTCGGATCCTGGGGTCCACTTACCACACCGTATAGAAAAGTCAGTAGATTAGCCATCAAATAAGTATTTTTTCTTTGATTTTGTGTTCTATTAATGATTATGATTCCAAAATTTCAAAATAGCTGGGGGGTGTATATACATACATAGACTGCTAAAATCATAACCCTTCCTTAAATAGGCTTTGCCGTAGTCGGATAAATAAAGCATTGCTCCTTAAGGTGAAGGTATAGGCAAATGGCCTTGATGTGGCGCCCTCATTTGAAATAAATTGTTAACTCGTAAATATGGAGATAATTTCCATATTGCTCTTCGTCATGAACTAGATAGCTCTTTAAATTATTTTATGAACCACCGTTAAAATATTTACATTAGTCCGTCTAGCTTGAAAACTTGCCTCCGCCAAAAGTGGCCACGGCAAGTTTTAAAGCTAGACGGATCACCAATAATAGTTTCAACGGCAGTTCATAAAATAATTTAAAGGGCTATCTAGTGCATGACGAAGAGCAATATGAAAATTGTCACCATGTTTACGAGTTAACAATTTATTTAACACTTCAAGGCCATTTGCCTATATCTTCACCTTAAATTAGTAGCGTTATACTATGTAACTGATTTAAGGAGTGCAGATGTTATGAATACATCGGTTAATATGTAGCTTCCTATTTGTCGACACTTACAAGCTATTTCCATGCCAGGTGCTATTAACCAACAAGTTGGACGACGGCCTCTCCCTGTCGTACACGATCGTCGTGAGCCCCCTGTTCGTCAGTTATGCGACGCTCATCCTCATGTCGTTCAGCTCCAAAGGGGGAAACAAATGTAAGTGAATTATCATTTTCAGTAGTTCATTTGTTAATTTGGTGTGCATTCCGTCGGCGCGCCACAAAGTCCGCGTCTTTGTGGCGCACAGTGTTCCATTTGACTCAAAAAATTTCCCTATGCTGATTATCGCATAAATAAATCAAGGAATGCATTTCAAATGCAAGACTAGAACACCCACGTGTCAATTCCAAATAGTTTTTTAATAAAAAATAATACATGATTCCGTGACCTTTAGCAAGAAAGTTTAAAAAAATAATTCTGCAAGAGTATCTGAACAAGATATATTTTTTTTATTAATACAGTTTAATAGTGGGTCTTTAGTCGCATATTTTACAGTTTTCATTTTTGGATTATCGCCTCTGGTTACCGAGTAATATTTTTTTTTTCAGAATTTTGTTTTTATTTTTTTTCTTCCAAAAAACTCAAAAGTGGGACTTGTGACTTGCACTGAAAGATTCTTTCAGTGCAAGTCACAAGAAGAAGAAGAAAGAAAGATATTCAAAATCATGTATTATTTTTTATTAAAAAAACTATTTGGAATTGACACGTGGGTTCTAGTCTTGCATTTGAAATGCATTCCTTGATCTATTTATGCGATAATCAGTATAGGGAAATTTTTTGAGTCAAATGGAACACTGTGTGGCGCGCCTACAATCCCACCTTTTACGCGCGCCGACAAATGGCGACACTAGCACATACAGTAAACAATCTGCTATCATTCCACATGTCATATTTTTTCGCGACAAATAATTTATTATAAAAGTATTAACGAGTATTTTTAATAGTTGTATTATTATCTTCTTCTTGTCGAGTCGAAATGGTTTCATTGTAGCTTCAATTTCAAATCATCTTTGACCAGTATGTGGCCACGGCGATCCCTCTTGTCGTTAGCCTTATTAAGGTTCTCTATGGGGTACATGACGTAGGGCAGCTCGGACATGACAGAAGGTGGTCCATCGACTGAATGGCACCGCAGTCGCAAAGATCGTTATCAGCGATTATTATTCGTTTGTATTATTATTCATTCTATATACTCATTTCAAAACCTGTTGTGTGCTGTTTTGTTATGGCTTCCTACGGATATTTAAATACCTATATAATTTTATGTATTTATTGCGACTTTGATGTACTTGTCATTGTCAAACATTTGTTTATGGTCTGCGCTATTGCTGCACTCTGGTGGCAGAACATTGCAGTAATATCTCCTATTGAACGAATATACTATAACTCAACTTGGCGTTGAACAGTATGGTATAATTGATAATTTTGCGAGGCTTTCTTGGGTCACATAGGTAGCTTTCAAACACTCGAGTCTTCCTAACAGCTCAACTTACGTAAACAATCAACAGCAAGATCAAAACGTGTAAACTATATTCAGAGCACCTCATATTAAGCCTTTTTAATTACCTATCCATACTATAAATCCTCTATGAAAGTTTTTGAAACAGTTGGCTTATTGCCAACTCTAAAACAACCAGGGTCATTATAACCATAATATCATCCAAATAAATGTTATAATGTTGTACTTTTCATTATGCAACTCGATCCCTTCCTTACTCATCAAACAGCCACATTCTCACGACCTACTACAATTCATGTGATAATATTATCACACTCTGCTTCGCCTCGTCTGATAAACCCACATTCGTGTTTTAATACCCCTTATTATACAACAGCTGCATAAATAACTATTACACGACTGCTCCAAAAAAAATTATTTCATGTACAATGTTAGTATGTGTGTTTCTTTTTGCCTTGCGCTATAACTTCGAAACGCCTAAACAGACTTGGATGTGTGGAGTGTTGTTAGAATCCTTACATCATCCCGAGTGACGTAGAGGATTTTTTATTTATTTAAGGGCGGTCAAGTTTTAAGTATTGCTAGTGTTTATCTGCTTGGATGCTTTTATTGTATCGTTATAAAAAAATAGTTTTGTTCTATCTCAATGTACTCATCAATCTACAGGGTGGTTCGGCATCAGGAAAGATTTCTGCCAATTCCTGCTGTCCGTATTCCCCCTACTACAGGAGTATGCCAACATAGCATACAATAACAACGTGAACCGGGCCTCCCCCGGAGTCCCCGAGCCTAACCAGGAGCCCTACCGAGACGATGACACCCACAAAAAGGGCAAAGATAGCAAAAAGTCCCACAAAAACCAGAAGAAAAACGAGACCTTGAAACCAGTAGTGCCTGCAACTAGTATAGACATGCCGGATTGAATAGTAAGCTTTACAGTTCTGATTGTGTGTTCAATTAAATATTCGTGTTTCGTGTTAATACTTGGCTTAACGAACACACTGCGGTAAACGGTTGGCGTAGGCTTATTATTGATAGGGGGCCCTTCAAGTATTACATAAGCACCAAAGTCGCGTTACATACATACATACTTTTGGCACAGTAGGTATTTAATTTTGTATGGAGCTGCAGATTTTTTTTGGGATTTCAGGGATGGTCCCATAGTAAAAGTTGTTCACATTGATTAAAACAAAAAACAAAAAAAATAAAATTGTACGTTCACTCCCTTTCGGGTTGATACCCCCTTTTTTGTTACAGGTTGTATACATTGAATAAAAATAAAATTAAAAGAGGGGGTGGGGAGTCTTTGATTTGCTTATTTTGATGATCTTGGATCTAGACTTCCATTACGTAAGCAAAAGTTTTTAGCAATTTTTTTATATCTATTTTCAATTTTTTGTAATTTTGATTTAAAATTAAACAGACAGTGAAATAATAGCTGCGGACAAGTTACTTAAAAAACAAAAAAAAATAAGTAGATTTTTATGTTAACGAAAGCATAGGTTTGGGAGAATAAGAGATGGCTTACTTTTGCTGACAAGGGGGGCGGGGGGACTAAAATTTGGTTCAAATTCTGCTTACGTAATACTTGAACGAACTCTATGACTAAAAAACCCTTCTAACTTCACGCCCACCATCACGCTTAAAGTGGCCTTTGGGTCTTGCGGCCTTAGGTTCCGTCTACCTGATTAGGGATAAAGACATGGTGTATCAGTAGCTGAAAAATCTGACCTTTTTCTATAGTAAATTCAGTTCCATATGAATAATTGCACTGATTTAAGAAAATTGTTTTATAAAGTGAACATGCCTTTTATATTGTTTTCTGGTTTTTTGTCATACGTATATCATATAATGTTGGTACGTCTTAGTGAGTGAACATAGTGATTTTGTTTTAGTTATTATTCAACAATTTTATTTGTCATTACATTTTTGTTCGGGCTAAAAAAGGACAAAGCTAAAATCCCATCTGAAAATCAATCGATATCTGAACTATCGATTAAGTTTTGAATTAGCCTACATATCTTTATTAACCATTTATTGGAATTGCAATCAAAATAGAAGGGTAGAATTGGGTAGATGACTGGGTCAAAAATAAATTATTTGTTACTGATAAGAGAATAAAACGTCACAAAATAGTGACACTTGTCATTAATCATATCCATTTTTAACATGATTTTAGACGAAAAACTGATAATAAGAGCGCTATTTGACTCGAAAAATCTATGATGTCACAGTTTTGTATTTCATACAAATCCCTTAATGTATTTAATGTTTGTTTTGACGTTTAAAAAAAAGTGTCAGATTTGACTTCTTGTCATTATTGGAATGGGTAAAATAAGTAGTTACATCATGCCTTTGTTTACCGCTGTGTGCAAAGCATAATAATGTAACGGAGCAATATTAAACATTGTTAAGTTTTATATAGCATTAAGCATGTTCCGTGTAGTTAAATGTTATGGCAGATTCGCACTGTCGGTGTGTCCTATAGTAGGTTTTGTTAAAAAGCTGAATATCGTGTGTTACGTTTAACAAAACAGCTAACCACGTATACCTAGACTGCAAAATAGGTTATTTGCAAGCATGTTATTATCAAACAAATTAAGGACGAGGCAATTCATTGTATACACCCCAAAACTTATGGCCCTTGTGGTGGACGAACTTATCTTCATGCATTTCATTATATACAAAATAAATAAATTTGATTGAGCGTCCATCAGACGGTTTCTTATTGATGTGTCACATGACACAATAGTGCGAATCTTTTTAACACGAAAGTGAACATTTTATTGTTATCCGAATTAGCGTAAATGATCCGTTGTATTATATAACAATGTACAGACTTTATTGCAACGCTCCCGACGGGCTATGTTTTTAAATAGTTGTTCCAGTGTTCTATGATATATTATATTTCAAACTACAGTTCAAACTATAGGTTGAATTTAGGTAAATCTACCACGAAAATGTACTAGTTTTTTTTAAAGATTTTTTTTTTCTACATTATACATTTATACCTCTATATACAGGGTCTAACATAATATACTGAAACTATTTTAAGGGTGAATTCTCCCATACAAGTTGACCGATCAGCTGATCCGAGTTTGTATTGAAAACCGAAAATTATTTTTCATATTTCGATTTATATATATATATATATATATATAACTCAAAGGTGACTGACTGACTGATTGACATAGTGATCTATCAACGCACAGCCCAAACCACTGGACGGATCGGGCTGAAAATTTGGCATGCAGGTAGATGTTATGACGTAGGCATCCGGTAAGAAAGGACGCGAGCGAAGCCGCGGGCAAAAGCTAGTTTCGATATATGTTCCTTGGAAAAAGTTGTTCAGAATCATGGACTGAATTCACCCTTAAAATAGTTTCAGTATATTTTGTTAGACGTTATATATATGTCGCAGTTGAATGGTATAATCCGCTAATTCACTAAACGTCTAGCTGTTTGGCATTACAGCTTGGTTTTGTAAAACAGCGAACCCTAATACGCGGGATGGAATGAACGACTTGTATTCATCCATGCGGCTAGAGAAGTTGTTGAACAATTCTATCTAAAGAAATTATGTACAATGTATGTAGAATGCCTACGAAGTGGCAATGGCGAGCGAGCGAAGAGAGCGTGCACGGCAGCGGCCGGCGAGTGCTAGGAATGTTCTATTCATTTTAATAGGTTAGCACAAACCTATAGGTTAGGTTAGGTTAGAACAGCGACCAACACACGCACGAGCCGAGCGAGCGAAGCGAGCGTGCCGCGGCAGCGGCCGGCGAGTGTTAGGAAAGTTCTATCCATTTTACTAGGTTAGGGCAAACCTATAGCAAATAAAAATCGTGGAATAGTTGTCTGGGAAATGAAATTCGATGTCGAAAAAATCTGTATTCCAATAGACACCCAGTTATATTTCATTATGGTAACCCTACACCAAATTCTTATCATGCATGTGTCGCAGTTGGATTGTTTAACGGTTTCGTCAAACAGCGGATTACCGCTACTGTTTCACAAAAACGCTAGCCGTTTGGAAACGTGGTTAGTGGTTTAAATGAACGTAACATGTTGCGCAATTTTAGACAATCCAGCTGAACGATATCCGGCTGTTTAACAAAACCAAGCTGTAATGCCAAACAACTAGAGGTTTCGTGAATTAGCGGTTTATACCATCCAACTACGACATATACAATGTAGAAGGGACATACCCGTAATAAATCGAACCACGAGCTTTACTTAATTACTAAAGTATAATAAAATTAAAATAACAGTCAAAAAACCAAAAAAATAATAATTTTACATTTCCATAAAAATCGCCCGGGCGGCTGTACACTTTTCTATGGAAATGCCGAATTTTTTTTTGTTTATTGGCTGTTTTTTTAATTTCATTATACTATGATCTAGCATAAACCATGTTTCGATTTATTACGGGTATGTCCCTTCCACGGTGTATAAGTATTTTCAATACTGGATATAGTAAGTAGTACATTCTGTACATTTAGTTTTATTATGTTATGTTAATCATAAGCATGATACTCTTAACGTTTAAAACTGATTTAGATGGTGCCATTATGATAATTCGAATTTTAAATTCTGCGAACCAGATGCACGACGTATGTAATGTTAATTACATTATATTTATATACATAATATGTATACAGGGTCTAATAAAATATACTGAAACTTTTTTAAGGCTGAATTTAGTCCATGATACTGAACAACTTTCCCTTAGGAACATACATCGAAATATGAAAAATAATATATGATCTCCCATTTGAATTGACCGATCAGCTAATTGGAGTTTGTATGGAAAGCAATCATTTTTTTTTTCATATTTCGGTATATGTTCCTTGAGGAAAGTTGTTCAGTATCACGGACTGAATCTACTTTTCAAATAGTTTCAGTATATTTTGTTAGACGTTATATATTCAAGTAAGTACCTACATTTTCGTGGCACCTTAATAAAACTGAAGAGTTGTTCTTGACCTAGCGGACTTTGCTAATAATAATTAGATTAGAAAAGATTCAAAAAGTGTATATAAAATACGGGTTAGATGATTAAATTTTTTGAAATATATTCTTCTCAAAATAATAGTATGTTTCAAGAGAACTTATCGCCTTTTCACACTGGAACGGCTACGGCTGTCAGCGCACTTCACTGTCAAAGCGTATTCACCTTTATTTCTAACTATGACAGGCATAGAATAGCTTGAGAAAGACTTGGCCTTGTAACTTAAAAAGTGCGCTTGCCGGCCGCCGCCATTCTAGTCGGAAGCGGCGCTTAATCACAAAACGACAAATCATTGGTCATGATTGGTCTAGAATTAAGGCCCATTTACACACTGCAATTTTCTTGCCCAGTACAATACAATTTAATTGAAGCAATAACTGCAATGTGTAAATGGGCCTTTACACTGTTTTCTTTAGCTAATTTTATTTTAATCTTCAAGTTATCCAGTATATATATTGTGCATAAATTCTAAGTTGATTCATATCAAACAAAGCAATTGTGAATGTTAGAGTTGTTCTTTTTAATATCTCTTACATATCGCTTTACTGTCGCTTTATATCAGGCTACTCAATTATATTAACACCATTTAAGGTACATATAATGTATATGCACTTGATTTTCCACTGTGATATACATTTATTGACATTATTGCAAGAGACAACCGTGCGTGGATTAACTTTGTGTTGTTGTAAATTTAAACTGTGGTGTGTGGTGCATATAATATTTTTGCGTTTGAATTGCCTTGAGTCGCTATTAGATGTATTCTTTTGTCGATGATACTATATTACTTATGGTGTATTTAAATGTACACAGCTGGTTCGCATAGGTCTACATCGCGTTGGACCATTAATTGCAAAAAAACGTACGTAACAATAAAGAAGTAGGAATTGGTATTTGGCTAACTTGATTAAATGTAATAAAATTTATTTTGCTTATGTGTCGTACAAAATAGGTGGAGTACATTAAAATTAGGAGCGTGCACTTTGCCGCCACTTTCTTCATCTTACCGCATTCCCGGTCGCATCATCAGCTGTGCTGCTTCGGAGCCCGGGGTGCGCCGCTTTTTCTTCTCCAAATATAATAAGCATGTCAATGGTCACAAGGAGGCCGAAGACCTTGCCAAGTGGAGAAGAAATATCCAGAACAGTTAAAACGATTTGGACATAATTTTACGACCGGCCGCCTGCATGACATCAACCCTCCTTGGGAATGCAGATGTAGCACAAGATGTTTGTGCTTAGTTCTTTACTCGCCTCTTACAACATCCACAGGAAGAGATGTAGCGGTCCTATTCTAGGCCGGAAACCACACGCCACTTTGCCGCCGCGTTATTATTATTAAAATGAAAGAGTCCTTACATCTTCGTATAAAAGTGTGTAAAGAAGCTTTGCGTCTGTGACACAGAAGACAGTAACAGTATACAGAACGGAATCTCCTAAGGTCCCGCGCAATATGCGTCCCCGTTCCCCGTCCCCGCACCTCTCCCCCGTTCTCGCCTTGTTGAGAGGTGATAGCGGGCGAACACACACTGCACGGCGCACGCGGCCGGTCAAGAACGGGGGAGAGGTGCGGGTGCGGGGAACGGGGACGCATATTGCGCGTACCTTAGGAGATTCCGTTCTGTATACTCTTACTGTCTTCTTTGTCTGTGAGCAAATTGCATCTCACAACTGAGTATTGATTTCTGTAATTATTGATATCACGGTTGGTTGTTGTATTTAGTAAATGTTGACAATACAAGTTGTAGAGTGCAAAATTAGCTAAAGTTAGGATAATCGGGGCCTTTGGTTATTAATTAGGGTTCATTACATTAGGCTTTGGTGTTGCTGAAAACTTGCATTACCTCGACAAATTAAACACGCGTTTGAATAAAACCTTAGACAGATATAGTTTTTAAAAAATAAAGCCTAATTTGTACAAACCTTTAGACTAAATTGATCTCTACCTTCAGTATGTTTCCAGTGTTATTCGAATGATTTCTTTTGTTTGTTAACTGTCTTAAAATTTTATTTTTCAACTTTTTTTTTGCTAGCCTATTGCGTCATATTGTTGGGCAAGGCCTCCCCTCCAGTCTCGTGTAAAAAATATGAATATCAACGCATATGACCAGCGTTACGCATAAAAAAGAGGAAATTTTCATGGGTACATACTATACATTTTATATCCAATTGTAGAACTGAATCAAGTACATTTATGTTTACGGTAAATACATACATATATACATGGTTACTTTAAAAAAACCGGCAACATTTTTGGAGCAAGTTCAGTCCATGATACTGAAATACTTTCTATAAAAAAGTTATTAAAATCTATAAAATATTTTGGTCCTCCCATACAAATCAGCGCTCAGACAGACGGATTTTGTATGAGAGGACGAAAAATTTTATTATTTTTTAATAACTTTTTTGTAGTAAGTAGTTCAGTATCATGGACTGAACTTGCTTCAAAAATTTGGACAGTGTTTAAAAAGTCACCTTGTATTCATGGTTACTTTTAAAACACCGGCAACATTTTTGGAGCAAGTTCAGTCCATGATACTGAACTACTTTCCATAAAAAAATTTGTCTAGAAACTAAAAAAAAAAAATTTTTGCCTTCCCTACAAATCAGCGCTCAGCCGGATTTTGTATAGGAGACGAATTTTTTTTAATAGATTTTCGATAAGTAATTGTTTTTATGGAAAGTAATTCAGTATCACGCACTGAACTTGCTCCATAAATGTTGCCGGTGTTTCAAAAGTAACCCTGTATTTCTGATTGCATCAATTTAATACCTACGCATACATATTGTACCTATGTACCTATTCAGTGTAGCTACTTACTGTACCATATAATTGTTACATAAATAATATTACGGCCTATTTACACAGTGCAAGCTTCATGTTGCCTGTTGCACACAATTTAATTGAAACAATAATTGATTAGTATGGTTGACGTTTTGTTTAGACCAAAGAGCAAAAAAGGTACCTTCTTAAAGAGATAATCTAGATAATACCCATCTTTTGTCTCTTTCCCTCTTATCGGCAGGTACTGTTGCTAGAATGAGACTTCGCTAAACGTCAAAGTAATAAACGGGCAAGTGCTAGTCGGACTCGTACAAGAAGGGTTCCGTACCACCGTACAATGTTTTAAAACGTTTCTTGTATGACGACCCCCTTTAATTTTTAATTAGTGAAAATTTCAAGTATCTAGTTAATGCCATTATTAAGATCGAGTTAAAAACGGTGAAAAAAACACGATTCTTGTATGGCGACCCCCTTTATATTTAACTTTTTTTATTTTTAGTATATGTTGTTATAGCGGCCATAGTAATACATAATCGGTGAAAATTTCAATTGTCTAGCTATTACGGTTCAAGAGATAGAGCCCTGTGACAGACGTACAGACAGACAGACAGCGGAGTCTCAGTAATGGGGTCCCGTTTGCACCCTTTGGGTACGGAACCCTAAAAAGTAGCCTGTTTTCTGTTTGATACGACAAAATTTAAATGACATTGGCTTCTGCTCAGGTGACTTTTCTATTTAGTAGCATTATACACGTCCTGGCGTACGACGTTAAAAAAATAGGCTACTACGTTTCAAAACACCTTTGACACTTCATCGCGAAATCTATGTACCCCCAAAATCTCTGGTTTAGACCATGCATGTTATTTATTGCTTCAATTTGAAACTTGCACGTTTAAGACGATACACGGTGTAAAAAGGACCACTTTTGGCAAAAACGCAAACTAAAGCTTAACGTTCTCACTTTAAACTGTAAACAGTGGTTCATAAAATAGTTTGAAGGGTTATCTAGGTTTTAGTAGCTTAAAATTTTAAATGATATCTCCGTTTCCTTACAAATAATTTATCCACCGTGGGACACAGGACATCATGTATCGTCTTAAATGGCCCTTTATATATTTTTTGTTTTTCTCTTAAACATGAATATAATTAAGTAGTACTCGTATTGTATTACTACAAATATTTTAGGTAGAGTATATTTTGATTAGTACTTTATCGTTTTTGTTAACCCACGTTGCTACACACTTATTCGGGCCGCGGCATTAACAGCCTTTAAAATCGAATATATGTAAATGAAATATTTTTCTGTTTATCCTTATTGTTGACTGGGAGAAAATGCTCTTAGCCCGCCATTTGTTAAAAGTATGTTTTTACTTTGGAACAATAAAGAGTATTAAATAAATGAATGTACGGGGAAAAAGGCGATATAATTGATTCGGGTCGGCTTTGTTGTTCGACAAATTTTGTTGAACCGACAGTGCCGGCCCTAATAAGTGTGTAGCAACCTGGATAAAGACTTGATAATTTATGTATTATTGTATTTATTTATAGTGGCTTTGTATATATGTACGTACATCCATCCATATACTTTACGTACCCGTATCTTTGTTTATATTATTCTTCTAATTTTATGTTTTGCATGTATACATTATATGTTGAACCAGAAGATACACTGTCAGCACCCAGTATATTGTCAAATTAAACAAGGCATTGATGTTTTACACAGAACCTCAAATCTCCTTAATGTCATAACAACACTGTTAATGTAATGGTTGGATCTCATCTATCAGCACGGAACAGCACTTTCCTATGCTGCTGTCCTTTTCTGTCGCTCAGAACAGTAATTTGCTAAAGCGAGAGAGAGCGACGGAACGCTGCAGTGCAGAACCACAGAATACAGTAAGAGTAAACAGAACGGAATCTGCTAAGGTACGCGCAATATGCGTCCCCGTTCCTCGCACCCGCACCCGAGCGAACGTGAGTCATCGAGGCGAAAACGGGAGAGGTGCGGGGACGGGGAACGGGGACGCATATTGCGCGTACCTTAGGAGATTCCGGCCTGTGGCAGAACGGCTGTGTGCTGAAGCGTTCCGTCGCTCTCTCTCGCTCTAGCAAATGACGCTTTAGAAATCCAAACAGAAAAGGATAGCAGCGTAGGAAAGTGCTGTTCCGTGCTGATAGATGAGATAACACCAACCCTAATACGAAAACATTTATAACCCCCGACGCAAAAAGATAAAAATGTCTAGGTCTGTCCTGTGGCATCGTGGCTCCGACGACTGATGATGACCGAATCGACGACCGACCATAAATAACCGAATCGAGCGATAAAATCCGCATCATAATCGAACGAATGGACCGATTATGATGCGGATTTTGTTTCAAGCTCACGTCATCGAGATGGTTCTTAGCTAATTTACTTGTTCTTTAATTATAGATTACTTAAAATTTGTAATTTTATTTATTGTTTTATCTTAGAAATCACATTTCGCCGAAATACTGCTATGTTAGACAAAACATAATTCTGTAATTCAGTTACACATTTTGACAATATCGTGTAGAGTTTGGGAGTCTTACCATCTTTTATTTTTATCCGGCAGTGTTTTTTTTTAAAATGATTATTTAGAATTATAAATAAGTAGCAAAATATTTGTAAATACTAACTTGGGTTATTTTAATGTCATATTTAAGTCATTGTTATAGATTGAATAACAATATTTAATTATTCGATAGTTGAAATACGAATAGAAATGTTAACATTTATTATTTGTAAATAGTGTAGGATATCGTGATAACAGGCAATAAAGTGTGCAGATAGGAATAGGGTTGCGGGTGATTTCGTGACAAAATTCGCGTTGTGACACCCTGAATCGCACGCTAGTGATGATACTATACATAAGTAGTAAGTATAAGGGCCCAGGCAAACGCGCGTAGTTTTTTGAGATGTGGGTCGCAGAAAATGGGTTGTGTAATTTCGGCTGCATTCGGTTTCATATAAAAGGTGACATGGCGACATAAGTTAAGTTGTAATTTCTATAGAAAAATTGCGTTTATCTGTTTGGACCCTATGGTATGGTTTGGTTCAGTTTTAGTCTTTGATGATAAAAACTTTTCCAACTAAACAATCTGCCTCGCAAAATCACTTGATAAAGTTGATCTAGTTGCCATGGGCGTAACCTTTTTATTTCGGGCCCAGGCAAACGAGCGTAATTTTTGTGAGTAGCAGAAAATTAGTTGTGCAATTTACGTTCTTTAAAATAAAAAAGAGTAAGTATTAGAAAGAAAAAAATACTAGAAATTTACAACTCATTGTTTGTGGCTGTGTGGACCAAACAGGACTTTCGTATGAAACCGAATGCAGCAGAAATTACGCAACTCATTTTCTGCGACTCATAATAAAAAAATAAAAACTCGTTATCCTGGGCCCTTATATTTACTATTTCGCCATTATTTCGCAAAACTTGGAGGTAATATTTAGAAAAGTGCGTGACCCTGAAACATGACATGAATGATTTGGTATACACTCATAAAGTACTCGGTAGGTAGGTGCGATTTGCCGTTTCAACAAAATGTTTGTCATTACATCATATCGTAGTATGTATTTTCAAATTGTAATGCATTGTTATCATTTAAGTATTAAAAGTTTAAGTTTATACGTCACTTAAGGCGACGTGGGTTCACAATTTGCAATACTGTGCGTGTTTTTGAAAAATCATTGTTATTAAACTTCTACAGTTTATTCCTCAAAAAATTTACATAAAAATCTTAAGGATTTTCTACAGACACCCACAATAGCTAAAACACGATTGAGCATTTTTGGCTCGATAGAAAAAAATCACAAACATACCTCTAAATTTGCTACAGAAAAAATTATAAATATAATACAAAAAAAAAATAATAAATAAAACACTGCGAAATATCGTCGAGCACGGCTCCGGCCCTTCCTTCGCTCTCGACGAATATTTCACTGTGTTTTATTTATTATTTTTTTTTGTATTATATTTATAATTTTTTCTGTAGCCAAAACGGATAGATATTTAGGTAATAAATTTTTTGGTATAATTTTCGTTTAAAAAGGTGATTGTATAAAATAGTAATACGTATTATAAAGGCAAATTTAGGCAATTTAGAGGTATGTTTGTGATTTTTTTCTATCGAGCCAAAAATGCTCAATCGTGTTTTGGCTATTGTGGGTGTCTGTAGAAAATCCTTAAGATTTTTATGTAAATTTTTTGAGGAATAAACTGTAGTAGTTTAATAACAGTGATTTTTCTAAAACACGCACAGTTTTGCAAATTGTGAACCCACGTCACCTGAAGTGGTAAATGTAGGTATTTTAATTTAAAACAAATAACAAATGGAGATTTTATTGGTTTAAATAGACTAAAATTTGCTCACTTTTCTAAAGATGCTAATGTTATTTATAAAAAAAATATTGCGATAATTAGACTATTGTTACATAGTGAATCACTTCAACACAAAATTGTACGGTGATGTTGCGCTATTTTTATTTGCTGTGATATATCTCTTCCTATCATGACTGTAACGTGGATTGAATATAAATATTAATATTGTTAAAGTTTTATTTATTTTATTCCTTTACTTCTTCTTCCTCGCGTTATCCTAGTTTACGTGGGGTCGGGACAGCTTGTTAGTCTTCTATTACTCTTCATGCTAAATAAAGATTTAACTAAAAAAAATTTCGGTGTGCCACCTGCCTGACACTGAATGCATTTGTCCAAAAAGTTTTACAACCGGCCGCCGCCCGACGTCAACCCTCCTTGGGAATGCAGTTATTGCACAAGATGTAAGTGCTGTGCCCTGTAGTCGCCTCTTACGACATACACAAGAAAAAAACTGGGCCTATTCTACATTTGCAAAAAGTGGCCGTTTTTTGCAAATATGCGTAGTAAAGCTTTACGTTCTCACTTTAAACTGTAAACAGTAGTTTGAAGGGTTATGTATAGGGCTTGGTAGAAACAAAATTTTAAATGTCTCCGTTTCCTTTAAGGTGAAGATATAGGCAAATGACCTTGAAGTGGCGCCCTCATTCGAAATAAATTGTTAACTCGTAGATATGGAGATAATTTCCATATTACTCTTCGTCATACACTAGATAGCCCTTTAAATTATTTTATAAACCACCGTTGAAAGTATTTACATTAGTCCGTCTAGCTTTAAAACTTGCCTCCGCCAAAAGTGGCCACGGCAAGTTTTAAAGCTAGACGGATCACCAATAATAGTTTTAACGGCAGTTCATAAAATAATTTAAAGGGCTATCTAGTGCATGACGTAGAGCAATATGGAAATTATCACCATATTTACGAGTTAACAATTTATTTCACACTTCAAGGCCATTTGCCTATATCTTCGCCTTAAAATTATTTATTTTAAATGGGAGCAGCACTGGACCCCGGAAATGTCAGGTACCTACGGCCTTAGTGGTTGAGTGGGAGTGGGACATATCTATCAGCACGGAATGCATTTTCCAATGCTGCTATTCTCTGTCGCTCAGAACCGTCATTTGCTAGAGCGAGTGAGAGCGACGGAATGCCGTGGAATCGGTGATGCTGCCGCATTCCGTTATACTAATTGTTTAATCGTAAATTAAGATGTTATTAAACATCTGCTAACCTTTAGGATTAAGATAGCCCTTTATCAATATTACCTTAATATATCACCAAATACCGGGCACTGAACCGTATCCCTCGCCTTAAGTACGTTTATTAAAATTCACCACCAGGTTTTCTGTCCCAGCACAGAAGACAGTGAGAGTATTTACATACAGAACGGGGGAGAGGAGCGGAAAGGGACGGGGGAGAGGAGTTTAGGAGGTTCCATTCTGTATGTAGGTAAATACTCTTACTGTCTTATATGGTGCCAGTCTAACAATATTAATTATACTTACAACAATAACTGCTTTATCTCCGATAATAAACATTTTTGTAATTATGTGTCGAGTGGTGGAGTCTTAATTGACCAACGCCAAAGTGACAAAATTATTAAATTAACCACACTTCCTTACCTTGGCCTACTTCCTAAAATAGGTACTATTAATCTTGCTTGCACGGCAAAATTAATCTTTAAGTAACCTTTGAAATGCAAAACTGAGGCTTGCCTTGAACCTTTATGTTAGTAGTAACCGTAGAATCCATGGTACTAGCATTAACAAAAGTGATTGTTTACTTTTTTTTTCATGTTCACATAAAATATCATTTACTGTGTCATTATTCATCAGGCAGTACCTAATATGTGCACATCTTGTAGTTGTTTTATTTTGTAATCAAGAAACGTTGTCGTATTGTACACTTATCCTCTCATGTATTTAATCACTATATTATTATTACATAAAAAAAACAAAAAGTTTGGTCCAAAGAATACAGACAGGTACACCCATGGTCATCTTCAGGTAGGTATTATAAAACTTGTCTTTATAATACCTATTCGCGAATTCGCCGCTCGGTGGTTTGTTTCAATAGCTTCTCATTCAACCGTATTACCTACTGCAATAAATATCGTGGTGAAATTGCGGCTGAAAGTTTTCCAGATCCTCCGAACTGATAGTCACATCGATTTGATCATCATTCGATTGACTCGAGATCACATCAATTCCACTCATCCATATGGAAACTACCCCCATAATAATTCGGCAGCCTTAAACCCAATGTAAGGGCAGAACAGCAATAAAAAAGTTTAATTATAGCAATTCGCAAGTTGTCCTACAACCGCTTAGGCGCTTTGGCTGTCCTGGCACCGACGTCGCTGCTCATCGATCTGCTCCATACAATACGGCATTGGCCATAATGATCCCCACGAGTTAACACATGGATTATACAGATTTATATTTTTTTAATTTCAAACTACAAACATGACCAGCAAAGTGGTCACCAAGAAATGGATAAGCGAGGAGTCCAGCGAGGAAGAGGAACTATTCATCCATTGTAGAGAGATGCAGATGGTTTGTTATGCCATAACAAAAGTGATATTAGACGCGGACTACAAATGGAAATGCTCCACTGGCAAAACTAGTGTGCATTCCCTGTCGAATAGAAGTTATATCATGGAATTGGTAAATATACAGGTAAGCATTTTCATTATGGGATTTTGTAGATGAGTTAGCTCAATCAGCGTAATTTATTTATTTAGACTCTTGCAATAAAAAGTTTACAAATGGCGTTCTCTGCCAGCTAAACATTGGACCAAGTGGATAAAATAAAATTTGGGTAATGCAGAATGTGTCTTCAAAATTGAATAGTACAAGAATAAATAAAAATAAACCTACAAGAATAAATCAAGAAAGTAGATATTAATTTAAAAGTAAATATATTCTGATACGATTCCTCTAGATAAAATAAATATACAATCTATATAATGTCCTTATCTATTTATTTATTTGTATATGAAAACATGCGCCTAGCACGTACCAGCCGCAATAGCGAAAAGTTAAACAATCAGCAGCTGCTAGAATTCACAAACTAAGTATATAAGGATGAGATGATGCAATTGAAAGCACGAGAATGTTGTGCTTATGAATTCGTTTAGTTGCCTATTATTACATCCACAGGATATATTTATTATTTTATACTTCATTACCTTTATTGATAGATTTTTTTTATATTTATATTAATTTTAATAATATTATAATTTATTTTATAAAATTTTTAAATTTTGATTATTATTTATCATATTTTTCTATAATTATAGCTTTTTTAGTTAAAATACCTATATATTATGGAGAGGTCCTGTTTTCGGAAAACCATACGGCAAACGAATTTAAGAGTAAAAGTACTTCATTCTCTTAAAAGTCTAAAAAGAAGAGCGCCCAAGATATATTTATGGTAACTTAACTACTACTGTACTGCTCTGTCGGTATATTTGTGTACTCGTAATTATTTTTTTAAATTAGACATACATCCATTTGTGACAGTATTGATAACCCTTTTCTGTTATTTTTGTATAAGATATCTTCGCTCTTCTATAATAATAGCAATCTCATCCTTTATATTCCTTCTCATCGCTCTACCTTCATGGGCACGTCCTTCCAAGTCCAGGTTATCCGGCTATGGAATGCTCTTTCGGAGTCTAAGAAGAGCTCCCAGTCGTTTGGCTTTCAAATGATCTCCAGCAGTCCTAGTCCCAGTCATCCTGTTATATTTATTAGTAGTATCTATTGTATTTTTATTATGTATGTAGATAATATTATATGTTTAATAGTATTTTCTTAGTGCCTATATGTTTTGGTTATACATATATACATATTATAATCTCTAATGAGATTATTATAGCGTTGTATACGCATGGATTGTATTTTATTGTTTTAAATAAAAATAAAAATGTGTATTATCGCTATAATACAAATTTTTTATATTTTTTTTTTAGCATTACTTGTTATAGTACTGATTCACGAATTTTACCACTCCAGCCAGCCACACATATCTTCTGCTTGTTCTAATGATTGACTGAGAGTAGAGTAGGTCCGCCACTTGAACATTGTTTTTACTGTGCGTGCAATAAAGTTTAAATAAATAACATATCTACCATCATGTATTACTCCATAGGTTCTAGACCAAATAATAGAATACCTCGCAAAGCTAGTGAAATCCTTCTACAAGCTCAACCCCCGCCTAGCGAGGCTGAAGAAAGTGGACGGACTGGTGCAAAGCAAACACGACCACGTATTCGACTCACTGTGCAGCACGAAGTTCGTGATGCTGCAAGCCATGCATGGGCTTGTGACTACCATACTCAACACCTGCTTGCACAGGGACGATTCCAGAAAGATGATCGAGTCTTGTCTTAGGTAAGAATTTTGATGACGTATTACATAGGTTGTTACGTTTTGGTACCACCCCTTTCTAGGCACCGCTGCCCTCTTCCCCCTTCCTACGCACCGCTGCAACCTTAGGGTTGCTACACTTAGCCGGGCCGTAAAATACTGCCGAACCAACAATGCCGGCCCCAATAAGTGTGTAGCAACCCCTAACTTTAGATACTTACGCCGCACGTACGTACCAAATTCTTTAATCAAGATATCTCACTACGAGTATTACCTACTTATCCAAGATATTGAGGAGTACGGTAGCCCGTTAGCAGTATACATAACAGGCGCTTTTGCAAGTTAAGCAACCCCAAGCGAGGTCCGTACTAGCAGGGGTGACCAAGTGACATCAAACATTTCTCCAGCTTCTCTGTACTTCGGAAGGCAGGTTAAACCGTTAGTCCCGACTGTCATCATTGCATGAAAGTCGTAAAGTTATGTCAGAGTCAGAGGCCTAGGAGAGGTTGATAAAATCTGACATCAGTTGTGGCCAATTACACACATCAAAACAAAAAAAAACTGAATGGCGAAAAGCAAACACGAGTATACAACCACGTGTTTGACTCGCTGTGCAGCATCACAGATTACTTGATAGTTTACTACATAAGATCGGCTTGTAACCACGACTCCAGGAAAATGTTGAGTCTTGTCTCTTGGTAAGAAGTAAAAGTAGGTAGATATTATGTTTTGCTGCTTGATTCTATTTAGGCGTAAATAGGATAAGGAAAGGTTTTTGCCGCAATAAACTAAAAGATGTTTAGGTATTACTTAACTCGCTGTATAAGTACTTATTATTTTAGTTTTATACATATATATATAAGCGTATGATATAGTAGAAAGTCTTGCTCTTTGCTTTGAACTCTTATGTATTCTGTGTCTTTGCTACAGCGTTTTAATCATTAGTTTTAATTTCAGTACGGAGATATAGAAGATTTTAGTGAAGACAACATTTCCTCGTATATCTTTGCCCATATTATAGCATATACATAAATAGCATGGCAAATTGTACCTCACATATCATTGCTAAATAAGATGGCAGGAACTTGACTCAAATATTATTTTGAAGACAAAAGGTGGAAAAGTAATTTTGCAATCTAGAATTGACTCTTTTACCATTGTTTTAAAATTAAAAACACTCCTACAAAATAACTGAATTTCAAGTTTTAAAATAGATTTTTTCACAAATTTGAGCCAACTAGAAGAAAACAAAACTAGGTTAACAGCAGACAAAAGTCTACTAGAAACACCGATTTAATTTCACTGGGCAGTGGAATAATATTTTCCGTATCCATAAAACGAATCTGTCTACATTATATCTGAGAGCTTACTTTACACGACGGCAGTCGAGAGAGCCACTTTTGGAATAAGCTAATTTTTTTTCACTTAATACATTATCTACGATAAATGTTATGTTTTTAGGTTGGTCGCCATCTACAATCACTTGATAGGCTTGAGCTACAAGTCGTTCGCAGCCAAGTTCAGTATCTGCAGCAACACATACCCCAATACCATCAGCGAGACCAAGACTATCACACTCACCAAAATTGTTCAGGTACGACCTAGCTTGATAACCGGTACCTTACCTTGCTTTCTGTACAGTTCGAGTAGGGATGTAGGCAGTACGGGTTGAATTGTATTGAAAACCAGGCGCCGCCGGCTCCCATTCTGTATCAGTAGCAGGGGTGCGCGGCATAGGAAGGGTGGAAAATTGGACATATTAGATTTTGCCGCCCCTCTGACCTTGCTGGCTGGAGCATGGGCCCCGGCTTTTTTGAACGCGCAGTTTGATAGATTAAATGCTACCCTGCTTTTAGTTCTGTAATGCGGGAGCTGTGACTACACCGGACACAATACCCGAATCCAGATCGTTCGCAACTTTGAATAGCGGAATGGTTTAAGGCAACATTCTGAAAATTAATGCTAGTTAACCCTCCCGTAGCTCAGAAGTACCTACTGCGGTTTTGAATACTGGAAGGGTTTCCATATACGCGTCGGCGCGCCACAAATAACGCTTCTTTGAAAGAGCCGTACCACCTTTGTCGGCATGCCGACGACACCTTCCATTTGAACGAATAGCTAATGGCACGTTATGGCACATCCGATCAAGTCACCTTTTAAAGAAATAAACCGGCCAAGTGCGAGTTAAACTTGCGTGGAGAGGGTTTCGTACAATTGATTGAATTCTTATAGGTTTTCCTGTAATCTACAAGCAGTGAACTATATTTTGTATTTTTTCAAAATTTTAGGCTCAGTAGTTTCGGAGATCAGGGGAAGGGGATGGTAAATTTTCGTCTTCTTTCATGAATAAAATCAAAACTATTTATTTAACAATAATAACAAAAATATATTTGAGATCCTCATAATGAGCCCTTTCATTTAATATATGACACAGTAAGGTTTTTTTTTTATTTTCTAATTTGCCTCCGAAATTGACCCTTATTTAAAAAAAATATTTATTTACTTTGCACATACGAGTTGGGTCATAGGATTACAACATTCTACCAAATTTCACCTGATTCGGTCCAGTATATTCGGAGCAAATTGGCTGTGACAGACGGACGGACAGACAGACGCACGAGTGATCCTATAAGGGTTCCGTTTTTTCATTTTTTGTACGGAACCCTAAAAACTATCAAAATCCGTTCATCCTTTTGCGGGCTATAATGGTTGAACAGACACACATATATTATACATAAAAAGATCCAAATGTATTATCCGTAAAGGTTCTTAACTCTCTTGATGTATTGTTCCAGATGTTGGCTAAAAGTCGCGCAGAAGTGAACTGCCATCGCTTGATAAACTGCCTGGTGAAGGTTTACAAGCCAGGGAACAATTCTGACGCAGAGACCACCAGCAGCACTGCCGAGAGTCTGGAGATCTACCAGTTAGTATAAAATTACTGAAGTCATAAGTCGAAATCAATAGATACGGACATATTACGTATTGTTTATAGATTTATACTGCATTTCTTTCCAATGCTCGGAATAATATCGAAATTAAATATATGTGATGAAAAATGAGTGAGATCTGAGATCGAACTCACGCCCCTCACATTTGTACTGTGAGTGCACCATGACTTCGAATCATCCTGACGAATTTCCTCATCACATATTACTTACGCATTAATTACGCGCAACTACAACTGCACTACCAAGGAGGATTGACGTAGGCGGCGCCCGGTTGTAAAACAATTCGCACAAATGCATTCCCACGTATTGCTCTTATACTTAAAGTTTTGGTTACCTAACTTGATTTAATTACTTTTATACATTTTTTTTCTCTATGATTGGAGTACTGACGCTTTGATTTTCAGTACACTGACAAAGCACATAACACCACCTCAGTCGACATTATGCCGAGAGCTCACGGTAGAAAAGCGACGCGAAGCGTTCGTCGAACATAAAAAGGCGAAGATGAAGCAGGCCCGAAGCTTAGTCGAAGCAAAGAATGAACAGAATAAGAGACTGAACGAAGCACTGAATGGACAGAATTCAGATTGTGATATTGCGTATACGTCGCTGCTTACCAATGAGTGCGTGCTGGAAAATGTCTTCAATACGGACGGTACTTTTATTTTGGAGATTTTTATGGTTCTTATTTTTATCAGGGTCGACCTCGGCGAACGTTCTGCGATCAGATTGCAGACGTTCTGAAAAAGGGAGAGGTAAGAAGTACTCGTAACCCAAGGGCATGTATGAAGAGGGTGATGAGTGTAGGTGAAGCGAAAGAGGTCTGTCAGGATCGTAGCAAGTGGAGGTCCATAGTCTCTGCCTACCCCTGTGGGAAACAGGCGTAATAGTATGTATGTATGTATTATTTTTATCAGGAGTGGTAGAATTTTCATCGTAATGATTTTAGAGACAAGTTTTTAAATAATAAATTATAGTTTAAAAACTAAAAAACACGCTTTAGTGGTAAACAAAACTAAACTGCTTTTTACGACATTTTCTTTTCACCCCACGCTTTTTTTTACAAAGACATGAATTCTCTCGTTAAGACGATACACGGTGTCAAGTGCTGCCCCCTTTTGAAATAAATTATTTGTAAGAAAACGGAGATATCATTTAAAATTTTGAGCTAATAAAACCTAGATAACCCTTCAAACTATTTTATGAACCACTGTTTACAGTTTAAAGTAAAAACGTTTAGCTTTAGTTTGCATTTTTGTGAAAAACGGCCACTTTTGGCAAGAATGCAAACTAAAGCTTAACGTTCTCACTTTAAGTTGTAAACAGTGGTTCATAAAATAGTTTGAAGGGTTATCTAGGTTTTACTAGCTCAAAATTTTAAATGATATCTCCGTTTCATTACAAATAGTTTATTTCAAATGGGGGCAGCACCGGACACCTTAATCACTTTACTGTTACTATATTGAAATTTATTTTACTTTTTGTTCTGTTTACCACTAAAGCGTGTTTTTTTATTTTTTTGCCAGCGATGCGTTGCATCAGATACAACTCTGCGCGGAGGTCAGTGCTAAACGGTTCTACGTTTGCAGTCATGGTCATGACTAAAATGTTCTACGTTTCAGAAAACGTCAACGCGATTCTTCAGAGCGAAGAAATGTACATAGAAATTCTTCTCGATACCGTTGCTCACATGGCACCAAATCTACTCGGAACGAACGGTGTCAGAAAGCTCAAGTCGGGTAAGTTTATTATTATTTTCTCAATTGAGCTCCAAATAACGCTAGTCGAGAGCCATCTTGAGGCGTCCAGTACCTGATCTAGAATTTTTTTAGGCGGGGCAAAATCTGTGTCTGTCGCCCCTTTGCTTAGTTTTGTCCTATCCATGTCCAGGTAACTGTTGGGGTGAGAATAGGAATGTTTTACTTTGCCGCCCCACTATATAATTCAATATGCCGACCCTTTGCTTGGTGTTGCTGCCCATGCCGTACGGTAGCGGGGGTGCGCGGAAGGAGGAAGGGTGCAAATATTAGATTTTTTATATTGCCCATAGATCCGGGGCTGGCCCTGAATATTTGTTTGTAAATGTATTAACCCTTGCTTGCAGGTCGTATCCAAGCAAGCAAGAAGGCAGCTCACAAAGTGACCGAGTACTACCAGAACATCCTGTGGGGTGACGTGGGCAGCTGTCTAGAACATATCGTGCTGTGGTGGTCTGATTTACCATTGGCTACTAGGTGAATTATTAATAACGGCTTACGAAATATACTGGAACTATTTGAATTCAGTCTGTGTTTTAACCAGATTATCTCTAAGAAAGTACCTTTTTTTTGCTCTTTGAATTGACTTCTAATTTGTCGCTCCCCCCTAAAATCTGCCGCCCTAAGTTCCAGTCTGTTGGTAAATCCACCTCTGAATGGTTGTTAGTGTTGTTACAGATCGCCAAATACAAGTCAAAATCTCCGAGAATGGCTATTCAGCACCTTCAATGTTAATAGTAAGTATCACATAATGTAAAATCTTCGATATCAGTTGTTTTTTACCCGACTGCGGCGAAGCCAAAGGAGGGTTATGTATTTCGCCTGTATGTATGTACGAGTATGTTCATCTGTTTCCGCGTATCTTCAAAGATATCCATGATACCTTGAGAAATTATGTATTGTCGGAATCGTCTTTGCGGTCCACTGGTTATACAGGCTGACTTTTTATCCACCTGCTAAATTTTTGGAGCAGGTTCAGTCCATGATACTGAACAACTTTCTATAAAAAAAGTTATTAAAAATCGACAAATTTTTTTCGACGAATCAACCGTCAGCCAAACGGATTTTGTATGGGAGGACGAAAAATTGTTATCGATTTTTAATATTTTTTTTTATAGAAAGTTGTTCAGTATCATGGACTGAACTTGCTCCAAAAATTTAGCAGGTGGATAAAAAGTCAGCCTGTATAGGCTATGTGACGTCACAGTAAATCCACTGTCGCGCCCTCTATAGGCCATAAAGTAATGAACTTAAATATGTATATGAATATAATATATAAATCGATTCCCGGTGGGGTATCAAATGAAATGAATGAATACATTACTAGCCGTTGCTCCCTGCTGTGCTTGCATTAACTAGGTAAATGTACTTTTTAGTATGAATTTTTCCGTAGTCTTTTTAGTAGTTTTTAAAACTATAGACATTTTGTGAATATTTCAGATACGCCTGAACTAGTATTATCAGCACTCAGGATATTGGCTGATGCTTTAGGATGTCACGTGACATCTACATCGTGGGATAAACTTTTTGGGTAAGGGCAACTTCCAAAAACTTTATCTTTTTTTTCCCTTAATTTAACTTTATTACAAAAATGTAAACGATAACGGATTACTTGAATCCTTGGGCTTTATTTACGAGTCAACTGACAGATGGTACAGTAGAGGGTAAAATAGACCGTAGAAGCGCAAAAGTTTTTTTCACATTCTTCCGGTTTAGTAGTTTTTTTGGTTGAAACTAACGTGAGACACAGACATGCTATAAACGGGTAGCCCGTGTCAAAAGTCAGCTACTGGCCTATCCGATATGTTTCCTGTTTCCTGGAGGCCTTCCTCAGGGCGAGTGCAGCTCGGAACTTCTTCGTGTGGCGTCGCGTATCACATTCGCCCTGATCGTACCGGCGAGGGTAGGGCGCGCTTGGGTGGCCGCCCATGGCGCCAGATATAAAGGGGCGACTAAAGTACATTTGTGAATTCCCGGGGGCAAACCGGGGGTTTTTTGTACTCCGGCTTGCGGCTACTCCTACACTCCCTCCTCCTGCATCCCCCCCCAGAAGACTAGCACTGGCCCTGATGAAGGCCTCCGGATGAGGTCGAAACATGTGGGCCTGCAGCTTTAGCGAAATCTTTATTCAAAGTAGGTATCTAGCAGAGATGACTCTTGACGTGAGTTACCCGTTGACAGTATAGTAAGATTCAGTACCTAGTTTCTTGTGGTAAAACTTCGGCAGGTGTTAGAATTGGAATAATAGTTTTCAATTCCGTTTTTATTTAAGTTTGCTGTTTATTTATAAAGATATATATTTATTATAATTTATTATATATATTTTATTTTCGCTTAATGTCTGATGTGCTAAGTATTAATTTTGATCCAGACTATTTTTCTCTGTCCTCGTCTTCGGAAAGTTTTTTAAGTGTCGAAAACGATGACATGCCTTCTTTAGAAGAAAATCTGAATGTGACTTTTTCCTCTTTTACAAAAAAAAATAATGTGGCACATATAAATGTTCAGAGTCTTCCTTGCCACTGTACTGATTTGTTGGCAACTTTTTCATCTTCCCGTATTCAGGCAATACTTATATCGGAAAGTTTTTTTAAACCCACATTACCATCTGCACTATATCCTCTTCCTGGGTATAGACTTATCCGGAATGATAGAACTTGTGTTGTCAATACTGAGGATGGCACTAAAATGGTTCAATGTGGTGGTGTTGCAATTTATCTGCGCAGTGACATCCCATGCCGTATCGTGTCTCAATCTCCACCGGAATTTCAAACCCCAGAACATCTATTCCTTGAGGTATCTCTTAATCATTGTAAAATCCTTCTCGGCGTTTATTATTGCCCTTCTAGTCGAATTAATTATTTTCCATCTTTTGAATCTCTTTTGTCTGATTTCCGTAGCCAGGTCGATCATCTTATTATCTTAGGTGACTTTAATACCTGCCTTATTAAGAATGATTTCCGTTCCAATGCCCTCCTCTCTCTGCTGCATTCTCTTGATTTGCATTGCCTTCCTCTAGATCCCACACACTTCTTTCACATTGGTCCTCCATCACTCCTTGATCTTATTATTACTTCCTCTCCTCAACTAGTTTCTGCCCATGGTCAGTTCAAGGCTCCTTGTTTTTCTGCCCATGATTTAATATATGCTTCTTTTAAGTTACGTACCCCCAAACGTAGACACAAGTTTTTAATTCGCCATAATTATTCAGGAATTGATCATGACTTACTTGTAGCGGATATTGTCGGGACCAACTGGGATGCTATATTTGATACTTCGGAGGTCGATGAGAAAATTGCGGCTTTCAATAAAACTCTTCTGGAAATTTACGATAAACACGCCCCAATGCGTCAAATTCGGGTTAAATATTATCCTGCCCCGTGGCTTTCTTCTTTTATAAAAGGTCTAATGGCTAGAAGAGATAAAAGCAAATTGAGGTTACGTCAATGTTCTTCTGATGAAAATCGTGAAGCGTATATAACACTCCCGTCACCTCTGTAATCGGAAATGTCGCGAAGCTAAAAGGAAGTACATTCATTCTAATGTAGAAAACTGTGCTCCTCAAAAAATGTGGAATTTCCTTAAAGGTATGGGGGTGGGTACGCAGAGAAGATGTCAACTTGGATGTGAACGATTTAAACAAACATTTCTGTACATCCCATTCCTGTCCGGGGTTTAAAAAAGCTACTCTAGCTGGTCTTGCGTCTAAGGTTGGTCCTGATTGTCCCCCATTTAACCTGGCCAATGTTTTAAGTGACGACGTAGTCGACATTATAAAATCAATTACCTCTAAAGCTGTGGGTCATGATGGGATTTCATTAGACATGATCAAACCCGTAGCCCATATAATCGCTCCAATAATTGCTGATATCTTGAACTGCTCATTGTCATCAGGTGTGTTTCCTTCGTTGTGGTAATATGCGCATGTAATTCCTTTGCCTAAAAAATCCAATCCCTCTGATCCCTCTCACTTTCGCCCAATTTCTATCCTTCCTCTTCTGTCTAAAATATTAGAACACCATGTCCTACGTCAAATCACATCTTATTTAACACATTATAATTTGCTGAGTTCATATGAATCTGTTTTTCGTGTCGGTCACAGTACAACTTCTGCACTTGTTAAAATTACTGATGACATCCGGGCCAGCATTGAAAACAAAGCTCTAACAGTTCTTGTGCTTTTCGACTTCAGCAATGCCTTTAATACGGTTGGTTTCGATATCTTGATTGCCATCTTGCGTACCTTAAACTTTTCCACGAACTCTCTTGCTTGGTTCCAATCCTACCTTACGGGCCGGCGTCAGTTAGTGAGAATTGACGATCGTCGTTCCGACTGGTGCGATCTGACTGCTGGTGTTCCTCAAGGTGGAATCTTATCTCCTATTCTTTTCTCCATATACATTGATAGCATAACAGCTTTACTATCCTGCTCATTTCATCTTTATGCTGACGATTTACAGATCTATACGGCCGCCCCTTTTCATGATTTTCATCTTGCTATAAGAGCTATTAATTCAGACCTAGAGTGTATTGCTACATGGTCTCGTAACTTCGGGCTCATGGTCAATCCAGCTAAATCCCAAGCCATTGTTATATAAGCTTTTAGATTTTGCGATACCTAATGTAGTTTTTAATAACTGCCCCATTCCTTTTTCTCAAACAGTAACTGATTTGGGTATCACAATTGATCAGACTTTATCATGGTCTCCTCACGTCAATGAAATCAGCCGTAGATTGTATGCGTCACTTCACTCGCTGAGACGCTTGCAGTGCTTTCTTCCATTTAATACTAAAGTGATCCTTGCCCAATCTCTCCTGTTACCACTCCTTGATTATGCGGACGTCGCTTTCCTTGATGTGGGTGAAGGAACACTCACCAGATTGGAACGACTGCAGAACCAGTGCATAAGATTTGTATTCGGATTGCGGAGGTTTGACCATATATCTACCGACCGTACCGACTGTGCAGATACCATGTCATTCTTCTGAAAAGTATTCCAAGTCGTTTGCTCTTCCTGTTGACATTAAAATGGCTTCCTCTATTGGGTCTTTTAAAAACCGACTGAGAAAATACTTTAAGCATTCAGTAGATTTATTAAGCGAATAAGTGTTTATATTTAGTATATTATATATTTATTTTATACATATGCTTATATATATGTATGTATATGTATTATATAAAAATATTTATTTATTTATAAATATGTCATATCTTTTTTATTTGTTTTTGTTTTTGTTTTTTTTAGTATTTTAGATTTTATGATTTTAAGTTAGTATTAGGATTTTCAAAATTTCTTGTATTTATATTGACACTCCACCCATTCCAAAAATATGTTACATATTTTGAAGACTGGGTTGACTGGAAGAGATCCCTTCTTGGGATAAGTCCGCCTTTGTACAAGTTATTTCTTTTTCCCTTTGTATTAAATAATGTACATTTAAATGTAATTTTTGTGCAATAAAGAAATTAAACAAACAAACAAACTCATTAGCTATTGTAGGTAGCTTATATTTTTAATATTAGGTATGTATAACTAATTGTTTGTTTTTTACAGTTCAACGCTGACTACCAATTTAAAACCGACTTCATTAAAAATGCATCCCGATCTTTCACTTTATGTGACTGAGGTAAGTGTAAAAAAAGTTTCGCTTTGTATTCTTTCATATATTTAAGTTTAAAGAAAGCAGAACATTGTTTATTATGCTATACATTTACATACATACATACTATCACGCCTGTTTCCCACAGGGGTAGGCAGAGACTATGGACCTCCACTTGCTACGATCTTGACAGACCTCTTTCGCTATACATTTACAGGCCAAAAATGCTCTAAATTGAAAACTCAAAAAAAATTGTTCGAAAGCTTTACATGAAGGTACTTTCCAAGCTAAGCCGGCGCTAATATAGTAATAAAAAATCTTTTTCCAGAGTACGGCATCCGGTGCTAACTTCGCTCTGATGCTACAACAACTAGTGACTCTGAACAACCAGTGTGAAGTGACGTGGGACTTCATCCTCGGAGCGCCCATAGAAGACCTGCCCATCGTCGAGCAGATCCCAATACTGCATAGACTGGGTGAGTTTAAATTTAATGTCATTTTGTATGTCGTTTAATTCGTACTTACATGGAGGCAGCCAATTGATAAATTCTAGCTCTTAATTTATTAAATCTTTATTGACCGCAATGCTACGAACAATAATTCTCTAGAATCGTAAGTAATCCCGAAAAATCATTCCACGCGATATGTACCGCGGCGGGCGGGGCTTAAAATATGAACAGCGTGGCGCGACAGTTCGCCATGATACTCGAGTCTTGCGGTTGCGTCGCAAGAAGTTTCCTTTGAGAATATTGCTGTGTTTATGCGATAATCGATTCATTAAAAATGCTGTCACGTGCCGTGAAGTGGTGTAGAAGCCATACAGACATGAAAATTAGTTATTCAAAAAAAAAGTAACACGTAAACAAGGTTATTTATTTTAGCGTAGCGTACTGCATAATAGGTATCATCTGCGCGGTGTATCTCACCGCTCACTGCGTTGACTGCCCCACCCGACCGAGGACGACGCGTGACCTTGTCGCGACCAATCGCATGCATCTTTGTCTATGTGTGCGTTCTAGTGTTTCGTTGTAATTACTGTTCATTTGTTTGCGTAAATGGAATCAGAATCAAAGCGGTGAATGTAGGAGCGTTAGGTTTCTAGAGAATTATATTTCGATGCCGCAATGAAACAAAAGGTATTATTAACGATAGGCGCTTAAAGAAAAGTATGTAATTGACTACATATATATACATACACATACATTTTTAAAATTATCTGTGCAGATTAACTGCCATACCTCAATTCGTGGTATTAGCAATCGACGGCGATTTCCATCCACACGTTTTTAGGGTTCCGTACCCGAAGGGTGCAAACGGGACCCTATTACTCAGACTCCGCTGTCTGTCCGTCTGTCACAGGGCTCTATCTCTTGAACCGTAATAGCTAGACAATTGAAATATTCACCGATTATGTATTACTATGGCCGCTATAACAACAAATACTAAAAATAAGAAAAAGTTAAAAATTTAAGGCGTCGTCATACAAAAAACGTGTTTTTTTCAGCGTTTTTAACTCGATCTTTGTAATGGCATTAACTAGATACTTGAAATTTTCACAGATTATGTATAACCACAGGCCGGAATCTCCAAGGTACGCGCAATATGCGTCCCCGTTCCCCGTCCCCGCACCTCTCCCCCGTTTTCGCCTCGATGACTCACGTTGGCCGTCAAGAACCGGGGGAGAGGTGCGGGTGCGGGGAACGGGGACGCATATTGCGCGTACCTTAGGAGATTCCGTTCTGTTTACTCTTACTGTATTCTGTGGTATAACTATGACCGCTATAACAACAAATACTAAAAATAAGAAAAAGGTAAAATTAAAGGGGGTCATCATACATGAAACGTGTTTCTTCAGCGTTTTAAAACATTATACGGTGGTACGGAACCCTTTATGTACGAGTCCGACTCGCACTTGCCCGTTTATTAAGTGTCTTCCCGCACAGATATATTGTCATGATTTCCGTCATAAAATGTCCGTTTGGATATCTACCTTAAAAAGCTAAACAAAGTAAAAGTACCTTATCAAGTTTAAGACCTGGTTTAATGCCCATAACTGCTGTTATACAGGGTGCATTTGAAATCATTGGCATTAATTTAACTTGTTAACATACTCACTTAAAAGTTATTCTTTAGGTAACAATACTGCAATGAATGCAGTAATTAAAAGTAAAAAAAATAAACAAACTATCAAAACATGACGCGTCGCGCTCGCGAGAGTGCTATGACCTCGGCGCTGGTATATACACTCACCAGCTGTGGAGCGAGCGGCCAGCATACAAAAGTTGCGTGGATAAGGTTTAAGGCTGGTCCTGATGTGAATAATCTATGTTTTGCTCCCGCTTCCACGCACACAAATTTACTCTAGCCAAAGCGAGACAGCGAGCCATGCGCGGTGAAAAGATCGCGATAGGTCAATGAGGCTAGTTTTGGGTTTTGAGGTTTTTTTCGTTTTATATAGAATATTTAACACTTTCTTTTACTTTACTTTATTTGACACTTTATTACTATTTTACAAAATGAAGTAACAAACATCGACTTAGGATTAAATACTACTCCAGTACTTACTATTAAGGAGGCATGCCATTTTGGGCACCCGTCCGAATAGCACCTGGGCGAATAGCACGTGGCCTATTCCACGAAGAGCATCTTATATTCGCAGGTGCTCTTTGTGGACTTAAATTTATTTTTACATTTTTGTCCACGAAGAGCACCTATGATTTAGAAGCTAGTGCTGGGATTAATATTTTTGACATTTTATTATGACAATACAAATGAAAGATATCGATACAAAATCACCTAGAACGTTTATTAATTACGCCAATTGTAAAGATTAATCTAATAATAAGAGACCGATTGCGATATATTAAAAAAAAAAGAAAATGTTATTGTTATACGATTTAACTAAGGTTCATTTTGCAATAAATGTGATATGTCAAGACTGATTGTGATATTATATTGTAAAATCTAGTGTTATTATTGGGTAAGAATGATATAATTGTACCATTAGTACAATTATATTAAGTATATATATACATAAAGGTATATAATTATATGAATCATATTTTGTTATTATTTTATTTTCTAATGTCGCATCGTCTTGCTAGACAAATTTCGTATGTACAAAATACGCATGTGGCGTAATTAATAAACGTTCTAGTGATTTTGTATCGATATCTTTTATACATAATAAAAAAGCAAAAAATAAAAATCCCAGCACTAGCTGCTAAGTCATAGGTGCTCTTCGTAGACAAAAACGTAAAAATAAATTTAAGTCCACGAAGAGCACCTGCGAATATTAGGTGCTCTTCTTGGAATAGGCCAGGTGCTATTCGGACGGGTGCTCTAAGTGGCATGCCTCATATTAGTAGTACTCTTCAATAATTATGTAGATACTCTTATTTATATCTTTTTCTTATGTATAAATCTTCAAAACCATCCACATCATCGGCATAAGAGATATTTACCACAAAGGCGGAGCTTAGCACCGGAGAACCTTCCCAGACTTTAATCACGATCCGAAACCGACGCCCGAACAGAACCACGTAGATCTCGTACCTACACATCACGGGACCTCCCTGATTCTCTACTTCTTGTTGATATCTGCGTTTTTTCTTAAGCATCTTCAAAAGCTTTCGTATCCATTCGTAATATTGTTTAACAGATAATATTCCGTCCTCAGGAACGCGTCTGTGTTTGTAGTAGTGGTACACCGCGGCAAATATGTCACGAAAATCAGGATCTATGTTGTTAGGAGGGGCGGTTTCAGCTTTGATTTCTTTTTCCAGCTTTCTAAACAAACTAACTATTCTATCAACGATATCTTTTTCGTTTTTGATATCAGCGAGAATTCGAGCTCGACGTTGCTCGTGTGTTCCTTGCGTGTACATCGTTGACTCAGTTTCTCTCGTATCCAACTCGTCAAGAAGGTATGTTCGGACAAACTCAAAAAGGCTAAGGAAGTTTTCAAATGAAATGTCCTCAGACATACGTTCTTTGAATATTTTTATCACTAATTCAACTACTTCTTCAAACGTACCCGACTTAATTAGAGATTGAATGATCGTTATTAAGTACCCTATCTGTCCTTTAGAAAGTTCGACAAAAATGGCATAAATTTCTTCCTCCTCATATCCGTAGATAAGTTTTAAGAGTCTCTTCAGCAATTTCATGAACATGTCATAGTAGTCGGGCTCGTTTTTCTTCTTATTTTGATTGTTGTTGTTCGGATTATTCCCCGCTGGGGATCCCGAGCTGGTGCCCTGAGGATGTTGTTTCTTTGCTTCGTTGGCCTTCCTTTCTCTCTCTTTACGTTCCCGTTCTTGCTGTTCCTGTCTTTGCCGCTCTTCTCTGGCTCGCCTTTCTTTATCTCTGCGCTCTCGGTCTTCCCGATCACGTCTCTCTCGGTCTTCCCGATCACGTCTATCTCGGTCTTCCCGATCACGTCTATCTTTTTCCTCTTTTGCAAGCTTTTCTCTTTTTTCTTCGTCTTCCTGTTTTGATCTTTTGCTAGCACTGGCTGCTACATGAGCAGTTACCAAACTAACTTCTGCCTGAACAACCATCTTTTGTACAACTTTTTCCATAGCCCTTTGTGATACTTTTTTGCCGACATTTTCCATAGTTTTTGTGACAGCCTTTTCAGAAACTTTACTGGCTGCGCTTGAAAGCCCGCCCATTCCTAATCCACCCACTCCATCTAATCCGACTTGAAGGCCTGTAGAAAGTATTGAACCAGTTGGGTTTTTGCCAGCTGCAATATCTTTTCCTATATTTTCACAAGATTGAACAATTCCTTGTGGCTTATCCATGGCTACAGAAGCCAGTCCATCTGTAGCTAATCCGGCGTACATGGCTCCGACCGCGGCTCCGGCTGGCCCAGCTACACATCCAGCGGCGCCTCCCGCCAGGACTGCAGTAGTTCTGGTGGATTGATACATGGCTTTATGACCACCTTCAGTATCTCCGACTGCATAATGGACAACTCCCTTTACATGACCCACCACGGGAATCGAATCTAATACGTTTGATAGGAAATTCATTTTGATATGTTCCTACTCTAAGTGTAAATTATTTTAATTGCAAATTATAAATATTATCTATACGGTATAAAGTCGTGTGTTCAAACAGTCCACCAAGTGTGCGATGGCGGTACAAGGCTCGCGCCTGCTGCTTCTCTGTCGCTGGAGCCCTCGTCGGAGTCGCTGCAGTCACACCACTTGTCTATCAGATCGTTGAGTATCTCGACACTCTCAGCAATATTGGCTCGCTCCAACTCCTTTGCGAGCGTTGAGTTCCCGACGGCGAAGTTCCCGTAGTTATCAATCAGAAACTGGATTGCTGATCTTTTCATCAACACTGCATTATTGAGTCGAGTGCGGTCGACGTTGGCGGTGCTCTCGATGTTAACTCTGATTGCCTCGATGGCTTTGGCTAATAAAGCTCCGACGGACTTCTTTTCCTCGTCGGTAAATGTAGTTTTCTTCAGGCCGGTCTGGTATATCAGGTTCAGTGCCCTTTCAGCTTTGCCCTTGCTCGGCCGTGATCGCGCGTGGTTGGTGAGGTTAATTGTCTTTAGTTCTTCCAGACACTGGACTAAACTCTGTTTCAACGACATGCCAGTGGTGTCAACGTGTGTCTGGAAACAAGCAGAAAAGGAGCTATTAATTTTCATAATAAAAGAAAATGAAATCTTCCTGAAAAAATCTGTATAGTCGTGAAAACCGCATTAGAATTGCACTGGTAGTTATTGATAGAGTAAGACTAACATACCTACGCGCCGGGTTATAAAAGTCGATCTAGTGCTAGTCCGAACTTACCGAGGGAAATAAGAAAAAAGGGCCTGTTTATGTAAATCAGGCACCGGGGACTTTAATTTATTTGTATAAGTTTGAATTCGTTTATTTATTTTCATTAAATCTTCAGATCGCGCGTGCGGCGAATAAGTAATTCCGATAGTACTATCTTCAGACATTTGTTTAGGCAGCAAGAAGTTATGGGAAATAAACACATAGCTTTCAGATAAGTTATTTTCAAATTCATGTAAACAAATTACATAAGTACCTACTAGTGCAAAAAAGGAATGTTCTAAGAATTATAATAGAACACTATCAACACTTAGAACGCACACAGTGAGCGACTGTAAACACAGCAATACGAGTATACCTGATACAGTAAAGTTGAGACTCGGCTCTGCAGTTTTGAGGCCTAAGCATGGCTGGTAAGGTCATAAGTGGGAACGCACGGTCAATACGGTCATATATTACAAGATTAACCTATAGTTTAACCCTCTTATTCATAAAAAATACGTTTGTGTTAAAAATATTTTGTCCTTACCTCTTTTCAATTTTGACATAGTAATAAGGAGACTAAAAGGAGTAAATAGAAGTTCCAAGCGACATGCCTATAGGACGAACTAATAGGTATGTAACTATACTATTTATAGGTAAGTACCTATGTATGTAAGTATTGCTTGTGCGATTAGATCTAAGATATAACCTAATGGTTATAAACGTAAATCTTGTCTTAGATCTAATTCGGGTATTAACCCGACTACCGGAATTACTTGATAATGTAATTTTGTGCAACATTTTTTTTAGCAGCCATTTATGGCTAACAATGTACATATTTTTTAAGTGTGATGAAGACCTTTCATTTGACACCCCACTCGATATCTAAACAAAAAAAAATATATTTTACTCGCACTTTTTTGTATGTACCATTTGGTATGTGATTTTTTGCGATCGTCATACAAGCAAGGTGTTTTTTCAGCGTTTTAAAACATTGTACGGAGATACGGAACCCATCATGTACGAGTCCGACTTGCACTTGCCCGGTTTTTTTTAATAAATACGACAGCTAGTCTACAATGCCAAACGATTAAGAAATGAGACTTGAATATTCTTATCCGCTAGATGACAACAAGTCAAATCAGACACTTTTTTTAAACATCAGAACATTTCTGTGGGATTTGTATGAAAAACACAAGGTGACGTCATATTTTTTATTCGTCATATAGCGCTCTTAATATCAGTTTTTAGAGTTCCTCACCCAAAGGGTGCAAACGGGACCCTGTTCTGTTACTGAGACTTCGCTGTCTGTCCGTCTGTCTCAGGGATCTCTTGAACCGTAATAGCTAGACACTTGAAATTTTCACCTATTATTTATTACTGTGGCCGCTATAACAACAAATACTAAAAATAAAAATAGTTAAAAATTAAAGGGGGTCGTCATACAAAAACTTGTTTTTTCTGCATTTTTTTACTCGATCTTTAAAATGGCATTAACTAGATGCTTTAAATTTTCACCGATTATGTATGTACTAATACTATGGCTGCTTTAACAACAAATACTAAAAATAAGACAACGTTAAAAATTAAAGGGGGTCGTCATACAAGAAAACATGTTTTTTTAGCGTTTTAAAACATTGTACGGAGGTACGGAACCCTTCACGTACGAGTCGTATGTTGAAAATGGATATGATCAATGACACTATTTTTTTTATTAGAGATTTGAGTGCGTTTGCCCTCTATCTAGCCAACCATCCAATATCCATCCATATTAACCCAGTCTTCTACCAAATTGCCACAAGCCGGATCCAGGTGTCCAGTGAACACCTATAGCTACTATATTAATTTATCAATGGTTAGCAATGGTAACTAACTACCATTGACTTACAGCTACCTAGCTGCAGAAAGCAAGCAGAAAGTCCTATCTACATTTTTAATAAATTCATCCAATTTTTTTTAATTAAAAATATATTACCTATTAATTCATCTCAATATCACAGAATACATAAGAGTTAAATATTTAAATATAACTTAAGGTGACGTGGGTTCACAATTTGGAAAACTGAGCGTGGTTTTGAAAAATCACTGTTTATAAACTACTACATTTTATTCCTTAAAAAAAATTACATAAAAATCTTAAGGATTTTCTACAGACACCCACAATAGCCAAAACACGATTGAGCATTTTTGGCTCGATAGAAAAAAATCACAAACATACCTCTAAATTTGCCTAAATTTAAAAAATTATAAATATAGTACGAAAAAAAAACTGCGAAATATCGTCGAGCACGGCTCCGACCCTTCCTTCGCCCTCGACGAATATTTCACTGTGTTTTATTTATTATTTTTTCTGTAGCCAAAACGGATAGATATTTAGATAATACATTTTTTGGTATAATTTTCATATAAAACGGTGATTGTATAAAATAGTAAGACGTATTATAAAGGCAAATCTAGAGGTATGTTTGTGATTTTTTCTATCGAGCCAAAAATGCTTAATCGTGTTTTGGCTATTGTGGGTGTCTGTAGAAAATCCTTAAGATTTTTATATAATTTTTTTTAAGGAATAAACTAGTTGTTAAATAACAGTGATTTTCCATAAACACGCTTAGTTTTGCAAATTGTGAACCCATGTCGCCAATAACGTAATTGATTATAAAATATTTTTGTAGGGTTCCGTACCCGAAGGGTGCAAACGGAACCCTATTACTAAGACTCCGCTGTCTGTCCGTCTGTCACAGGGCTCTATCTCTTGAACCGTAATAGCTAGACACTTGAAAATTTCACCGATTATGTATTTCTGTGGCCGCTATAACAACAAATACTAAAAATAAAAAAAGTTGAAAATTAAAGGGGGTCGTCATACAAAAAACGTGTTTCTTCAGCGTTTTAAAACATTGTACGGTGGTACGGAACCCTTCATGTACGAGTCCGACTCGCACTTGCCCGTTTATTTAATAAACGCGGATATCCCCAGTTTGTTAAAGAAGTTGAGTTGAGTACCTATTTGATAACGATATCAACATTTTAGTTATGTGTAAATTGTTTTTATTTTTTTTATCTTAATATTTAAGGCGAAGATATAGGCAAATGGCCTTGAAGTGTGAAATAAATTGTTAACTCGTAAATATGGTAATAATTTCCATATTGCTCTTCGTCATGCACTAGATAGCCCTTTAAACTATTTTATGAACTGCCGTTGAAACTATTATTGGTGATCCGTCTAGCTTTAAAACTTGCCGTGGCCACTTTTGGCGGAAGCAAGTTTTAAAGCTAGACGGACTAATGTAAATACTTTTAACGGTGGTTCATAAAATAATTTAAAGGGCTATCTAGTGCATGACGAAGCGCAAAATGGAAATTATCTCCATATTTACGAGCTATTAATTTATTTCAAATGAGGGCGCCACTTCAAGGTCATTTGCCTATACCTCCACCTTAAGGTACCTAATAAGTAAATAACGTAATAAAAGTAACGTGATAAATTAGTTTAATTGCCTACATATTACGTTACTTGTACTTACATGAAATTCAAATACAGCTTACCTGAAAAAATCACTGACTGCACTGTCTTACATATAATGTTTTTTATGTAGATACCTAATTGCTCAAGATAATGTTCAGTTCACACTAATAAATTAATTTATTTTGCCAATTACAAATACCAATTTTATCTCTACACGTTTATGTTCATTGGCAAACTATGTAAATGCAAGTGTGGGAACAAACAAGCTGACGCTGATTTATAAAGGTACTGGCTTCAGGTCGGGATATTTGCGTGCAGTGTGACCAACGGCGAAAGTCCGCTTTAGTGCTAAATTGTTACGTTTTTCTATCCCAAATTCCGAAGTATAATAATGTAAAAATCACACTTATCTTAGTACTAATATAGTATTTAATGATTAAATTATTAATAGCTAACCATTTTGTAAAGAAAATCTGACTTCACCTTGATGAAATTGGTAAAAACTATAGACGATGCTATCGTTTTAAATATGGTATCGTCGGCAGCTGTCAACACTGCGCGTGCGCCGTTCGGGATTCCCGCGAATATTAATAGTTTTGCTGAACGCACACACATGCGACGATCGACAATACATCAAGACGTGGTCAATGACTAACAGAGCAGACTAACAATTGTTGATAATGAATAATACCAACTTCTCGCAACTACAAGCATAATATTCAAAAGTACTATCTATACACTTACATGTATACATAGCATATATAATAAAATATACTGAAACTATTTTAAGGGTGAATTAAGTCTTTAATACTTAACAACTTTCCCCAAGGATCATAAAGAAATATAAAAAAAAAACAATTTTTGGCTTTCGATACAAACTCGGTTCAGTCAGCTGATCGGTCAACTTGTTTCGGAAGCCAAAAAATATTTTTTATATTTAGATATGTTCCTTGGGGAAAGTTGTTCAGTATCATGGACTGAATCCGCCCTTAATAGAGTTTCAGTAAATTTTGTTATACCCTGTATAGGTACATACTCACGTCTTTACCCTTTACGGGGTCGACGAGTAACATATTATAAGTAGTTACTCGGTTAAGACGATACACGGCGTCCAGTGCTGCCCCCATTTGAAATAAATTATTTGTAAGGAAACGAAGATATCATTTAAAATTTTGAGCTAGCAAAACATAACCCTTCAAACTATTTATGAACCACTGTTTACAGTTTAAAGTGAGAACGTTAAGCTTAATTAGCATGTTTGCGAAAAACGGCCACTTTTGGTCCATCCGTTCGGGCGCTACGATGCCACAGAGAGAGAGACAGACAGACATTAGCGTCAACCTTATAACACTTCTCTTTATTGTCGGAGGTTAAAAATTGATCTTTTTGAGCAAGGTTCCATTAGGATTACTAAATTTTAAGGTATATTCGTTTTAGATATACTCGTAGGTACTTACATAATAAATAACAAACAACAAATAAAAATAGGACAAAATCACACAGATTGACCTAGCCTGGCACGATGACCACTAGACAGCGACCAAGAAATAAATGGAACACGGGGATTTCCAGAACGCTACATAAAAAATAAACGGGCAAGTGCGAGACGGACTCGTACATGAAGGGTTCCGTACCTCCGTACAATGTTATAAAACGCTAAAAAAACACGTTTTTTGTATGACGACCCCTTTTATTTGTTGTTATAGCGGCTATAGTAATACATAATCTGTGAAAATTTCAAGTATCTAGTTAATGCCATTATAAAGATCTAGTTAAAAACGTTGAAAAAACACGTTTCTTGTATGGCGACCCCCTTTAATTTTTAACTTTTTTTATTTTTAGTATTTTTTGTTAAAGCGGCCACAGTAATACATAATTGGTGAAAATTTTAAGTGTCTAGCTATTACGGTTCAAGAGCTAGAGAGAGCGGAGTCTCAGTAATAGAGTCCCGTTTGCACCCTTTGGGTACGGAACCCTAAAAACTGAACTTCAAGTTTTTCGAAGAGCGAGATTCTTACCTAATTAATTTCTTATGTAGGTAATGAATAAACCAACTTTATTGTATTTATTTTTTTGTTACAACTAAGGACCAAAATTAAAAATACTTGAGTCCCCTTCATATTTTGACGGTGAAAACCAGTTATTTGCCTAGATATATGAAATTTCTTCGAAATTGCAAAATTTGGACGAATTCTTACGTGTCGTTTCAAATTAAAATCTAGACTACGTTTGTAGGCAAAAGTTTGCTTCTTGCTAGGGAAAGAGGACTCTTCAATAAAATAAAACGGATCGGATCGCGAGGCCCCGGGCGACTGCCACTGCCACTAGGCCACAGAGGCACATGTATGAGTACATTATTTTTTTAAGAAATAAGCTAAGTGTTTTATTATTGTTCTGAACCATTGATTGAACCTTGTAACTACAAGACTGGAAATCAACAGGAAAAAGGCGAGACCAAAACTCCACGCTGGCTAGATGAGTTAGAGAGATCTCACTGATGTTTTTATGCTTTGTTTAGCTTGTATGTATTTCCTAAGTCGCCTTCTACGATATCCGCGGGAAGACTTGTAGTAATCCTATTCCACTCTGCCGGAAACCACACGGCAAAGTTATAATTTATGATTAGGTTTCTTTGTTTTCAGGACTTTCTATTACATTTAATGACGAATAGCAATAAACGAACGCACTCACAATTAATATTGCACAAATGTAATAAAACAAACATTACGTTTATTTTAATTTAATAATAAATTTAATAATTACGAATAGTATAAACGCAGTACTAAATGTAGTTAGTATCTTTACATAGCCTATATCGTTCCACTGCTAGGCTTTCTTCATTTCCCAATTCAGGAAGGATTTATCCATATTAACAGTAATCTTGTTTTATATTTTTTTATATCTATATCTTCAAAACCATCCGCGTCACCTGCATAAGAGAGTTCTACCACAAAGGCGGAGCTGAGCACTATGGGCCCGTCTCGGACCTTCACCACGATCCGGAATCGACGTCAGAACAGGACCACGTAGATTTCGTACCAACACGTAACAGGGCCTCTCTGATTTTCTACTTCCTGCTGATATCTGCGGTTCTTCTTAAGCATATTCAAGAGCTTTCGTATCCAGTCGTAATATTGTTATTACAGTTAGTACTCCGTCCTCAGGAACGCGTCTGTGTTTAAAGTAATAATACACCGCAGCAAATATGTCACGGAAATCAGGCGATATGTTGTTAGGCGCGGACGTTTCAGCTTCGATCTCTTTTTGCAGCTTCCTAAACAAACTAACTATTCTATCAACGATATCTTTTTCGTTTTTGATGTCAGCGAGAATTCGGCGTTGCTCGTATGTTCCTTGCGTGTACCTTGTTGACTCAATTCCTCTCGTATCCAACTCGTCAAGAAGGTATGTTCGGACAAACTCAAAAAGGCTGAGGAAATTTTCAAATGAAGTATACTTAGACAAATGCTCTTTGAATATTTTTATCACTAATTCAACTACTTCTTCAAACGTACCCGACTTAATTAGAGATTTAATGATCGTTATCAAGTACTTTATTTGTCCTTTAGAAAGTTTGGCAAAAATGGCATAAATTACTTCCTCCTCATATCCGTAGATAAGTTTTAAGAGTCTCTTCAGCAATTTCATGAACATGTCATAGTAGTCGGGCTCGTTTTTCTTCTCATTTTGATTTTTGTTGTTCGGATTATTCCCCGCTGGGGATCCCGAGCTGGTGCTCTGAGGACGTTGTTTTTTTGCTTCGTTGGCCTTCCTTTCTCTCTCTCTACGTTCCCGTTCTTGCTGTTCCTGTCTTTGCCGCTCTTCTCTGGCTCACCTTTCTTTATCTCTGCGCTCTCGCTCTTCTCGATCACGCTTCTCCCTTTCTTCCTTAGCATGCCTTTCTCTTCTTTTTTACTCTTCTTGTTTAGTTCTTTTGCTAGCACTAGATGCTACATGGGCAGTTACCAAACAAACTTCAGCCTGGATAACTGCCGTTTCTATAGCTTTTTTCACAGCTATTTCTGATACTTTTTTGACAACTATTACCTTCACTATCCCATTAGCCGTAACTTGTACTGATTTCTCAACTACTTCTTCTCCAGGAGTTGTTGCGATAGTTTTTGCTATGGCTTTTTCAGAAATTTTACTAGCTGCGATTGAAAGTCCACCCATTCCTAATCCACCCACTCCATGTAATCCGACTTGAAGACCTGTAGAAAATATAGATCCAATAGGATTTCTTCCAGCTGCAAAATCTTCGCCAATACTTTGACAGGATTGAACAATGCCTTGTGGCTCATTCATGGCTATAGAAGGCAGTCCATCTGTGGCTAATCCAGCGTACATGGCTCCGAGCGTAGCCCCAGCTGGCCCAGCCACACATCCAGCGGCGCCTCCGGCTAGGACTGCCGTAGTTCTGGTAGACTGATACAGGGCTTTATGCCCGCTCCGGTATCTCCAACTGCATAGTGGACAACTCCTTTTACATGACCCACAATGGGAATTGAATCTAATACGTTTGATATGAAATTCATTTTTATATATTTAGATTTTTATGTATTTTAGTGAATTAAATTTATCGCAAATTTAATAGTATCTAATAGTAAATTATTATATTTTTGTGTTCAAACAGTCCACCAAGTATGTGATGGCGGTACAAGGCTCGCGCCTGCTGCTTCTCTATCACTGGAGCCCTCGTCGGAATCGCTGACGTCACACCACTTGTCTATCAGGTCGTTGAGTATCTCAACACTCTCAGCAATATTGGCTCGCTCCAACTCCTTTGCGAGCGTTGAGTTCTCGACAGGGAAGTTCCCGTAGTTATCAATCAGAAACTGGATTGCTGATCTTTTCATCAACACTGCATTATTGAGTCGAGTGCGGTCGACGTTGGCGGTGCTCTCGATGTTAACTCTGATTGCCTCGATTGCTTTGGCTAATAAAGCTCCGACGGACTTCTTTTCCTCGTCGGTAAATGTAGTTTTCTTCAGGCCGGTCTGATATATCAGGTTTAGTGCCCTTTCAGCTTTGCCCTTGCTCGGCCGTGATCGCGCGTGGTTGGTGAGGTTAATTGTCTTTAGTTCTTCCAGACATTGGACTAAACTCTGTTTCAACGACATGCCAGTGGTGTCAACGTGTGTCTGAAAATGAGTAGAAAAGGGGGTATTAATGTTCACCTTCAATTTTCTTCCGTGCTGGTCTGGGAGAAAAGAAAACACTTAGAATAAACCAGCGGCTTCTTTTCCCGCGCAGATCGTAAAAGCCGATGGAGAGAATAAGTGAGAATGCGAATCATGTTAATAGGCGATGTGACTATATCTACCCATTACTACTTTGATTCCTGTTTCCACATTCTCGCCCCCTATCACGCTTAAAGTGGCCTTTGGATCTTGCGGCCCTGGGCTCTGTCTAATTAGAGGCGCAAAACCCAAAAATGTTCTGTCTGTCCCATTGGGGATAAAGACGTGATAGCGTACTGGTACTGTACAGACGAAAAATAAGATACCTGTGCCACCTCACGTAGTGCGCGGCGCGCAATACTTGAGGCCCGCACGTGCTTCATTTGTTAACGTATAAAGTCTTCACGTAAATTTTGTGTTCTATGATATACAAAATTAAATACCTATCCATCGTAAAAGTTCCCATAGTAAAAGTTGTTCACATTGGTTAGTACGTTAACTCCCTTTCGGGTTGGTACCCCCTTTTTGTTACACGTTGTATAATATACCTAACTCGTAAAATCCATCAAAAACTGCACCAAATGACTACCTTAGCTTTGGAGATTGTCTAACACATGCAGACAGATATTCACGCATGTCACAACGTCGTGCAACAAGCAGATGTTGAAAACATGGACAAACAGAAAAAAAACCGGTCAAGTGCGAGTCGGACTCGTACATAAAGAGTTTCATACCTCCGTAATATATAGTATATTCTGTGGAAATTTCAAGTACCTATTTTTTACTATTATAAGATTTTTTATAGAGCTAAAAACGCTGAAAATCACGTTTCTTGTATGGCGTGGCGACCCCCTTTAATTTTAATTTTAGTATATGTTATTATAGCGGCTACAGTAATACATAATCGGTGTAAATTTCAGGTAACTTCTTTAATTTTTAGCTTCATCTTATTTTTAGTATCTGTTGTTATAGCGGCTATAGTAATACATATGTATATCGGTGAAAATTTTAAGTCTAGCTATTACGGTTCAAGAGATAGAGCCCTGAGACAGACGGACGGACGGACGGAAAAACAAAATACTTAAATAAGTAAATAAAAATATCCTCATCATTATCGCAGCCTACATCAACCGATCGCGCAATTTATTTTTATTATATTCAAGCTATCAAATTATACTAAATAATTAAATTTTTAACAAAAAAAAACCGACTTCTTTTTTTTTAGGAGTTTCTTCCATATCTCCAAAGTTCTTCATCATATCTTTACCAAATTAAAATGGGACCAACTTGGTAGTAAAGCTTTACATAAAAAAATAAAACAGTCGAATTGATAACCTCCTTTTTTGAAGTCGGTTAAAAACTATACACTTACATAGAACTGCTTTATTCACTTATAAATGAATTAATTTGATCTTAAGGAATAAGCACGATAAGGTCTGATGATAAGCTCAATATTTTACAGTACACACAGGCGATCTCTAAATGAAAACATTTTATCTAGCCGTTTCTTTATATACCTACTAAATCCAACACATGGCTAAAGATACCTACCGCGTATCTTATTTGTTTACAGTTTACGAGTAGGCATAGGTACATGTGTATTAATGTGTAATATCAAATGGTAGCCAGCAGCAAAATTTCCCTACGGTACCTACCTACCTACATTGCTAGCACAATATGTTGATAAAGTCCAAAACAATGTGAAATATGTACTTAGAAAATTCGTAATATTGAACCTAACTAGCGTTTAGTAGTAAAAATATAAGTGCCTAAGTAGTTATTTATTAATTTCTCACCATTTTGTCCGTAAAACTTGGCTTCACGTTGCACAATGTAAATAAATATAGTTTGAGGCAACGAGATCTATGTACTGTTTGAGGTTATTATGTCTCTCGTGAGTGTTGTGTTGTGTTATCATTATCATGCATGTGTCAGGTTGGTATCGCCGCGCAGGCCGGCACTGTAAACATTGCTGTCGCGCGCCGGGGTTCCCGCGAATATTTAATTCGACACGCTCGAAGCAGATCACGTTTTTTACCTACAACAAAGCCAAATGGAAGGGTAATGATTTTAGCAGTCTATAAGTACGCTATGTGGATATTTTATTTAATTTATGTGTGTTCCGTCGACCGTAGCATTCGAACCGCTTATCCAATTTTCACAAATGAGATGTCAATCGATTCGTCATTATGAATGACATAAGCTGTAAAAAATGTTCCTATAACAAAAATTACATACAAAAAAGTTTGAGTAAATTTTTTTATGTTTTGAGTGGGATAGATAGATATATACAGATGAATTAAAAAAATATAGTAGATAATAAATATATAAGTACCTATACATTTTCGCCCAAACTCGGTGGGATTATGTTGTTTAATCGCAGAGGTGTCATGGCCACCTTGCGGCTTCATCGTTAGATCAGGTCATTTGGTACCTACCATAATATTATTGCATGGTCACCCAATTTACATAAGTATGTGACGTTTCAGCACTTCAGCTCAATCGGACAATGAGATGTGGTTCTAATTTTGCTTGCAAGCTGACGGACACACAGACAACGGGACAGGTAAAACTAAATAACAGCTTGTAATAAGATCAAATCTAACTAGCGGTGATCACTTACCATCAGATGACCCGCTTGTTCGTTTGCCGTCCTATGACATAAAAAAAAGAGAAATAACTATCTCTCTACTTCTATGTACTTACAGGATAATTTTGCACCTCCTAGCTACATTCAGCTACGTATTAAAAAGACCTTGCGATATTGTCCTATTCTTTAAGAGCCCGTATGACCCTGATTGTACTTAGAGCGATCTTAATAATTATCAATATTAATGAAATACTTTGAAAAACACAGCAAAGTTCAGGACTAACTCTATACAATATTAATATAGGTACGATGCTAATAAAATAACATTTGCCATATGAGTAAGTATTTATTAATAAAAGAGTTACAAGAATGCAAAATAAGTTTGGAAAATCCAAAAGTGCACGCCTCATAGCGGTCACTCAATTTTCACAAAAAAAAACAGAACTTGAATATTGCATATTTATCGGTGTATTATGAACAAAATAAAAATTTACTTTTAAATCTTCGCGCCATTGCCCACACAGAAAAGAAAGGTACTGCGCATGTATTGTCAACGAACCTTATTTACATAGATTTAGATATACCAACGATAGGTGGATTTCAGTTTATTGCTAATTATAATTAAACTACTTTTAATTAGACCGTGATTTTCGAAAGGACTTAGTTTTAGATAATACTTAAGCGTATGAAAAAAGAAGGGTTCGATTTGTTAAGTTTTTCGGGCGTTATCGTGACCACGCCAGTTTCCATACATACAGACACACGGACGTCCACGAAATAATTTTCTTAAACACTTGTTTTATTATTTTAAAGAACAAAATGTCCTTTAAAAATATCATGACTGTTGAAACTAGTGTTTTTTCTTGACATTTGTGTGTAAATATTATTCTACAAGTACGATAAGAAATAAATACCGACATTTTTAGTTCGAAAAATCACTTGATTTTTGTAAGGCGAGAGTAGAGCACTACCTCAACGCTCCGCTTATGAGGCGTGCAATAGGTAGGTATTTAATATGTCCATATAATGATCAACCCATAACACTAAGTTGCGCAGTGACAGCCCCGGTGAAGACGGCCCCCACGACCATTCCGACCGGCCCGGCGGTGGCCCCCACTATCCCGCCCGCGATCACTGCTGATGTCCACGTCGCACGGTTCATAGCTCGGTTGCCGCCCGCTGTGTCTCCAATAGCATAGTGTACAGCGCCCTTTATATGGCCCATCACAGGCACAGAGTCCAGTAGGTTTGATACCCAATTACTCATCCTGATAAAACGTAGGGGAAATGACGTCTGAACTGAAGGTTGTAGTCCGACTACACTACTTGTACTTTTTTCGCGCTCACAATGGACTTATTTATTTAAAAGTATTTACTAGTCATGCTGTGTGCCAGCAGGCAGACTCTTGCGAAGATTATAAGACTGTTTGATTACACATTTCAATATAATAACGGCTTATATTGGGAGTGTTGCCATCTGCAATTTTATAGTACCAATGTATGTAATGTACTTACCTACTTACAAAATATTCATAGGTGTCTGCAAAATTATATTGGTCCGAGAGCTGGCACGAATTTGGATAGGCATTTGAGGCAAGTTGAACTTGTCACATACCTCTTCTATTATACCCCAACCCAACACAGAACTGCAGACCTGGCTGGTGAGTAGCGGAGCTAAAGCAACCTAAAAATTGTTAAGTTTTTTTTTTTAAAAAAAGGTATTTGAGGCAATATGCATTTATTATATGTTGTAGTTTAATGTTTATAGAATAAAAAAATCAATAAGCCAGACGATTTAGTCGGAGCTTTGATATTTCCAGGCGCGTGCAAAAGTATTTTTCAAAAAAATATTATTATTATTGGTATTCGAGGCAACTTGAAATTTTAATAGTGTTCTTATTATAACTAAAAAATAAGATTCTCAAAAAGACAGGTCATTTTGATGGGACTTTCTACCTGCCAGGTTTATCTAAATAAATCAAAATGGTGCAAGCGAAACTAGGCCTTATGTTATTACGTCTAGTCTAGAGTGGTCTGGCTGGTTTTGATCGTTGTAGTCATACGCACTATACTATATTTTATATCTAATACAAACCCGTGTGGATCCGACCACTCCATCTCTTCATGTGGATGTCGTAAGAGGCGACTAAAGGACTAAGCACAAACATCTTGTGCTCGTAAAATTGCATTCCCAAGGAGGGATGACGTCAGGCAGGCGGCCGGTCGTAAAACGATAGCCATATCATTTAAACTGTTCCGTCTATTTCTTTTCCATTTTGCAAGGTCTGGCATCTTTGGGTGACCATTGACATGCATGCTATATTTGGAGAAGAAAAAGCGGGAAAACGCACCCCGGGCTCCAAAGCAGCACAGCTGAGGATGCAGGTTTTAAGTATAGGCCGACTCTATCTTATATCTCCTATCACATTGGGTACCCAAAAATATCTGCGCTGCAAATCCTATACTGACGTAATTTCGTGGATTCCCCTAAATATAAATTAGTATGTACCTAAATGTGTAGCTATTTGTGTCTGGCGCGATTGGATTGTTTACCTGAATGTTGGTTGACCTTGCTGATAAAATTTGTCATTGTTGTATTTTCATGGGAATCTCTTATTTTGATAATGTTTATTTTATAATTTTTTTCACTTCAATATTATGCTATATTAGGCAGGCATTCGAAGGAACTCAAGGAACAGAGAAAACGCCACACCCAAACTGGGTAAATGTAGTACTGCACCAACATTTGTCATCTTATATTATGCAACATGTTACCAATGAATAAATGATTATGATTAAAAACTGCTATTCAAAATAGACAGGGGTGCCTGACTGATTAATGACTGTTATGCGACGTATATATATACTTGAAATTTCCACAGAATATATACTTATTGCTATATATATTGCTATGGTATGAAACCTTTCATGTACGAGTCCGAGTCGCACTTGACCGGTTTTTACACTATACACATACACAAGACCCATGTATAATTAAGTAGGTACCTACTTATGTTTGGGAAGACTTCCATATCTGTTCACTGCGTAGGTATATTCGTCGGCCCAGAGATCTAGTCTCTGCGTCGGCCCCTCCTTTTGACTTTTCAGTACCAATCTAAGGGGTGAATCAGTCCATTATTTTGAACAACGTTTCCCAATGAATGTATGAAATAACGAAAAAAACAACATTTATAGGTTCTCTGTGTTACGTAATAGTCATCATAATTTACTATGGAAAGTGATGTTTTTAAGTATCTATTTCAATATACATTTAATTTATTTCGATTTAAAAAAATACAATATAAATATCAGTTAAAAGTTCTAGCTTTTTTAGTTTAATTGTGACTTCGTTTCAATAAATAGGCATTGACTTATATTACAAGTAAATCTACACTTCTACACTAATATTATAAAGGAAAGATTTGTACCTATTTTTGTATGTTTGTATGTTTGTCATGAATAGGCTCAAAAAGTACTGGGCCGATTTAAAAAATTCTTTCACCGTTGGAAAGCTACACTATCCCCGAGTGACATAGGCTATGTGTGTACCACGGGCGAAGCCGGGGTGGACTGCTAGTAGGTAAATACATTTAAGCGACCGATAACGCGCCGGTATCCGATGACGAAACAAATTAGAGTAAAATATTGTAATTCTTTTTTTAGCCGTGTGGTTCCCGGCAGAGTAGAATAGGACCACTCCAAGTCTTTCCGTGGATGTCGTAGAAGGCGGCTTAGGAAACACAAGCTACACAAAGCTTATAAACATCAATGAGACCTCTCCAACCCGTCTGGCCAGCGTGGAGAGTGTAGGCCAAATCCTCTGACTGCTCTGGCTAATATATGGCTCTGGTAGTACAGAGAGGGTCGTGCTCCTGCAGTGGAGACTAAAAAAGACCTGATAATGATGATGATGATATCTTTTTTGTAAGAAAATAAATAAATAACGTTGAAAATAGTTGTTCAAAATGATAGACCTAATTACCTATAAAAATATTTGTACTATTCAAAAAATTAAAAAGTACCTTGTAAGTATATCACTTAATGAAGACAATTGATGTAAGAAGAGGAAAAATGTTTGGACACCTTATACGACACGATAATTTCATCAAAAATATGGAAGGAAAGATCGAGGCAAGAAGAGAAAAAGGAAGGCCAAGAAGGGCCTTCATGGATGAAGTTAAAGAAAAGGCCGAAGTCGTGCCGTATAGGGAAGTCAAGCATTTGGCTGAGGATCAGGAGACATGGAAAATACTCCACCGTTAAATATATTGATGATATCACTTAATTTGTTGTAGATCACTCGATCCACACGTATCGTCTCTGGTGCCTGGCGGAGACTCGTCGGCTGGCCAACCTGTGGGAAATGGACGACTTCTTCCGCGTGGCACACAACGATATGCAGCTGTGTATGGAGCAACTCGTCAACCTCCGGTTCGCGGACCACACCCTCACAATTGAGTCGGGTAACATTTTATCTTGAAATCAACATTATATAACTGCTTGCTTAATCTTTTTAGGGTTCCGTACCCGAAGTAATAGGGTCCCGTTTGCACCAAACGGGACCCTATTACTGAGACTCCGCTGTCTGTCCGTCTGTCACAAGGCTCTATCTCTTGAACCGTAATAGCTAGACACTTGAAATTTTCACCGATTATGTATTACTGTGGCCGCTATAACAACAAATACTGAAAATAAAAAAAGTTAAAAATTAAAGGGGGTCGTCATACAAAAAACGTGTTTTTTTAGCGTTTTAAAACATTGTACGGAGGTACGGAACCCTTCATGTACGAGTCCGACTCGCACTTGCCCGTTTATTTGTAGAACTCGTAAGAGGTGACTAAAACACTAAGCAACAAGTTTATTTGCCAGGCAAATTAAAAAACCCCCGACTGTCAAGAACGTCATCTAGTGATGTGTAGCTGAACTACCGATACGACTATATAATGTCTAACAAAATATACTGAAACTATTTTAAGGGTGGATTCAGTCCATGATACTGAACAACTTTCCCTAAGGAACATATGTCGAAATATGAAAATATTTTTTTGATTTCCCTACAAACTCGGATCAGCTGATCGGTCAACTTGTATGGGAGGTCAAAAATTATTTTTCATATTTCGGTATATGTTTCTTGGGGAAAGTTGTTCAGTATCATGGACTGAATCCACCCTTAAAATAGTTTCAGTATATTTTGTTAGTCCCTGTATAGGTATATTATAAACTATATGATATCCGAGCGCCATCTATTATTTGCTAGAGAAAGCCCTTACTTTCAAGCGTTAACCCCCATTAACTTTAAAAGGCTGAACCGATTTTCATCAAACATAGCTAAGAACCACCGCAAGGGAACTTGCTTTCATGTAAAAAAACTGCATCGAAATCGGTCCCTCCTTTCACGCGCTACGATGCTACAGACAGACAGAAGACATTAGCGTCAAATTTATAACACCCCTCTTTTTTGTTAGGGGTTAAAAACATCTCTTACAACAATTTGCATTCCCAAGGAAGGTCGACGTCAGGCAGGCGACCGGTCATAAGAATCAAAAATCGATTTAGTGATTCCAGTCTTCGGAATATTTTGCACCCTTGACCATTAATTGACATGCATTTTTTTATTAACCGACTTCAAAAAAGAAGTTTTTTGTAAGAATTTGTATCCCGAATTCCCGATGTCCGAATTCTCTTCGGCATTCATGGTTGTGAGACCACAATACACAACACAAGGAGGTTCGATATTCGTGTCTAATGTGGCTTACGGCTTGGCTAGCTGAAGATAGACAAGAATATACATCGGGTTAATTAAAGAACGCAAAACCTCTCAGATGGTACCTCAAACCCATGAAACTGAACAACTTTTGTTCAGCAACTTTCACGAAATCCAAAAAAGTGTGCATCAGCAATACCGTAAAACGTCTATTCTTTCGTCGCGCAGTTAGCCTTATTTTTTATGGAATACTAGCATTAAAAAAAATATAAAATAAAGTTAAAGTCAAAATAAATGATTACATCAAAATATTAAAAAAAAAAACTATTTAAAACCTGGCAAAATAAAATAGCAAAAAAGCTGTATCCAGAAGATGTTTCGTCGCGAATTACTTGATATTTTCAGCAACAAGTACCAACTTTTTTATGTTTATGAAAAGTATAACTTAATGAGCAAGAGGGATACCTAAAAAAATTACAATATTTGGTTAAAATTATTGAATTATTTAATTAAAATTAAAAAATAACAACCGAAATGGCAGACACGGGTTTGAACTGAGCTAGTGACGTTATCGCCACTTTCAACCTTATTTCATTAAGAGTACGTAGTATATCGCACTGCACCCCCTCAAATACCGAAAGGTTTAGGGGTTACAGTGCCTTATAACCCCATCTAAGCGTATTGTATTGCGATTTACCAATTGCTTCAGTACATAAGATTTTATACATTTAGAAAAGTAAATTTTAACTTAAATTTTAACTTTTTTAAGGAGGAGATATCTACTAATTATTTAAAAAAAATTACAGGTCAAATAGGTGTGCACGAGAACGTTTGCGCCAAAATGAGAGAAAAGTTGGTGTCTGAAGTCAAAATTAACATCCAAAAACTAAAGGTAAATTAAGATATTTTTCACAAATTACTTTCTTCTTTTCACATATTAGTTTCTGAGTTTATTGGTATATAAACGGATAAATATCCGTCATAGAGAACTTTAATATTTGGAAGGTTAGCAAAAAGGTTTTTCAGAAAGGACATAACAAATTATTAAAGCGCGCGTGCACTGTCACAAGAACAATTTACAAGTATAATCGCATTGGCGGGAGAATACACAAGAGCGAGAAGGGTATCAATCGGTGTTCAAGTTTTTGCCGGGAGCTATACCTTCAACAAAATAATATTTTTACCTAAGTAGTTATGAGAAAATCTTGCTCGGCGTGATTTTGGAATTATTAAAAGAAAATCTTTGCATTGAATTTGGTGAAAATCTTTAGACAGAAAATTTAAATTAAAAAATTGAAAAAAATCATTTCACGAAATCACTCCCACAGATTGAAGGAAAGCGAGAAGAAAGATGTAACAGTTCCACATCAATAAACAATGTGTTCACAGGAAGCGACCGAAGAGATAGTGGGTGTGGTGTCAAGTGTGTGCTGGACCACGAGCCTGGCGCACCTCACCATGATCTTCCCGCGCGGCGCGCGCTGGCGCCGCGTCACCAGCCCGCCGCAGCCGCACCACTCTGTATACGTGCACGAGTTCCTAGGTAGGTTCTCACCATAGAGGTAGGATTGTGTACCTATAGGAACATAGAGGAGAAACTGCTATTGAAACAAGCAAAAAATGAGACCATTTTGAAAGTTGTGTACACGTTGTCTATGGAAAACGTTCCATAGACAACGTGTACACATGATGTAGACAACACGTTGTCTATGGAAAACATTACTCAATCCCCTGCGCGGCGGACAACACATGCATAGGTACTCACGCACACTAATGCAGCAGATTTTTGGTCTCGCCTTTTTCCCGCTGATTTCCAGTCTTGACAAGGTGTTTGGTTCTCACCTAACTAACACAAGCGAACCACCCTCCTCAATACATTACAACTAACGTCGACTATAGGTACCCGACCTGTTCCCGCACAATGAACGAACATTCTCCTCAATAACTTTAAACAAAAAAAGTGACTTCAATTTCTTATCTTTTTCATCGGTTCCAGTTCACCAAAACTCACTTTCTGAATGTAAAAAAAGTTATTAAAAATCAATAAAAAAATTTCTTCTTCCCATACAAATCAGCGCTCAGCCAAACGGATTTTGTATGGGAGGACGAAAAATGTTAATCGATTTTTAATAACTTTTTTTATAGAAAGTAGTTCAGTATCATGGACTGAACTTGATCCAAAAATTTTGCCGGTGGTTAAAAAGTCACCTGTATTAATATATATATTTTTATTCAAAACCTATCGAGTGAGATATCAAATTAAAGGATTTTACACAAGGATTACAAAAATATATACAACTTATATGTTGGCAGTTAAGTTTTTTGTTTTTTAGGGTTCCGTACAAAAAATGAAAAATCACTCGTGCGTTTGTCTATCCGTCTGTCTGTCACAGCCAATTTGCTCCGAATCTACTGGACCGAATCAGGTGAAATTTGGTAGAATGTTGTAATCTTATGACCCAAACACATATGTGCAAAGTAAATAAATATTTTAGACAAATTAGGAAATTAAAAAAAAAAGTTTTGCAATTCTTACTGTGTCATATATCAAATGAAAGGGCTCGTTATGAGGATCTCAAATATATTTTTGTTATTACTGTAAAATTAATAATTTTAATTTTATTCATGAAAGGAGACAAAAATTGACCATTCCCCCTCTGATCTCCGAAACTACTGAGCCTAAAATTTAAAAAAAAATACCAAATATAGTTCATTGCTTGTAGATTACAGAAAAACCTATAAGAATTCAATCAATTGTACGGAACCCTCTCCACGCGAGTTTAACTCACACTTGGCCGGTTTATTTTAATAATTACTTGTTTTTAATGAGCTAATTTATTCCGTTGCAGATAAAATGTTGTTGCCAGTTATAAAGGCGACAGACGATATAACTACGCTTAATATGGTGCTGAGGATAATGTGCGAGTCCTGGTTGCACCACATATACGTGGCCAAAGTTAAGTTTAGGTAAGTTAAATATATAAGTGTCGGGCGTCCGCCTATGCGATAGGTTGACGATATAATCAAAGTCGCGGGTCGCAGACAGCACCGAGGTGGGTGGCGTCGACGAAGAGAGGCCTATGCTCAGCAGTGGGCGGAAGAAGGGCTGGGATGATGATGAAGTTATATGTTTAAAAAAACATTTTTTTGTACAATTTCTTATTTTGAGGCCTAAGGACTTATAAAAGCAAATGTAATAAGCCCAAACTCGATTGGGTTGCGTCGTTTTATTACATGGTTCCTATAGCCACCTTCCGGCTCTATCATCAGATCAGCTTCTTGTCATAATAATATTGCATTGTCAAATTACTACATAAAATAACACGACAGTCTTCCGATCGTCTTTTTTTCGGGTTGGGACACATCTGTTAGCACGGAACGCTCAGAACCGTAACGTCATTTGCTAGAGCTAAAGAGCGATGGAATCCGGCAGCATTGCCAATTCCGCGTTGTTCCGTTCCAGATGTGTCCCAACCCTTACAGTAATAAGATTATTCGACTTGCTCGTTAAAAGTAATAAGATTATTTGTTCCACTGCGCAGTAAGGATGCAGCGGGGCAACTGTTGGCCGATTTCAACGAGGTTCGGATATGGCTGGACGACTGCAAGCAACTGTCCACTGCAGCGAGGAAGCAAATGTTGCAGAATGAAGTCTTGAGGTGACATTTTGACTATACAACGTAAAGGGACATATGCGTAATAAATTGAACCACAGGCAATACTGGATCACTATAAAAAAATGAAATTAAAATAACAGTCAAAAAATAAAATAAAATCGTCATTTCCCTACAAATAGCTCGGGCGGGAGCACACTTTTGTATGGAAATGTTGTTTTTTTCTTGTATTCGACTTATTTTAATTTCATTATAGATAAGTGAAAAAAGTCAGTGTTTTCCCGCTTTCGCCCCTCGACAAGGCGAGAACGGGGAAGAGGTGCGGGGACTGAGAACGGGGACGCATTTTGCAAAGGACCACAGGTATCCTATTGTGCCATTACCCCACGGAGGCTGTCAAAGTATCTGATTTAATTTGTGTTGTCAGACGGTGCGAGGGCGTGGGTCGGCTGCTGCTGCACACGCCGGGAGACCTGCTCTCGATGCAGGACTCCACCATGCAGTCTGCGCAACACGTCAGAAAAGAAGGTAACTACCATAGAGGTAGGATTGTGTACCTACCTATGGCTACATAGAGGGGAAACTCCTGTTGAAACAAGCAAAAAAATTAGATCAATTTGAAAGCAATATTTTTCATAGACAACGTGTACATATGTGCACAAGCATATAAACATGCTTTGTTTGCATGCTTTTGTTTTTTGTTTCTGTGGCATTAATCGGCACAGCAAGGCGGTGAAATCGAATATATATGTAGATGAATGTTCGGGGGAAAAGGCGATATTATTGCTTTGACTTTCTTGCTCGGCAAATACTCCCGAACCGACAATGCCGGCCCGAATAAGTGTGTAGCAATCCTAATAGTTTCACAGGTACCACGTTATATGTAGTTCATCTCTATCTGTGAATTCGCGATATAAACTCTTCGACCTCTACGATTCTTTATTAGAAACGAATCAAACGAAACTACAAAAACATTTTCTCTCGCTCGCGCATTTTATAATGCGATATAATACGCGAGCGAAAGATAATGATTTTCGTTGTTTCGTTTCGAAAATAAATCGAAGATGCTATATAATGCTTGAGCGAGAGAGAATCATTTTCGTCGTTTCGTTCGATTCGTTTCTTTATCGGCACGGTATATCTGTGAATTTTTACTAATTATTTTTTAATAATGGCGCACTATTAAAGAAAAGCTCAATTATTGTGAGCTGTCCCATTATAATCATGTTTGTACAAAGTACTTTAGGTAGATAAAACGCGAAAAAAAAAATATCAAAGGAAAAGTTGTTTTATATTTTTTTTCCGAAGTCTATTTTGGCCGGTTGCCCTCCCCTAAATCCGGCCCTGATCATCCCTATTGTCAAAGTAGACTCGAAGAACTTCCCTCGCTACTATAGCTACATTTGTTCCAGAGAGCGACGCCCCCGAGCAGCTGATGCCGGCGGAGATGTACGTGCCCAACCAGAAGCAGTGGCTCACGCTGCGCGCCACCAACCTCAAGGGGCCGCTCGCGTTTACCCTCTGTTGCATTGTTTTATGTTGAATATGTTAATAAAATTATATTTACAAACAAGTTTTTTGCTAGACAACTTAAATAAACGGGCAAATGCGAGTCGGACTCGTACATGAAGGGCTCCGTACCTCCGTACAATGTTTTAAAGCGCTGAAGAAACACTTTTCTTGTATGAAGACCCCTTTAATTTTTGACATTATCTTATTTCTAGTATTTGTTGTTATAGCGGCCACAGTAATACATAATCGTTGAAAATTTCAAGTGTCTAGCTATTACGGTTCAATAGATAGAGCCCTGTGATAGACGGACAGACAGCGGAGTCTCAGTAATAGGGTCCCGTTTGCACGGAACCCTAAAAACCACCGACTGTCAAGAACGCCATCTAGTGATAAGTAGCAGAACTACCGATACGGCCACCATCTATTTATTTGCTAGAGAAAGCCCTGACTTTGAAGCGTTAAGCCCCAATATCTTTTAAAAGGCTGAACCGATTGTTATCAAACATAGCTAAGAACCACCGCAAGGGAACTTGCTTTCACGATAAAAGAAACCGCATCGAAATCGGTCCATCCATTCGAACGCTACGATGCCACAGACAGACATTAGCGTCAAATTTATAAAACCCCTCTTTTTTGGCGAAGGTTAATAAAATCTGCTAGTTTCCAACATGTCAAATAGGACATATTACTCAAAACTTGGCGCAGATGGCAGCACTAGCACATACAGTAAACAATCTGTCATTCTACATGTCATATTTTTTCGCAACAAATCTAAGAACAGGAGTTTTTGGCGGGAAGTTAAGGACTGTATGCACAAATCCACGTGGTCGGATTTGGCTCTGAAATATGCAAAATTTTTCCGCTAGGGGGATAAAAATGTCAAGATGAAGTTACATAGAGTTAATAATGTGTAAACGGGACAATAGATGTAGGTAATCATAAATTGTAACGTAGAAGCTTACTTGTTTCTTTTCGTCAAGACTTCCAGTCCGCGATACTTATTAAAATTTTCAAATCAATCAAATTAAAGAATTATTTTGTTTGAATTATTATTTCTGAATTAAGGCCTTGGCAGACGTCATTATAATGTACTTAACACTTTAGTAGACAGGCTATCAGTAAAAAAAGGCTAAAGTCGAAAATACAGTAGTGTGCGTGAATGCAAGACGTTTATTTAAAAAGCGAGTTTAAATATATGTAAAATTCATATAGCACTTTCTAAAAAATCCAAGTTATAGTTATTCGAATCTTGCGTTAAATTTATTACTTTTTCAATTTATTAGTCGACCTCCGTGGCGATTCCTTAACACGCTAGTCCGTCACTCGGAGGTTCTGGGTTCGATTCCCAGCCAGGGCAAGTTGGTAAATGGCCTTTTTTAATTTGTCCTGGTTCTTGGGTGTTTATTTTATCCCATCAAAAACATAAATGTAAAAATGCCAAGTTCAAATTCCGACAAAACAATTGAAATTTAAATAGCTGCCAAGTTATGTAGGTAGAGAAAACTGAAATATATTCATAAGAATCTCAACATTTGACTTGGACAACATTAAGATTGAAAGCACGGTCACCCATCCTAACTGTGACCAAGCTAGAAGTTGCTTAACCTGTAAAAGCACAGTCATTCATCCATCAATTTTTGAATTTATTGTATGCAAAGTGGAGCGAAATATTTGCACAAGTGGTTTTGATTACTCGTATTTTGAAATTTGATAAAGCGCAAATGACAAAGAACCCTTAGAATAGAGAATCTTTTTAGTTTCACGCAGCTTTTTAGGGTTCCGTAGTTAACAAGAAAACCTTATAGTTTCGTCATGTCTGTCTGTCTATCTGTCCCCAGTTTTACTCATAGAATATTAGTACTAGAAAGCTGTAATTGGGCATGGGCATGGATATGTGGTAATAAAAACTTGAAAAAAAAATGTGTGGTGTGAGACGTCGTTGAATAGGTCTTTCAAAAATATTGTAAGATTATGAACACCCTTTTTCGTTTTAGCAATCCGTTTGTGAAATATTTGGTTTTTGATTGCAAATTTTTGTTAGAATCATGTGTCTTCCCTCTCTGTCAGTTAAACGGTTGTATATGGACACTTAAAAAAATTCACGGCAGTAGTATATAACGTCTCCCTGTACTTACGCTGTTAGGAGAATAAGACAATTGACAGATGTAGCAACTGCTAGACAAGTGTACTTTAGTTACTTTCACAGTCTAATGTCTTACGGGATACTTCTATGGGGGAGTGCAGCGGACATTCAGACTATTTTTCTTTTACAAAAAAGAGCAATTCGTGCTATTTACGGTTTAGGATCGAGAGACTCACTGAGGGAATTATTCAAGGAAATAGGTATACTTACTTTTGCATCACAATTCATATTTGAAAATATAATGTATGTAAGGAAAAATATTTCCATGTTCAATAAAGTAAGTGATTTTACAGATAGAAATTTACGTAATAAGAATGACTTAGTTAGCCCGTATTACAGGCTGAATACAGTCAGTAAGTCTTTTATGGGGAAGTGTATACTTTTTTATAATAAATTGTCAGAATCGGTCCTTGATATGCCAGACAGAAAATTCAAAGCTTATGTAAAGAAAGTACTTTGTGAGAAGGCTTATTATAGGACCGATGACTATCTTAAAGACAAAAAGGTCTGGCTTGAGCTTGGCGCGGGTCCCTCTTAAAGGTTTGTATACTTAGACATGTCATAATTTAGGTACATTGGTACATACTAAATTTACAAATTGACATTATTTTAAATTTCGTAATTCTTATAATTCAATTTAATTATGACATAATAAACAATGTAATCTCTGTCCATCTATATCACTAATTTTAAGTTTTTAGTTTGTTAGTTGACGTCTTTGGAGAAAACGTGCAGTGCAGTTTGTTGCCGCTTCTTCTGCACTAGCGCCTAGGAAGCGGCGTAAACTTAGCTTTAAGTAACGATTTGACGACAACATTTGTGCAAAACAAAACAAAGTGACTATTATTAAGAGATATTATAAATATCCTATGATAATAAAGATATTTTGAATTTGAATTTGAACTAAAACTAATTTAAGGTGGATTCAGATCATGATACTGAACAACTTTTCCTAAGGAACACATAATTAAATATGAAAAGAAAATGTTTGCTTTCCATTCGACCTCCGTGGCGTAATTGTTAACACGCTAGACCGCTAATCCGGAGGTTCTGGGTTCGAGCCCCAGCCAGGGCAAGTTAGAAAATAGTCTTTTTCAAATTGTCCTGGGTCTTGGGTGTTTATCTATGTATGTATTTATCATAAAATATAGTATCATTGAGTTAGTATCCCATAATACAAATTTAAAACTTACTTTGGGGCTAGCTTAATTAGTGTGATTTGTCCTTACATATTCCATACATACATATATTACATAAATATTACATTTAGCCAAATCTTGTGTGTAAGAGATCAAAAATAATTTTTGTATTTCGTTTGTTCCTTGGTGAAAGTTGTTCAGTATCATGGACTGAATTCAGACCTAAAGGTAGGCAGTTGTTATTTACATAAAACAAGTAGGTACTGACTACGGAACCCTACACTGTACGTGACCCGTCACGGCACGTGGCCGGTTTATTTTGGTTAAGTTGAAATTTTAGGGAACCATAGACAAATTTATGATATTTCTGTGTAAATCAATATTACTTATCGCTGACATGACGTTCTCAAAAATACAATCAAATACCTAGTATTTTACGCGAGCGGTGACTTGGAAAACTACACGTTTTGTGTTCCACTGACAGAAAATGTACACATTTGAATTTTCTTTGTGAAACAATACGTTTAGCGACCATCTGCAATCGTAACACCTTTCACTTCTATTCACCTTATTATGTAAGTACAGAGGGTAAAAAAGGATTGCACGTTGAACAGATCAACAGTCTTGGCGTAGCAGCTGTACGTGCTCAATCAATGACTTGACTGTTTGATTTTGTACAATATTTTTAACGAATCAACAAAGAGCACTAAAAAGAAATCTTTTCCTGAAAACAGCTAAAAAATTGGTTGATTAATGAAGCAGTAATTAGCATTGTTGCACCCTTTTATTTTTTATCTTCTAATAGGTTTTCCTGTAATCTATAGGTAAAGAACTATTAACTGTATATTTTTCAAAAGATTGGATTCAGTGGTTTCGGAGATAAGTGTATTTTTATTATTTATTTTCAAAAATAACTTCAAAAACACCAACTTAAAAAATATAGAAAAATATATTTAATATTATCATAAAATGCTCTTTCATTTGATATTTTACGCGATATAGTTCACAAAACCCTTTTTTTAATGTCTCATTTATCTCCCACAAAGCCCCATTTTTTATTTATTTATTCATTTACCTACATTTTACTTCCGTCTTTGGGTCACAAACTTACATTATGTGCACCACATTTCAACTGAATCGGTCCAGTAGTTTAGTAGGGGGGGTAAATTTTCGCCCATTTTCTTAAATAACTTAAAAATACCGATCTAAGAAATAATAAAAAATAAATATATTTAAAATTGTCATAAAAAGTTCTTTCATTTGATATGTCACACGATTTTGTTATTAAAACTTTTTTTTTATGTCTAATTTACCCACACTAAGTGGCCCCCTTTTTTAAATTTCATTTATTTACATTATACGTCTTTAGGTCACTAAGTTACATAAGTGTAGGTACTAAATCTCAACTAAATCATTCTAATAGTTTCGTAGCAAATTGGCTGTGACTTACGGACAGACAGACAAGCGAAACCCTAAAAACAGTAAAAACACCGAAAAAATCGGTTCCTATACAAATTTCCCGGGCGGCTGCACACTTTTGTATAAAAATGCAGTTTTTTTTTTGTTTTTTGACTGTTGTTTTAATATCATTTTACTATACTAGCAGTCCACCCCGGCTTCGCCCTTGGTACACACAAAGCCTATGTCACTCGGGGATAGTGTACTTTTCCAACGGTGAAAGTTTTTTTTAAATCAGTCCAGTAGTTTCGGAGCCATGTAATGCAAACAAACAAACAACCAAATCTTTTCTCTTTATAATATTAGTGTAGATAAATAGCCTACTATAGCCTGCCTGCCAAGCCAAGTATAGATCTAGTATAGCCTGTGGTTGGATATATTACGCATAATGTCAATTCGTATTTTGATATACATTCATGGGGAAAAGTTGTTCAAAATTTCAGACTGAATTACCCCTCAAAATAATAGTAAAACCCTAATTAAACAGCACCTTTTATTACAAAAACAGTTAATATGATTCCGCGACCTGAGAAAGTTCCAATCCGATTTTCACCCTAATCGCCAATTAAAAAATATAGGTAATAAATCAAACCAAATTATTTTTTTCATTGACTTAATTTTCAATAAAATTAAAAAAAAAAATGTGCGATGCCGTATCTGCGATAGCATTACTTCTTTACTTGAACGTCAACAAAATGTCAAAACTGTACCATAGTGTAGCAAAAGTATGACATAATTTGGCAGTTTGTACATAGTTTTTTATTGAAATATTTTAGACTGTAATGCAATTTTACGTAATTTGAAAATGGATTTTTTGAAAAATTCGACACGGCCTCCTTCCTGAACGCCCGGCGGGCAACTGAATTTGTATGTAAGAATCATGGCCGCCATTTCAGAGATTTCTGTCAAAAACGTTGCAAAACATCCAATTTTTAAAATTATTATTTTTATTATTGCGTGATTGCATTGTAAGCAAATATTAAGAATAATGTTTCAAAATAGCCTTTTTTTTATAAAATATATGCAATCCCTTGTTAGAATATTTCTTTACGCAGAAAAACAAGCCAGTTTGTAGCAAGATTTTCTAAAATATTTCTCTCAGGTTTCTTTACAATTATCTTACTTTTTCTGAATGAAAATTAAAAAAATACGATTTTCGTCTACTGGCTAGTCTATTCACCTATAACTAGGTATGTAATTTTCTTAGTGGTCTTTTCTACTTAAGCCATAACTATTGCCCGCGCAAAGTGCGTTTTGCATGTTTTTGGGTAAATTTAATGCTTGTTTTTAGGAAAACTACAAAATATTTTAAAATATCCTTTTCTTCGTCTACTGTCCCAACTCTTCCTCTATCTATGTGTATACATTATTTGACTTAAATCAAACGCTTTCTGTACAAACTTGTTGCCCGCGCAAACCCAGTTTACATGGTGCCGACCCTTAAGGGTTTCGGTTGGGGTTTGCTTTAAAATATTTTACAAATTGATTTTGTTGGGCTTTATAATATGAAATTGGTGTTGTTTGGTGTTATAAATGCTAATGACATGAACAATGTGTGAAATAGTTAAAGTGGACAGGCATAGTACGGCTGTAGTGATATTCATTATGCGGACTGTGTGGGCGTCTTCGGGCGTCGTCCGCCACTCAATCGTCTATGTAAACCAGTGGACTCGTATAGATTTGTCGCCAGAAGCTTCCTTGCAGCAGTCAAAGGCCTACACCACCCTTTGATTGTCTTGTTAGGATAAGGAATAAAGAACAAAATTAAAGATAGGCTCTAGGACTTGTATCCAGAGCCGTAAAATTATTTAATAAAAAAAAAATCTAAGAACAAATCCCTTATCTCAGCAACCAATAATGAGGCGTTTTCCAGTGAACAAAAAAAATAGAGGTTAAAAACATTCTCAATAGATGGCGTTAAACGTTCTCAATAAGATTGAAAACAAACACACCATTAAAATTTTAAATGTATTTGACATTGACAGACTGATTTAAGTTATTGCTGCGCCATCTATTCACCATTAAAATTTTAAATGAATTTGACATTGACAGACTGATTTAAGTTATTGCTGCGCCATCTATTCTAAGTTACTGTACTAATATTTTTTTAAAAGTAAATCTACTGCTCTACGTCGTATCTTGCTCGTATAAATGTAAAAAAAAAATATGGTTAAAATCACATTATTATTATCGTTTCACGATTTTATACGATCTATCCACAATATTGTGTTTATCTATATATGTATTTATTATAGCATAATTGAGTTAGTATCCCATAACACAGTTTAAACCCACTTTGGGGCTAGCTCAATCAGTTTGATTTGTCCCTATATCTATTTATTTATTGCCCTTACATTTTAAATGAAAAATACATCTTAATCGTCCTCCGAATCGGACTTCCTACATTTCTCCTTCAGCTTGTCATATTCATTCCTCCTAATGAGATCGGCCTTCAGTCTTTCCATGTCATTGAGCAGCGAGCTCACTTTCACGTTGTGGGTATTATCGGTGTCGCTATCGAGTCCGGAGTCATCTTCGGACTTGGAGCTTTCGTCTGACCGGTCGGGTTGGTTCTCTTCTTCGGAGGCTGATAGTGATTGGTCGCTGCTCTCGCTGTCGGAGAGTGGCGCGTCAAGGCGGTAGGCCTTCGGGACCCGCTCGTCTGATTGCCGCGGGTGCCCGCGCTGCTTGGGGCTGCGGCGGCCGTCGCGGCGGGACTTCCGGCGCATGCTCTTTGCAATCACGCGCTTTTGGTGGTCAAGTTGAGGGAACAGTTCTGTTGACCAAAAAGATTAATACAGGATGACTAACCACCACACAAATTTTTCAAGTTAAGGCCTTGATACAGATGTTTTTTTTTTTGAAAATCGATAAAAACCTTTTCGTCCTCTTAACAAATTTGTTTGGCTAAGCGATGATTTGTACGGGAAGGCGAATTTTTTTTTCGTTTTTGTGTTTATGGAAAATAGTTCCGTATCATGGATTACCAAAATCTGACAAATGATTCTGATTGTGAAAAATGTTTCAAAAATTTGGCTGGTGGTCAAAAATCACCCTGTATATATTTATTGAAGGCTCAAATTAGTCAGGAGTTCAACTATGAATAAAAGTTGTGTCTCACTGATGAGACAAAATTATAGTGTCAGTTGAGCCAATAGCACAAAAAGAAGAACAATGCGAACCCCATGACATGCGTTACATAAATCTCCCGCAGCAGAAATGTCACGGGGCGGGTTAGAAATATTCTATTCTCGGCCTCCTGTATGGAGTGCCCGCGCGGCCGCAGTACACACGACCTCGTACTAACACACTCACCGTGAGCACACTTGAGCGCCTCCTCGGCCGCGTTCATCTTGGCCTCCTGTATGGAGTGCCCGCGCGGCCGCAGTACACACCACCTCGTACTAACACACTCACCGTGAGCACACTTGAGCGCCTCCTCGGCCGCGTTCATCTCGGCCTCCTGTATGGAGTGCCCGCGTGGCCGTAGTACACACGACCTCGTACTAACACACTCACCGTGAGCACACTTGAGCGCCTCCTCGGCCGCGTTCATCTCGGCCTCCTGTATGGAGTGCCCGCGCGGCCGCAGTACACACCACCTCGTACTAACACACTCACCGTGAGCACACTTGAGCGCCTCCTCGGCCGCGTTCATCTCGGCCTCCTGTATGGAGTGCCCGCGCGGCCGCAGTACCCACCACCTCGTACTAACACACTCACCGTGAGCACACTTGAGCGCCTCCTCGGCCGCGTTCATCTCGGCCTCCTGTATGGAGTGCCCGCATGGCCGCAGTACACACGACCTCGTACTAACACACTCACCGTGAGCACACTTGAGCGCCTCCTCGGCCGCGTTCATCTCGGCCTCCTGTATGGAGTGCCCGCGCGGCCGCAGTACACACGACCTCGTACTAACACACTCACCGTGAGCACACTTGAGCGCCTCCTCGGCCGCGTTCATCTTGGCCTCCTGTATGGAGTGCCCGCGCGGCCGCAGTACACACCACCTCGTACTAACACACTCACCGTGAGCACACTTGAGCGCCTCCTCGGCCGCGTTCATCTCGGCCTCCTGTATGGAGTGCCCGCGTGGCCGCAGTACACACGACCTCGTACTAACACACTCACCGTGAGCACACTTGAGCGCCTCCTCGGCCGCGTTCATCTCGGCCTCCTGTATGGAGTGCCCGCGCGGCCGCAGTACACACCACCTCGTACTAACACACTCACCGTGAGCACACTTGAGCGCCTCCTCGGCCGCGTTCATCTCGGCCTCCTGTATGGAGTGCCCGCGCGGCCGCAGTACACACCACCTCGTACTAACACACTCACCGTGAGCACACTTGAGCGCCTCCTCGGCCGCGTTCATCTCGGCCTCCTGTATGGAGTGTCCGCGCGGCCGCAGTACACACCACCTCGTACTAACACACTCACCGTGAGCACACTTGAGCGCCTCCTCGGCCGCGTTCATCTCGGCCTCCTGTATGGAGTGCCCGCGCGCCGCCGCCAGCCGCGCGCCGCGGAAGTACACGCCCACCTCGTACACACGCGTGTTCGTGGGGCCCAGGCACTTGATCACCCTGTAAGACATTATCACGTATTAATTGAACTTTAGGCACAGAAGACAGTAAGAGTATTACATACAGAAGGGACACTCGCAGCGTCTCCGCACCTCTCCCCCGTTCTTGTGCCGTGTAATATGCTCTAAAAACAGGGTCAGTTGCTAGCTGAACGAATGCGCGCGCATCTCGACCTTGATGCCTACCATCCGGAAAAGTTAAGTAGGCACCTCGCTCACAGAGAATCATGTCTCGCAGGTGCCAAGTTGATTTCTGCGGGTTATAGTGCCATTGTTGTTAAGTAAGCCGTGAACCTGTGATAATATAAACAAAGGCTTGTTTATTTTTATTGAATTTAATCATATTTACTGTAACGTTTGGCGACGAATATGCAAATTACTATATTACCACGAATAAATAATATTAACGTACAGAAGTCTCACTCAGCAAAGAAATTCAAAGAAATATCTACTCAATGTGGCTAGCGATATGGTTTAATTTAGCTCACGTCAGATCTCAGCACCTTTTCGCATAGATTAGACATCCATTGCAAGCCAATTTCATTCTTATTACTCTGGACAAACGATTCGTATAACTGAATTCACCACCCGGAGGGGCCGCCTGCGCGCATAGTAATAAATGTAGGTACATTTTCGATACCTAAACGGGGAGTAACACAGGCCTGGTATTACAAGTGTTAAGTGCGTTACATTATTAATAACTCAATAAACAGTAAACCAATAGGGGATCGGACAGGTCTTACCAAAAAATCTTTATTGTAATTAGAAATTATGTTAATTAAATAAACTGACCAAAGGTTACATATTTTTGGAATGGGTGGAGTGTCAATATAAATACAAAGAAATTTTGAAAATCCTAATACCTACTAACTTAAAATCATAAAATCTAAAATACTAAAAAAAACATAAAAACAAATAAAAAAGATATGACATATTTATAAATAAATAAATATTTTTATATAATACATATACATACATATATATAAGCATATGTATAAAATAAATATATAATATACTAAATATAAACACTTATTCGCTTAATGAATCTACTGAATGCTTATAGTATTTTCTCAGTCGGTTTTCAAAAGACCCAAAAGAGGAAGCCATTTTAATGTCAACAGGAAGAGCATTCCACAGCCGAGCGGCAAGAACCGAAAACGACTTGGAATACTTTTTAGAAGAATGACATGGTATCTGCAAAGTCGGTACATCACTAGCACGCAATCTTGGGTCAATCTGCCGGAAGGAGAATTTGTCGTGGAGATATGTAGGAGAATGAGGATTAAAAAGAGCATTAAAAAGCAGGGAGAGAATATGCATATTTCTGCGGAGTCTAATAGGAAACCAGTCCAGTTGACGACGGAATTCAGATATATGGTCAAACCTCCGCAGTCCAAATACAAATCTTATGCACTGGTTCTGCAGTCGTTCCAATCTGGTGAGTGTTCATTCAGCCACATCAAGGAAAGCGACGTCCGCATAATCAAGGAGTGGTAACAGGAGAGATTGAGCAAGGATCACTTTAGTATTGAATGGAAGAAAGAAATGTCAACATTACTATGTGAATTTATGGCCTTCACTACTGCCATCCTTTTCACCACTTGATTGTTTGATGTTTACTCACAAACAGATGACGTCACGCGGCCAAGGTGACGAATAGGAGCGTTTACGCGGCATTTTTACGCATTCAAATTTTAAATGTAATTTATGTATATTTACAGCCTTATTTAAATAAAATATTATTTTTTATGGTAATAAATAACCATTCTAATTACTTTCAAACACTTTGTGAAAAGTTGTCCGATCCCCTAATGTGAAAAGGATATGGACATTAAGGCGACGTGGGTTCACAATTTGCAATACTGTGCTGTTTTTGAAAAATCACTGTCATTAAACTACTATAGTTTATTCCTCAAAAAAATTACATAAAAATCTTAAGGATTTTCTACAGACACCCACAATAGCCAAAACACGATTGAGCATTTTTGGCTCGATAGAAAAAAATCACAAACATACCTCTAATTTGCCTAAATTTTCCTTTATACTACATATTACTATTTTATACAATCACCGTTTTATATGAAAATTATACCAAAAAATGTATTATCTAAATATCTATCCGTTTTGGCTACAATAAAAATTATAAATATACTCGTAATACAAAAAAATAATAAATAAAACACTGCGGAATATTCGTCGAGGGCGAAGAAAGGCCCGAAGCCGTGCTCGACGATATTCGAGTCAAAAATGGTCAATCGTGTTTTGGATATTGTAGGTGTCTGTAGAAAAGCCTTAAGATTCTTATGTCAAATTTTTGAGGAATTAACTGTAGTAGTTTAATTACGAGTACAGTGATTTTTAAAAACACTCACAGTTTTCTTGGTTCTGAACTGGCGGGGCCTTAATGTAAAAACCTAAAAAAATATTTGTGAAGTGATATTAAGTAGCTGTTTCCGACTTTTCTGTAACATTTAATACATATAATTTTATACGTCATAGTGTGTTTGTGCCAGTTGTATTATATGTAAGATCTACGAATACATTTATGCTTGTAAGCAATTTCTTATTTATCATCCAGAATTGTTACAAAATATATACCTACTTAAATAAGATAAAACAATCGCAAATCTCCCGGTATGGAAAGATATAGAGGTACGTAGTCGTAAATGTGTCGAACTCGTTTCTGCAGAGGCGACCCTGATGGTATAACTCACACATTGACGTGTGCACGGATATATTGTTTCGTTTGTAGTAGTAGTAGGTGTATTTGTTACTCCGTCTCTATGAAGTTTCACACCTGTGCCACAGAATACAGTAAGAGTAAGCAGAACGGAATCTCCTAAGGTACGCGCAATATGCGTCCCCGTTCCCCGCACCCGCACCTCTCCCCCGGTTCTTGACGGCCAACGTGAGTCATCGAGGCGAAAACGGGGGAGAGGTGCGGGGACGGGGAACGGTGACGCCTGGGTGACGCATATTGCGCGTACCTTAGGAGATTCCGGCCTGTGCCTGTGCTTTAGGTCAAATCTTTTTCAATTATTACATTTTTGTAAATGCTCTTATGTATCATCTAAATTCTAATATAAAAGAACTTGCGCTTTCAGTTATTGAGTTCCTATATAGCTTAATCGAATACAGCACATTTATGAAAAATGGTGTAAAAAATTTGAAATGAAATATATTTCATGAAAAGCATACTACCATACTACATACATAGAGACAGGGGGAGAGGTAGAGAGAGATACAAACTTGTAGAGTGGGATGTCTGGCTCGCCGCCCTCCATGGAGCGCAGCGTGAGGCAGCACTGCTGCAGCTTGGACTTGGGGTCGTTCCAGTCCTGGTTCATGATGAACTCCTGCAGGCGCGGGAACAGGCACGCGTTGCAGAACGCCTGGCAGTACTCCAGATTCTAAAAAAATATATTATAAATATTTCAACGGCTTAACGTGCCGTTCAAAGCTTGAGATTTTTTTGTCACTTGTGGTCACCTACTAAATATCCATTTGCCCTGAGTGAGGCCGTACTCAAACCCATCCTCGATGTGCTGTGTGAGGTTACTTGATCACTCGGTAGTGGGCGGTGACATTCTAATGAGGGATTGGGAGACTGTATTGTACATATCTTTAGAAAATATAATTTGAAATAATTAAAACCAACCTTAACCAACTAAATTTTTTTAAGAGTTTCTTCCATATCTCCAAAGTTCTATCATATCTTCACCAAATTAATATGGGACCAACTTGGTAAAGGCCTTCAGATGAAAAAATAATCTTTAAAATTGGTCCACAATTGGCGAAGATATTACGTAACAAACATACCTATATGAATTGTTAACCTCCTCCTTTTTTGAAGTCGGTTAAAAATATGTGAGTATCTCTGAATTGTACAGTTTAAGTTTAGAATAATCACAATAACTAATAAGTACTTACCTTATCAATAAACAGAGCTCCTAGGAAAGCTTCCAACAAGTCGGCCTTGTGTTTCTTGGTGGTGGGCTTCGCTTTGGGGTTGTTGTAAATAGCGTACGCTGACATGTTGAGGTCGTCGCACACCATCGCTTGCGTACGGTTGTTCACCAGCGACGAGCGGAGTAACTGGAAATAATAGCTTTGTTTTAGTCACTGCTGTGAGGAGCTATCATGTTAAGCAACCCCGAGCGCGGTCCGCGCTTGGATTGGTATAAAGTTTTGGATGTTAGGCCGTTGGTCGGACGTCAACCAATGTGTGACAGTCGTCAAGCTATTACAGATGCTTTATAGGCAGCATGAATAAATCAAACCCCAGTGTTGGCCAGTTATACACAAAAAAAGCCATGTGGTTCCTGTTAAAATTGCAATAAGGTGTATTATTGCTTGCTCTTGGATTGTATAAATGAAAGACGTGTGCGTCGTTCAATGATCTATTGGTAACTAGTTTGTACATACAATGCACCAAGTTAAATAACTGAGTCTTCCCGCGGATGTCGCAGAAGGCGACTTAGGAAACACAAGCTAAACAAAGTTTATAAACATCAATCAGACCTGTCCAAGCCGTCTGGCCAACGTGGAGAGTGTAGGCCAAATCCTCTGACTGCTCTGGCTAATATATGTCTCTGGTAGTACAGAGGGTCGTGCTCCTGGAGTGGAGACTGAGAAAGACTTGCTAATGATGATGAAGAATACACAAAAAATAACAACAAATGTGAAACAGATGCTAGAATTGCAAATAAATTACTGAGGAGATCATACTCGTAATATTGGATAGGAGCAAAAAAATGTATTGAGAACGAAAGAAGAGTAAAATAATATAAATTGTCTTGAGAACGAAAGAAAAGAAAAATGCTTACCGACAAATGACCTTCATGATGATCCGGAAAATGGCGGTAAAGTCGATCTGACACCACCAGCTGCAACACTGTGTCGCCCAGAAACTCAAGTCTTTGGTTGGAGCCCAGCGTCAAATGTGTGAAGCCCACAGAACGATCTGTGAACGCGCGCGCTAACAGGCGAATGTGTTTGAACTGCACTCCTATTGAAAAAAAAATCTTTAAATGCCTGCGTGATCGAGCAAACCCCAGTGTTGGCCAGTTATTCATAAAAAAGCCATATGGTTGTCTAAGTACCTATATTAGGTATGTATTAGGTGTATGTATGTTTATTATATTTATTGTATATAAGTTTCAGGGGTTTGTATTGTAGGGTATTGTATTTTATTATACCTATAGATTCCTCAAACTCTGTAAGCTTCCGCAAGAAATCGAAGTCCTTGATATATTTCCTGTCTCCCAAGGGTTCCTGCTCCTGTAAGGGGTGCGCTCGATCCTTGACCCACACTTCTAAAAGTTCCGTTTCGTTGTTCCACAGCGCCAGCGCGAAAACTCGATCAGCTACCTAAAAAAGAACAAAATACAAGTTTATTTGCTAGGCATATTAAAAAAACCCCCCAACTGTCAAGAACGCCATCTAGTGATGTGAACCGGAACTATTGAAATCAGTCCATCCGTTTGAGCGCTACGATGCCACAGACCGACATTAGCGTCAAACTTATCACAAACACCCCTCTTTTTTTTCGGGGGTTAAAAATATAATCATGTCTGTTTCTAGAGACTATGGACCTCCACTTGCTACGATCCTGACAAAACTCTCTTACTTCATCTACACTCATCACTCTCTTCATGCATGCCCGCCTACTTTTGACACCTCCTTGTTAAGGCTAGGTAGGCCGAGATTTTCAGTTTTTAAAACAATCTGAGACATAGAAAATGGTGTTTGAAAATCTGAAAAGAAATGTGTCTTAGTTAAGGATCTAATCTAGTTAAATTCGCATTCAGTTACACGATCTAATAAATTTAACTCGATAAAAAAAACTAAAGTAACCTCTTTTTGTAACATTTTTGCAAGATCATGACTAAAATACTGTATATAATGTCATGTGTATACAGATTTGTTATGAAACTGTATACTGTATGTGATTGTTAACTGTTGTGTTTGCTTAAATAAATAATAAACGGGCAAGTGCGAGTCAGACTCGTACATGAAGGGTTCCGTACCACCGTAGAATGTTTTAAAACGCTGAAGAAACACGTTTCTTGTATGACGACCCCCTTTAATTTTTAACTTTATTTTATTTTTAGTATTTGTTGTTATTGTGATCATAGTAATACATAATTGGTGAAAATTTCAAGTATCTAGTTAATGCCATTATAAAGATCAAGTTAAAAACGCTGAAAAAAAACACGTTTCTTGTATGACGACCCCCTTTAATTTTTAACTATTTTTTATTTTTAGTATTTGTTGTTATAGAGGCCACAGTAATACATAATCGGTGAAAATTTCAAGTGTCTAGCTAATACGGTTCAAGAGATAGAGCCCTGTGACAGACAGACGGACAGACAGCGGAATCTCAGTAATAGGGTCCCGTTTGCACCCTTTGGGTACGGAACCCTAAAAAAGAAAAAGAAGCTGGTCGAGCAATACCTGCAAGCCGGCGTCCAAGAAGAGCGCGCCCATGAGCGCTTCGAAGCAGTTGGCCATCGCGTGCCGCATCACCACCTCGCGGCACAGGTCCGAGCCGTGCGCGTACAGCATGAACTGCTCCAGATCTATGTTCTAAAAACAAATACTACTATATATTTCATTGGGTAGATAGATGACTGCTATAATAATTATATTAGTATTTTAAAGGTAAATTTAGAGGTATGTTTGTGAATATTTTTCTATCGAGACAAAAATTCTCAGTCGTGTTTTGGATATTGTGGCTGTCTGTAGAAAAGCCTTAAGGTTGGATCTCATCTGTCAGCGCGGAAAGTGCTGTTCCGTACTAATAGATGAGATCCAATCCCTAAGATTCCTATGTTCAGAAATAAACTGTAGTAGTTTAATTACAGTAATTTTACAAAAACACTCACAATATTGTGGGCTCTGCACTGACAGCGCCTTAATACTGAAAGTTCAAGTTACCTTAGCAAGCTGTGCTAAATGTTGGTTCTGTACAATAGACGCTCTGTACGTCGCTAGTCCCCCCTCAGCCAGCCCGGGGAACATCCGGAACAGGTGGATTGACGACAGGAACTCTACCACGGCATCCCCAAGGAACTCCAGACGCTCATTGTGCTTTATTTCCGATTCGGTTTCGTTATTTTTCCCGAATCGTGACATTATGCTGATCAGGGTTACGATACCTGGAATAATGGACATCATTCTTGATCGTTTTTCTTGGTGTAATATTGAAATTCATTTAGTATGGCACTTATCGATTGAATAAAAATTTTGTGTTATTTTTAAATGGGTAATGGCACCATGGAATCTAATTGAGCTTATCATCATCAGGTATTTTTTGTCTTCACTGCAGGAGCACGACCCTCTCTGTACAACCAGAGCCAAATAATAGCCAGGCAGTAAGAGGATTTAACCTACACTCTCCACGCTGGCCAGACGGGTTGGAGAGGTCTTATTGATGTTTGTAAGCTTTGTTTAGCTTCTGTTTCCTAAGTCACCTTCTTCGATATCCACGGAAAGACTTGGAATAGTCCTATTCTACTCTGCCGGGAACCACACGACTAAGTATGCAAAAAAAAAACTAAATTAAAATGTCTTAGTAATTAGGCCTTTGCAGGCACTTTTACGCGTCAATAAGTTTCGTATACATTACAACAGGCAAGCAACTTGCAGTGTGAAAATGAGCCTTTCATAACCTACCTTTCTTCCTAGTATAATGTATCCGCCTATCGCCATACTCCGGCTGCCTTATCCCGCAGTTGGTGAGACTATTTCTCGCGTGGTCAGGGTTGGTGCCAAAGTTCTCCCTGTAAGACGGATGCGTCAGAGCGGTCTGCAGTAGCAACCGTTGCTTGAAAACGTAGCCGATTTTGTTCTCTAGACTGTCTAATGACTTGTGGAAGCGGAGATGCCGGACCAAGACCGGGATTAGCATCGCGTGCTGAAATATTATTAAATTGTAGTATATTACACTTTACACTCATTGCAAAACACTAAATATTAAAGACAGAAGACAGTAAGAGTATTAAGTACATACAGAACGGAATTTCCTAAGGTACGCGCAATATGCGTTCTCGTTCGCCGTCCCCGTTCCTCTCCCCTGTTTTTGTGCCACCGTGCACACGTCAATGCGTGTGTCCGCCCGCTCTCCCCCTGAGACAAGGCGAGAACGAGGGAGAGGTGTGGGGACGGGGAACGGGAACGCATATTTTTCTTTTTTTTTACCATAGATCCAAATGTCAATTATAGCGTGTTTTTTTTTCATATGTGCATATTATGACCATTGCTATATTATACGGAGACAGAAAAATGTATAACCCACTTACTTGCACCACATCACACATCAACCCCGTAGTATTAAACCCTTGCGAAGAGATGGCTACAGTGACATCTCTCTTCATTTTGCTCTGTGTGCGCATCTCCTGCAGTTTGGTCTCTTTTGCGGCCAGCTTTTGTCGTTCTTTGAACGAAGGCTTCGCCATGTTGGCGATCAGGTGACGGTATTTCACGTAGTAGCGCCACGCCTTTTGATATCTGAAAATAAATATTGAAATTGAAAAAACGGTGATATGTACAAAAATTAAATAAATATAAAGTGACAGCGATGGAAGAGGTCATGCCAAATGTGACAATATGTGTTAAGAAAAAAACCTGACTAAGGTAAGGAGTTCGAAAAGTCAAAATTCTGCGTGACGTAATATGTTGACGACCCCTTAGTTGTAGTGGACGAATATATGATAATAGTCCAAGAGCCCGAGGCTCGTAATCATAAAAAATCAAGACTGAGAATATAAGAAAAGTTGGTACTATGGTCCGGCCCTGTTTTCAAACTAGCGAATATGTAAACTGTAAGTACTACTTAATCCCGCAAAAATGATAAGTGAGAAAATAAGTAAGGTCTGCCTTTGGGCCTAGGCCTATAATAGAGGGACTTGAAGCGACAAGACAGAGTGCTGGAGTGCTATTTTGGGTCAGCGAAACACAAAACGTGTAGTTTTTCAACTCAGCGCTCGCGTTCCGAACTTCCGACGCATTGCATCGTATTAGGTCCTTACATATGAAATTGCCGTTCAGTATCAAAAAAGTGAAACAAGTTTTTTTTAATGAAATTATTATTTAATCAATCGAAGTATGCGCCGTTGTTATCGATACACTTCCGCCATTTTACAGGCAGATCATTGATACCTTTGGAAAAAAAATCCTGGGAGCGAGAGTCTATGAACTGTTTGAAGGCGGTTTTGACTGCCTCATCAGATTTGAAATTTTTTCCTTGTAAAAAGTTATCCAAATTTTGAAAAAAGTGGTAATCGGATGGGGCAAGATCTGGAGAGTATGGTGGGTGACGCAGAGGTTCCAGTCGCAGCTCCTCTAACTTGGCAATGTTCTAGCGTTATCCTGAAGGAGCAGTGGTCTAGAGCAATTCATCAGTCTCTGTTGTTTAATGGCGAGCTTTTCCATCATTTTTTGCAATTGTTGGCAATACAAGTCTGCAGTAATCGTCTGGCCTGATCTCAAGAAGCTGTAGTGGATAACACCAGCACTGGTCCACCAAACACTAACCAGAATCTTCTTTTTGGTCAGTTTTCGCTTAGGGCAAGGTTTTGTCGGTTCTCCAGGGTCAAGCCATTGTGATGATCGCTTCCGATTGTCGTACAGGATCCATTTCTCATCACAAGTCACGATACGGTTCAAAATCCCTTCATTATTGTGGCGATTAAGCAAAGAAACGCAGCAAGCAACGCGTGTTTGTTGGTTTGCTTCAGTCAATTCGTGCAGTACCCACTTTTCGAGTGTTTTAATTTTTCCGATTTGGCGCAAGTGGATAAGTATCGTTTTGTCACTTACGCCGAAGGCTGCTGCTAATTCAGAAGTGGTTTGAGATGGATCCGCTTCCACTATCGCCTTCAATTCTTCGTTATTTACTTGAGTATCAGGTCGTCCACGAGGCTCATTGTGTAAATCGAAATTTCCAGAACGGAAACGTTGAAACCAAAAACGCACCGTTCGTTCGTTAGCGGTGCCTGGTCCATACACGTCGTCGTTAATTCTTCGAGTCGTTTCTGCAGCACTGGTGCCACGGTGGAACTCGTATTCGTAAATACCGCGAATTTTCAATTTGTCCATAGTTGTTGTTATAGCAATGTTGAAACTCAAACAAATGATGTTAAAACAAATGAAATACGAATTTTAAAACAATATTTTTCTGGCTTTATTTCGAAATAAATTTGAATTTGGAATTCCTAATGAAACGCAAGATATTTGATTTTAAAGTTGCCAGTATTGAAAATCGGCAATTTCATATGTAAGGACCTAATATTTTTAAAAACGTCGCGTCATCTTTAAGTTACATTCTTTTACGCAGGAAATTTGTCAAAGGTTTTCTAAAATTTTCAACATAAATAAAAAAGCGGACGAAAAACGGAACTGATTCTCCATAACAAACAACACAAAGGTTTCTTTTACTTGTACGTTACACAAGTAAAATAAAACGAGTGGTCTAGACCACTCATGCAAATCGTTCAGTGTACGACTGATTAAAAAATGTGAGTTATTGGAAACGGTCGCGCAAATCATTCGTTGTGTGACTCCCAATTTCAAAAGTGGATCTCCTGATCGACCACAGATTATGAAAAGCTGAGGAAGATGATGAGGACTACTCTCTAACAGATTATTGGAACTTACTCAGGGTTGCCAGCGTAACTGAGCTGTGGAGGCCTGATCCCGAAATGCACAATTTCCGGGTAGAAGTCCTTCCTTTCTTTGGCAGTTTTGTCAGCCGTAGCGGGCGGACTGCGGTCTAACTGGTCCACGCGGACCGAACACGGCTTCTTTCCGGGATACGTCACAATCATCCCTAAAAATAATTCAGTAATTGCCTAAGGGTCAGCGCAGACCAAGAGGAGCGCAGCGGAGAGGATTTGTTTATGACACTCGAAAATAAACTTTAAACTATTGGTATAAAGTGCATGTGCAATGTTTGAACATGACAAAAAATACTTGCGCGGCGATGCTCGCATGGGCTCGAGGCCGCGCGAGTATTTTTTGTCCTGTTCAAACATTTATGCACTTTATACCAATAGTTTAAAGTTTATTTTGAGTGTCATAAACAAATCCTCATTGCTGGGCTCCTCTTTGTCTGCGCTGACCCTAACAGATAGTAAAATTTACATGAAATACCCTTTGTAACTAACATTTTTTAGGAAACTTCACGTAGAAAACTTTGTCCGTGATTAAAAAAAAACTACTTCTGTAATAAAAGCAGCGTAAAATTGAACAGGAACCTTCGTATAGGTTTCGACTTTCGAGACGAGACGAAAGTTTCTTTGAGTAGAAACAACGAGTGGTTAAAACCGTTCTGCGAATTCTTCGTCTAGAGCGATTCAAAAATTCTATAGAGATACGAGTAACTCTCAGATGGTACCTCAACCCATGAAACTGAAAAACTTTTGTTCTACAACTTTCACAAAACACAAAAAAAAATGAATTTTCATACAAACTGATCAGCTGATTGAGTCAATTTGTATGAAAATCCGATTTTTTTTTGGGTTTCGTGAAAGTTGTAGAACAAAAGTTGTTCAGTTTAATGGGCTAAGGTCATCAGAGAGGTTTTGCGTTAGTTCATTAACACGTTGTATAATAGAGGTCCGAAGTAGGTACATCATGTACACACACAGTGTACACATTTACTTTTATTTATTTTTCTAGCGTGGAAGAGGCCAACACTGGTATCAGATTTTTCAAGCTGCCTCAAAGCATCTGACAGCTTGACGACTACCATACCACAATGTCAGCCGGGACCAACGGCTTTACGTACCTTCCGTAGCACGGAGGACCTCAAGAAATTGTTATGTCACTTTTTGGTCACCCATCCAAGTGCGGACCACGCCCGGTATTGCTTAAGTTGCGAAATCGCAAGCAATGTGTTTTCCCACCGGGCCACCGAGCTTACCTTTAATCCGATCAACGAATTTCTGCCACGTGTAGTGATCCATACTGTGCACGTGTTCCAGCTTCTCCGGCGGTATTAGGAGACCGCTTTCGTCAATCAAATACTTTAGAACTTCGCACATGGACAACACCTAAGAACAAAACTTCATGTTTATAATTCTACTTAAAGCATATTTCAACTAATCGAAAGTTAGTCAGTAGCGGATTTAGTACAGTAGTGGGGGCTCATCTCATCCTCCCCCACCCCATGAAGTAGAGAAAACCTGAACCATTAAGACGATTGTACAACAGGACACCTGCCTGCTGAATGAACTTTAGGAATTTGTGCAAAAAGTTTTACAACTGGCTGCCGCCCATCGTCAACCCTCGTTGGGAAAGGCAGTTGTTGCACGAGATGTTTGTGCTTAGTGTCTGAGTAGTATAAAAAAATTGATTTTTGCGTTTTATTTACATACGTACCTCGCACCCTCCTTCCGATAAGTACCTCACGAAGCGAGGCATAAAGTGGAACTGGGAGCATGTCGTGTCTGTGCCCTTTCCCAGGTCTAAGTCCACTAGCTCCAGTAGTTCGTGAAACAAGTATTCCTCTAAAACAAAATATAACTAAAAGTAAGCGGTTATAAATGTATGGTCCGACAATAAATATTTGTATTTCAACAGTCGACCCTATTACACGAATACAAAGTGCAATTTCAAACGAAACGATGAATCAAGCAAATAAATTTTTTTGAATATGCATTATGCGGGAGATCTGAGAGAGGTTCATTCCCTCTCTGTCACAAACGCTACGTGCGACAGAGATAGCCGAATCCGTTACGAGTCACCTGTCTTTGTTGCACGTACAGTTTGTGACAGAGACAGACTGAACCCTTCGCGTGTCTCCGCTTAACATATGTATTTTACGCCCTTAGTATAAAATAACTCACCAAATATGTCAAGCTCTCTGACACTAAAGTTCTGCGGCGGTGGCTCCTCCACATACAGTATCGTGTATTCGATATTGAACCTTATGACCTTGCACGTAGGAAGCTTCGCCAGTTTGTAGTGCGAGAACATTGAGAAACCGGAGAAGAGGAACTCGTGTTCGTCGTGAGCTATGATCGTTGGGGATTTTATAAGGAAGTTCGTAGGTGGCGATACTGTGATCCTGGAACATTCAAAACTAATTAATATGGTTGAGCAAATATGGTTGAGTTCAGCGATGGCTGATTTACGCGTCAACCCGTGAACGGGTGCCGCCAGTAGGGACTTGTCAGCTGGGCTCCATTTTTTAAGACTACTCAGTAATACTTATTTCTGTAAATTGGATTTGGCACTCGTTCGCAAGCTTTACTTGTGATAACATTGTATTAGGCATAACATCTTTATAAACTATTTCTTTGTAAATGATTTTCTTTCAGCGTTTCTTCTCAGTGGTAGTTGCGATACGCTAGTATCGGTATCTTTTTTTTTTATAATGAATAATTTAAATATAATTAAACATTACACGTAATGTGCACTAAAATTATTGACGTGTCAAAGTGACTGCAAAATCTTAATTACTAAATAAATATTTGATTCTTTGATTTACTAATATTTTTATCACGTCTTTATTCCTAATGGGGCAGACAGATCATGTTCGGTCTTGCGGTACTAAGCAGACAGAGCCCAGGGCCGCCAGACCCAAAGGGCACTTTTAGCGTTATGATAAGATGGAAAAATAAATCGAAATAGTGATGAGTTGCTTTGCTTTTTTTCAAGATTTGATCAAGAAAAAGATCTCACCGATAATGATAGAGTTTGTCCATGTTGCTCTTAGTGGGCACACACTTGGGGAAGGTCTGCTCGCCCGCGTACACGCCGTGGCGCATGCCGTGGCGGCGCGCGCGCACGCTGCAGCGGCACAGCGGGCCGCCGTTCATCTCGCCAGTGTTGTTGAACCTAAGTGAGTTTCTGATGCGTCACATTTTTAGACAACTCTTCTTCATCTGAACGCGTTCCTCCTGGTTGCATCATCAGCTATGCTGTTTCGGAGCCCGGGTAGCGCTTTCCCGCTTTTCCTTTCCCAAATATAATATGCATATCAATGGTCACCCAAGAATGCCGAAAATCTAGCAAATTGGAGAAGAAATAGGAAAATTTTAAACGATTTGGCTATCGTTTTACGACCGGCCGCCTGCCTGATGTCAACCCTCCTTGGGAATGCTATTGTAGAACGAGCTATAGGTAAGTACTATTTTTCCTTTACTCTTACGACATCCACAGGAAGAGATGGAGTAGTCCTATTCTGACCCGGAACCACACGGGTGATTTTTAGACAAATCATTCAGTATATTCATCACCCGAGCGTATTCCCAATTGCTTCCTCAGCGGTATCGCTTCAGAGCCCGGGGTCCGTTACCTAATCTAGGTAATTTGACGAGGTTACTGGTTGTAAACAGAGCGACTGCCGTCTGACCTCCGCAACCTAATGGGTGACCAGAACCAATCCTAGGATAGGTCTCTTAACTCATTTAGTATAAATAAATAGATAAGGACAAATTATACAGATTGAGCAAGCCCCAAAGTAAGTTTTAAACTTATGTCATGGGATACTCAACGATAATATATTTTATGATAAATACACATACAGGATGATTTTGAACCTCGTAACTATATTCAAAGAAAGTACTCTTTAAGTGAAATAAGAAATAGTTACATATTCTGTCATAGAAGTATGTAGGTACCTAAACCAAAACCAAAGATATCAGCCGACAAAATGCACACCAAAATTCTCCCATTTGAATGTCACCACCCGGCAGCCCCGGATCTAGGCTGAATTTGTCGCCTTTAACCAGCCTAACCAGCCGCCCCATTGTAAACCTTTCATTTTGCCACACTACGCACGCGTTCAAAAAAATGTTTTTCAAACATATTTAAGATTCGATTATTTGATAAAAACCTGTGAGATTGTAGAAAAAGAGGCTTCATTTGTTCGATATTTCGAATTCTTGTCTCAAGAATTTGGCGCCCCCATGAAACTGCCGCCCGTTGCAAGTGCCCCGGTTTGCCCCCTTAGATTCGGGGCTGACCACCCGCCACTTAGCCCGCCAAAGTCTTTTTTTTACAGATTCGAGTTCTAATAATGAAAGATATTAATATAGCTAGGGGGTGCAAAATTAACCTAAAGACACCCAAGACCCAGGTCAATTAAAAAAAACCATTTTCCATCTTGCCCTGGCTGGGGATCGAACCCAGAACGTCCGAGCCGGACTAACGTGGTTACCAATAAGATTTCGTTATAGCTAGACAGATAAATTATTTACATATCTCTTTCGGTGTGTCAATAACAAAATTATTTTGTTGTTTAAAGTTAAAAAAAATGCACAGATCCGCTCAGGTTCAATGGAGCATGACTTTGTGTATCAGGACCGTGCATATTAATACGAAAGCTGAAAGTAGATATTAAATGCACATATTTTAAAATGTTCACAAGAACGCCCATGTCTGGAATCAGTTGCAAATTGTTAACAGATGCCACAGTAGCTGTTTATTCATCATTATCAGGTCTTTTTAGTCTCCACTGTAGAAGCACGCACGACACGACCCTCTCTACCAGAGCCATGTATTAGCTAGCGCAGTCAGAGGATTTAGGCTACACTCTCCACGCTGGCCAGACGGGTTGTAGAGGTCTCTTGATGTTTATAAGCTTTGTTTAGCTTGTGTTTCCTAGTCGCCTTCTACGACATCCACGGGAAGACTTGGAGTGGTCCTATTCTACTCTGCCGGGAACCACGCGGCTATTTATTACGAGTTTTAAATACAAATGAGATTTTACGAAAGTTTTTGCATTTGGCACCTTATGATATCATGAAATACATACCACATCTCTGGGTGTAGTCTCCGAGGATGACTCTGCTTGCGCTGCAGCTCCAACATGATCCGGTCGGTGTAGCCTTGCAGACCATCTTCGTCCAAACATTCATCACTTTCTGATGAAGACGAAGTTCCTTCTTCCACTGGCAAAATAACAGCGAATATGTTACGGCTCAGTTATGAATCTTCATACATACATGCGGAGTATCATTTATGCGTACACTACTACAAACGAAACTATACATCCGTGCACACGTCAACACGTGCGTTAGCGGGACGACGGGGTTCGGGAGGACGGGGAGCAGGGACGCATATAGCAAGGGACTTTAGGATGGTTTAATTTAGCTCACGTCGAAACTCAGAACCTTTTCGTTTAGATACCTAGACATCCATTGCAGGCCAATATCATCCTTATTGCTCTGGACAAACGATGTGGGCCGCCGCGCGCTTAGTAAAATGTAGGTATATTTTCGATACCTAAACGGGGAGTGACACAGGCCTAGCCTGGCTCAGCTGTGTACTGAGTCGCTCAGGGTATATATAATACTTGTAAACATTCTCAGAAAAATAATCTATATGTTAAGGAAAACTGCATCAAAATTGACCCAGTACTTTAAGAGTTTATTGAATCCAGAGAGACAGACAGATACACGCCTGCCTCCATGGTCCAGCGGTCAAGGCGTTTGCCTTGTGATCCGGAGGTCGTGGGTTCAAATCCCACTGGGAAGCATACTACTTTTTACTACTTTTTGAAAAGTTGTTTCCAGTTTGCTTAGGATATTGCAGTCTTGAATCACCTGATTTTCCGAAAAGATGATTCCGCATTTCAGAAGGCACGTAAAGCTGTGGGTCCTGAACGCCATCTAGCGAGTGTTTAAACCTATCCTAGAATTGGTTGTAATTTAGCCTTTGGATTGCGGAGATCAGGCGGCAGTCGCTTTGTGTAAAAACCAGTAACCTCGTCAAATCACCTAGGTTAGGTACCGGACCCTGGGCTCCGAAGCGTTACCGCTGAGGATGCAACCGGATATACGCTCGGATGATGATGATGATGATGGAGACAGACAGATATACACAGATATACGCCGCGCCGGGGATTTATAGTAAGTATGGAGGATAATAAGAATAAACACACACATCTGTGCTTGCACATTTTAGCTTTAGGTGGCTTCAATGGTGGCAGTTCATCGGCTTCCGGCCTGGCCTTGCGACCTCTATTGATGAGAATCTCGAATGCAGTATCACACAACTTCTGGAGTCTGGTTGTTTGTTCGATGCTGCCATTTTCTCCTGTTTTGTAGTACAGTTCTGCTGGGGAACTCCTGTACCATATCTTGGAACTCTAGCAAAAATACAAATAAATAAATATGTATATCTGGAGCCAGTATATCTTGAATTTGAATGAAAAATTCACAAAGACTTTCTATAGATATATTCTCACTTTGAACTGTAAACAGTAGTTTATTAAATAGTTTGAAGAGTTATCTAGGACTTCACAAAGAAAAAATTTTAAATTATATCTCCGTTTCCTTGGAAGTAATTTATTTCAAATGGCAGCACACTTCATACATCCCCTTAATACAAATAAATTGAAGATCTTAATTTATAATTTATTATGACATGACATTGTATTCTCAGTTCACATATCTAATCTTAATATCAGTTTAATAGTAAGTTGACGTATTTGGAGAAAATGCTGCAGTGCAGTTTGTTGCCACTTCTTCTGCACTTGCGCTAAAGAAGCGGCACTAAACTTAGCGGTAAGTAAATTATCTTTCGACGTCAACAACTTTTATGAAATCGAAAGAAAAATTGACAATTATCAAGTCATACAAACAGGCAAAGATAAATAAATAATTATAACTGAAGATTATCAGTCTGATTTGATATTCGAAAACTGCAAACTAGGAGCTATGAATCTATGAAAACTAATGTTATGTGGCTATTTTCGGTACGGTAAAAATATTTTTTTCTTACCTCCTCTTCATCAGAATTGTGTTCCTTAGACCATTGTTCCATCCTCTCAATCAAATCATCAGAGGTCTTGCAATAGTTCTTTCTGTAATTTTATAAAAAAAAAATGAAGTTGTATTGTATTCAAAGTTCATGATGGTAAGTTTTTCAAAGAATATAAAATTCTTCTTTTTTCTTCCCCTTTTCCCTATTTTGGGTCATCTCTGTTTGTCAACTCCCTCCATAATTTTCTGTCCTTTGCCATCTCTGTACTAACCCCCCCAAAGAATATAAAATATGACAAAAATATTTATACAAACCTATATTCTTCTAGGATCTTTTCACGATCTGTCATTGGTTTGGACCGAGGTAAAGACCTATGTTCGCTCATTAACCGCCTAGACATGGATACATGTCTGGAGTGAGGAGATATATCTCTAGTACGACTACTACTGTGAGATTCTCTGCCTGGCGAGTAGTGGCTGCGGATACTGTGTGAGCGGAGAGACCTGTCATCATGAAAGCTGCGGCTCATACTTCTGTAGTAACGTGGTGGACTGTGTCTTCTTTCATATTCACGCCTGCGTTCATATTCGTAGCGCTCTCTCTCCCTTATATATCTCTCATCTCTTCCTCTATGGCTTTGCCAAGATGGGCTCCGGCTAGAGCGGCTTCTACTATAACTTGGACTACGAGATCTGAACCGATGTCGAGATTCCCTATCCCGGTATCTGTCCCTCTCAGATTCTCTCTCCCTATATCTTTCCCTCTCCCTCTCCCTTTCCCTTTCCCTTCTATCTCGCTCATATTCTCTTTCTCTATGAGGGGAATACCGGTATTTAGATTCTGGTGAATATCTTGACCTGTATCTTGAACTTATAGGTGCTTCGGAAGCTGTGTCTGAGAGACTTGAAGATTTTCCACTAGGTAGGGAGGGACTATGACTAAGTGTGTCATACTTAGCTTTTTCTCTAGCAGATGGAGAGTCCAGGTAGGCCGGTTGCCGGGTAGAGTAAGAGTATTCTGGAAGAGGTGGAGGTGGGTAGTTCGTTGCGACAGGCGGGGGAACTGTTGGAGCCGTAAACGTTACTGACGGTGGAGGTACATCCATAGGAGGCAGCATGGATGGTGTAAACGGCGGTTCTTTAGGTGCTGGTGCCACAGGAGGTGGTACTGCAAACGGCGGCGGGTGGGTAAACATCGGAGTTGTAGGAACGCCAGGAATTGCTGAGACCGGTGGTGGCACGTCCAGCCTTGGAGGAGGCACAGTATAGTCTGCTACTGGTGGAACCGACATCTTTTTAGATAAACAACAGAATAAATACAAGAGCTTTTACTGACACTTTGACACCGGGGATATCATTTAATATACTACATAATTAATCATAAAATTTATAGTGACTGTCTGCATGCAAAATCAAATAAACACTTCTTTAGTAATCCTTAGTCATACATAGGTATCATATCGTTCGTATTCATTTTTCTAAAAACACATCGATCGGATATCGCTGACAATAACATAACATCACAAACTATGGATCACTAACCACAGACTACGGAGCAGATACTATACTAGTATATCACTAACGTATCATAACCTCCTCTGAGTACTGAAACCATGCCTATGAAACTTAGAACATTGCAGAATTTTGATAAAAAAATTCAATAAAACGCCATCTAGTCACGAATCAGCTGACCTAACTCCTAATGAAAAAAAAATGCGTGTTATAGAATAGTAATATCATATCAAATGGTGAAGAAATTCGCCATACGAAGTAGAACACGTGATAGCTCAGTTGATTAGAGCATGGTTAAAATAAGAGCAACGTTGCGAGTTCAAGTCCCACTCACGCAGTATATTTTTTACACCATTTGTTATTTGATAGGAATATTATATGATGGATAAATTCGACATGCGCGGTTAATCACTCAATAGCTCAGTTGTTTAGGCTATTGAACATAGTCGTATTGAACCGAGATCGCGGGTTCAAGTCCCAGCTCACGGAGTAATTTTTTCACCGTTTTATTTCATCTTTTAGTCCTTTGGTGTTGCGAAAGTTACCAGATGGCGCCACTGGTTTGATCTAATGTTAAAGCCACAGTTTCTTATCTATTTCAGTATATACAATATTAATCTATGACTGAAACATATGGAGGCGGCATACCTACAAAAATAGCGTGTATACCTAAACTTGCTGAGAAACAAAAATGGCGCCTATACGTAGTGCTGCTCCACTGTTTTGTGTTAAGATATCGATATATTGTCGATAACTTTTCGAGCATTTTAAGGAAACTGATTATTTTTTTACCCGGCTGCGGCAAAGCCCAAAAGGAGGGTTATGTATTTGATTGACCTTTCATTTTCATTTATTTCATAACAAAAGATTATTGTGTTAAAATGTCTATGCTTAGCTTAATAATTACCAGTGTATCTGTGAGCTGTAAACCTCGCGACTCACCCTCATCCTTTGAAGTTTATCGGATAAAAAAGTTGTTCAGACAAAAAAGTTGCGTCTTAATAACAGTAACAAAAAAGTTTTGACAAATTTGAAAAAATTTCGAAATGTATGTATGTGTAAAAATGTATGTATGTCCGGTGGAGTGGACCTATGATCCCTCAGTAACTACTAACCAATTTTAATAAATTATACGTAGTTAGATTCGTCTTAACTCTTAACCACTCACTAATGGTTAAGACGAAGTCATAGGCTTTATTAAAATTATTGGAAATCAAAATGGAGGATTTTTGGCGCCAAATTGCGCGGCATGAAAATTCTTTTTTCTCCAAAACCTGTCGAGTGGGGTATCAAATTAAAGGATTTTATTCAAGGATTACAAAAATATATACAACATATGTTATGTTTAAATGAAATTTGGAATGAGAAAATTAAAACAAGATTCCTCAAATGCAGGGAGCAAACGAAAATGGACTTCTTATATGACTTTAAATTTTCCACACCTATTGCATCCAGCTACATTTTCTTTTTTGATCATTTTTAGGTAACCTAGAACGAAAGAAAGATATTAAATCATACTTGAAAACATCGATAGGTCGATATGAAAAAAAGGCTTGAGGGTCGACTCTATCGAAAAAAGAACTGTTTATTTTTATTTTGTAAACTTTAGAAAAATGCACTAATAAATCCTACAAAACGTAGTACAAGCTGAATTTAGTATGAATTATCCATAAAGAATTTATTAAAAAGCAAAAACATACAAGATTTACCGTATTGTTTGATATTTTTGCAGAATTATCGACCAAATCAAATCATTACACCCCGGTACGTATTGTACCGGTGTAATTATATATTTGGTCGATTTTTGCTCTTTTTGATGCCGCAACCTACAACACTGCAGTTAGGCATGTTCCTTGTTGTTTTATTTCTCTTTGTATAGCACTAAAAACAAGATTAAGTCACAAATTAAAGCACAAAATAAACAAAACACTGCAATAACAACTGGCACTGACAACCTCAGAACAATAAAACCAATAGAAGGAGTGCTAAATTAGCACGCGATGAAATATAAACATCGTTCATTTTCTTATGGCATATGTAATGAGTTAGAACGAGATCTCAATAGATATTTTATTTCTCATTTCGGTAGGGTGTCACAAGATTTTTTGCTTGCTAGTGTTGTCCATTATCGATATTTTTTGTATCGATAATGTCAATACACATAATTACTATCTGACCTCGCATTTATTTAATTTTCAAAATAAAAACAATAAACATAAAAAATATAGAAAAATATAAATAGTTTAGATATAAATAAGGCATATTATATTTGGTGTACTGTGGCTGTGAATGCTGTGTTATATGAAATAAAAGCGATAGTTGGAGTTTGTGATCGAAAGGTTTCGCGTTGAAATCTACCTCTAAAACAATAACACCGACACGATCCTGAAATGAGAAAGAAGGAGAAGAAATAAAATAATATGATTTCGATGTATATTCTTCCTTGCTGGCCTGGGAGAAAAGAAAAAACATAGTATCAGCTGTTTCTCTTCCCGCGCAGATCGTAAATGCTGATCTAGAGAATGGGCCAGAATCTAAATCATACCCATAGGCGATGAAGTTAGCAACACCTCACTATTATCGCACATCACGCAAAAAGTGGCCTAGGCCTTAACGCCCTAGACTCTGTCTGTGTATAGTGTATATTTATATGTATTTATTTCTTTATTACTTTAACAAAATTAATACATCTTAAATTTTCCTCTAGATTTTGTTCATGACACATATATCGTATTTCGTTAAGCGTCTCAATTTCCGGCTCTTTATATTTTCATACGTAAACTTGAAATTCACTATCAGCCAGAACTTTTAAGAAATTATACAATGTTACTCATTCATCCATGCAAAATATTGCGCGTTTATATATTAATCCATGTTCATTTTGGTCTTCCGACGCGTAGTATCCATTCTTGTTTTAATTTGTCATTCTTAGGAAAACTGTAACAAAAATAATTGAATCATTGATTAATATACTACAATAACACTAGGTCATGTAGTCAAAATAAGTGAGGATACAAAAAAAAAAACAATAGAACCAGAAATTTAAAATCATCATATCAGACTTTAAATGATTTTTTTTATATATTTAGTGTTGTTAGGATTTAAGTAATATAAACATCTGGGTTTATATTTACGGGGGGTTGATTGAATGGTTGGATTGAATGATACGTAAAATATATCGATAAAAATATGCACATCACTATATAGAAAAACATAACCTCTAACAACATAATGAAAATCCATTTAAACATTACAAAAACTATATATAATTTAACACAGTGACGATTAACATAAATTATGAATACTGTTTTTTTAATTTAAGTTGTATTATTATCATTACAAAATCAGAAATAAACGAAACTTACCAATAAAAACTTATTAGCTCTTCGCTATTTTCTTTCCTTCCTGTATGGGATTTACAGCCTTAAATGACACAAGACATTTTATAGAATAGCACACACAGTATTATGAACAGGTATTAGGCACGTTTTTTATAATTATAATAGAAATAACATTAGTTTTTTATTATTTTCGTCAACAAAACATTGTAAAACTTGCAAATACATCCAAATGAAATAAGTCATTGTAATTCAACCAAGTTAAATTGGAAGACAATGACATCAAGAAAAGGAACTATGATGAGATATTTAAATTGTCAGCATTAAAAGACATCCATTTGACATTCATCTTGTGACAACACGATACAATCAAGAACTGAATGCGTTTACTTGTTTCGCTCGCACTCGTACCAAAAATCATTTACGCCATGTGAGTAAGATTGCTAATGCTAAGTTATTACTTATAATGACAAAACAATACGCAATCTATTATTATATCCCATATCTCTGCTGACAACCAATGTACTTGTTAAAGCGAGAAACCAAAATGGCAAAACGGCCGCAACTAGGCATTTCTGTGACGTCACTTTTGAATTTTTCTGGAAATAGTTCAGATAAATATATTGTTGTCTCTTTTTACATGGAGGATGGTAGGTAAGTTAAACTGAGATGTCTACATGTTTATAAGTTCAATGTCGATGTACATCATATTTGTATAATTGATTGTTCGTATAGAACAATATGGCGGCTCCATATGTTTCAGTACTCAGAGATCATAATCTATTAATCCCATATCTCTGTCATAATCCGTGCACAGCTTATTATATCCCATATCTCTGTGCACAACCCATAAATGCCAATGTCATCTGAGCTGACAAACAACGCCAAAAACTGACGTTTGCTTTTTTTCTTTTAGTAATAGTTTGTAGCAAATAAAATCCGATTCAATCCTTATTCATTGATCCGAATCCGAATAGATCAACATAAGTACATACAGAGGCGAAGCGTGGGCTTTCGCTAGAACGTACGGAAATTTGTCGCCTTTAACCAGCCACCCTATTGCTGTCCTATAATTTTAATAATCATATTTCGTCGCCAAAATTGTACCGCCACTGGCAACGGGGGGGGTTTGCCGCCCCATTGTGACCTTGCCACCGCCTTTCTATGCCGGCCGCCTGGCCCCCCCTCGCTACGCCATAATACATAACAATGATGGAGCAAGGGCGGATCCAGCTTTGGTGCCAGGGGTGGGTCACAGAGTCGAGATCAAGTCACAAGAAGTTTTAATTTATTTTTTATAATAATTATAATATAAAGGGTATTTATCTATATATGTATTTATTATAAAATATAGTATCGCTGAGTTAGTATCCCATAACACAAGTTTAAAAACTTACTTTGGGGCTACCTCAAACTGATTTTTTTTGGACAAATCTGATTGACTCAATCAGTGTGATTTGTCCAAAAAATAATAATATATAATCATACTCAGCCCAGGGGGGGGGGGGTCATGACCCCCATGACCCGCCCTTAATGGGGCCACCACTGATGGCCGATGGTAGTTTCCATGTTATACCATGCTGGTTTCAAGCAGAAAATCCGTGAGAGTTGAGACTATGATGAGGAGCGTGATGGGTAGCGCTCAGGTATTTCTCTGGGCAACACCAACAGGCCAGGCAGGAAGCCTGTTACCTAGCCTTATGTCTCAGATACTATAAATACTATCCGTCTTAAATAATATAGGTAGTTAAGATTATTTAGAAAAACTATTCTATAGGAATTAAGAACTACAGTAAAAGATAAATAATGAAAACAGTTTTCTATGTATATTTTATTTACAATGTTAAATACAACTTGAGCTTAAGGTTGCATATAAATAATGATAAATGGCCCAGCATTAATATATCAAATCTCTACACACATCAGTAATTTTAGCACTGCCAAGACATTCACCATCCCTGTACAAAACCCCAAATTGCCCTTCAGTAATGGCCCTTAATTTCTTTTCCAAGTAAATGGTTAATCCTTCTGAATTATTGACTACTCTACAATGGACTAATGGTTTGGTGTGTTGAAATCTGAATGAGCAGTGAAGTACATCTCCTCGGGACAGTTCATTGGGTTCACTGTTAATCCAATGAGGTTTCCTTGTAAAACAGATATCATTCCAAATTGCAGGATGCTTAGTTCCGGCTACCTGAAATAACATCAACTTAAAATATACTATGTCTAGGATGATTCATGAAGTCCAGTCCACGGAGATATCATTTAAAATTTCGTATTAGTAAACCCTAGATAACCCTTCAAACTATTTTATGAATTACTGTTTACAGTTTAAAGTGCGAACGTGAAGATTTTCTTCGCACATTTGCAAAAAACGGCCACTTTTGGCAAATGTGCGAAGAAAAGCTTCACATTCCCACTTTAAACTGTAAACAGTAGTTCATAAAATAGCTTGAAGGGTTATCTAGGGTTTACTAATACGAAATTTAAAATGATATCTCTATTTCCTTTCAAATATTTTTTTTTCAAATGCACTGGAGCACTGGACCTCGTGCATCACCTTAAATGGAAATATTTTTTTTAGATATTTTCAATACACAATAGGGATGTGGACCGGGACCGAAAAAATGTATTATATTTAATTGTTTAATTTCGGTTTATCAAAGTATTAAATTCACAAAGATACAGCGCGTCAAAATTTCGGAGTAGGAGTGATTGACGTCACCATCAAGTGACCTGATGGATGAGCTAAAAATTTTTATTCTATCTACTTTAATTATTTTTCCCATGTTAAGTAATGCTACAGAAAAAGACTAAGCTGTATATAAACTGCTTCCGTCCTATTATAAAACCTAGACTAACTTTGTTACCTACTAGGTTTAAACCATTATCTGCCCAAATAAAGTTCACATCTAGTAATATCACACTATCTCACTGGTCAATGTCAACTTGATTTGGGTGGATAAGGGAGCGTTCAAGTATTACGTAACGCAATTTGAGGGGGGGGGGAGGGGTCTCGTAAAACGTTACGATGCGTTACAGGGGCGGGAGGGGGTCTTTCTGACAACACGTTACGTAACATTGTTTCTAAAAAATTAGGGAATTAAAACTCGCAAACTGGCAACCCTTTTCATTTACGTTACGGGGAATCCCTCGATTGTATAAGTCTGGTCGTCATTTTTTTAAATTTGTTCTCGCAAGTTGGCAAACCTTTTCGTTTATATTTCACGGGGAATCCCTAGATTGCATTGTACGTCATTTTCGTTGTCAGTATTCTTTGCATTGTGCGTCGTCATGAAACATCGTCCGAGGATGCTCACTGGCTGGACGCAGACGTAGTTGATGCAATTGGCTTAACAATTCCGGAACCGTCTTCGTTTGCACTCCAGGTGCCAGTGATGAAGGAATCTGTGTGGCTAGCAAACCCGTGGACAGAGGAGCAGTAATTTTAATCGAATTGTTTTTTATAACTACTTAGATACATACTTGGTTACTAATAGTTGATCATTTTTTCATTTTGTTAAGAATACGATTTTATTTCGAGTAAAATGTTTAATTTCAGTTGGGTTTCTGTTTATAATTGCATTGCCAAAAGTTAAAATAAAATAGCATATTTATTTTAACCTTTGGCAATGCAATTATAAATATGCTATTTTATTTTAAGAGTTTATTAGTAAAAAAGCTAAAATACTTAGGAGAATGAAGGAGAAAAACAATTGTGTGTAGTTAAAGCCAAAAATTAATGAAAAGTAAACAAAATATGCAGGTGATGCGAATTAAAATTCTCTTGTTTTATTTAGTAGATTAAAACTATACCAAGTGTAAAAACTATAACATAACTTTTTACGACTTTAGGGTAAAAATGATCACTTGAGTGTTACGTAACGTTTAGAGAGGGGGAGGGGGGGGGGGGGGTACAGAAAAACGTTACGGTGCGTTACAAGGGGGGGAGGGGGCGCCAAAAATCTTTAAAAATTGCGTTACGTAATACTTGAACGCTCCCAATGGTTTAAACCTAGTACCTAACAAAGTTTGTTGTTTTTATAATAAGACGGTATGTCTTTAATCAAACAAATACTACTTCATAACAAATAAACCATACCACATAAATATTGTTTGTGTCTAAATCTTTCTTGAATATAAAGTAAGCATCCCTCCAGTTAGAGAGGCAGCACCTCTGCCCCACTGTCCATTTGTGGAGGCCACCATGTTCCCCCACTATCTGTCCTGTGTCAATGTCTATGAAATGGCCTTTTTTTGTTTCAATATACTGAAATTCAAAAATATGTTATAAGGTATTGTAAAGTTTGGAATCTAGGTGATTCTTTGTACATAGTGGAGTCTATTCTTCTAAACAATCTAGTACAAAATCAAACTAAAAACTACTACCCTTATACAAGGTAGTAGGTATATTTGAAAAAATCATTACTGTTGGACCTTATCACAAAGGCATCAAGCACCTAGGTAAAATTTTTGGTGATAAATAATTACCACTACCTTAAAAAGGCTTAAAATACATATGTATAATAAAGATAAAAAATACAAAAAAATAATGCAATGTAAAAATAAATATAAAAAGTCTGTACCTCTTCAATAAAGTCTTGAAACCTCTTTTTCCCTATAAAGCAAATTCCAGTGCTGTCCTTTTTGGTAGCCACATTTAAAAGGCCTTCAGTCTTGGCTATCGCCCTTACTTGGCTTTTTAGTAGATTTGCAATAGGAAACATACATCGCCTCAAGGAGAACTGTTTCACTTGTGACAGGAAAAATGTTTGATCCTTGAATTTATCTGCTGGTTGTAATAGCTTAACACCTGCACATTGAACAAGATAAAGTTTCCAGAGTGGAATCCACGGTACTCACGCCGACTACTCACACTTCCAAGGGTAAAGCTCAAAAAAATGATAGGCTTACTAACAGGGCATTGTACTCTAAACAAACATCTATTTATTATAGGCATAACCGACAGCCCCCTATGCAGAGGCTGCATGGAGGCAGAAGAAACAGCAAAGCATGTGATACTGCAGTGTCCGTGCGTTGCATCAACAAGAGAGGAGTACCTGGGATTTCCAAGTACGCTGACGGACGCGTGCAGCTCACCCTCTGCATTGCTCCGCTTCCTCGACGAGTTGGGCTGGCTCGAGTGACAACGAAAAACAGCCCGCAAAAGGGGAGACACAGAAAAATGTCGATGCCTCCCTCACGTGCAAGGGGCCTAAAAGAAGAGCCTAGGCGCGGAAAATTGCCCACGGAACCAGGTGAACCAGGTGAAGATAAAGTTTTTTGTTTTACAGAAAATTAGAATTGGTCTAGTCCTTGGGATTGCTAAATACATATGACGACCTCCGTGGCATGGTTATCAGGCCTATCCACTACTCCAGAAGTCTCGGGTTCAATCCCCAACTAGGGCAAGTTGGAAAATGACTTTTCAAATTATCCTTGATCTCAGGTATTTATCTATATATGTATTTATTATAAAATATGGCTAGTATTATTGAGTTAGTATCCCATAACATAAGTTTAAACTTATTTTGTGGCTAGCTCGATCAGCGTGATTTGTCCTTATAATTTTTTTAAACCTTCCCAAGAATATGCTCTGTCATAAGACGCCAGTAATTTAAAGTTTATCCTGTACAGATAGATTTTCCCGTGAGAGGAATTCAATTTGTAATATGAATGGATGGATTTATCATCCATAGTACTGCAACAAGTAATGGAAAAGTTACTGAAAAGATCTTGGTTATACCTTCATTTTCTGAATATTGTTCTAATAATGGGCCAAAAGACGTGTTGGCGTAGTGGCCAGTAGCTATAGCATCAACTTCTAAATTGTTCCTGCAATGTTCGAAAAAACTATCAAATTTAATATATCTATTGCACAGTATGTCTGGATTTGGCGTCAGTCCACTTTCATACTCCTTTAGCAGCACCGTGAATACCTCATTCCAGTACTCTTTTATGAAATACACTCTATGTAAAGGGATGTTGAGTTTACGACATACAAATGTCGCATCCTCGAAATCTTTCTCGTCTGAGCAAAAGCCAGCTTCATAATTACTATCCCAATTTCTCATGAAGACTCCTTCAACATTATAACCTGAAAAAAATTAAAGTTGCCTACATGAATCAAATTATTTATTTACTTCAGTGATTGGTTAAATATCGGGAAATAGGTACCTGCTCTTTTAAGCAGCAGCGCTGCGACTGCACTATCTACACCTCCTGATATACCTAATGCTATTTTTTTGAACATTTATTTTATTGAAAAGAAAATTATTAAAATTCAATTCAAAAAACAAACAAATGAAACAAAATACTGATCTGATGATTATTTTCCCGTAAGTGATAAAGAGAATATAATCACTACGTTTTAAGAGACGGACTCCATACAAAAAAAATGAACTCCACTTGCCGGTCTCACCAATACCATAATTAAGTAACCAAACGTCAAACGTGCCTTTTTAGAGCTTGACACTTATTTAGATTGTATCGATATCGATACAAATATATTCAATATTTTTATCTATATCGATACTACAGGATGACACATGGGTCCTCCCTAGTCTTTCATATATTATAAATATATTTCCGTGGCGCCGGGGAAGAAGTTGATATGTCCAAAATAGCAATTTTTCAGGGCGGCCATTTTAAACTTTGAATTCCGTTGGTAAATCGGTTTCTTTGTAAAAGTTATAACTTACCTTTGGTATAAGGTAAACTTAATACGATCTTTTGAATGGCGCTTAGTGCTTTTCGAAATTTGGCTTATTTTTTACAAAAAATGATTTATCAATATACGTACTAGTGACTTATCATGTTACTCACCGAGTTATTAATATATTCACCAACAAATAATCGAGTTGTTCATTATGTTAATTTTGATTCTTTTTTTATTTTAAACAATAATTATTAAATATAACTCCAAAAAATTGCTGATACGTGCACTTTGCCTCGCAGGTAACCTGTAGCCTAATGTATAATCCCGGTCCTCCAACTATTTCCATGTCAAATATAATATCAATCAGTTGAGCGGTTAAAGTTTGATAAGATAACAGGCAGACAGACAGAATAAAGTTACTTTTGCATTTAACAGTATACCAGCCTCATTCATACATACGAGAACTGTAAGTAATATGACAGAACAGGCAAAAAAACGAAGGTAAAAATTACGAAAAACAAACTTTATTTCAAAAAGTACTGTGAAATGACAGAAGAACACAAAGAAAATTACAAAAATAAACAAAATAAGTTTTATACACCAAAATAAGTAGTTTAAAAAAGAATTACACGATTTACAGACCGTCTTGTCCTGTACGAAAAAAGAATATGCTGACAAAAGAACTCAAAAGCAATTACGAAAATTTAACAAAATATTTTCTATTGCACAACTTATAGTTAAAAACAGAATTGTAAATACAATTTCCAATAAAAATTTTAATTTGCGTATTGCGTAATAACTTTAACTCTTATTATAATTTTAACGCACGACGTAGAGTAAAAATACTAAACTAAGACATAGATGAAATAAATATTTAAAACATTAGATATGAATATCTAATATTCTATTGCATCTAATGTCTTAGTTTAGTATTTTTACTTTACGACTTATTTTTACTCTCTATAATAATAAATTATTAACAAAATAATTTTTTTTAGGACAAGTCTGTCTGGAAAAGTATATGATATTTATAAAAACTAAACAAAGACATTAGTCTCATTCATACATACGACATTAGTCTTTGTTTAGTTTTTCTAAATATCCAATCCTGATATTAAAAACGATGATGATTGATGAGTTCATTCATCATCATTTTCAACATCAGGATCTTCTACATCTAAGTCTGGATCAGTTGGAGAATCATTATTAGTTTTTATTTGCCTATAAAAATTTCGAAATGGCTCATCTATTAAATCAAGAACATCTAACAAGTCCTTTTTCTTCTCTAAACTAATTGCAAGCGGCTTGTTAGATATTTGCGTGAGTTTAAAAGATTCCACATTCGATTTTTTTCTTCTTTTCTTCAAATTTATAGACTTGAAATCTGATTCACGGTCAAGACTATGTTTAAATAGAATTTTTCCAAAATTAGTTTTAGTATATTGCAACCACTTTATGGGTTTCCAAAGGAACTTCTCTCCTGCATCATCATTTTTTTTTAAACAAAACGGCCCTTTCTTTGCTTTTAGTTCCGAGAAGTCCAGAAAATCCTCTAGCGTCATTACAACAACATCAAAATCATTTTTTATTTTACAGGATCTTACCAGTTGAACCCAATCATATAAGTGGTTAATCTTCATCTGCGTCTTTTTTTTAGTTTTCTCAATTATTGCGTGGTCAGAATCACATTCCATGTGTGTATGTCCGCTAACAAGAAATTTGTGTGTTATATTTTGCAGCGTCGGATGATTATTGACTAAAAACAAGAACATTGACGCTACAATAGTATTTTTATTTTGCCCTCCACTGGTATCAGAGTAGAAAATTACCTCTTTTACTTCTGCTGGCAATTTGTTGCAAAAATGCCATAAACATGATGCAATTTGATTTGCTCCACGCGCTCCAATAGTTTCATCCCACATGTAACAAGTAGCCTTATTTGTTGCCAAATCGTGAATTGTTAAATTGAATGGACATTCAATTTAACAATTCAATTAAATTGAATGTCCACAGCTGGCGTTTATAAAACGAGACAGATGTCTTTAAAAAAGGTGTTGGTAAACACTGTTGTAAATCAAACGCAAAAACTTTTATAGTGCTGTCGCTTTTTGCAATATTTTTATCAATTCTTTTCTCATTGTAGGCTGTTTCAGCTTTGGATTGATGTTCAGTTAACTCAGCAAGCAAGTTTTTCTTTCCGTCTTCATCCGCAATTTTAATTTTTGCGTTATACAAGTCACAAGTGTTACAAGTGTCCTTAGAAGGTGATTTAAAAGAAAGTTTAAGATCGTGAAAGCACTTGGAATATAATGTTAGGGAGATAGGATTTGATACAGTTTCACGGTAAATACGATACATTTTAGCGATCGAAAGGTCCGAAGCCAGATATCTTTTAGAAGTAGTTTTCCTACAATAGTGACTTTCATAACTAGGGAAGCTGAGAATATGCTCTCGGGCAGAGGACATGTCCTCAATAGATTTTTTATTCTTAGGGGGTTGACAACCCCTTGCATCTTCATCTATAATTCCAGTAGGGGACAATTTCTTCTTCTCAATTACGATATTGACAAATCCTTTAGTTTCACCCAATATCGTGGTTCTGTAAAAAAAAGGTTATAATTCAATATCATAGAAAGCCAGTAGTTCAAAATACAACTATTACTAGATAAATACAATTTTAATGCTTTGTAGATAAATTATAACGTACTTACCTTTTCCTCATCTGCCATGGCCACTCACAAACACTCACTCTCAATAATAAACTAATTATTAATCTGCAAAGTTATTCAAACAACGGAATATCATTAAAACAAAAGAATTCGAGCTCCGAGCTATAATGCTGTTAGCTGCCACAAAGTCGATCTTGATCTGACACGTTTTGACACGAATTAGTGTTATTATAAAACACTATTACAAAAAAATAATATTATGCATAGACAATAGTCTTTCTTGTCGACATTTGTTCCCGAAAATGTATTTTGTCTATGAATTGAATATGTAAGTATGATGAAAATCATAAATCCACACTCATAAAACTTGATATCTTAAATCTGAATACCTATTTATATCTAAATAGACTTGTACAAACTTTAACATAAATACTTATAAATTATTTGAATAATGGTCTTAACTTGACGAGTTAAAATGTTCAATCTTGAATTTCTTATATCTGTACATATCAATCTATTATGCATCGGAATAAATGAAGACATAACTTGATATCTCCACATGTTCAATCATATTCTAACAAATCTTTACGTACCTACATTGATATGATTATCTAAAAAATATATTCTATAAACATTTTAGAATTTTAGTTTTGGTAGTACTTGAAATAGTCTTATTTCAAGTAATTCGGTATTAGTTATCGATGAATATCGTAAGTTCGATTAAAATATTACTTTTATGAAAATTAAAACAAAAGCCATACCAAAGAGTAGTACATGTCATTTTCAAAACAACGATTTAATTAGTTTTACTTCTCATCTTAACATATCAATATGATATTTAAAAGAACTACGTAATGGTAACAATATAAATTTAGATACCAAGTTATGTACATTTGTTCTGCAACGAATATAAACGAATAACTAATTTTATCAATTTACAGTTGGGACGAAGTTCCAACTCTCAATCGTGCACATCGACATATCACGTTACGTACATCGTTTTAATTCCAGATTTTAACTTGACCAAACAATATGTCAAGGTTTGAACTCAGGTTTTTATGATACGTTTCTTAATATGTGGTTTTATCAAGAATCAAACAGTCATCATCGACTTATTCACAAACAACCAAATTAAATTTCTCTTTAATTAGTGAACATATCTATCTGTCAATTTTTTACTAGGTAAACAATAGGCGTAGAAAGCGATTGAGCGTATAAAAAAAAAACATGCATTTCGAGTTGTCAACTTCTTCCCCGGCGCCACGGATTTTACATATTTATACACAAAATATGAGGACTCAAAAATAAAACGAAAAATACTTTTATTACTATTTAATTACGATTTTGAAAGACAAAAACGCAAACATAAACATAAATATTATTACTTTTTCACTGCTTGCTTATCGTGCTTCATTCAAAGGAAATTTTGCCATAAATATTCTTTTCTTGTTACCTACTCGATTGGTTTATAATACCACATATTTGTAAAGTTTTTAGTTATTTGTGGAGGCATTTAATATAATCTAAGTCGTTGAATACAATTACACCACTGTATCACTAATTTACTGAATTTAATTGCAAAAATAAACTTTTCAATTTCTCACAGTGTTAGGATAGAAAACAAGATGGCGAACACGAACGACAACATAATGAAACGAGCAGTTTTATTTTTAAAACAAAAGAGAAACTCGACTTGACTGAGAGAATGAGATAGTAATAGCCGCCATCTTGGTCGCCATGAAAAGCGAGCCAAACTCCATACAAAATTTATGGTCTTCATAGTTTCAGCGCACTGGTAAGTGACATTGACTGTATTATATTTTTTAAACTGACCATGGACAATCGGTTAATATTGCCTGCCTCGGCCCTCGTCTCGAAGAGAATCGATGCACATCCCTCAAAATAAACTGGCTGGCTGGCAACATTGAGACGTGAGTTGACAAGTTTATTGTTTAGGTTACTTTTTAGCCGAATTAGATTCTCGATTTTCTGCAGTTTTCGTCTAAATTCCTAAAGAAAATGTCTAATATCAATTTACAATGCTTGCTGGGGATTCAATGCAGTGATTTTGTAATGATAGCTGCCGATCAAACTAATAGCCACAGTATTATGGTGATGAAAGATGGTGAGTTGCATTTTTGTTTTGAACTTAATTGAACAATGAGAGAATTCAGTAATCAATGCCACTGCGATGTAATTTCAGATGAAGAGAAAATCTACAAGATATCCGATAGACTGGTTATGGGTGTGATCGGGGACTCGGGTGATACAAACCAGTTTGCAGAGTACATTGCTAAGAATATTCAATTGTACAAGATGCGAAACGGTTATGAATTGGGGCCTACTGCTGCCGCCAATTTCACTCGCAGGAACCTCGCTGAGTATTTGAGAAGCAGTGTAAGTATTGCTTAAAATCTGTATAAATTAAAAAATAAATGCTTTTTCTCTGACATGTTGCAGTTAAAACAGGTCACTGTTTACAATACTTTTACTTAAGGTCCTTTCATTGTAATTTTTTACTGTCATGTGGATCCGGTCTGCATGCCAGGGTGATAGCACGCCCCTGGCCACATGTAGTCCAAATATTTCGATTTATATGACCATACATGTGACCTGCACGACAGTAAATACTACACTGACTGGTTTCCTATGCAAGGGAGGCTATCAGCATGACAGGAAAAAAGTGCTCGAAAAAGTGTTTGAAAATGGATTATAACAATTTCTTATAACTGTAAAAAGTCTGTCAAGTTGTCTAACAAGTAATTCTGACAATTACATTTCAGACTCCATACTTTGTAAACCTGCTGATGGGTGGATATGATAAAGAGAATGGACCAGAGCTGTATTTCATGGACTACTTGGCATCCAGTGTGAAAGTGCCTTTTGCAGCTCATGGCTTTGGAGGATACCTCAGCTTGAGTATTATGGACCGCTATCACAAGAAAAGTATAGCCTATTAGTACTTCAATATTTTTAATTATTTTTATTCTTTAAAAACATATGGTCCTAAAGCATACACGGATACACCAGCTAACATAAAAGTATGAAAAATTTTGTTTCCATGTTGTAACATTTAACTTTGGAACTACTCTGAGCGTGGCCTGCCACGCACTTGTCTGATGTTAGACTCTAATATATTTATTTAATTAACTATATTGCACAATTAAAATAAAAGTACAAGTGGCAGTGCTAATGCATTCCCTCCCGTTCAAACATTAGACCGACAGATAAAATTTGTGAAAAAGTAAACTAAATTTAAGTACTAACAAATAACGGTGTTGCAATTTTCCCCAGATGCCACTCAAGAGGAAGCGTATGAAATTCTCAAGATGTGTGTCAGGGAGGTCCATAAAAGGCTGTTCGTCAGTCTTCCCAACTTCCAAGTTACAGTGGTCAACCGCGATGGCATCAAAGTACTCCCACCCATCAATTCTGCATTGCTGAAGTAGTTTTTTTTAAATATAAGCATAAATAAAGTTTCTTTTATAATTAAATAATATTTTAATTTTCATAACATAATCTTCCTTTACATTAAGCAACCTAAGGGTTAATATCTCTGCTTTCTATGTGGAACATCCATTGGTGTAAAGAGCCATATACAAATTAATGCCAAATTTTAAAATACCATTTTGTTACTAAGAGTGGCGCGCACTTTTGTAGAAATATAGAACTTATTTACTACACACAAAGAGTAAGATTTTAGTGAGGGACCGCTGCACCGCGCTAAGCGGGCTCACTGAATTTAGTGTCTTTGTTGTGAATGAGTACGAATTTGTATGTTATAAGGGATCGGTGTGGAGTGAAAGAGGACGTAGTGACAAAAGTAGAACAAGGGATGTTAAGATGGTTTGGGCATTTAGAAAGGATGGATGAAAATAGATTAATAAAAATATTTATAAGGTAAGTGTGAAAGGAAGAGCGGGACAGGGTCGACCTCGGCGAACGTTCTGCGATCAGATTGCAGACGTTCTGAAAACGGGAGAGGTAAGAAAGAAGTACACGTAACCAAAGGGCATGTATGAAGAGGTTGATGAGTGTAGATGCAGCGAAAGAGGTCTGTCAAGATCGTAGCAAGTGGAGGTCCATAGTCTCTGCCTACCCCTGTGGGAAACAGGCGTGATAGTATGTATAGTAAACAAGTTCTATATTTCTTTAAAAGTGCACGCCACGTTGCGTCTCGGTGTGAACTGACCCTTTAGTCAATAATTATCAAATCAAACAAAAAAATATTATTATAAACTATTTTAATTCTGTCTTAAATTTTAAAATACAAAAGAATATATTTTCACTTATATCTATATAGATTATCCTCCTGATTTGCCTCTGTCTGGACTAGACGCTGACTGCGTATCTAGGTTTTCTTGGGAGTTATTGGGGTTTTCGTTGTCCCCACCATTTTCGCCTTCATTGTCAGAGTGATCTAATAAAAATAAAAATGTGGTATGAGCTTATTTCTACTAAATTAAGTTAAATAAATAGAAAGACAAATCACACAGAGTAAGTGTTTTGTACAAGTCTAATTTCAGAAGACAGTGTTTTGTTGAATCATAAAGTGTTATGTACCTATGTGTAATGTAGGGATATCTTAATAGCTTACCTTTTTTATCTGGTGGCATATCTTCAGTTCTGTTGGCCACTTGGAAGTGATATTCTAACTCTTCAAAGTCAAACACCTGGTCTGTAGGCAGCAAACAGGGCAGGTAAGCTGGGAATGTTGGCTTACAAGCTATCACTGTAACAAAAAAATACATAATGCGAAAATTAGGATGAACTCATTGTGGTATATTGTGATATAGTCCTAGTTTTTTACTGTTATTGTGATATACAGTTTGATTTGAAATTGGGTCACAAGAGCCAAAGGAATGAATACAATCCTAAAAACTGTTTCTTTTTTCAAATTCAATATCTTTATTTTTCTTCACAATCTTACATCAGTCACAGAACATAATGATACCAACGTCATAGGTACATGGTTACCAGAAGATTGTGAGAGACTGGTATCTGAACTAAGCAGAGCTTATGGGAGTTCTCAAGTCTATGACGTCCGACAAACTTTAGTATCCTTGACCAGATCAAAAATTTTATTGTAATAATGTTTTAATATTGTGTGAATATTCAATCAGGTAATATTAACGTACAAGGATATACTTGGTTATCCTCAGTGTTGAAAAGATTGTGAGTTTCACTAGTTTTCGCCAGGAACTTAGTAAGAGCTTTCTCTATATCTCTTTTCTGGGTAGCTGCTTTTTCTCTTATAGCTTCATATTCTGTTACCGGTTGCTTGTGAGTCTGAAAAATTATAATAAATTATTTTAATACTATGAACCACTAAACATACTGATTTAAGGACTAAAGGTTAACAAAAGTTCGGGAACCAGAAAAGGAAATTTATCTATAAACTGCCATATAACAAAAAAAAATTAATTTAACATGGCACCAAACAAAGATTAAAAAACAACCGGTGGCGCCATCATTTGACATCCACTTAGTTGTTGACCTATACACTACACACTATTGTAAGGAAAATAGGGTAAATTGCAAGTTGTTTGTTTTTCGTGTGTTTATGTGGCCAACTGGTGTAAGATTTTTCAAGCTGCCTAAAGGCATCTGATATAGCTTGACGACTGCCTTATAACGATGACAGCTAGGACCAACGGCACTGGATACCCATCCAAGTGGGGACCACGCCGTGTCATTTTACTTGCGAAAGCGCTTGTAATACATACTTCTTCCGGGCCACCGAGCTCCTCAAGTGCAACTTCAAAATCCTCAAATTGCAACTGTTTGCCATTATAATGTTTACTTGCATGTTTTCATCAATGATAAGTGATAACATTAACCAGAACTTAGAGGAACTTAATGGCCCAGCAGTGCCGTGGTGGACTTGGATGCCGTAACCCACATATCGTCACAAGTGTCACTTGGTATATGCAGTAGCGGCGTTAGGGTAGGGCGCGGTTGGGCGACCGCCCAGGGCGCCAGATACAAAGGGGCGACATGGGGCGTTTTTGGGCAAGGGGGGTCACAGGTAATAATAAATATATAAATAGCGGCTGGTTAATGGCGGCAACTCCTACTCTTATTTGTATGCACCCTTCCCTCCCTCCCTCCGTTTACAATGGAAAATTTGAAGAATCCTATATCGCACTTGTACCCCCCCACCCCCGCCCCCGTCGGCAGAAATAAATCCTATAAGATTGAAGCTTAAGTCAGTCTGAATTGCAGTTTGGGGGGGGGCGGGGCGGGAAAACTTGCCCGGGGCGCTGGTAGAGCTAAAACCGGGACTGGGTATATGTATGCTTAAGCTGGGTAGAAACTTTTGCTTATGACACTTAATCAGCTCTTATGTGCCTTGTAAACCAGATGTTACGTTTCAGTTAAAAATGGAAGGATATTTTTTAAAATAAATCATGACAGGAGGCGATGTGGTTGTAAATCCTGTAATATTTTGATTCCCCTTTCTCACCAAACATCACTATTACGATAAAAGTGGCCTTTGGGTCTTGCTGCCCTGGGTTCTTAGAACCTCATGGCCCTCATGACCCAATATGCTTTGTCTACCCCATTAGGGATACAGACATTGATATTGTGTGTGGATAATTTAGTTTTCTTATACCTGTAGTCATATGTTATTTACTTCTGCTTAGTAATTTTCCTACTTTTGTGCCAAAAAATAAAAATACAAGTACCACTCATAGCTCAATAAGCAGTATACTTACAGGAGTTCTAATATAAGCATGCGGATCAGGTAATGGAGGTAAGTGGAATGGAATGTGAGGCGCAGGTTTAGCCTTGGAGCCTGCAGAAAGCATTGCTGGCGTCCTTGGCGCTGGTGCCTGTTGCAGCGGTTGTATGACATGCCTGTTTGGTCTGCCTGCATACTGCTCTAGGCCTTGAAGACTTATTCCTGGAAATATTTTTTTTTCATCAACAATTTGCTGTAAGCGAATCCCATACAATGTTCAATGTAATTCAGAATCTTCAATAAAATGCAATCATTTATTATTTTTGTTCCCATAAAATTAATTTCATAAGTTTATTGCTAAGTCCTATGTATTATATTAATATTTATCATGTATCTGATGACCTTGGTGGTATAATGATTAACATACTAGTCTGCCAATCTAGAGGCTCTGGGTTCGATCCCCAGCCAGGGCAAATTTGAAAATGACTTGTTGCAAACTAGGAATGATTAAAAGCTTATTACAAAGTAATTTGCTCTTACCCATGTTGATCAATGCCATCACCACATCACCTAGAACAGGTTCAACTCTGCCAGAAAGTTCACAGTATCCTTTGGCAGAGTTGCCGATTTCTGTAAAGACTGTTCACAAACTATTAATATATTTTTAACACATATTTTTATTTTCTAATAAAATAATCTCGGTTTAAAAAAAAATCTTTCAAATCACCATTTTGAATCAACATTTCCAGCAAACTAGCAGTGTTTTTTTTTTGCTGAATTTCAATAGTTACATGCTCAGCAAAACAGCTACCAGCTCTTGTTTCTCAAATTGCCTCTATAAGGTACACTGTGATGTGATGATGTCCTTTACATGTTACATTGTGATAACATTGTATTAGGCATAGGTCTACCATCCATTCGGGTTTTCTCGGATTTGTCCTTGTTTGTAGGGCGTCCAGACGGAGTTTTTAAATAGTCTGTAGTGTGTAGCTTCCTGTTTTATATTTATGTATATATTACAAACTCATTAATACTTACAGCATTGTAACATTTCAGTGAGAGTTTCCAGAGACATTTTATCTGCTGATTCGAAGCCAGTTTCTAAAAGTACTGTAGAAACAGCAATGTTGAGTACACGACGTCGGGCATCAGTGGCAGACTCAACTTTCTCTACATTTTCCGACATTATAATACAAATAATAATAGCGTAGAACCGTAACTTGTTATAAACATGGATTATTAGCTAAACTGCGAAGGAATTGTGTTTTCTATAAATCCGAGATTTATTTTTAATTTTTTATTTGGCTTGTGTAGTATAATATTTTGACATTCCTGACGTTGACGTTTCACGGTGTCTGTTTGTGACAGTTTGGAGTTTTTGGCGGGAAGTCAAGGGGTTCGGTTGGAGTTTGCTATAAATTATTTTATAAATTGATTTTAGTGGACTTTATAATATGAAATTGGTGTTGTTTGGTGTCATAAATGCTCATGACATGAACAATGTGTGAAATAGTTAAAGTGGACAGTCATAGTACGGCTGTAGTGATATTTATTTTGCGGACTGTGGGGCGTCTTCGGGCGTCGTCTGCCACTCAATCGTCTATGTAAACCAGTGGATTCGTATAGATTTGTCGCCAGAAGCTCCTTTGCAGCAGTCAAAGGCCTACACCACCCTTTGATTGTCTTGTTAGGAAAAAAAAAAAAAAAAAATAATTAAAATTATTTATTTAAAAAAAAAAATTGTGACAGTTTTTTTATTGAGAACAAAGACATGAGATTATATATACATAATATAATAGCAATATAATAGATTTGGAGCGAGCAAGAAATGTGATGGTACCTCCAATTTCTCCCAAGCTCATTGAATTTATCTGCAAGATTAAAAATTGAGATGGTCCTTTTAGAGAATCTTCCTTTGGCAAGAAGGAAGGTAAAAAAGATCTATTCATAGATTCATAGATAATACTAGAAGGCAAAGCTGTAGTTGATCCTCATCCAAAATGTCTTTCTCAAGGGAAAATAAGATTTGTCAATGTCAAGTCAAGTAATCAAATTCTGTCAAAAAGTCAAAATCACTAAATCGAAGAATTTGTGCGTAAGCAAGTTGAAGAAAAAAAAGGATTTTTTAATAAAAATCGGCCTTATATCTTCAGTATATCAGTATTGTATGGTCAAATACATTGCAGACTGAATTCCGGACAGAGTGACATGAAAATCTATGCGATACACTAAAAAACAACTGTGTTAGGTAATGATGAACCATTTAGCACTAAAGCTTTCACTTAACATTATGTATCTATTTAATTTTATTCGAGGCTTGAATCTTATAAAGGAGTTATTACGAGAACAATGTTTTCTGTTATGTTGTCGGTTGTTGTTTATTTATCGTGTGTGTAAGTGGCCAACACTGGTGTCAGATTTTTCAAGATGCCTAAAGGCATCTAACATAGCTTAACGACTGCCATACATATCGGTAGTGGTATGATAGTAGTAGCTGCTATTTAATTGTATCTGAGTGATGATATCTGAAAGTTTATCTTAATTTTAATTTCTTACCTAGATATTAAAATATAATATGGATGCTTTTAACATTTTCAGATAAATATTGCACAAAAGTGGTCCCGATTTTGCAAATATGGTGAAAGTATATGCCCTATTAGTGCTTTACAAGGGCATCAACAATGCCTCAATTCTCAAATCAGCATATGATTTACAAAGCTTCAGCTTTTTCCAACGAAGTTCCGTGCAAGAATTCATGACATTTGTTAGTAAAACCATGGTAGAGAGAACCCAGCTGGCATCAAGACAGTCTGTCAAAGAAGGTGAATACATGTTACAAGTATATGTGAGGGCAGATAACTTGGCTGGAGTTTTAATATCGGATCATGAGTATCCAAACAGAGTGGCACATACATTGATCACGAAAACTCTAGATGAGTTCTCAGCAGTGGTGCCAGCAGCCAATTGGCCAACGGCAAATGAGAGTACGGTAGACTTCCCCGCTCTCCACCAACACTTGGTCAAATATCAAAACCCCAGAGAAGCTGATGCTTTGACCAAAATCCAGAATGATTTGGATGAGACAAAGATTATTTTACATGACACTATAAAAGCTGTTCTGGAAAGAGGAGAGAAGTTGGATGATTTAGTGGAAAAGTCCAACAGTCTATCGATGCACAGTAAAGCATTTTACAAGACTGCGCGCAAAACAAACAGCTGCTGCTCGTACTGAGCCCTCTCCGTCTGGCCATATATCCACTGAAGGAATTTTACGATGCTATTTCTTGTTCAATGTATTTAATTTGCATTATGTGAATTTTATAACTGTTTAGATAGGAGTTAGGGAATGTTCTCAATGGTTAATTATTTTATTATGTATTTGATTGATACTGTATTGTATTCATTGTTGTCTTTAAAACATGAAAGTGTAAAGTATATTACCTAAGATTTTTTTGTGTACGTTCTCATATTGCTTTAATTAAATAGATAATTTTTTTGTGTGCTAAGTGATAGCCTGTTATTCAAAGCAATAAATCATTGTAAACAAATAGATAGACATGACTAATAATCAACATAGAAAACTATATATTGTTGCAAAATTTGTACAATACTGAACTAGAAATGTTAAGGTTTGTGCTAACTAAATTAGCAGCGATGCGACAAACAGTTTAATAACAAGACATTTTAAACTTTATATACAATGTGATAAGATATGCGGCGCTTCCTCGAGCAGTCGCACCTTATTCATTCTATCAAGCAGTTCTATATCTTATGTCATTGTAGATAAGGTTTATAATGTCTTTTTATGAAATTGCTCATCGCGTCGCTTCCAGATGAGTGTAGCGCAAGCCTAAAAGAACAAAATAACATGCATTGAATAAGTTTGTAATTGTGAGAAACTTGTATAGGTACTGTCAACAGCACATCAAGCTCCCCAAACAAATTACAAGTTCACCACTGGATGACATGGATGTGTGAATAAAGTGTATGAAAGATAACAAAGACGTCGTCTCCACGGGAGAATAAATCACGGCAACATTATTGCTGTGCCACTCAATTCTATATAGGCTATGCAATGAGTGACTTAGGTCAACTCATCACGATATTATCGCTTGTGGAGGCAATGTCATATACTGCTGTTAACTGTACCTTTTGCATGTAGTAATTAAGTTTGAAAGGCCTATGAGATTGCTAATACTAGTACTTTCTAAGTGACTTCAAAAAAGGAAGAGTTTCTGAATTTGAAAGTATACTTAAGTTTTTATAATAACTTCTCTGTTTTTAACTGATTTATTTCAAAGAGTATACATGCAAGTTGGTCCCATTGTCACTAGGTGAAGTTCTGATGATTGAAACCTCGAGAAATCAAGGGAACTCCTCAAATATTCTATGCACACATATTGTGAGTTTGATGTTCTTATCAATAAATCAAGCATTTGCATTCAGAGTGTGTTTTGGTGAAGTGGAACTGATGAAAAAGATGAGATATTAAAGTCGCTTTTCTTTTTAACCGTGAACGTCGGATTAATCCGACAAACATTTCGGGGCGCATTTCGCGAGCGACGGATTTATCCGACAAAACAATGGATATTCACAATTCCTCGCGCTGGGAGCACGAAAACTGATATAAAGTCTCGTGCCTGTCTCGTTAAGTCGATGTGACTGAGTATTAAAAATGTATGTTAAATTATTCTTTAATAGTGTTATCTTGTAACAATCTTGACCTTGAGTCCCAAAACACAATAAATAGCTGTATATACATATATATATATATATATATATATATATATATATATATATATATATATATATATATATATATGTAGTAATACAAAATACACTACAAATAATGTTAAAATCAACAAAATTTCAAACACTAAATAATGTTACTAATTCTTCCTTTATAGTTTGGCCTAATATTATTTAGGGACTTCACTGAAAACCTGAGCAGGGAGTGTAAAGTACATAATGTTATAGGCTATCAGTCACCATCAAATAAGTTACATACAATCTAAAATGCTTCCTCTTTTAATTTTAGAGTTTGCTCTTGTCAGTGGAGTTAAGTGGAGAATCCTCCTTTCTTCTCTTCCCTCTTTTATTTAATTTTGTTGGAAAAACTTCATCCGAGGTCTTCCTTTTCCTCGTTCCTGTTTATGTTTTTTATCTGATTATATTTATTTCTGCTATATAATACGTTTTTAAAAGAATATATATATATATATATATATATATATATATATATATATATATATATATACCTATTCGTGATCCCATGTGATCAGGTATTTTAATTTAATGTAGCAATATGAAAATACTGACAAACATATTATGGTTATCAAATTACGGTTTTTTAATTTCAAGGTTTTGCCTGTTTGTCGTGTCTATTTTAGATTGTTTTTAGCTTCTTTGAACATCATCGTCATTCATCTATTATAGTGGAGCCATTTGTAGCTGCAGTATTATGCGAGAAGCAATAGCAAAGCAAAAACTTAGTATAAAAGCTAGAAATCTGTGTTCATTGCTTGCCTGTTGGCTTTTGACGCATATTAGTAAAAAAGTTTATAAAAATATATTATAAATATAAATATTTGAAATTGGTGTATTGTATTAGAATTAGATCTAAAATGTTAAATTCTAATAAGCCTGGTGAAACATTCCTGCAATAAAGCATAGTATACATTGTTGATGCAGATGTGTTCTGTGTACAAAATATTAATATATGGGTTGATATTGCACCCCCTAGTAGACAGTAAGAGGACATACAGAACGGAATCTCTTAAGGTACGCGCAATATTCGTCCCCGTTCCCCGTCGCCGTCGCCGTGCACAAGTCAATGCGTGTGTGTTCGCCCGCTCTCGCCCCTCGACAAGGCGAGAACGGGGGAGAGGTGCGGGGACGGGGAATGAGGACGCTTATTGCGCGGGACCTTAGGAGATTCCGTTGTGTATATAATACTCTTACTGTCTTCTGTGATAAGAATAATAGTTCAGAACACAAAACCGCACGAAAAGAAAATACTTAAATTTGGGAGATAAAAGATTTTTATCTCCAAAATTGTCGGCTGATATCTTTGGTTTTTATTACGAAACACGGTACTTATGACAGAATAGGTATTTATTTTTTATTTCGCTTATAGAGTACTTTGCTTGAATATATAATAGCTAGGTAGGAGTTTCAAAACCACCCTGTATATATAATAGCCATATTATTAATCATTCATTTGTCTACTATCATATCAGCCGCTTGGCTACTTTGAATATTAGAGGAGAATTGAATGGTAAAATAGATGAGGTGTATCAGATGATGAGTGAAAGAAAGATTGATGTCCTGTGTGTGAATGAGACGAAACGGCAAGGATGCGGGACCACTAAGTGTGGTTCTTTCACGGCATATTGGTCAGGAGTACCAGAAACTGCTAAAGGCTGTCAAGGCCTCATTCTTTCTAAAAGAATGGCAGAGTGTGTGAATGAGTACGAATTTGTAAGTTCCAGACTTGTCTGGATTAGAATGAAAGTTGGGTTGATATTGGGAGTGTATGCACCCATAGAAGGTAAATCTAAAAGAAATAAAGAAGAAAGAAAGGAAATTTGATGTTATAAGGGATCGGTGTGGAGTGAAAGAGGACGTAGTGACAAAAGTAGAACAAGGGATGTTAAGATGGTTTGGGCATTTAGAAAGGATGGATGAAAATAGATTAACAAAAAATATTTATAAGGTAAGTGTGAAAAGAAGAGCGAGACATGGTCGACCTCGGCGAACGTTCTGCGATCAGATTGCAGACGTTCTGAAAAAGGGAGAGGTAAGAAGTACACGTAACCGAAGGGCATGTATGAAGAGGTTGATGAGTGTAGATTCTGTCAAGATCGTAGCAAGTGGAGGTCCATAGTCTCTGCCTACCCCTGTGGGAAACAGGCGTGATAGTATGTATGTATGTATGTAATTTGTCTACTAGTTTCACATTTTAAATTTAACGAGCATATTCGTTTATTGCTAAATGTCTTGCGATATAAAACCAATACAGTTCTACAATCTAAAAAATAACTGTTTGAGGCATAAGTTATTGAAAATATACAGGGTCGAACAAAATATACTAAAACCATTTAGGTAAGGGTGGTTTTTTTTTAGTCCATGGTACTGAATAACTTAACCCATTTAAAATCTTTGGCTTCTCATAATAGTTGAGTGATCAGCTGATCCGAGTTTGTATGGAAAGCTAAAAATGTTTTCCATATTTCGATATGTTCTTTGGGGAAAGTTGTTCAGTATCATGGATAGAATTCACCCTTAAAATTGTTTCAGTATATTTTATTAGAAGTTATATAATTTTTTGAGATATCGTTTAAGTATATTAGTTTAGCAGTACTTGCTGTTAATGACTATTTGGACATTTTGATACCTACATAGGTTTAGTTTCAGATGTGAAAAGAAACTGATTAAATTCCGCACATCATAATATAAAATTATAAACATGTGTACGATGCTGTGTACACAATTACACATAAGTACACTCAAGATGTTGTGTGCAATATGAACATGTGACATTATCACCGGTTAAAGTTGGACACATCATAAATAGGATCTATTTAGTTCTCTGTTCTTTCAAATTCATAATTCTATTAAGTGGGTTAATAAGTTTTATTTTGTTGTTTTCACACACAACTCTCTTTCCCAATGTCTTCGATATGAAGAGGTTTGCAAGCATCACAAAACGTCACCACCCTACGTTATTGAGCAATTCGTTAGAATTAAATAACAAATACCGATTATATTTGTTTGTAATTTATTGTTTCAAACAATTTCGTTCTTTAGGAATATTTGTAAAATATATACTTATATATTTTGATTTGGTTGATAATAGTAATTTATCGATATGTATATAATTTGAATTTGTCTTCAACTGAAAAAATATTAATTTTCATCATAAAATAATAGCATAGGTACTGATATCGATCAGTTGCCTGAAAACATGATTATATAGCTTTACATATTTACATTTTTGATACTTATAGGTACAATACCTACTTGTAATAATCGTCCCAGAACAATACGTGTTCCAGTCCGTATTATGCATTACATAAAGTATCTAATTATTAGATAAATTTTATTGATTGAAAGCTGATTGTTAATATGCAATAAAAGTGAATCGAAGTTAGACAATGTTTGGATAATGTATACTATAGCTTCGTGGTGTATTCGTCGAATAAATCGATATTTACTGTTGAAACTTCTGTTTTTATTATAATTATTTCTTTGCTTTCGTAATTTTGGTTACTAACCTACTATTTTATTTAAATATGGACCTAACTCAAATTAACTGAAGAGGCCAACATGAAATGTTTTGGAATAAAGGTAATGAAATGCCATGATGCCAATTCAATATGCCCTAACTATATTATGCCTTTACTTTTTTTTACTTAGCTGTGTAATAGTAGTAGATTGTTGCACCGAGCAGAAAGTACGTTATTATTGCACAGAGTGCTTATTTGGAGTTGGTGCTCTAAAAAGCACGAGTGCAATATGAATTAAGTACTTAATGCGAGGTGCATAATCTGCTTTTCTTTCAATTACTGCAAGAAAAGCTTATTTAATTAGGTAAAATGGTAAGCAATGCAAACATCACTTCACACGCAAACAGGATAACTCCATACGGCCGTCAGGTTGGTCATCTGAACGCATCGTATATATAGGCTAGTTTTATGATAAATGAGCTTGACTTCCAGCGGTATGCAAAGCAATTGTACCAGGATAGCATAAGTCTGCAGACTTATGCTATCCTGGTACTTTTCCTTCTGCCCTATCGTTTACCTAGTTCTTAGAATAAGCGAAAAAGACAATATCACTTTTCTCTTTCACTCTCTCTCTACCGATACCTACATCGATAAAAAAAACTAAACAGTGCAGTAAAGGATTTCCATACATTTTTTCTGCTCTGGAGCAACAAAGTTCCGTTTTGTGCTGGATATGTAGTGCAGTTATGACAGAATTGCAGCGCAGTTGGAAGAAAAAGGTTTTTGTAACGTATTTTAGGCTTTAAATAAAAGGCAGGTAGAAATAAAAATACATATATTAATTACATCAATATTCAATTACAGCCAACATAACTATGTAGGTTACAATAATAAAAATATACCTATATAATTTCAATGAAACAAAATAAATAATAAAAACAAGGTATTTTTTTTTCTTATTAGTAAAACCTAATTCTAAAAATCATTGACTACAAGAAGGTTGCATCTGCGGAATACCAGGTAACATTCTTTAAAACAATCCACCTACAAGCAAGGGAGAGCTCACTTATAGTAATAGTTATTATTATGGAATTTACTCATTAATTCTATAATTAATTAATAATGAGTAGTAGTGGCGATCTCATCTGCACAAAATGCAAACATAGATATAGGTACTTAATAATAAAAACCCATTCGCGCTAAGAACTATAAATACTTAGTAACTTTATAACAAATGTTGTACCTGGTAAATTAGGATGTGTCGAGGTCAAGTAATAGCGTTTCAGATATGAATAATAATTTTAAGGGCTGTCATATTGTTCTTATATCGCCATCATACATCTGTAGGTTAATGTAATGAAGATGAAAAGGATAGCGATTTAATAAAGACCTATTAAATCGCTATCCTTGTCATCTTCATTCTTCACTTACGAAATTGCCGATTTTCTGTACCGGCTAGTACTAGTGGCACACAACCACAGAATACAGTAAGAGTATTACATACAGAACGGAATCTCCATAGGTTCCGCGCAATATGCGTCCTCGTTCCCCGTCCCCGCACCTCTCCCCCGTTCTCGCCTAGTCGAGGGGCGAGAGCGGGCGAACACACACGCATTGACTTGTGCACGGCGATGGCGACGGTGAACGGGGACGCATTTGCGCGTACCTTAGGAGATTCCGTTCTGTATGTAATCTTACAGTCTTCTGTGACACAACGTCAAACTATTGAACAGCCCGTAAATAGCAGAAACTTTTGGACAAATTATTAGTACCAGATGCTTACAGAGATGGCAGCACACTAATTACTAGCAAACCTGCGAAAGTTAGGTAATATAGGTTCAAATATCAAGGTCAAGTATTAAAATTTTATGTTTACTCATACTTTGGTCTCACTTGTCTCTGCACCACCTTTTGGTTGACCGTTTACAATTTTTGTAATAAATAAAGTTGGATAAATAAGTAAAAAACGACATCTAGAGACCTAAAAGGAAATTTAGAGAAAAGCAAATCTCTTCTCTATATGTTTTTAAAGTTATGTGTACTGCTGCTGCCATCTCTGTGTGCAGCTGGTACTAATAATTTGTCTACAAGTTTCTGCTATTCACGGGCTCTCCAATAGTTTCTATGACGTTGGGTATCTGTTACGTTAGTAATCTTTGCCAGTACTGAAAAATGGCAATTTCATAAGTAAAGACAATATAATAGGAGTTAGACGTCAGCCCAATTATTATTTGAAATGTTTGTTTGTTTACCCTGTCCTCTTTGATTTCCTCTGAAAGTCGTGCCTTCTTTCAGGAGTTCAGGACACATCTTCTACAAAGTTTTTCCTATTTTATATCGGTCATGTGATGTAGAAAATGCTTAGAACGTAAAGTTTGTCATTGGAGTAATGGAGATTCTATTCACCTAGATACTAGGCAGTAAATAACGTAGGTATACAACATACTTATATAAACAATGTGCAGAGGTCATCGCCACTTGTATAACCTAAATAGAAGGGAAATGGTTTTACACAGTTACAGAATAATAGAATCTTTTGCTGCTAATTTTTTGGCATCAAGCAATGGAAAAGAAGATAGAAACTTAAGCTTTGGAATAGACAACCAGTGAGATAGTTATTTGTGATGATTCGTAGAAGTTCTCAGAGACCGGCTTAAAAAATTATTAAACATTTTTTCTATTAATTTCTAATGTCATAGTAACATTTCACTTTTCCGTTTCAAATTAATTGCAACTTTACGTGGTTCTTATTAAAGATTTGTTTAAATACTTATAAAAAAAAATCTAGCCTGTTTAGATACCCTTTACTACATGAAAATTTGTAGAAAACTTATTTTAAACATGTGTATCAAAATTTATTGTAATGTCTTTGTTTATATAATGTCTGTGAACAGGGGCAAATTTGCTGCACAATCAATTTAGTTCTGACTTTTTTGATTTGATCTTTTTTCAGCCATAGCTAAATGAATGTGCCTTATTTTATCTCACTGGTAAGATAACAATGTAGCATTATGAATGCTTAAAACGAAAAGAAGTATTTACAACAAAATATACGTCAACCAAAAGATAGACAACGAAATGAGAGATACATTGTAAGAAACAGAATAGTGAACATAGAAATAGAAGTGGTACTACTGATACACAAATTGCAAACGTATAAATGCCCTTTTTCCATGCGGGAGATAACATTAAATATATTCTTTATTTAAATTTTTCCCGCTACTTAAAATTATGATTCTAATGATAAAGAGATTTCACTATTAGAGTCATACAATATATCTCTTTTCATCCAACACCCAAGTGTTTTTTGTTTGTTTTAAATCTATGCACTAATATTACATTTAAAATATGTTACAATGTTCCCTTTGTTATTTTTCCAATAAGTGTATAGTATTGATTCACTTACGTCAAACAAAATTGATTTCTTTTGTTTTTAAATTGACTGGATACTGAAATTCAACTCAAATGCTCCACCTTCGCAAAATCAGTCTTCCCAAAAAAGTACTGAGACAATGATTGTATGAAATTTTCATATAATTAAATTTTACAGTACAGGCCGAAATGCAATAAATCAATTCCTTCGAAGGCAGGGTGTAAAGTTTATTATCCTCAACGTTATCATACATAATACATATAAACGTTCAAAAACCTACCATTGATATATTGACTGAATGCATAGGTACTAAGCGCATTACCTAAATGTGGACAGGGGTCTCTACGGGGTCAGCGAAGCTATGAGAAACCCATCGATCACTACCAATTATTAATTTTTATCAAAAGATTCACACTTGTAAATCAAGATTTTTTTTTAATACGGATTAAAGTATAACGAATCCCTGATTATTTAAATAAATTTAAGTTTTAAATAATTTTTATCTTCGATTTATTTTCGAGACAGCCGCTGCAGTATTGATGCTGTTTGCATAATTTAATACTCTTACGTAATAAAAGAATAATTTAATATAGACTCTACTTTGATAACAATGTAACAATTAAAAATAATTGTAATTATAAATGCCTTTTCACGTAGCCAAATATAAACTTAATTGTTAAATAAATCATACCAGCGAGTCAGAAACGCACTAACACACGCATTCCACTTCTACTGGGGTGAGAACTAAGACGTAGCTTTCAAAGCAAGATGTATGTATTGAAGTATACATATTGCTTTACATAAGTAATTATGCATCACCACTCAACATGATTCTCTTAACCTACTTATACATTATAAAAGGCATCCTTTGATACAAATTATTCATCATCGAAATCAAATACAGCAAATCAGTTTAATCTTTACAAGAAAAGAATATCTACTATAGAATCACGACACAAGCAACGCAACGTTTCAATCGGCAATCACTAAACACAAATTACTTAGTTTTTACATAAATGGCCATCGGTCACTACGTTTCACACCCGGGGATTTTTTGTACTAATTAGGGGGTTGGGTGACACTACGATTAGAATACCGAATTCTTCGATCGCATCGACGCCGTCGTCGTAAAACTTTGGTGTTCACTCCTTATTGAAATCCGCTGTCCGTGACAGATGTTTGTTCGAGTAGTTATCCAGATTGTGTTGTTTCGTCGATTCACTTGTTAGGGACGTAGATCTTCTTGGATCGGAAGTCGTAGACCTTGCGGCAGAAGAGCACGAGCTCGGGGGAGACGGTAGCGGGCAGCTTCGAGTCGTTAGGCGCGAGCGCCGCGCTCACCTCGCTGGCGGGCATGGGCGGCACGATGGACGGCGCCACTCGGATGCCTTCTTCTGCTGCTTTTAGCCGTTTCCTGTAACTGTTAAAAGAGAGAAAACTTCAGTTTTCGAAAAAGGTTTGACTGCTGGTTTTAATTTTTTTTTTAGGATGCTAATCAGGGTTACTTTTTTAATACCGGCAACGTTTTTGGAGTAAGTTCAGTCCGTGATACTTAACTATTTTCCATAGAAACAATAATCGAAAATCGATAAAAAAACGGTCCTCCCATACGTTACTAAATCAATTTGGCTGAGCGTCGATTTGTATGGGAAGCCTAAATTTTTTGTTCGTCAGGTAGGTATATTGCAAGTATATTGTTTGGTTGATATTGTATGGTTAGAATTCAAATGTCTAAGGACTTACGGGTTAATAAATAGTTGTCTAACTGTAGACCGGTAATGCTAGGACTGGTCTGTTTTTAACCCCCTACAAAAAGAGGGGATAAATAATAGATGTCACTACGGATATCACGTCGCATCGGTAGTTCCGCTACTCATTACTAGATGGCGTTTTTGACAGACGGGGTTTTTTAAATTTGGCCTAGCAAATAAACTTGTTTAAATGCACAGATTATAAAACGTACCGGCAGTACTCATTATATCGGAGCACATAGCATTTGTCCTCGATGCAAGCCACGGAGTTGGCGTCGCGGTGTCGGGACGCGAATACCTCGTCTGGCGCGTCGGCCGGCTGCCGGCCGTGGTCCGTGTGCTCGGGCCGGTAGTACCACACCAGTGACACCATCATCTCACCTGGAAAACGGCATTACGTCAATACATCTTTTACTTATCGAACCAGTTTAAAATAATTGTTGAGACGGTGATGTGACCAGAATTTATAGGAGCATTCACCTCAACACATCACATCACGTTCAACTCACCATCTTCAGGGTTCTCCCAGAGACTTGCGACTCTGGCGACGAAAGGCTGCGCGCGCATGACGGACGCGCGCAGCAGCACGCAGTCGCCGCGCGACACGCTGTCGCCGCTCGTGTGCGTCATGCGCGACCAGCAGCGCGCCGTGCGGTCCAGTCGGGAGTCGTTCTGACAAAACAATCATGTTTTTAAGAGGCTGACAGAGACTTGGATGGCTGTCTCGCTCGCACAATCAAACATTTTTAAAGATTTTTAAAAATGTGTCTCATTTTAGAAAAGTGAAAAGTTTTTATTAATTAAATACCTAGATAATTATATAGTGTAGACATTAACTTGACTTCATCGTGAATTAGTTGATCAAAGATTTAAAAGTTGATCGACTAATTTATGATGTAGTCACTGTCTACACACTATAAAATATGTCGTTCACGTCGTAAGATAATAATAATGAAACACTTTTATAAAAATGAGACACATTTTTTTGATAATCTTTAAAAACATTTGACTGTGCGAGAGAGACAGCCCACCAAGTGTAAAATGCCTCATACCTACATAAATTAAGCAATACGATCATAATGACAAAGACGGTCTTGATTTTATGGTGGACTTTGATACAGATTTTAATTTTTTGCATAATTCACTGATAGTTTTTTTTCTATACAGGTTGTTGAATGCTCAGTCCGTGATATTGAACACTGGAAACTCTACTTTTTCTACCTACCTAAGTCTAAGAAAAACACGTTTTTGTTAAGAATGCAATTTCAAAATATGACTAAATATATGGCTCTAACTTCCGAGTCCCAATGGGTAGTTTCCTGGGTCAAAAATATTTTTTTTTTATTACGAGAATAAAACGTCAAAAAAAGTGAACGTGATTTTAGATTTATTAATGCAGAAAAACGGATATTAAGAGCGCTATTTGACTCCAAGAAACTATGACGTTACAGTCCGATATTTCATACAAATCCCATAGACACAGACCTACCACTACTAGACCTACATAGTGCGTAGCCACTTTAGTGCATCTCTTTCTATCTTTGATTGTTGCCTCCACCCATAATTTGCACACGTCACAAAACACACTATGGTCACTAACTTATAATAAGCTCAAATAAAACCCTAAATCACCTTTTAAATGATAAAATCCCTAAAATTAATAACTTTCTTCGATCGTTTTATGGTTTGTTTGGCCCAGATTTTGACAGTAGGCCAGCTTATAACAGCCACGCCGATAAAGACAAAAAAAAGTTTCTTTCACACTCACGTTGTACCACAGAATACAGTAAGAGTAAACAGAAGGGACTCTTCTAAGGTACGCGCAATATACGTCCCCGTTCCCCGCACCCGCACCTCTCCCCCGGTTCTTGACGGCCAACGTGAGAAATCGAGGCGAAAACGGGGGAGAGGTGCGGGGACGGGGAACGGGGACGCCTGGGTGACCATATTGCGCGTACCTTAGGAGTTTCCGGCCTGTGGTTGTACTGTATTTGACAGTCTCTTTCTAGTAATATCGTTAAGTCTAGTAGTGGTCTGTGCCCATAGAAAATGTTTGTTTTGACGTTTAGAAAAAAGTATCTGATTTGACTTGTTGGAAACTAGCGGAATCCGCTAGTTTTATTCAGTAATTAGGCCGTTTGCAGGCACTTTTACACGTCATAAGTTTTTAAAGACAATGTAATGTTTTTAAATTGAAATTATTAATTATTTTTAAGAATAGCTACCGATAGCTTTTTGCAACGACCACTAGATACTGAGAAGAAACGCCGAAAGAAACTCATATACTAAGTATTGGTCGCCTACTTGCCAGAAGGGCTTTGTCTTGTCATATGTCTATAAATACTTATAATATAATATTGATACATTATAAATTATTACATGTAATGTAAATACTTAGGTGTCAAAAAGTCGAGCTGACGAGTCCCTCCTAGCAGAACCCGTTCACGAGTTGATTATTGTAGTATTGAATATCATTGGAGGACAATCATTTGAAGAAGAAAAGGAAGTTATAAGCTGTATTGGTGCAATAAATAGTTTTCATTAATTTATTATTCAAAGATAATAATAATAGGTAGGTACTTACATTGAGGTAGACTTTGGATATATAATGTTCTCCGTCGAAACTCCAGCCGTTGCTCCACCGCGGGGGCGGGCGAGCCTCCAGCGCGGGCAGCGTGGGCAGAAGAGGCGCGCGGCGTGGGCGGCGCGCGTGCGCGCTGTGCCGCCGGCGGCGCGCGCGCCGCACACCGCTCAGCGGACTCGGACTCGCGCACGCATCCTCCGTCACCAGAACCGCGTCGTCCGTCTTTATTGCCGGCCGCTTCGACACTAGTAACTTCACCACCTTTTCTACGTTCTTACTTTTCTGCTCGCAGCTCAGTTTGCAACGTTTTTGTCGCTCTACCTTTGCGGTTTCCGAGGGACCTTCGGACTTGGCGGTTTCTACCTCGGCTTGCTCTTTAACTTCGCTGTCTCGCCTCTCTATACTTTCTACTCTAATTTCAACGGAGACTTCCTTGATTTCGGATGTTGTTGTTTCCGCTTTCTTTGAAGATTTGGGAACTTTTGGTTTTACTTTGTCAGTGACACCACTATCGACTTTAACACTATCACTACTTTCGTCTTTACTGCTATCGCTCACACTCGACACAGACGCAACGACTGCATCAGTAATAACTTTTGCACTGAGTTTTTCCGCACTCGATGAGCACTTAGTACCTGCTTTTCGATCCTCTTTGAGGCTCGTTTTTGCGGTGGGCGACTTTAATACTGATTTCAAATTGTGCGTTATCTTAGAATCTATTTTCTCTACTTTGCACGCGTTCTTGTAAGCTAGTTTCTTCCCTAAGAGTTGACTCACGGCCGCGATCGTGTTCGGCCGAACACCGTTGGAGGTAGCATTTTCAACTACATTGTTGTTGATATTTAGTGTTTTCTTAGGACAATTCTGTGCCATGTTTTCATTTGGTGATAGGAACAATTCAGCAGGATTGAGTTCAGTATCTGAGGCGTATCCCTTTGAGTCAGCTCGGTCAATACTGTTTTTCCGCATTAAATTATCAAGGAGAAGTGCACTTTTTGCGGCTACAGCCGCCACATTCTTTATCCTAGGGTCTTCTTCTGTCGGTTCTAAGACGACTTTTTTCGCTCGAGGACCATTGGCTGTACTTTCTAATTTCCGTTTCAACGCTTTCTTTTCCGTTGATGGCGTTTTTGGTGTCCTCTTGACTGGAGAGGCTCTTTTCTTCGGTTCCTTGGTAATTGTTTCTGTTCGAACGTCAGTTTGTTCGCCGGAAACTTTTCTCCGCTTCAGCACCTTTACATGTTCCCCTATGCCATTCGTTTTACAGCTGTCCTCTAGCTGCGCGTCTTTCATATCGATCTCTAATTTGGGTTTGGAATACCTCCGCTTCACTGCTTTGGCGGCATCAGCGACTTCCTGCGTCTCCAAAACCGCTGTGCAATTGTGTTCCCTCAGCGCCTGCGCGTCGGGTTTTCGCGATAAAGCATTGGTGGGACCCTCGTTTTCTTTTTTAATATCGACGAGTGGCGTCGATCTCTCATCAGAAGAAGAGAGATCGATGGGCGCGCAGACAGCTGGAGATACTTCAAGGACGTCATCGTCTGCATCACTATTGTTTGCCGAGGGTTGAGGCGCTGTTAGTAGGAGGCCGGCTGTGTCGTCGCCGGCGAGAGATCGTCGGGCCATTTCCTTGCCGAGCCTGGCGCGGCGTGGGGCCACAGGAGGTGGCTGCGGTGCGCAAACTCCTGCAGACCCTCGGGCCGGAGACGGTGGCCCTAAAGCCTCGGCCGGCCCGGGCATATCACAGCGTCTTTTGTCCCGTGCCTCGTAGAGCTCTCGCTTTGGCGACGCACCGCCAATAGCCGGCAGCGGACATGGTCGCGGTGCGTCCGCTGCGGCCGGTGGTTCAGGCTCCAGTGGCGGATCCTGTAAAGTTAATACATAATTGTGAGTAAGTATAGGTCCTGTGTAACTATAAAGTTTAATATTACAACGATTTCGATAAAAATATTGGGTAGATACTACGAACAATGGCTAAGTATAAGTATAGTACGTGACTGTGGCAATATTATAGTAAAGTTACCTTTCCGCTGCCGTGCGTGTCGGGCACGGAGTCGTGCGCGCACGCCCGCACCTTCGTTCGGAAGGCGCCCCCGGGCGGCGCGAGCGCGGAGGGTACGTCCGCTGGGCCGCCACCGGTAGGGGCTTTACCAGTAGCGGGCCCAATAAGGACGTTTTTTGGACACGTGTTCAAAGGGCATGGGCATTGCCGGTATTCTGAAACAAAAAACGGATATTTACATTTTCTATTCCTCGTTAGACAGGTTATTTAATCTTCAAATCTGTGTAACAGAAAAATAGAACACATAATTATTTAGTGAAGTTTAGATCCTATAGTCCTATTCATGTCTCAACTGTTTCTACCAATTACCATAAAAACATGTATCTCCTGCGTGCGAGCAGCCTCGTCAACAAGGTGGTAAAGGGTTCAGATCTGGACCTCTTCAACACCAGCGGTACGTCGATAAGGCGTAGCTTAAATATTAATAACTAATATAAGAGTACTCGTGCGATCGTTTAGTGTACCCTATATAATGCGGATGCTTGCTTTGGCGTAAGATCAATGCTGTTTTTTATATGTGCTCTGTTTAATAATTGTATTTAGTCTATTGCTATCCGTGGAAACCTTTTATTGGCTCTCCGATATCCATTCAAATTTTTGTTTTGTATTGTAAAGCTGTTGGCTCCCCTTGAAAATCAATAAACAAAATAAAAAATAAAATAAAATAGTGTGTGTCTTGACAATAACTACGTCCATTCTGAATTAATGCCTCCAATTACAGTTATTTATGTTGTTTCATTGTTATATGATATAACGGTTTTAATTTGCATATGTTGAAGTAAAACTATACAGTTGGTAGGTACTTCACTTACAATACAATTACGCAAATTATACAAAAGTATAATGATTTTGAATTGCTTACTGTCGAATCACCAGTATATGAGAAAGGAAACATGTTGATTGTTTCCAAACTAAGTACGAATTCTCAATAAAAAATTAAAGTATTTTTTTTAGAATTAAAATAATTGACCTATTTTACTGAATATAATAATGTCACAGAGTTATAAAAACATTGACATTATTTCCTAATGCACGATACAAGTATTGCGTACAAGGGTTGCGGGGGTCAGACGGCAGTCGCTCTGTGTACCAGTAACGTCGTCAAATCACCTAGGACAGCTAGCGGACCCTGGGCTCTGAAGCGTTACCGCTGAAGATGCAACCGGGAATACACTCGGATGATGGATGGATGGATGGATACAAGTATTGCGTATAGTAAAGTAAACTCAATAACCTAGTCAGAACAATACCTACTTAAAAGTTTTTAAGGACTCTTGAGGGTCTTCCAAATAAGGTAAGGTAAGTACTAACCCACGTATGGTATCCTCTGCGGTGAATGCTGGTAACAGGGTGGCGTGCCGAAGTACTGCGGCGGCGGATACGGCTCGCTACCGACGCCCACCATCTGCAATACATGGACGATCAGTATGGTTATACATAGGTATTAAAGCCTACTAGCAGTACTAAAACAGAACTTTAAAATAGTTCATGCCAAAATTACAAAAAGGTAGAGAGAGCGTAGGTTAATCCACTTCGTATGGTAAGCATAGAACCATTCAAGTATACGAAAGGAGAATTTAAGCCATTTTTTGCGAGAGTAAGCAATTATGATTACACATAAGTATTGATATGTTTTTCCATAATCTGTTTTAGTTTTTTTACATTTTCTTAAGCGAAATATTGTTCGTAGCCGTATATTATTCTACTTAATACAGGAAAGAAATTAATTATACAACGGTAATTTCAAATCAAAATTACAAAAAGTTGCCAAGCGTTAAAAATAACTAAAAACGATTGCTGACATAATGGAAGTCCAGACCCCGGCCTCCCAAGTCAGAAATAACAAATAAAAGACTGCCCACCCCCTTTTAGTGCCTAAGTAATTCTTTGGTTTATCTTTCCCCAGATACATTGATAAAAAGTTTTAGTTGGTAGAAGTGTTATTGTGTCTATCAGTCAGTCGGCCAAGGTCAATTATGAAATTGTGTAAACACAGACAAGAAACATTATAGACTGAGAAACTATAATTCTGACTCCCTTAGGCAAACGAAAAACCATCTCAAGTAGTCAAGAAACGAAGGACACGATATCGTCCTTCGTTTTACAGTGATATCATAATCAACAGTAGAATATGAAGACGGGAAGGCTAAACGAACGAGAGACTGGCTGACTGGCGAATCACGAGAAACGTTGGTACGCTCTACATTTGACTACTCATTGCTCTAACATCTGTTAATACATACGACTATAGTTCCCATCTACGTCCTAACCACGTTGAAATAGGTAATACCTACTCAAAAAATCAACTTGGTTAGGACATACGAGTAGATGGAAACTATAATCGTATGTATTAACAGATGTTAGTAGAGCAATGAGTAGTCAAATGTAGAGCGTACCAAAATTCTCGTGATCCGACTTACTACCGTATTCCGAGTATTATATCTACCCACAGACCTAGATTTTCTTCGCTATTTAAAATAAACGGGCAAGTACGAGTCGGACTCGTATATGAAGAGTTCCGTACCTCCGTACAATGTTTTAAAATGTTTAAAAAAAACACGGTTTTTGTATGCCGACCCCCTTTAATTTTTAACTTTTTTTTTTTCAGTATTTGTTGTTACAGCGGCCACAGTAATACATAATCGGTGAAAATTACAAGTGTCTAGCTATTACGATTCAAGAGATAGAGCCCTGTGACAGACGGACAGACAGACGGACAGGCGGACAGACAGCGGAGTCATAGTAATAGGGTCCCGTTTGCACCCTTTGGGTACGGAACCCTAAAAATGTACCTTTACTGAAGTATTTTTTGTATCTGACACAAATTACAGTTAATGGCACTGATTACATTCCCCTGGAAAGATATGACGGGATACGAGGAAATATATATGAAACTTTTCCGATAAACTGCCTGGCAGTTTGGCAAAATAAACTAAATTGTAAAATAGATTTAAGTTTTTGGGAATAAATAATTTGGGAATATTTAATTTGGGAGCAATTGGCCGATCGAGGTCTAATATTTTGTATAACCAACGGTTTTGTAGAAGTACGGATAGGTACTGTACCTGAGCATCAGACTGTGGCGGGGGCATGTGGTAGGGGCCAGGAGGTCTGTAGTACCGGCCGTAGCATAGTTCCGCCGGGTAGTAGCCGCCGTACTGTTGCAGCACCTGTGCGATACAAAAAACGTTTAGGGGAAATGGTCACCTATCGATATGACCTAAGTTCAAATAAAATTACTGATCTTTTAATCGTCAAACTCTTATAGAAAGATAAACAATTTTCTGCTCTAAAAATTGTTTATTTTGGGACGTTATTTGTTAAGTATTTCAGTTACGTCTAACGTCTCATTTTATAATCGTCACCATCCAATCCGTAAGAATTAGATACCTAAAGGTAAGTGTAGATTAAAAAGCTTCGCTTTCCCATAGACCTGGTTAGAGCGTGATTGTCTTTCGGCGCGTTTTAGTGCGGGTTTGTACTCTTAATGTATTCTGTGTATTCAAAACCTAAATATGGCGCCCAACTCGTAGTGGAAATCTATGATGATAATGTTCGCTGTGGTGCAGTGTAGTTTTTTCGTGTTAGTTAAGACTCTTTACCCGGGCTTTAAAAACTGAAGAGGTTTTGACAAAGGTGTGGAAGGTATCCACGAAGAAAACTGAGGTATACTTACAGGTGGGTGGGGCGCGTGGTAGTGTGGCGGGGGATGGTACCGCGCGAGCGCACGTTCTGCGTCCGCGCTGGTTTCTTTGATCAGCGGCCCCGCCGGCTGATAATATCCTGAAACAAGCGAAAACAGTGTAAATATAGATAGAAAACAAAAATACTACAATATGTATTTTTTTTAATAGATAAGGACAAATCACACAAATTGAGCTAGCCCCAAAGTAAGATTAAACTTGTATTATGAGATACTAACTCAACGATACTATATTTTATAACAAATACATACATAAGTAGATAAACATCCAAGACCCAGGACAATTTGAAAAAGGCCATTTTCCAACTTGCCCTGGCTGGGGATCGAACCTCCGGATTGGCAGACTAGCGTGTTGACCATTACACCACCCCACGGTGATCGTCAATCGGTATGTACCTAATTACATAAGTTTACAAAGTATAAAGAGTACAAATAAAAAATGTCTTATCCCCCAAAATGGTTTCCAAGTCAGCATGTGCTGAGTTTGACATTGGTGAACCCCCAGCGCTGATCTTCTGTTGGAGCCACATTGGTGCTTTTACTGGCATTCGTACTATCCAACACTATCGCACAATATCTCATTGAATTCCTCAGTTAGGGAGAGCGCTTTAAGATGAGTTTACTCCCGAAATCTCGGTGGGTTTCGGTCTTTGAAAAGTACCTAAAGCAAGATGGGACCAGGTTTAGTGTCAGTATAGTTCCATCGGAAACGTTGCTACTAAATAATAAAAAAACCTATTGATACAGAACTAATGTGACAGTTTTTGGCGGGAAGTCAAGGGGTTCAGTTGGGGGTTTGCTATAATTTATTTTGCAAATTGAATCTAGTGCACAATATAATTTGAAATTGGTGTTATAAATGCTCATACTCATGAACAATATGTGAAATAGTTAAAGTGGATAGTCATAGTACGGCTGTCTGTGCGACTGTAGTTTGTCTTTAGGCGCCGTCCGCCACTCAATCGGCTACGAAGTCGTAAACCAGTGGACTCGTATAGATTTGTCGCTAGAAGCTCCTTTGAAGTAATCAAAGGACCTACTTACTACACCACCCTTTGATTTGAACTTGTTAGGTCCTAACCCTTAGGTTAGGAATAAAGAAACGAAAAACTAAAGATAGGCTCTAAAGGACTCGTATCCAAGGCCGTAAATAATTTATTAAAAAAAGAACTAATGTGAGATAAGTCTACCCATCGTCTACCTACTAAATAGAATTGAGACCACATATTTAGTCGTTTTAGTTCTAGTAGTAAGAGAGACTAGCTTTAATTTTTGTAAATAAGTAAGTGGGTACTAGTATAGTTGGTACTTCATTATTTATATAGGTAGCAATTTTCCTGTTTATCATTCACAGCAGAGATAGGAATTTCCGTACTGTACACAGAATTCAGTCAGTATCTACCTAAAGTTGTTCGTTATTATGTGCATAAAGTGATATACTTAGGTAGGTACTTACTAAATTATGTCTTAATTAAGTCCAGAAAATAACAAGTAGGTACATACCTACTAAATACGTTACAAAAAATATGAGTTTGGGCTTATTTTGAAGCGGCCGGATGTGGGAATTCTATAAGTGTTCTGCCTAAAGATCGGAGCGATAACTTGCGGTCGCCAGTCGCCGCCATGCCACTTCCGGTTGCGAAAGACGGCCTACGTTTACGTTAGCGGTCGTGTTTTGTATTTCCGGACGATAAACAAGTGTTTTTTTAGTAGACGCATGTTATATTGCAAGTTTGTTTGTTTGTTACATCTATACATACATACATAAAGTAATAGTACCTATCTATTTATAGATACTTATTATTATTATTATTTATAAATACTTATAGATAGGTATACCTATCTATTTATAGACAGGTACTTACCTATTTTTGTCAGTTTCGTTATTATCTATTTTTGAAAAGGTGTCAAAAAATATAGCCATACAATTTGTTAGGTTAGGTGAATTTGTTAGCATGATTTAATTCGTTTTGAAGCTTACGCCTTAAAATAAATTATACCGCTATAAACTTTTTAAGTTATTAAAAAGTGAATTTCATGTACATTTAAATTGGTTTACCATAAGTCGGCTCTATCGAAACAAACTTGTGCTTTAAATAAAATGTGAAAACGCAAATGAACATTGAAAGTATTTGAAAGCTCAAACTAAAAGCTTCACGTCACAAATGTAGTTCTGTTTTGTGTTACGCGGCGCTACTGAGTGAGCTGCGGCGGTACCGTTATTTCGCTGATTTCGTGCCCGGTGCCCGCACGTCAGCCATCTGCGAAGAGGCGGTATTAAACTGGAGTGCCCTACGCGCTCACGATTTACTGAATTTACTTTGATTTCTAAATATGTATATTACTAACCACAGATTTATTAATGAAACTTCATGGTTTTTGTCAGTTTTTTATATATGTGTGTAAACGAAGCCTATGCCAAGATGCTTCCTAAATGAACGAAAAATACTTTTAAAGCACAGCAAAATTAAAAATATTCAAAAAGTATATTTCGTTAATTATTATATATTGTAGAGTTTGTTGTACGAATGACATCTGACATACAAAAGTTATCAAATGTACAAGATAGCATTTTTTAGGGTTCCGTACCCAAAGGGTGCAAACGGGACCCTATTACTGAGACTCCGCTGTCTGTCCGTCTGTCACAGGGCTCTATCTCTTAAACCATAACACTTGAAATTTTCACCGACTATGTATTACTGTGGCCGCTAAAACAACAAATACTAAAAATAAAAAAAAGTAAAAAATTAAAGGGGGTCGTCATACAAAAAACGTGTTTTTCAGTTCAATTTTTATACAAACTGATCAGCTGATCGAGTCAATTTGTATGAAAATCCGTTTTTTTTGATTTCGTGAAAGTTGTTGAACAAAAGTTGTTTAGTTACATGGGCTGAGGTACCAGAAAGGTTTTGCATGTACGGGTACCTATATTTTTTAAAGATATGTATATAAAATAAATAGCATAAAATGTTGTTTCTCTATACATATTTACAGGTAGGTAAGTTGTTATCTAATGTCAAATATAAAACATTATGTACTTACTTATCTTTATAATAAAATAATCTCTATTTAGTATTTACAGAGCAACCCAAGCTTTTATTTTACAAACCCTATCCAATGACCTACCCTATGAAATAAATAGTACCTACATAAGACCAAATTATATTAATTTTATAATTATATTAAGTTTATATAACGTACCTAAAATATAAGTATTACTGAAAGTTGGTAAAATAAAAATCGTCACAAAATTCAAATTACAATTGGAGAAGTGAAATGGTTGACATTAAAACAGGATAACGTCAGATTCTAATTGCTGCAGACAAAATGTATTTCCCTTTCGGTGCGCCCTAGAAACGAGCGGGATGACAAAATACAAGCTATAAATTGTGCAGTAGGTAAGGGGGCGTCCATAAATTACGTGAGCTGTTTATTTTAAAATTATCTGCCCCTCCCTCCCCCCCTGGTGAGATGTCGTGAGATTTTATTCAACCCCACCCCCATCCCCCAATCTCACGTAAGATTTTTCAAAATGTGGGTTTCTTACGTAAACGCGTTGGATTGTTATTGTAAAGAGAAAAAAAATATTGCTTCGTGCTTTTATTTACGACTAGTTAAGACTACTAATCAATATTGCTGAGAGTTTAATTATAAGTGTAATACAAATTTAACAATAGAATACTTAAATCGTAACTACTGTGATAAAAAAAAAATCTACTTTAATTTAGTCCATGGAGAATTATGCGCGGTCTCAGAGAGACTATTGGAACCAACATGTCCATATGATTTTCATATAATTTTTAAATTCAGATTAAATTGAGCTATTTGGTATAAAACAAATATGGTGGTTTGACAGTCAGTAGATGTATAACGTCGAAGTATGAATGAAATTATTTTTTTTAGAACGAATTAGTGAATGATCTTAATCGTATAACGATTACGCTTAAGATTAAATCTTAAGCATGTACAATCTGGATTAAATGGACCAAAATAGTATATTTTTTTTTGTTTCAATCAGAAAAAAATGCGTGATATTTGCCGAGACCCCTCCTCTCTCCCACGTAAGATTAGATGAGATTTGACTCGACCCCCTCCCGCCCTTAAACATCTCACGTAATTTATGGACGCCCCCTAAGCCGATTCTATTTTAGAGCGCGCACGTAAATAGTATTTTCTTTGACATTTTTATGCCGCGAAAAATATTCGCAGATATTAAACATTGGGGATATCGATACTTTTATATCATTAGTATCATTACAAATATTTTTGGAAGTAAGAAATACTTACCTAAAAGTTTTAAATACGTGTACCTACCTTACCAAGTCACTAAGATATGAGAGGCCTGTAGGTCTATGAGAGCCTATCAAAATTTTTAGGTGTTTTTGGTTTAATAAATTCGAAATTTCTTAAATTAATTAGAATTGTACCTCAATAGGAACTTACATTTATTAATTCACAATGTTTAGCTACAGTAAGAAATAATTATTTTGAAATGTCATACAAAACCTAAGGTTCGTACGTAAGTATATAAAATAAGTAAAAAATACATGTCTACAAAAAAAATAACTTCGCTCAATATTAATTAAAGCTGATCCGCTGTATTTATACCTTAAGTAAGTTTACTACCTATTTGCTCATCTATACAGTGTCTAACAAAATATACTGATACTATTTTAAGGGTGGATTCAGTCCATGATACTGAACAACTTTTTCGAAGGAATATATACCGAAATATGAAAAATAATTTTTGACCTCCCATACAAGTTGACCGATCAGCTGATCCAATTTTGTAGGGAAAGCCAAAAAATATTTTTCATATTTCGATATATGTTCCTTGGGGAAAGTTGTTCAGAATCACGGACTTGATTCACCCTTAAAATAGTTTCAGTATATTTTGTTAGACGTTATATACTTAGGTATATATATATCAATTTAAAAAAAAAATATAGATCAATTTAAAAAACCCAGAAAATTATAAATTTTGTTCGACGATAGGCAGCCCACTTTGACATATTATGATCGTATGAGATATGCGGCAGGTGCGTCAGAGTCGGCTGCTTGCTCACTGCCACTAATAGGCAAAAAGTGATGTTTAATGATTTTATTACGAGCAGTTATTGCTCTGCTGCCTTTAAAGGTTCATTGGGGTGTTAGAATGATACATCTTTATGGAAAAGACTTAAGTCACCTTCGACTGAATGTAGGCATACCTACAATGTTGCAATTGTTAATAAATTGTGGTAGTAGTACGTTACGTTTAATGGTACACGGCTAAGGTTGAATAGTAAAAAAATGAAAAACTTATTTGTATGATGTTTGTTCAGAATGAAGATACCAAATGAAAAAAAAAATTACCATTAGATACTTACTTCAAATTAAATATTACGCTGGTAAATCTAACTCGAACTTACAATAATATTTGACTGTAAATTATTAATTCATACAGCATTACAATGCTCGAAACAATATCTAAATTAAAAATATGTGATGAAACATTTCGCCATGAGTGAGATTCGAACTCACGGCCCTCACATGTGTTCTGTAAGTGCACTTCCAATTGTGCTACCTTCTACTACAACTTTCAATAAGTCCTCTAATTTATTGTATGAATATTTAAAAAAAATTAGAAGGAATGGCGCCGTGACCCATGTGAACTCGGGATTCTCCTAGAACATCCCACATTCTTCTAGATTATTATTTATTCTTCCGAAACACTCCCTCCACATCCTTCAAGTATATTCTACACGATTCCTAAACTTCCATATCCTTTCAGAACTTTCCACATTGTTCTGGAACTTTCTACTGCTAATCGCGGCTCCGCGACAATAAATAGGTACAGATGTAAAAAAATCAATCGAAACCTCATTAAAAACAGTAGACTATACGGCCACAGAAACTCTTTTAAACCCAAGTACAACTGCCCCTTATTATGCTATCCCCAAATATCCCTTGATCGTCCAAACTCACCCACACACACTAACTTCGCCTACACAACACATACACATCACGTAGACGTCACGTCACGGAGTACACACATTGGTGTTATGTGTGTACTCGTTTGATGTGTATGTGTTGTGTGTGTATAAAACAGCCAATATTTAGTATGTAGAACAGTGTCTCCTCTTACAGTTAATAGCAATCTTTAACAAGAAAACCCAACTAGCATGTAAACTAAATTAGACAAATAAGCTAAACCCGTATGTAAAACCTGCAATCCTTCCAATAGCATTCCGAGGGAGGGGCTTAGTTACCTGTAGAACAGGTCCCCAAGGGACCTATTTCAGGGACTAGTCTCTTCACAAGGTTTAATATATTAAACAAGAGTTACATAATAAAAATAGTGATAAGTAACTATATTAGTTACTTAAGTATGTGTAGTGAAGAGAAAAAATAAACGGTATTATTATTATAATACCATCAATATGAGATAAATTTATCCTATATTGAATAGATTAACATGATATAAATCGATCTTATAATTTTTAACTGATGTCTAAAGTCAACTATTATTCTGTTCATTCGACGACAATTTGGAGACCTTAAATTATTCATTCCCTTTTCAGAAGTTGTACAAATAAGTACAACTGGTTGATTGTCTCTCCGTATATGTAACAAAACTGCGTAAAATACGTATTCGTTTCAGTCACAAAATACGGGAGTATAGAAGGATGAACCTATATATCTAGTCTTTATGTGTTCAACGCTAAAAAGCCCAAACAAAATTGTATTTATTATACCTACCTAATATGAAAGTATTTATTATTTATGTATTTTGGATTAAACAACATGACTATGCCTAAATAATAAATGTGTAACACAAAAAACTATTTCTCCCAGAATGTAATTTCGTAGTATAAATTGTCGAACATATAAAATACCGCATTTTTCTGCAAATTAATATCATTTTCCTCGTAACCCTAAAAAGGTGTTAGGTTATGGGCCCTGACTGCATTATTGCGCGTTTATGACATCCTAAACCTACCTACAATTTAGCACGTTTTGTATCGCACTCTTCAGAGATCCTAATATAAGATTTTATTGACTTAGTGAATTGAATGATGTGTATCTGAGAATTATTTGTTTCATTCCGTAAAATCGTTATTTAGTGTGAGCGGTGGGCGTCATTGTTTTAACAGAAGTTGCTTTCCATACTCATATCGAAATGTGTGGGTGTGACTGTGAGTGTGTGGGAAATCGCAAAAGACCCTGACATTTAAAAATTCGCAGTCGCAACGTTCAGACAGAAAATGATAAATGGTGTCGAAGACAAGGGATAAACACAATACCGATCTGTCAATTAAAGAGCAATCAGGCGTCTATATCGAGAATGTTGAATTTATTCCAAGTCTATTGTGAGATAGTGCTCAAGAAAAGGATAAAAAATCACTTTTGCAGCGTGGCCTAAAGAAGCGAGCGGTTTGCCTTGAGCCCGCAGCTGCGCGTAAGGGGGTTATTTCTGAAACCACATTTTATATTTTATTTATCTACCGGTCCCATGGTAACGTTACAAGCCTATTTTTCTTGTTATATGTTGGTAATACAATGAAAATATATTTTTAGCTTCATTTAAAGCTTTTTCTAAAAAATGTTCGGAATGTAACTCCGAATTTTTCACATCAACAGGTATTGCCTGTAACTATTTTGTTTCTGTCGCCATGCTTGTTTTAAATAAATTAAATAGATATGTCTTTCTGTAACGTTACATATTTGTATAGTCTATAGAACTATCATGTCAATCCGCGTTTTAAGAATAAAAACATGAATAATAACAAGTTTTATTGGAACTTCAGTTAAATTAGTTAGAAATACTTCGTCCGTGCCAAGATGTTAGGAAAATAATGGAGGTTTTATTGCTTTACGGCCATAAACACGCAAAAATGTTGTTCATTGGTAGATAGTCTCTTTTATTTTTGTATACTTTCAATATGGACGAATAAGCAGCGGTAAAATACACGTTCTATAAATATCAAGTTCTATTAAGTTCATTATCTGTTAGCAAGTAGATATGCTAACCACAGAAGCGCTTTTTGCGGCGAAATATAATTTATTTAGTGTCAAAGTTCATTGACATTGAATGAAACTACTAAACAAATGTTTTACGCCGGATAGTGTTGTTCCTACGCAGCATTTGTTCTCGGAATTTGGGAAGTGGGAATTAATAAAAAATACGCTGTACTCGTATTTTATATTTTTACAGATATTTCGTACTTACAGCCTTTTAGGTGTGAAATATATCTTTATATTTATATAGGTACTCATTTAGTTACTTCATTAAAAAATATTGGTTGTCTATAAAGTCGGTTTACGGACGGTAGTTTGACGTGACAACGTCAAAACCGAACTGAGCCGATCTCGAGCCGATCGCCGAGCCGATCATGCCTCTCTCTCGTCCGTGCCGCGCTCTCGCTTGCGGAACGCGACAATGACGTCATCTTTTTCGTGCATGCAGCCCGTAGTATCGAGTTATTAGACGTTGTCACGTCAAAAAATTTGTGGTTGCATAACAAATAACGAAAATAAAACAAGATAAGGCTTTAATTCTACATAATTCATTAAGCAATGGCACATACTGTAGAGCTATAAAGAAAAAAAAACATATATCATATTCACTTCAATGGAATCAGAATTATTGAATTTGCACGTAATACTTTTTGCTGCGTATTTAATTAAGGATTCTTTTGCGAATGGCAGAAAAACTAAACACACATAATAATAAACCGCATAATCGCTTAGCAAACAGCCGCGGACCGGTTTCGGCTCACCGTACAATTTACAGCGAGATGTGGCAGCGCAGCGAGTGTGCAATTAGGCCCGCCGCACGCTGCCCGGCAAAAAGTAGCCCGTTTTGGTTACTGCTAAAGTAGTGATCTTAAATGATTAAATATCAGTTAGAAAAAGGTTGAATACATATGCTTGCTGTGTGGTTATCGGCAGAGTAGAATAGGACCACTCCAAGTCTTTCCGTGGATGTCGTAGAAGGCGACTTAGGAAACACAAGCTAAACAAAGTTCATAAACATCAATGAGACCTTTGCAACCCGTCTGGCCAGCGTGAAGAGTGTAGGCCAAATCCTCTGGCTAAGTATGGCTCTGGTAGTACGAGTACAGACAGGGTCGTGTTCCTGCAGTGAAGGCTTAAGGCGACGTGGGTTCACAATTTGCAATACTGTGCGTGTTTTTAAAAATCACTGTTATTAAACTACTACATTTTATTCCGCAAAAAAATGACATAAAAATCTTAAGGATTTTCTACGGACACTCACAATAGCCAAAACACGATTGAGCATTTTTGGCTCGATAGAAAAAAAAACACAAACATACCTCGTTATTTACCATAGTTATTTCTTCTTCCCTTTGTATTAAATAATGTACATTTAAATGTAATTTTTGAGCAATAAAGAAATTAAACAAACAAAAAAACAAACTTCTAATTTGCCTAAGTTTGCCATTATAAAACATATTACTTTTTTATACAATCACTTTTTTATATGAAAATTATCAGTTTTGGATACAAAAGAAATTATAATTTTAATACAAATAAAATAACAAATAAAACACTGCAAAATATCGTCGAGCACGGCTACAGGCCTTTATTCTCTTTCGACGAATATTTCACTGTTTTTTTTTTTTTTTTTTGTATTATATTTATAATTTTTTTTTGTAGCCAAAACGGATAGATATTTAGATAATACATTTTTTGGTATAATTTTCATATAAAAAGGTGATTGTATAAAATAGTAATATGTATTATAAAGGCAAATTTAGAGGTATGTTTGTGATTTTTTTTTATCGAGCCAAAAATGCTCAATCGTGTTTTGGCTATTGTGGGTGTCTGTAGAAAATCCTTAAAATTTTTGTGTAAATTTTTTGAGGAATAAACTGTAGTAGTTTAATAACAGTGATTTTTCAAAAACACGTACGGTATTGCAAATTCACCTTAAAAAGACCTCATGATGATGATTTGTTTGGTGTCAGTATGATTGTTAGGAAAAAGAAAGGAGGGAAAGTAAGGTTGAGAGGAGAAAGACATCCTGACGAAACATCCGCGAGTAGACCGGGATAGAGAGCGCTGGTGAGCTATTTATCGAGCTGATCGCCAACCTTCAATAGTTGGAGAGGCACCGAAGAAGTGTAAGTTTGGTTCGTAGCATTGACAGCGTTGCATACTAAATGTTCATTTTCTTTATTTTATATTTAGGGTAAGTACTATTAGGTAATGTTCATTTTATTTATTTTAAGGATATTAATATTATTTTAAGGATATTAATATTAATTTTCTTTATATTGTGGATAAATGTTAGAATAAATATTAACTTACTCTTAGGTGTGACAGACAAATATCAATGTTTACAATGAATCAATGAAATATTATATTAATAGAACTAAGTTAAGGTATGTATAATGTGATTTCAGGAAATATGTTTACAAGCAATTTATATAATAATTAAATGTACTTATTTATGATGGTACTATATGATATACATGGATGGGATAGCCGTGTAGTTCCGGCAGAATAGAAGCACATAGAAGGACCAGTCCAAGTCTTCCCGTGGATGTCGTCGGAAACAAACTTAGGAAACACAAGCTAAACAAAGTTTACAAACATCAATGAGACCTCTCCAACCCGTCTGGCCAGCGTGGAGAGTGTAGGCCAAATACTCTGACTGCTCTGGCTAATATATGGCTCTGGTAGTACAGAAAGTCGTGCTCCTGCAGTGGAGACTAAAATAGACCTGATGATGATGATGATGGGATTATTAATGTTATTTTTTAAGCGATTTAAATATGTAAGATAAATAAACCTCTTACAAAATTTGCCACTGAATTACCATTCGTTTGGATAAAGATATAAACAGCTAAGTTACTCTATAGGATTCCCGTTTAACCACTTCCTTTTACGACGATTGACAAGCTCGTCGATGCAAGCACTAAAACGATCAATTGATATATAACATTTAAATTGATATGTTACGTAGTCATCATTTACCTACCTCATTTACTGTCGCCCTTTTATACAACTTTATTATGACGTAAATTACAATTACAACACACTTCGCATTACAAGTTTACGACTAAGTATTATGTAAGTGACATGATAAATTGTAATTACGTACAAGTTATAACAAACTGTGTCTCTGTATCATGAGTGCACTACCAATTGTGCCACCGTGACTTCGAATTGCCCTGACGAATTTTTTATCACATCTATTATTCCGAGTATTGTAATGCTATTAAAATAAGGCACTGATTTAAAGAGGCAGTTGCAAATAGCAGTTTTGGTAAGTTAATAATTATAAATGGCATATTTAATAACTAGTTCAGCAGTTAAAACTAAGCAGTTAAGTAAACAAAAATGAGTAAAAAACTAAGCAGTAAAGTAAACAAAAATGAGTAATAAAAAAGAATGAACTGGATCAGTGAATTAAGCAGGAAAATAATTAAATAGGCGGTAAAAAAAATTTAACGAGCGGTTCTATAGGTTTTCCCTAACCTAGTTAAATGGATAAAACTGACCTACCACTCGCCGACCGCTACCGCGGCACGCTCGCTTCGCTCGCTCGGCTCGTGCGTGTGTTGGTCGCAGTTCTAACATAACCAGTTTTCCCTAACCTGGTAAAATGAATAGAACTAGTAATTAATGAATCATAAAATAACCGACTAATTGATTTTTTATTACTGTTCATGTTTTACTGTCGCAATAATTAATCAACCGCCATTAAATTAAATAACTGCTCAATATGTTTTTCAACTGATCATAATAACATCTCGAATTTTTAAATAACAGCTCAAAAAATTAGTTCCCTTAAAATAATAATTAAAATGTTTCTCTATACCACGATGTTTCCCAAGTTTATATTTAGTCTGTTAGAACTTCGTCGCGATATTAGGAATTAACTTTAAACTTTTATAGAGATAACTATTTATTATATAGAAATAAAGATAGGTATGTGTCGCGATAGAAATTCAGTGAACAAGGAAAATTAAGTGTTAATGCAAATGAAGTCAAACAAATATAATGTATTCTATAGCCATCTTAAGTAAGTTATTATTTATAAAACACAATAGAAAACACTCAGGTAATCGTTAATCGTTTTTCTTATTGAAATTTTCAGTTATCATTCAGAATTTTTTGGTATGGCATACTCATTTTAATTTCAGTGGCTACTTTATTAGGTATATTATTTTGGTATGTTTACTATTATGTTAGTTAATGAAATCATAATTTAAAGATAAATAACTAACAAAATAGTACCTATATTTTATCGATCAGATTTCACTTGGTAAGTATGCAATATTTAAAATCAACTTAATATAATCAAACAGTCTACACGGTTGAACTCTCTTGTGCCAATAAAAATAGGAAAGCTGCCAATAAATCGATTTTGTGCCTATGCCAACATGGACGAAGTATTGGTAATTAATCACATGTTGCTGCAATTTGTTTGTATAGGTAACTAGTTCCTCGCACTCTTTAAGGTTCAAAAGTTCAAGAGTTTTCAATAATTTGTTATCGTTAAAGTTGAAATTTTGGCAAGAACAAGTGATAAAAATTCTAAATAATATTATTTAATAAGATACTGAAGAGGACTATGAGACACCATGGGCTAGAAAAAAAGTAAAAATCTAATTCCTGTTAAAAATGTTAAAATATTAAGCCTATTAGATAGAAAAGCTACGAGATAAATAGTGACAAAGATTGTACTGAGAAATATGAAAACTTTTTTATCTTTAAAAATATGTTGAACACGTAGGTACATTTAATATCCCTTTATAATCTCGTATAAATAAGTATCAAAACAATGTAAGTTCGTATCGTAGAATAGGATTATGGTAAATTTTAGTGCGCAGGCGTGGCCGTAATGCACAGAGCAGACCACCGTAGTAGAAACTACCGTGACCAGCCCGAACAACCATTGTAATTGATGTAAGTCGCTTTTCATAACAGGTTACCGTGCGCACGCATGAAGCATTATAGTAGCTCTTCAATTTGTTTTAAGAGTCCCCTTACCCTAGACAGAATCAGTCTTTTTCATACAAACGTAGTCTAGCTTTTATTTTGAAACGACATGTCAGATTTTGGCAAAAGTTTGTAATTTCAAAGAAATTGCTTATAATTGCATATAATTAGGCATATATCTGGTTTTCACTATCAAATATGAACTTGAAAGGGAATATAGTGTACTCGTATCATATTATATTTGAACGTTAGAATGGAAAACTTCTACACCCTTATATTTTTTTTCAAGTTTATATTTTGATAATGGAAATCTAATTATATGCCTAGATATATGCAATATCTTTGAAATTACAAAATAATACCGAAATCTGACATGTAGTTATTAAATAAATAAATATATAGGGACAAATCACACTGATTAAGCTATCCATAAGGTAAGTTTTAAACTTGTGTTATGGGATACTAACTTAACGATACTATATTTTATGATAAATACATATATAGATAAACACCCAAGACCCAGGACAATTTGAAAAAGGCCATTTTCCAATTTGCCCTGGCTGGGGATCAAACCCAAAACTTCCAGCTTATTAGGACTCTTAAAAGTTAGTGTAACATTTTTTTTTCTTAAAAAAATTAAAAGTTAATCGAAAATCGGAGACTCGCTATGAATATTTTACGAAAACAGTTTTAGAGAAACTAACATAAATTGTTAGTTTAGGAGAATATGTCTTCGAAACAGTAAAATAACATTTTACAGTCGGTAATAATAGTAAAGTAGTACGGGCTATTGGAGAGAACAATATTTGCGCTGGCTGCGTTTATATCCGAATGGGAATGAATAAATCCACAGATTCCGTAATGGATCCGCACTCATTATTTACCGTTAAGGTACAGCACTACGCGTCATCGGTACTCTAGGGAATTGTTTGACGTCGTTTTGTTTGGGAATGGAAAACAATGTAATAAAATGAAATACACGATCATTTTATAACATCAGAAGTGAATAATTTTGAATATGATACTATTTTGAACTACTTAATTTTATCTCATGTAAATGTCGTGTTTATGCAAATACATATTTATAGATATTATAAACATAACAATAGGGTTAGTATTGGCAACTTATGTTATCGTTTGGTTTTCCCAGGTATTTATGAAAATGTCCACTTGGGAATAACCATTAAACTTCTTTGAACCGCTTTGGTTTATAAGTAGCAAGATTTTTTAACAGCTTTCAAAACTTTATAAAATTATAACGTTTTATGTAGGTTAAATATAACGGAATCATTTTACAGTTTTATAGATATGATTTGTTCAAATCAAATTCCTTGACCTCTCAGTTGAATCCATTGTAAATTGTAAACAATTTTGTCTCGGCCCGATGAAATAATTTGTTTCTCGTAACGGCGGCCTGGGTTCAATTCCCACGGGCTCTCAACCGAGACTCCGCTATTAGCCCAGAAACAAGGCATTATTAGCGACTTGGAAATCCAATAGACTGATTAAAAATATTTAATTGCATTTGATAAAATTTTATTTAGCCTAAATTAATTGAGAGCATAAATACCAAATAAGATTCTATTCGTTAGATTATGACAAAAAAATTCAATAGCGTAGAGTTGTTTTATATTTTTGAAATATAATAATATTAATTATATACGGACAAATCACACTAATTGAGCTAGCTAAATTTAAACTTGTATTATGAGATATTAACTCAACTATACAATATTTATAATAAATATAGACCATGTTGTGCCTAAAAGCTAAGAAGTTAATATAATTTTTCAAGGTACATAGTTTTCTTTCGAATAGTAAGAATCTCAGGAAAAGCAAATAAAGAAGCAATTTACACTCTGCATAAACATTAGAAAGGTCCTAAACAAGGAGTTGATAAAACATGAGCCGTTATTTCAAATAATTAATATAACCCAGAAGTGCCTACCTAAGTGAAAATGTTAAGTGAGCGTCGAAATTAATAGCATTTGGCCGAGTTCGGGTCAGTCGCTGTCAATGACCGCCGGCGATTGTATGCCAATCGTATAATGATTCCGAGCCGCATAAATTTACCCTATTCACTATGAGGCAAGAGGAATAATGTTGTCAGTGGTATCACAGACAGCTTGCAGGTTATTTTACAATATAACATCCGGAAAAAAGTGAAAACGTCTATATAGAATATTATGGTGGGAAAAACTGATAAAGTGCCACCAAATAAAGTGTAACCACTTTTACAGCAAATAAATATATATATTATTATTAAATATATTATTATTAAATATATTTTTATTAAATATATTATTATTATTATAAGTGATATCAAAAAGTTAAGAAAACGCGCATTTTGCACCTCATAAAATCATGGCAAAGTAAATTTTATTATTTTACGTTTATTTTGAGTAATTCTTTAAGTATCGGGATCTTCAATGTTTTATCGCCATATGCGGTTTGAGAGATGACGCTGCGTAAGGCCAAGGTTTTCAAAAAAAGAAAAAAATATATATCTTACATATAAAGTAGATATAATATGTAAGTATATATACTCTAGCAAGTCGATAAACCTACTTAGTACAGAAACAAATTGGTATTACCTACTGTACTCTCACCCGACACCTTAATTGATATTTCGATCTAGAAAAGCTCCGTTATATCCAATCCAATCGGATGTATAATTGCTCGGATGAAATCGGACATTTTTTGCCCCTAAAAGTCAACGCGCGATCTCGTACCATAGATTAAATAAATCCCGGAGGTACAGCTGAGCACAGATAATAAAATAGGCATGGTAGGTGTTTATTCTGGAGGTCGACGGCCTTAGATTGGTTAGTTAGACACGTTTCGCGGCGTTTTTATCGTGTGTTTTTGTCGCTCTCGCGTGCGTTACCCCCGCTTTTGTTTGATGGCTGTACTGAAGAACACTTCGCGTTGACCATAGAGAAATAGGCGGGCTATGTACTGTAGGCGGCACTATAAATACGTCAATATTGGCGTTCGGCCAAATCGCAGTAGACAAATTAGTGTACGAGTACACGTGTAATATGATTCGAAATAAAAAAGTCGCGCTTAAGTGATTTTATAAAATAATCGATTTTTAACTAACTGAGCTATAAGTTAGACCAATTTTGCTCATCTTTATAGTTTCAGCCATATGATATGAAGTCTAAAGCCGGCATATGCCTTCCATTATAAATCGATTTCCGTAGTCTGTCTCTACTTAATCGTATACCGGATCTATCCTTATGGCATAATTAGCTCTATTATCATGAGCAAGTACGAGTTAATTAGATAAAATATTACGTAAGTAAAAAGTAAAAAATATAAATTACCTAATAAATTTAAAGTACCGGAAAGTCTAGAGTTCGGCACAACACTACAGAAAAAATATTTATTTAGTATTTATGTAACTAATTAGTTTTAACAAAATAAGTTCGTTTCTTGTAGAGATGTACCCATAACCTGATAGAAAAGTAAGTAGGTATATTCTAATCATAAATAAGAAGAAGATCATAAATAATAATAAACGGGCAAGTGCGAGTCGGACTCGTACATGAAGGGTTCCGTACCTACGTACAATGTTTTAAAATGCTGAAGAAACAAGTTTCTTGTATGACGACCCCCTTTAATTTTTATCTTTATCTTATTTTTAGTATTTGTTGTTATAGTGGCCATAGTAATACATAATCGGTGAAAATCATAGTATATAGTTAATGCCATTATAAAGATCGAGTTAAAAACGCTGAAAAAAACACGTTTCCTGTATGACGACGACCACTTTAATTTTTAATATTATCTTATTATTAGTATTTGTTGTTATAGCGGCCATAGTAATACATAATCTGTAAAAATTTCAAATACATATCTAGTTAATGTCATTAAAAAGATCTAGTTATAACCGCTGAAAAAACACGTTTTTTGTATGACGACCCCCTTTAATTTTTAACTTTTTTTTATTTTTAGTTGTTATAGCGGCCACAGTAATACATAAACGGTGAAAATTTCAAGTGTCTAGCTATTACGGTTCAAGAGATAGAGCCCTGTGACAGACGGACAGACAGCGGAGTCTCAATAATAGGGTCCCGTTTGCACCCTTTGGGTACGGAACCCTAAAAATCAAATAGGTTTATTACCCAAGTAAAGAGGAAACGCCTGATTTTTACGAATTGTTATATGGCTGTAAAAACCGTTGTTTCGCGGAAATGTTAATAAAAGTCGTTCGGTGAAGCGTAGCGTGGTACTTCGTACTCGTCCCCGTACTTACCTATTCACAGTTCATGGTATGAGGATAGCGAACTTTGCCACGCGCGGGCAGAGGCGGCATAAACTGGAGTGACACCGCGCCGCGATACCAACCTTGCCGAGCTATGTCGATAGATTTTAAAAATGTAATTTGACTTCTTACGAAGCGTTATGTTTTTTACATTTTCTCGGCAATACAAATGATATGAAAACCTAAAATATTTTTTAAGCTGAAAAAATTGTTTTGGTAAAATTATAAGGATTTAGTGTAGCTTAACCTTTTGATTTTTTGTGAAATAAGTATGTTTTGTATTCTTTTAATAAATTATTGTTTATCACTACATACCTTCTTATGTTGCGAGACCCATGATAGCTACAGTTTGGCAAGTAGGTAGGCAGGAGAGGTATGAATAAGATGTTCACTGTCTTCGTCATAACTGAAGTATCGGCTTTAGAAAACATAATTTTGACAGGAATCTGGTTTATGGAGACGGGGCGTGTTGTCGGTTGTTTAGCTGAAGCTAGTTACCATATCTCCGGATTTGTCCTGAGATTTCAGGATTTTTAGACGTATCTCAGGATTGCGGCCGTACTTTGCAAATATTAGGGAAATCTCAGGATTTTTAGATTTTTCATAAAATAAAATTATAAATAAAAAAAAACAGTATATACAGTAATAGTCTTCTTTGATAATGATTGCACAACAAAAATCAACTTATTTATTCAATTAGGTAATTAATCAGTTTTATCATATTTAAATTGTGAAGTGACCTTTTGAAGTAAAGGTTTTTCTTTAATTATCGATTTGTAAAATTCTTCGCAGGTAAAACTCTTTAAATTATATTGAGTCCTCTAACTGAACACACACGCGCAACAAGTCGCGATGAATGCGATTTGTTGCGCGACTACTGGGTTTGCCGGTTCCACCGCAACTGAAAATCTCAGGATTTTTCTATGGAAATCAGGCCTTTTCTCCGGACTTTCAATTTTCACATCTGGTAACCCTGAGCATATAGGTAGTACCTATCTGTAGCTGAAGCTAAATAATCTGATTATCTTTAAAAATTGATATCTAAGCTCGATGGTTCCATTATATTGTTAATATTCAATAATGTTCGCGTTAAAGTGAAATGCGGCACCGGGCAGTTGACAATGTCCGAAATATCCCGTTGAATACCGGCGCGGTAATAGGCTGATAGTTAAGCTTTTGTCGTAAGCAATCAATAAATTAATCCGTTTATCTCTGAAACTACGTGCGGAGCCCACCAGCCGTCAACAAGCGTGGTATTATTGGCTACGGTATACACGTGTATAGTGTATAGTCGAGTCACCCCTGCGACCTTGAACGAGGGTTGGCCCCCTCTGTTAAAATGACTACAATAAGGAGATCACGGAAGGAGCGAATGCTTTTTTCACTTAACTTAAACTTTTGACCGACTTCTTTAAAAAAGGATTGTTAAGTATGCCTTTTAGGGTGCCAACGGTACCGTATTAATGAGACTCCTCTGTCTGTCCGTCTGTCACAGGGCTCTATCTCTTGAACCGTAATAGCTAGACACTTGAAATTTTCACTGATTATGTATTACTGTGGCCGCTATAACAACAAATATTATACGAAGTTACGGAACCCTTCATGTACGAGTTTTGTTACCGTATGATTGTAATTGTACCACGTTTTTACAGTACATCGGAGAAAAAATGCGTAGGTCTACCTAAATTCGACGCCTGTCAAAAATTCTATTTGGAATAGTTTATTAAGAACGGATTAAGTGTATCTATAAGCGCTACTAGAGCTCCATTGTCTGACGTGACACTTCGGTTCTGCAATATAAATAATGTGTGTTAAATGCCCGAGAGTGTTATTTTGATGCAACGCCAACTTACTGCCTAGATTCAAGTTCAACTCAATCGATTCGTCCCGCAATCGGCGATGAATAGGCGAAGATTTATTGGACAAAAACTAAGCTGAAGTCAGAAAAACTTACGATTGGTCGGCAGAGTCATTAAGTCTGTGTAGTTAGGACTTAATTAGAAGCCCCAGAGGCGTGTCTGCTGTTTGCGGGGGATTAAACGACCGCAAATCAACTGAGAGCTCTACCATTCATTACCGCTGGCGAAGCTGCGTGATGCCTAAATGATCTAGTAACTTATCTTGTAGGAACGTAAATTGGTAAAGGGATTTTACCACAGCAGGCTAAGGCGTCTAATCCTGTCTATCCTTATTTAACTCTGAGGAGAAATTCTTAACATAACTAAGGCGTGAACAATTTTTTTGAATCATATATTTATTCAGTAATTAGGGCTTCGCAGATGCTTTTACACGTCAATATTTTTGTGTACATTACCTGTAATGTTTATTTATCTTAAAATTATTATTTAAAAAAGCTACCGATACTAGCGTTTCGCAACAACCACTGCTGGGCAAAAACGCCGAAAGAAATTCAATTGCACAGTATTGGTCGCCTACGCGCCAGAAGGTCTTTGTCAGTTCACAAAGATATTATGCCTAAAATAATAATATGTTAACACAGTAGAACAAGTAATAGATCGAGAGCTGGCACCAATTTTTGGGTAGGTATTTGAGGCAAGCTGAAAACTTGTCACATACCTCTCCTATTATACCTCAACGCGGAACTGCAGACCTGACTGGTGAGTAGCGGGGCTAAACCATTTAGATTGACCTGGCAGGTAGAAAGTCCCATGAAAATGACCTGTCTTTTTGAGAATCTTATTTTTTAGTTATAAGTAATACCCTATTAAAATTTCAAGTTGCTTCAAATACCTTTTTCATATATTTTTGAAAAATACTTTTGCACGCGCCTGGCAATATCAAAGCCCCGACTAAATCGTCTGGCTTATTGATTTTTTTATTCTTTAAACATTAAACTACAACATATAAAAAATGCATATTGCTTTAAACACCTTTTTTGAAAAAAAAAAAAACTTAAACATTTATAGGTTGCTTTAGCCCCGCTACTCACCAGCCAGGTCTGCAGTTTCGTGTTGGGGCATAATAGGAGAGATATGTGACAAGTTTTCAACTTGCCTCAAATACCTACTCAAAAATTCGTGCCAGCTTTCGGACCATAAAGCTTGCGAACGAGTGCCAAATTCTCTTTACTAAGTAACAATGAGTAAACTTAAAAATAACGGAGCCGAGGTGACCAGTCCTTAGTTGTGTTTGATCATATTGTTACTGAATCTATACTACTCTAGTGTCGATAGAAGATCTCAGCGAAAAATTCTTTGTTACCGATCTGTATTAGGTGTCAACATCTAATCTTAGTGTCTTTGGGAATTAGTCATCTTCGTTCATTGAATGGATTAGTTGTAATTTTATTCACCTTTTATATTATCTCTATATTATACTGTACTACTAGGTACTTACCTAAGTACTTCAATCACGTCTTAGGTACCCTAAGTAAATATTTTCACAAAAATATCTGCCTTTATGGATGCGACGAGGCCATTTAGAACGGTGTCAACGAACCGAGTCCTGAATTCCTGAAGTAGGCTACGTATTGACAATGTCTTTGTCAACAGTCGGCTAGACGCGGGGCGCCTGCTGCGAAATGAGATCGGGAGCCGCGCCGTCGCCGCGCCAGACTGCCCTATATCCTCGGGCTGAATTGGCTAGGCTCCTTCGGTCGTCTGGACAATGTAATTCATGTCTATATGTGTATTACTTACATCTATTGTCTCCTAAGTTTTGTGCTTGGGTTTCATTTCAACGTTTGGGGTGAGCTCAATCAGCTTAGAGCCGCAAAACCCAAAACGCTGTGTCTGCCCCATTAGGGATAAATACTTGATAGTGTGTGTGTGGCCGTACACCGTGTGGTTCCCGGCAGAGTAGAATAGGACCACTCCAAGTCACCCGTAGATGTCGTAGAAGGCGACTTAGGAAACACAAGCTAAACAAAGCTTATATAAACATCAATGAGACCTCTCCAACCCTGCCAGCGTGAAGAAAGTAGGCCAAATCATCTGGGTTCTCCGCCAAATCCTCTCTATCAGGCTACTCTGGTTAAAGTATGGCTCGGTAGTACAGAGACGGTCGTGCTCCTGCAGTGGAGACTAAAAAAGACCTGATGATGATGATAATGTGTGTGTGGACCAAGACATAAACCTCAAAAGTAAGTCGTCCCTATTGGCTTTCCTCGGAATTTATGAGAGGAATTAATTGGAATCAATACTGTAATCGGGTTCCGAACGTTTTATCTGAACACATTGGGATCGAGATCTTGAGGCAAGATTAATTCATTATGAATATTGAATCAACTTTATTGACTGTTTAATTGATAATTCTAGCTATAAAGATGTTTCCATCGTAAAATATATGCTCTGTTTTTTAATTGCCAATAGAAGCTCACTATGAGTTACAAAGTTTTATAGCAGAACCGGATTTTCGAAAAAAGCCTACCTAACTTTTTTTGCGGAGTGAAATAAGAATCCTGTTTTCATTACCCATTATCGCGGTTTTACAACGAAATTGGCAATTTCAAGGCCAGCGCCGACATCGAACACTTGAATAAATAAAGATTCCACTTTATACTACCTACCTACAAAATCTTTAGGAAAATTTCGCCGAAAACCGTCGGTCGCTAGGCAATAGATAGGTACCTACGAATTTTATACTCAGATTTTATAGCAGTAGCAATGTGTCATGCATGGACTTTATGTATGACGCCGTCATAAAAAGATAAAAAAGTTATTAAAAATCGATAAAAAAATTTTGTCCTCCCATACTCACCGCTCAGCCGAACGGATTTTGTATGGGAGGACGAAAAATTTTTATCGATATTTAATAACTTTTTTTATAGAAAGTAGTTCAGTATGATGGACTGAACTTGCTCCAAAAATTTAGCAGGTGGATAAAAAGTCAGCCTGTATACAACGTGGAAGGGACAGACCCGTAATAAATCGAACCATAATTAAAAGAACAGTCAAAAAACCAAAAAAAAATTGACATTTCCATACAAATTGCCCGGGCGGCTGCACATTTTTGTATGGAAATGCCGAATTTTTTTGTTATTTGGCTGTTATTTTAATTTCATTATACTATAATGATTTTGTATAGACCGTGGTTCGATTTATTACGGGTATTTTCCTTTCACGGTGTATATATTTTTTTAAATATATTAAGGGACAAATCACACTGATTAAGCTAGCCCCAAAGTAAGTTTTAAACATGTGTTATGGGATACTAACTCAACGATACTATATTTTTATGATAAATTATAGATAAACACCCAGAAGGAGGGAAAGAGACCTTTTCCACAATCAGTAGCTACATTTTTGTGATACACTTTACGAAAGAGGTAAGTATCATGTATCACATTTTTAGATGTGGAATTTCTCAACTTAAATTAATGTTTAGATGTGTTACCTACTCGTGTGTCTAGTCTAGTCTAGGTAAACAAAGACTCGCGAGCTCTAACAGAGCTGCGCTTTTTACTAGATTTTATTATAATTTACTTTAGTCTATTTACATTACGTCTACAGAAATCTCGGAATGACTGTAAAAATTGCAAAAATGCATTACACAGATATGGTGTATGTATTGTACTTATCGTAAATTCGGATATGTAGGTATGTGCTCTGCAGTGTAATGTATGATGCTTTTAAAACTAGTATATTTCACTTTTTAGGGTTCCGTACGTAAAGGGTGCAAACGGGACCCTATTAGTGAGACTCCGCTGTCTGTCCGTCGGTGAAAATATCAAGTGTCTAGCTATAACGGTATGAGAGATAGAGCCCTGTGACAGACGGACAGACAGCGGAGTCTCAGTAATAGGTTCCCGTTGGCACCCTTTGGGTACGGAGCTACAGGCCGGAATCTCTATATTGCGCGTCCCTTAGGAGATTCCGGCCTGTAGCTTCGTACCCTTACTGTTTAATCTTACTGTATTCTGTGACGGAGCCCTAAAAACAAAAATCGTTGTAAGTAGAGGTACCTATTTTTAGCAGAGATAAGTAAAAACTACATAACCTTAAGTTGGACTGCTCATATTTCCGAAATTAGCCGTAAGTTACATTATTCACTTCACTCTCTAAAATGTCTTCAAAATTTCTTGCCATTTCAAACTAAAGTCTCCCTCTGTCATTCCTTATTACTCCCACTTCTTGACTATGCTGATGCCTGTTTCCTTGACGCTACAGAAGAGCTTCTTACTAAGCTTGAACGTTTGCAGAATTTGTGTATTCGTTTTATCTTTGGCTTAAGGAAATTTGACCACGTCTCTGACTTTCGCAAACAACTCAAGTGGCTCCCCATCCGTCTTCGCCGGAACACTAGAATCCTTTGCCTCCTCTTCAACGTCCTGTACAATCCCTCATATCCTCCTTATTTGCGTGAACGGTTTTCTTTCGCACGTTCTGCCGACGCTCCTTGTAGATCTGCCCGTAAATCCATCCTTCATTTCCCAACACATAGCACCACTACCTATACTCACTCCTTTTCCGTGCAGGCAGTTAGGCTATGGAATCAGCTACCACCGAGCATTCGAGAGTCTAAAACCATAACGACGTTCAAGAAACGAGTACAAGATCATCTGTATTTATCATCCTAATATATTTAGAAATATTAACATATGTATTTATTGTATATATGCTTTATGAATATATATTTATTTATGTATTTATGTATGTTTATGTAGGTATATATCTTGTCTATTTATTTATTTAGTTTTGTATTGTAGGTACACGCCAATTACCTCTTTTTTTCCCATTTCCTCTCGCGGGTCTACTGGAAGAAATTTCTTTAGAAATAAGTAGCACCTAAGTACTATGTTTTCCTTATTTTTTTTAAGTGTATGTTTGTAAATTTCCAAGTGTACTTGAATAAATAAAATAAATAAATAAATAATTAACTTCTAAACATATAATATATCATAAATTATGACCCGGAAAGACTTGTGACCAGTTAAATGTGTCGAGCGGTGTTCTACCGAAACCTGTGACCGAAACAGACTAATTTGCATAAACAATTTATTGGCAGTGGCCTTGGACATTATTCGATAAAGTAATAACTACTCGATACTCGACGTACGTCGGTCGATGCGATATCATTTTATCGCATATCGGTTTGCTCTTTTATTTCGGTTGCGAATTCCGATTCATCTCACATTAGAAACACAAAATGATTTGCGTTAGTATTTCATCTCTATTTTTTTAATTTATTCCATGGAGTCCAAAATGTAGAAGAATTTATGCTTTTGTAATTTTTCACTAAAATATTTTTTTCTACTAATTATTTCAATTAATTTTAGCACCTTTGCAAAAATAAGTATTGTAATACTCAAAAAAATATCAGTCTCATTATCAGTCTATTATTATATTATCATGTTAATACTTCTTTTATAAATGAGTAGGTCATTTGCTAGTAAACCTTCTTAAATAAGTAATACCTAATTAGTCTACGATTAAAAAAAGAAAATCTTTAAATCTATTAACTACCTACTGAGATTATACAACATCACAAGCCATTCCAAATTTAAATTAAATTCTCGTCCTTGCCAGCGAGTGGCACCTATTGACTTGAACAAGATTCAGACAGAGGTCCGAGTTCAGGGAAGTGTCTAGTTCTAAAGTGATTAGGCATACAACCTTAGCTTTACGCGGAAGGCAGTCCATTGATTGCTAATTTTGACGGAAATTTAAACGGATTTGCTAAATATTAGTTGAGAATTTATTATACCTCGAAGCAAGTGATATGAATTTTTTTAAAGATAAACGGGAAAAGCCGTTCACAAGTTGACGCTTGTGTTTACAATGCAGTGTTTGGATAATCGCAATTCTGCCTTTAATTATGCATACGAGTATTGCATATTTCTCTACCTAACTCTTAAATAATCATGGATATACATATATGTAAGTAGCTTAGCCTTGTTTTCGAGGACGCTAACCGCGCTTAGATTGCACATTTTGGCAGCTATGTAGTTAAATGGATTTGACAAATATTAGTTGAGGATTTATTTATTAAATTACGAAACAACCTTCAGAAAAGAGCAGGAAAGCTTGCAGCACTGACTGTTTAATTCCAGTCGTAAGTTCACAAGTTAAAGTTTGACTCAAACTCATGCTTCATTCATTACATTTCTTAGATTGAGTATTTGTTAGAGACTTTTACCTTGTTCTCACCCCTTCGGCCACTTCCGAAACCAAAGTTCGAAACCGGTTTCTAAATAAGAATTTTTTTTCTTCTTTCGAAATTGGTTTCGGTAAAAGAATAATATTTCTTATCTCGAAATTCGTTTCGAGATAAGAATATTGTTTCGTCTTTCGAAACTATCAAATCTAATTTTATTTCTTCATCTATCTCCATGTTGTTTATCAATGTTCAAAGCGAGTGGCCAGTATTATCTATGAAGTATTGTGCGTAGTTGTGCATACTACTCATAAGTACAATGGCCTCTAAGCCCACGGACTCATTACGATAAAATCAAAACGTTTTGAGTGTCAGGCGACCGCGTTCTTGTGATGGGCTGATGTCGATGGGCCACATAGTACAAAGTACGTATATTACGAGGCCACGGCCCAGTTGTAAGTCTACGAGTATCTGTGTTAGCGGGACACGGGCCACTGTCAAAATTAAATTCACCTCCACCGCAATGCTGTAGACTTGTAGAGCAGTAATATTCAACCTTTTTTTATACGGGCCTCAAATACATATATGGTATTTAGAATTTATAGCACACAATCTGAGAGATGAGAGAATCTGGTGCAATGCAAAACGTAAAACGCTAAGCATTGCTTCCCAGTAATAACATAATTTAAAGGACTAATGAATTATAGAATGCCAAACGTGGACTACATAATTAATGATATTTTTTTTAAATAAAAAACTGACTTCAATACCAGAAAAGCTAAATGTTCAAACAATTGTATATCTTATTAGACGACATATTTATTCTAGTTATTTTCGTTTAAAAACTAAACCACACAACCTATTTTAATTAAATTTCTCTGGCACCTAGAGAGGTTTTCAAACATAAATATAATTTTTCAAATCGGTCCAGGCGTCTTCAAGTAATCGGTCTTCAGCATGCATAAAAAAAACAATAAAAGATTCCGACGAATTGATAACCTCCTCCTTTTTAATGAAGTCGGTTAAAAAACAAAGTACAAATAAAGAGGTTTAGACTTTTACCTATATAAAATAAATAAAACAAATATACTGAGATGGCACGCAACTTACACATGCATATTGCATCATTCAGGTTACCGTGCATAACAGGTTACTTAATAAAAAAAATCTATACAAGTATTTGAAATATGACGTTATTAGGCTAGGAGGACCATTACAAAAAGTTTGGCGAGCCACACTGCGGCCCTCAGACCGAAGGTTGAGTACAACTGTCGCGGAGCTTGTAAAAAACAAGAAATTCTGCAGTTCAGTTCTTTGGCGCGTGAATGGATAAACATTGGCTTCGTTTGCAGTTTTTGTGCCGTATCAAAGGTTAAAACTATGTCTGAATTAGTCTTATACAAACCCGGAGTATGTGGCACATAGAGATTAATGTCGATGTTTTCGCTAACGATATTAGTAAGAGTATCTTTGCCCGCGTGGTCAAAGGGTGGATCGATATTTGCTAGTTTACGAAAATTTTCAGGATCAAAAGTATACGCGTTAATTCATGTAAAAAGCTTTCAACTCTCGCATTTATAATATGTATAGTAGGGTTTTACCGAGATTCATATTTGCATTCCATAACATAACAAAAAATAAACGGCCGAACATCGGCTTAGTTGGTGATTTTTGTGCCGTGCATGGCAAAAAAGCAAAGGCAAAAATTATGTTAAATTAGCTTTGTACAGATCCGGATTATGTGACACTTTGAAATGATAGAAAGATGTTTTGGAATTTTTCTATGTTTTATATGTGAATATTTAGAATTATACATATGCAAACATAAATGTTTTGTTAATTAACAAAGAAGGTTTAACCATGGTTTCTATAATAAAACAAGGCACATATTCTTTTCCCGTGATAGCCCAAGACTACGTCACGAATCTCACGAAAAGTGTTAGGTACCACTGATTGTTATTTTCAGTAAATTTAAGGACTTTCTCAATTAGTTGAATATAAAATACCTACTAAGTCCTCTGTTTAAATTTTAAGAAATTTATATATTGAATTATTAGTTTATGATTGGATTGTTAAGGTAAAAAATGCACTATACTCGGGTATAGTGGCGTAGGGCTTCCAAATACCGGATATTTTGAATACCGGTATCAATACCGGAACAAAAATATCAGAATCGGTATTAATACCGGAATTCCGGTATTGAGGTGGAAATTCGTATGTTTTTTTTAGAAGTATTAAGCCATACAAATTAAAACATAGGTCATTGAAAGTCAACTTTTATTCATATAACAAACTAAATCATCACAGCTTTACCTAATACAACTTTAAATATTTATGATTTTTTACAAATTAATCAACAACTTTCAACGTCATACAGTTTTACAGTTTTAATCTTACTATTAATTGGCATCAAATCAGTCTATAATCTTACTATTAATTGGCATCAAATCAGTCTTTAATCTTGCTATGAATTGGCATCAAATCAGTCTTTAATCTTACCATTAATTGGCATCAAATCAGCCGTTAACAGGAACGTCCACTGTATGTACGTGTTAATTTATGTATAAATTAATACAAGATATTACGGAAAAAAAACTAGAATAAAAATTTACTGGTTTAATTTTTTTAAATTTAATCTTCATAACAAACGAAACAGGTATGAAAAATATTTAAAATAAAACTGATGTTATCAATATTATCTCATAACAAAAATATCACTTCAGTCTGCCTAAATAAGAAAAATAAAAACACTGTTTTCACTTTTCATAATTCTTCGAACGTGGGAATTTTTGATTGATCACCCGAATCGATATTTTCTATCTACATATACGCATTGCGTTTTATTGTACATGCACTATGGAGACGAATTTAAACGAATTCAGAAGCGCAGGAAACGGTCTGCCTTATCAGGGTTTTCGTCCCCATATTTATTTGAGAATTTCGGAGAACTTTAAATTTTTCTATCTTTTTACAACAGACAAATTATTTTTATTTATTTATTGTATTGTTTAAGCATGAATCAATCTTCATATATGTGTATTTTTTATTTTTTAACTCAGTCGTATGCGCAAGAAATCCAACGACGAATTCGCTTATATTTTCTTTAAAGTTTAACCTTTTTAACTAAGTTTTTGAATGAATAAAAAAAAATTAAAATCTTCTCATTTACTTTTTGGGATTTTCCTTTGTCGTTATTTCTCTGTAATTTATACATAACTTTATGTTTCAAATTCCGTGTAAACATGTAAACAATGACATGAACGTCGCGTACCGCAAAAAATCGAAACACGTCTCAGGTTATTTGGAATTAAACAAACTATTACAATGAAAATCAATAAATTGTCTCATTTACTTTTTTAATACTTAAATAAACTTTAATTTAACATATCTTAATATATTGTTACTAAGACAGTTTGGCTCCAATCAGCTCCGAAAAAGCAGTCAAAATCATCTATACTAATATTATAAAGCGGAAGAGTTTGTTTGTTTGTTTGTTTAAACGCGCTAATCTCAGGAACTAATGGTCCGATTTGAAAAATTCTTTTTTTGTTGGGTAGTCCATTTATAGAGGAAGGCTTTAGGCTATATAACATTACGTTCCGACAACCACGCGAACGAAGTCGCGGGCACAGCTAGTTAAAAATAAGGACCCTTAACAATATTGATTAGAATTTTTCTGTCCTTTGAATTTTATTTATTTATTTACCAATTTATGTACACGGACAATATATACAGAGAATACATAAACAAAAAGTTGTACTTACAAAGGCACTACTTATCTCAAAAGAGATCTCTTCCAGTAGGCCCGTGAGAGGAGATGTTCAAATATGAAAGGCATACAGGCGTGTTCGTTAAATAAAGGAAGAAGAAATTAACATACTATGAAACTACAGATAAACATACATATACATATGTTACATACATACTTAAATAAATACATATGTCTATTTACTAATTTAAATTTAATATTTATTTTTTACGTGCGACCATATATTTTATTCTTAAATTTTAGGGTAACTACTGTTTTAGAGCTTTTTCTTCTTGATATGGGTCCTCAAGAAAGAGAGAGCATCTAAGGTTTTATCCGAGAGCGAGCTTTTTAATCGATTGCACAAATATAATACGTAACTGAAGAAATGGCTCTCTCTGCCTCCACACTTGTGGGTGGAATGCACAACAATATAATACGATATAATTCTAAAATCATCGATTTCGGTATCAAAACCGGTATTGAATTTCAATACCGGTATTGAAAACAGGTCAAAAAATCGCCTAATACCGGTATTGAGCAATACCGGGATAACGGTATTGGAATCCCTAGGCGTAGCGTGCCTTGGCAGGGCCCCGTATAAAAATTTGTTTGGGGTAAAAGGAATAAACGAAGGGTAAAAAGTAAAGAAAATGTTTGCATAAAATTAAAAGAAATATTTATTCATCATAATTATCTATCTGTCACTTTTACCAAAATTTTTACAAACAATTCAAACTAAATATACACTCTCCTTGCCTTTTTTTTTGGCAAACTGATTTATTAAATCATTTATAGCTGATGATGACTTTAGTGTTTCTAAAGTTTCTGCCTCTATGGACAATAGTGACAGGTTTGTCAGGCGTTCATGTCCCATTGAAGTTCTTAGGTAATTTTTAATCAGTATTAATTTTGAAAAAAATTTTGTTTACGCACGTCGGGGGCCCCCGTAGCCCGGGGGCCCCGTGTAGTTGATACAGCAGATAAGGCGAGAGCTACGCCCCTGCTCGGGTAATTCCACCACACATAGTGGCAAAACTCCCAACTGATGACATTATTCTTGGGCTGATTAGCCCAACGTGATTACGTGACCAGCTGTCACGGGAAGAGAATACCTTATTTTATTATACCATAGGTTTAACAAAGTTTGTGCAAACTAGGATTATGTCATTATATGACACTTTCAAAGTACTCGTATATGCGGAAGTATTTCACGGATTGTTTTATACTCTACTAAGGTTCATATGATTCCATAGTGTTATAAATATAATATAAATTCAAAATAAATACATAACTAAGGTTTTTGTCATTTAACAAAACACAAATCTAAATGGACAAACATTGGCTTCGCTTGCGGTTTTTGTGCCGTATCAACGGCTCGCAAAAACTATGTTTGAATAAGCTTTGTGCAACCCGGATTATGTGACACTTTGAGAGGATTATGCCAATAGCGAATATTTTCATGAACTTCTCAATTCTTGACAAAATTCATACTTATTAACATTTAACAGAAAGAGAAACCACATAGTTTCGTTATTTATCGAAAACAGACATGATTAAGTAGATACAGCATGTAAACTGGGTAAAAATTCTATAAAATTTCTAATAAACAAAATCTAGGTTTGCCAATATAGAAAATCAATAAAAGTAACAAATTTAATCGTACTTTTAGCACGTTACGCACATATAGATACAGGTATTATTATGCGAATGTGCACATATAATTTAATTAAATTATACATATATCCAACGCGCAATTATAATTTAAAATATTTGCTGGATTAAGTGGACCACTTACAATCACAAAGTTCTCTAATAACGTACCTATGCCTTGGCCTAGTATTCTTATCGTTTTAAAGATCTACGAAATATTTAATTACTAAATGAAGTGCTAAATGCTCCATTTTAGGATAGCCAACGTTTTGAAACAATCTAACTCTGCTTGCAAAATGCAATTAAAAGTCTGCAAGTTGCTTAATATTTAAAAGCTTTGTAAGGCGAAGTAAAAGAAAAAAGGAAGGAAAGACATATTGTAAGTTTGTGATATTGCGCTGGAAAGAACAACTGGGAAAGAAAAAGCAAGAAGCAAGAAAATTTACACACAAGAGGAACATACTTACAGCTTACAGCAACCACATAGGTAAATTTCGCATTTGTTTTTTTTTATTTGAAACATACTAAGAGCAACAAGAGTCTTGCAATTGGAGAGAGTTAAGTTTTAGTATGTAGGTAGATGAATTTAAATTTAAGATCATGGTTAAAACGTAAAATTATACGCTAAGCATTGCTTTCCAGTAATAACATAATTTAAAGGACTAATGAATTATAGAATGTCAAACATGGACTACAAAACAAAAAACAAAAGAAAATACATAATCGATGTAGAAAAATAAACAGTGTTGCGTCTAACTATTGGTATAAATGTCATATAAAGCTTCAATATTTTACCGTTAAACTTACAGAGCCTTAACAACGTAGCTAAAGTTATTTTCCATCCGTCCAGCCTTCATTCAAACCGGACGCAAAATATATTTCAGTCCTGCGGACCGAAGCAATACATCAAATCCATCGAAATCAAGATGGTGGCTATAAAAAAGTATTATGAATTCCAAACTCGCGCTGAAGTGCCAAATCCCTGACGGGCTGCGAATTTTAAACAACACCGACGTTATTGATAGTGCCCGGTGTTCGGTGTTTTATTTGACATTTTTCCGGGCCACTTTATTCGGAATTATTTAGATCCGGGCGCTGACGCCGCTGACACCAGCTTTCGTTTTAGTTTGACTGTTTTATCACACGCTATTATAACACCGCTATCAATCCCACGTGTATAAATAGATTTTTTAATATGGCACGAATATTCCGAATTGGTCTTTTTAGGGTTCCTTATAACTATAGGACTGAAAATGTTGCCACTACAATAGAAAATAAAGAAGAGTCTAATCGTAGTAATGTCAGTCGAGATTTAGTGTAGCCGCCTACGAAGTACCAAACCAACTGGTAAATTATTTTAAATAAATTAAAACATTTTTTATCATTTTTTTTAAACTGACCAGCAATCGTCGTCTTATCTGACTGATTAGCCAACTGATTTAGCTTTAATTCATTTAGCGAGGGGTTATTTTATAATACTTAGTATGTAAAAAGTATTATATTGGTAAGAGAGATGAACCAGAACTGCCTGCTTTATGCAGACATTTACATTCTCGACAGAACTGCAAAAATGAATCGTGCGCATCGTCCCTGGCATTTGTGCACATGCATCCTGCATACCTTCAACAAGTCGCCGCGTCTCATGCGTAGCCACTTCGCATTCGTGGACGTTCACTTTAGGAGAGTAATTTATGTATTTTTTTTAGTTCGATGACGTGATTATGGTTGAAAACAAACGAAATTTACAAGGATGCAAGCGTGACTTGTTGTTTTAAAAAATGCCATTCAATAATGGAAGCCATCACGGTCGTGATTCGTGGGATAAAAAAAAATGATTTTTTAGGGTTCCGTAGCCAAATGGCAAAAAACGGAACCCTTATAGATTCGTCATGTCTGTCTGTCCGTCCGTATGTCACAGCCACCTTTTTCCGAAACTATAAGAACTATACTGTTGAAACTTGGTATGTAGATGTATTGCAACCGCATTAAGATTTTCACACAAAAATAGAAAAAAACAATAAATTTTGGGGATTCCTCATACTTAGAACTGAAACTCTAAATATATATTTTTTTTATCAAACCCATACGTGTATGGTCTCTATGGATAGGTCTTCAAAAATGATATTGAGGTTTCTAATATAATTTTTTTCTAAACTGAATTGTTTGCGCGAGAGACACTTACAAAGTGGTCAAATGTTGGTCCCCCCCCCCTGTAACTTCTAAAATAAGAGAATGATAAATCTAAAAAAATATATGATGTACATTACCATGAAAACTTCCACCGAAAATTAGTTTGAACGAGATCTAGTAAGTAGTTTTTTTTAATGTCATAAATCGTAAAATGTTACTTGGTGCTAAGGAACCCTTCATGGGCGAGTCCAACTCGCACTTGGCCGCTTTTTTTTCTCCTAGACTGTAATAGTTCTTAAATATTGTGGTTCCTTTTTGCGGCTATTGATCCAGAGCGAATAATAATATGTAAATAATGTGAGTGGGTGACCCAAATATTTTTTTTTCCAATTTCGATCAGCTAATTTACGCCAAATTGTTTATTATTTCAAAAATGTAAGGTAGATAACATACATCACGGTCTTGCTATGATGTTAAACAATTGAAGCCTACATTACTTTTTAATTACTTACGTATTTTTACATATTATGTCGGTATAATTATATAAATATTTAAAACGTTTAAGCCCCACGAAGAAATTTATACTACGATAGTAAAAAATATAATAAGGCGAGAGAATTTCACGCTCTTCGTGATCGCTACTCCATTTACAACACCTTTTATATGAGCCGAGTTTAATTTATGTAAGTACCTTTAGTTATACCAAACTATTAATTAATTTGTGGTTATACTGTTGACGTGATTATTGTTTAGATTTTAGATAAACCGAATGCTGACTTAATTATTATTTGTAAGTGACTCGTTTATATCAAATATATTAAATAACAAAATTCAAAATATATTTGATGGATTTTTTGTATGATTTCCGGCAGCGGATAATCTCCAAATCTTCCCGTGGATGTCGTAGAAGGTGACTTAGGAAACACAAGCTGAACAAAGCTTATTAAAAACATCAGTGAGACATCTCCAACCCTTCTGGCCAGCGTGGAGAGTGTAGGCCGAATCCTCTGCCTGCTCTGGCCAAGTATGGCTCTGGTAGTACAGAGAGGGTCGTGCTCCTGCAGTGGAGACTAGTAAGACCAGATGATGATGATCAGAAAACGAGTGAAGTTGTTTAATTATTTGATCAGTAAATGAGGTAGTAGATTTACATTAAAGATAATAACGTAATTTAAGGTTAGTGCAAGATATAATATGTAATGGCTAATTCGCCATTTGTGCTGTGATCACTATGTACTTGACTAAGTACATAATAGGGATGTGGACTGGGTTTTGAACAATATTATTTAATTTAGTCCGTCAGTACAGAAGACAGTAAGAGTGTACAGAACGGAATCTCCTAAGGTACGCGCAATATGCGTCCCCGTTCCCCGTCCCCGCACCTTTCCCCCGTTCTTGTGAGGCCGCGTGCGCCGTGCAGCGTGTGTTCACCCGCTCTCGCCCGTCGACAAGGCGAGAACGGGGGAGAGGTGCGGGGACGGGGAACGGGGACGCATATTGCGCGGGACCTTAGGAGATTCCGTTCTGTATACTCTTACTGTCTTCTGTGCCGTCAGTTTGATTATCCAAAAACAAGGGACTCATATATTTCGGTTTATCGAAGTAGTAAAAAAACCATAAAGATACAGCGTAACGAAGTTTCGGAGTGGGGCGATTGACGTCACCTTCTAGTCAAAATCGTACTAGATCGTGGCGTCATGCGAAATTTAAATGCGATGTATCTCTGTCATTTTTTGCTTATTAGAGTAAAAAAATACGTAGGTATACGCGAGCCAAAAATATTTTTTTAGTCCACATACATATTCTATAGGAGAAGGTGTAATTGGTTGTTTATCGATCGAATTTATAAGACGCTATCCATTCCGATACTATATAAACAGTTTACGATTCGATTGCCCACTGAACAGCTATTTTTGTGAACTTTTATGACTGTTACATCCACGAAGGTTACATCACTAGTAAACGAGAACTGGTATTTAATTAACTTATGGTATTCGTCAACCAAAGTTAGATGTATAGTTACAAGTTTATAACATATTATTTTCGATATTTACCCATGCTTTTGAAATGCGTAGGTGTGCTCGTTGTATTAACATGTTTATATTATAACCTGAAACTTGGAAATAAACAGGATTTTTATTTAATTTTATTATTTCTCAACCAAAGTTATAGTAATATTAATAAAACTTAGGTTATATTATATTTTTTAGGGTTCCGTACCTCAAAAGGAAAAAACGGAACCCTTATAGGATCACTTTGTTGTCCGTCTGTCCGTCCGTCCGTCCGTCTGTCAAGACCCTTTTTCTCAGGAACGCGTGGAGGTATGAAGCTGAAATTTATATCAATTACTCAGGTCTACTGTCCCTTGAAGCTGTGAAAAAATCAAACTTCTAAGCCAACGCAATCAAAAGATACAGCCGTTTATGCCGCAAATTTTCGACACTTGCAAGGGAATCAAAACCTACAGGGTGCTTCCCGTGAACTCAGAATCTTGAAATTTGGTACGAAGCAACGTCTTATAGCATAGATAAAGGAAAAATTACGAAAACCATAAAATTTTAGTTACATCACATAATATATTTTTTTTTAATAATTTTAAACTTACTACCCATTTCCTCATAAACGCGTAGAGGTATTAAATTGAAATTCATACCAAATACTAAACCTTGCAGGTTTGTACGGAACCCTCGGTGCGCGAGTCCGACTCGCACTTGGCCGGTTTTTTTTGAAATTATTTCTAGCCCCAATATTCATTCATATTTTATTTAAATGTTAAGGTATTTGGTATCTTTTAATATCGAATTGTTACATTTGTATTATCGTATAAAATTTTCCTCTACCTCATGAATATATTTAAAATACATAGTAGAGAATATTTAGTTAATAATTTGATTCGAAATTCGTCTCTACATTTTATATGCAAGTATAAAATATACCTTTCAACATGATTATGGTAATATAGATAACAAGTCTTATTTACGAGTATTTTGTTTTACAACTAACTAAATTTATTAATCATTAATTATACTTGTTTTAAAACTACCAAAAAACAAAATATTAAATAAAAATAGTCTATTTATTATTATAATTAATTATAATATTTATTTATTTAAATAATTAAATATCATGGACACGAGAGGTACTTTAAATGTGGTTGGAATTTAAATTTAGTATTATGGGCCCATTTCAGTTCGAAATAATAATCAAAATATCGTCGTAAAAGATATAAAGGTAAATAATGACCGTCAAAAATGTGCGTTCCGAACGCCCCGAGCGGGTCGAGCGCACTCACCGCAACGCAACGGGTACCGAATGTCCAAATACTTCACACCTTATAAAGTTAATTATTTTATCTAGTGATGAGATTTCAAGATTATTGTTAGATTTGATACAAAGTGATTACACCTATGGTTGGTGTAATAAGTCTAGACGAGGAATTTTTATTAGTAATTGCAACAGCTCGTATGACCGTACCGAAACTTCCGTACCATTTTTCAATTATCAGTTTTGGCATAATTAAAGCAGTGGTGCAATTTTTATAGCCACCCTAGATATAGGATTTTGCGATAATCGGAATTTCACATCATGGGGTTAGGTATTTCGACGATATGTGTTCTTAATGTAATGATTATACGTTCATTATTTTGTAGTAATGAAGATTCCGATCATTATCTTTTCACTGCATGACGAGTATGCACGTCGCAGTATGCACCCACAATCCACATGTTCCAAACTTATTTACAATAAATGTTAATTATTCGGCCTAGTTTAGACATTATTCCTCAATTCTCGAACAACTCGTCTATTTAGATGCTCGACGCGCAATGACGATATGCGCCCACACACCTACTGTTCGTCGAGTATTTAGTTCACGTCACTAATCTGAGTCACTTTATCACTAGTATCACAACACGCACGACTTGTACTCCACGTTACAGCACTAGAGCGCAGAAAAAAAATGTGTATAGAAAATAAAGCAAAGAACTTACTAGCATAGAGCTTTTTCCTCGACATATCTCTATTTATTATTACACGTCTGACTCGAGTAGTAATGACGTACTGAAAGGATTGTTCGTCTTCAGGCTACTGCGCATATCACCGTATCACGACGATAAGCGGAAGGTCGGTCCTGTATTCGCGAGGTCTCCACTAGTGGCCTTGCAAAAATTAGCGCATTAACATAACTCATATACATTCAATGCTTATTTAAATTATCTTTGTATCTACCGACGTTGTTAAGTGAGGTCGTATAGACTTTCATGACTTGCACAATAGTTATCACCTGAGGTTATCACGTTACCTCAGGTAATTTTTTTAATACTTTGATAATTTACAAATATAAAATATAATTCATAAAATTTAATTTAATATATATTCATTAAAAAACACTCAAAATAAAATGCAATCAAAAAGAAACAAGAAAACACGGTGGCTGTGGGATTTAAAATATTACAAAAATTGCACTACGAATAATTTGAATTGAATTTTACGTTTGATTTTTCGTGCCGATATTTTGTAAAGTTTCGACGCCAAGCGGAACATAAATGATACAAATTGTGATACTCATTTTAAATACCAAAGGCTGAATAAACACTAATGAGCTGGTTAAACAAGGATCCGCTACTAAGCTTGCAGCTAAAACTTGACGGATCGGCAGATTAATTAAATGGACTTTGATCTGTCAAGACTTAATTACGTATAGTTCATACGTCGCCACTTGCAATTAGTTTGTCACTGAGGTTATTAACTAATTATACAACTGTTAAGAAAGTGCCATTATTCTATACTCGTATATATGTACTATACCACAAGTCTATATTTAGTTTGAAATATTCGAATTTATGCACTTTAGGTAGAGCTGGAATGACAAGGTATTTGAACGCTTAGTGTCAATTATTAAAATCAGAAGGTATTTTAAACTAAAACTATATGCAATTATAGTCTTTCTTTTTCTTTATTTTCCCGTGCATCTTTCCAGATTAAATAGGGTCGGCCAGGAGTGCTATTTTTCATTCAGGGACTCACATTACGAATGGTTTGCGCGAGTGTTTCCAAACGGGCGCATTTTTGAATTGATCGTATGCGAAGGATTTGCAACGAGTGGTCTGAACCACTCGTAATTTTGACATTTGTAGCGTACAAATGTCAAAGAAACGTTCCATGGAGTATCGTTCCGTTTCACGCTACTTTTTTATTTTTGTTGAAATGTTTAGAAAACCATTGACAAATTTATGATGTTTTCTGCGTAACACAATATTATTTATCGCTCACACGATGGTTTCAGAAATACGATGCAATGCGTCGGAACGCGATTGGTGAGTTGGAAAACTACACGTTTTGTGTTTCGCTGAGTCCCTAAATGAAAAATAGCACTCCAGGTAATTACGGATATCAAACAATGACAGTATGTTTTTTTTAACAGTGTCAAAAATAAGACGGCTAAGATATATAATAAAAAGTAAAACAATGAGCGAAAGGCGAGGATTCACATTTAAAGAAAAAAAATATTGAAAAATAATGTACAGTAAAAACCGGACGAACAAAGCGCAGCTAATCTGTTAAGAGTTAATTAAGTGTATTTATCCAGAGTTAAGATCTCGCCACCCGCGATTACTTCGTCACTGACTCCCTCGGCTAATTATAGGTACAACTATCAATTAAGAAAGTGCGACACGAATGCTATTATTGTACTCGAAATAGTTGATGTGACAGTGTCGCCCCTCTTACCCGCACCCTATTGGCAAGCACTCCTCCAGGCAACAGCGGCAACTTGTAATTGTGGTAAAATTGTAACAAATGTAATAAGTGCTGACTGAATAGGTCTTCTACTCCTAGAGGTATATTTAAGACCCAGGTTCTTGTCGGTGTTATTGTATGGAAAGGGACGCATACAATGACGATTTTTAGCACAGATAATGGAGAGGTTTGCCATTGCCATCTCCATTATACATATATGACTGAATATACATAGGTATGGAAGTAAAGCGACGACGCGAGCTAAAAAAAGTAGACACATCGACTGAATAACGTGTATATCACGCATTTAGGATTACTTCGTCACTGACTCCCTCGGCTAATTTTACAACTATATCAATTAAGAAAGTGCGACACGAATGCTATTATTGTACTCGAAATAATTGATATGGTAGTGTGGCCCCTCGCGCCCGCCTGCACCTTATTGTATAGAATAGACAACAGAAGTTAGTGGTAATACGGCTAAGTACTTGGATAGTTTGAACTGTACATTGGTGCGGCGATTAAAATATAAAGTTGTGAGACATAAGTTTTAAAAGTCATAACTTACGCAGAAAAAATAACAAATCTACTTAATTACGTGTATCTATCTGCAGTTAAGATTTTGCCACCCGCGATTACTTCGTCACCGACTCCCTCGGCTAATTCTACAATTATCAATTAAGAAAGTGCGACACAAATGCTATTATTGTACTCGAATCGTGACAGTGTCGCCCCTTGTACCCGCACCTTATTGGCAAGCAAGCACTGCAGGCAATAGCGACAATTTGTAATAGTAGTAATCATCATCAGGTTTTTTTTAGTCTCCACTACAGGAGCTCGACCCTCTCTGTGCTACCAGCTAAGAAGACACATCAACTGAATAACGTGTATTTATCTCATACTTAGGATCACTTCGCCACTGACTCTCTCTGCTCATCATACTACGATCAATTGAGAAAGTGTGACATGAATGCGACTATTATACTCGAAATAAAAAAAGATGGTTGTCGCCCCTCGCAGCCGCATTTTACTGCATAGGCCACAGAAGCAATACGAATGGGTATTACCTACTATGCTATGGGTAGATAGTAAATTCAAACATGTATAATATATGTGTTTCATGCAAATAAATATATTAAAATATATTTGGTTTTATAACTTTTTGGTACATTTAGAGTAGAGCTATGACATTTAACTCTTGGTAGAGTAGGTATCTCATAAACGGGCTAGTTATTATTTTTTGATTAAAACGTTTTAATTATGATATATTTTTTCGCAAGCGATGGTAGAATTTATTTTAATTCTTTGTTAATTGTATTTAACTGCTAAATTCTACAGATTTAAAGTTAATTTTATACATCAACTAACAGAGAAAAAGGGAAAGCGATCTATTTTGATAATTGATATAATATTAATATTTTTTGATTCTTTTAAAATTTTTAATAACGAATAGTTATTAAAATTATAAAGTTGTTTTAGTTTAATAAATATTTATTATTTAACAAAGTAAAAGTATTTTTTTTTCTTTACATGAGGATCTAGAAATCGTAGATATCGAGAGCTAATTATACAACTATCAATTGGTAACGCGACACGAACTATTTTATTGTCTCGATGTACGAGTAATAGAGAGGTAGTGTCGCCCTCGCCGCCCCGTATTATTTATGTACGCCGATGCGGGTTGACTACGCAGCGTTATGTATGACTTATTAATTTATTTGATGAAACGAGATGACATTACATTGCCGACTGCCGACATTAAACGCCGGGAAAATACGGTTTTGGTGTGAACTTCCAAACGCGGGGGGTAAATGTTGTGGGAATCTGTACTATTATAAATACTCGGGAAGTGTGTTTGTTTTTTCGCTGACTGTTTTGTGAGCGCCTTTTTGGTAACTATACCATGAGCGCTTTGGTTCTTCATAGACTATTAGCACTTTTATTTTAGCCACGTGGTAAGAGTAGAATACGATTCGTCATCACCCCTTTCTTCTCTCATGGTTGTAAGCAGCGTCCTCTCTGCAAAGACAATCTAATCTACTGCAATCACCGACCCGTCTGCCCACCGTGGTGATTAAGGGCAAATCCTCGCTTAATTGGGAGTGACTTTTAGTCCAGCAGAGGATATAGGCTGTAAAGATGAAAACGATAAGCGCTTTGGTTTTAAATGTTTCTACCATATAAGCGCTTTGAATTTTCTGTGAGTCAAACATTATTTACTCTCCGGTCAAAACCATCGAGCAGAAAGTAGAGTACTCGTATTACCCAAACGACATGTAATTACGACCAGTACTTAACATTTGGCAATAAAATAATCCGGGCTAATTAAGATGTGGGAAACATGATACAGATTATGAAGGCCGACGCAATCTGAGAGATTACATTCGAATGCGAGAGGATAAGTCACGCTATATAAGTTGGTAATATTGATTATAAGCTTACTCAATTAACGTAAGATCAAAAGCAATTAGCGTATTACAAAAGTCTGCAAACAAAAAACATGTTAGAGTCAAAGACAATTTTTTTTATTTCAATGTAGGATTGAAACTACTATCATTTCGAAACAGTCACTGCGTGTATTGCTGTTATAATTTTCGAAACAAAAACTTTTGGGCAATCATAAAAAAAATCATAATTTTCTTACTCAATAAGCTTTAGAAATGTTGATAATTGGAAAATAGAGAGGGTTATTTTATTGGACAGGAAAAAAATTAATACTATGCAGTATTCATCTTCGCGAGAAAAATATCCACCTATAAAAAACATTTATCGCGATATAAAAATCGATAAACTATTTTAAAAATTTCCTTAAAACTTACACATATCAAAAGTATTAAGCAGAGAAAAGTAGCGGAAAGCAACTAATTAAGTCTAAAAAGGAAAATAACTCTGAACTTTAAATGCACGTCAGAATTATTATGCAGCACGAATTTAAAATTGCAGGAAACTCTAGACATTTGAACAAAGAGCAGTGCGTTTGTAAATATAGGGGTGAAACATTAAATTTATTGGTTGTTTTTACTGAGTCGTATTTGTGTGTGAATAATGTAACATGGGAGCCGGCAATGCGGGCGTGGCGACGGGTCGAAACGACCCGCTGACCCACTCCCGGTCTTACTTGATTACCGCACACGAGATTCAATTGGACAAAGGCTGAAAACATGGGCAATGCGATTATATTAATAGCAATCCACTGCAGCGGACGCTGCCACTGAAATATGCAAATTGTCTTCACTATACGCTATACGAGTACGCGCGCGATTGGCTGTGTTAACGTTTTATGCCAAGATTTAAATTATTTTATTTTACGGGGGGAAAGATATGTGTCTAGTTTTCGATTTATCAAGATTTTTAATAGCTGATTTTAGAGTATTGATGTTATAACAGTCAAATTAATGTAATAGTTAGCTTTTCTTTATTTATTTCAAACGAGTCTGTGCTACTGTATAGCAGGTTTAAGGAAAAGAATAATTCTTGTAAAAAAATAAATTGGAATATAAATTTAATTGAAAACATATTTTACTAGTAATTCAGTAGTAAATTGATTTATAAAAAAAATTGGTTGCCTGTAAAGTCGGTATACGGGCGAAAGTTTTACGTGACAACGACTTCACTCCACTTCACACCAAACTTGACTTCCACTCGGGCATGGTTAGCCCGCCTAAGAGCGAGAGAGACAGACATAAAAAGTGAAAGGCACGCGTGCCTCTCACTCGCTCTCATTGTGAGCGCATAACGTGAGCGGAGCGTAACGCAGTTTCTTGAAGTGTCACCCGGCTAACCAATTTATAAGACGTTGTCACGTCAATATGAATCTAAAAAATTACTAGGCCTAATTCTTATTTTTATAATAGGTATCTTGTCTTAGGAGAACAGTAGCAAAGTTTGTAGTAAGTAGCGATATTTTATGACACCGAATTTGTAAAAATATATGCGTTTTAAATTATACGCCGCGTATTTGACATAATAATTACGCTAAACCCTACATGTACAAGGTACGAGCATTAAAAAAACTAAAAATTATGCAATGTTTGCAAGATAACAAATGTTAAGGGCAAATTTATCACACAAAGGGGTCAGGGCCAACGTGGCAATTTCAGCGTGTACTTACCGTACGATGATATACGAGGCATGTCGCATGTCCTGCAAGAGCAGCTCGGCTTACCTGCAACAAGGATTCATTATCTTAATGACCTGCACAAATATCAGCGGCTCGTAATTATAGTAATGTGATTGTAAAATTGTATCATTTATTTTCTGGCTTTTAATTGTAGTTTTGCTGTTAAGGCGAAGATATAGGCAAATGGCCTTGAAGTGTGAAATAAATTGTTAACTCGTAAATATGGTAATAATTTCCATATTGCTCTTCGTCATGCACTAGATAGCCCTTTAAATTATTTTATGAACTACCGTTGAAACTATTATTGGTGATCCGTCTAGCTTTAAAACTTGCCGTGGCCACTTTTGGCGGAAGCAAGTTTTAAAGCTAGACGGACTAATGTAAATACTTTCAACGGTGGTTCATAAAATAATTTAAAGGGCTATCTAGTGCATGACGAAGAGCAATATGGAAATTATCTCCATATTTACGAGTTAATAATTTATTTCAAGTGAGGGCGCCACTTCAAGGTCATTTGCCTATACCTCCACCTTAAAATCAACTTTGACGGTACATAAGTAACCTTATTTCGTATGATCTGTGGACTTTGAGTTCTCTTTTTCATAAACAGGTATAGATACTATCACGTCGTGATCCCTGATAAGGGTGGTCTAAAGAATAATTTATCAAGATGGGGTGGCATATTGGTGGAAAACAGGATCCAAAAATACTGGCACTGTGTTAGACTATCGCCATCTTTATGTTTGACAATTAAGAAAAAAAGAAGACAACAGATTATATTTACATATGTGTTAAGTACGCTAACTACCTTCATAGGTATTTAACATTAGTAAAAACGCGTTAAATATCTTATTTCTGTATTTCTCACACAAAAATCTTATAATTTTCTTAGAGGATTATTCTCCAACTTGCGGAAAGACGAGATATTTATGGAAAGTAAATAAAAACAGAGTGTCGATGACAATGTCAATAGACACGGAAACTACATCGGCGTCTTGTTTTTCCTCCTCTCTTTCAATATTCATTTGGCGTTTTATTGCTGTCATGACAGAAATATATCGTAGACGTTGTATTTATATTTTATTATAATAGTATCTCATTACAGATACACTATTATGACGTGACATTTATTCTGATGGGGTAGAAATAGTCTAAGGTAGCAAGACACAAAGGCCACTCTTAGCATTATGATGGAAAAAGTTAGTAATAGTGATGGGTAGCAACCAAAATGAAGCAAAAAAAATGAATCATGCTAGCCGCATCCCTATTGATAGATTCAGATTCGGTTTTTTTTTTTTGGCGGGAAGTCAAGGGGTTCGGTTGGGGTTTGCTTTAAATTATTTTGCAAATTGATTTTAGTGGACTTTATAATATGAAATTGGTGTTGTTTGGTGTTATAAATGCTCATGCTCATGAACAATGTGTAAAATTGTTGAAGTGGACAGTCATAGTACGTCTGTAGTGATATTTGTTTTGCGGACTGTGTGGGCGTCTCGGGCGTCGTCCGCCACTCAGCCGTCTATGAAAACCAGTGGACTCGTACAGATTTGTCGCTAGAAGCTCCCTTGAAGCAGTCAAAGGCCTACACCACTCTTTGATTGTAACTTGTTAGGATTAGGAATAAAGAACAAAATTAAAGCTATAAAGGACTTGTATCCAGAGCCGTAAAATTATTTAATAAAAGAAAAATAGATTCAGATTCGAGTATTTCGAGTTTTTGGCGGGAAGTCAAGGGGTTCGGTTGGGGTTTGCTTTAAATTATTTTACAAATTGATTTTAGTGGACTTTATAATATGAAATTGGTGTTGTTTGGTGTGATAAATGCTCATGACATGAACAATGTGTGAAATAGTTAAAGTGGACAGTCATAGTACGGCTGTAGTGATATTTATTTTGCGGACTGTGTGGGCGTCTTCGGGCGTCGTCCGCCACTCAATCGTCTATGTAAACCAGTGGACTCGTATAGATTTGTCGCCAGAAGCTCCCTTGCAGCAGTCAAAGTCCTACACCACCCTTTGATTGTCTTGTTAGGATTAGGAATAAAGAACAAAATTAAAGATATGCTCTAAAGGACTTGTATAATAATAGAGCCGTAAAATTATTTAATAAAAAAAAGGTTCAGATTCAAGCCCAAACCATTGATTGGCTTTTTATTATAGCTGATACATTTAACGTGTTTTCTTTTCTCTGAGACTAACAGAATTTAATTAAGCAGTGAACAAATATTAATGCAATAATTAGATAAATGAGTAATTAAGAGGACATTAATAGTATCAATAAATATACCTGCGACAGTACTATGCGAGGACGCGTCAATATAATTTATGAGAAGGGATGAGATATTAAGTGATTTATAGTGATATAAGAGTTATAATTTATTGACCGAGGGAGTAAAGTTCTGAGAGATTAATTGGACGATCCAGGTTGTGTATGATCATCACTGGAAGACTGAAATTCGGTAGACGATAGAAAAGAAATATTTTTTTAAGTTAAAACTTGGTTGGAAGTAAGGATGTAAAGCAGTAAAATTATCAGGGTCGATTGGGTGCGAGTGGTGCGACTTTCAACTTGGAAGTCGCACCACTCGCACCCGATCGAGATGTTTGGAAGGAGATGAGGAGACCTTTGCTCAGCAGTGGGTTCATTTCAAACAGCAGGTTCATTAAAAATAAAAGTTAACATATGAGCTTTATCTGGGGTGCAAATAGAAATCGTTGACTACTATAACAGTTGTTTTAAATAATGAGAAACATATTGGATTTGGTATTGTGAAACATTACCTAGTCCTTGCGTCACAAGGCCAGCAGCCATTGTTTGGCGCCTCATGTTAGTCCTCGGTTCATGTATCTATTTTTACCCGACTACAGCAAAACCAAAAGAAAGGGTAGTGATTTTAGTAGTCTATGTATGTAAGTATGTGGGTAATTATGTGTGTTCCATCTGAACCGCTTATTTTGTTTGTATCATATAAATATATGAATTACATTACAAACAAAGAGGAGGATTTCAAATTTTTTTTTGCTTCGGTATCGACTGGGGTATCAAATTAAAGGTCTTAATTAGCACATTAAACATTATTAGCCGTAAATCGCTACCAAGCTTGCATTAATTGGATAATTTATACTTTTTAGTAAGAAATTTCCCATAGTGGGGTTTTAGTTTCTTAAATGGATATCCTATTATAAAAATCCAATGCGCCTATACGCTAGGATTGAACTTATCGCTCGCTACAACAATATTCAAGCAACAACATCTGGATCATCTCACAATTTCCATACTAATCCATTTACGGTGCTTGATCATTGCGTTCAGATATGCATATTACCAAATCCATTAGGCGGATTTGGGTTAAATCATTGAAGTCAGTATTTAGTTATATACCTACTATGGTCCATGGGGTGCTGAAGCAAAAGAAATGTAAAATTTAGGGATAAAAACGTCATATATGTAGATACACTATCACGTCTTATAATCAATTTATATACATATGTACAGGTCGCGCCAAACTTCTAGATCGCTCTGAAGTTGCCTCACTCAGGTTACAAACAGGGACAGAATATTTACCACAGTAATATTTTTTTCAGAATGATTGCAAGAATGTAGATATGATATATATACACAATAAACAAAAATAAAGCAAATTCTATCTGCTATGGGTATCTGTATTTTACTACTGCGACGCGAATCGCCTCAACTTCAGAGCGATCTAGAAGTTTGGCGCGACCTGTACATAGGTAGGTATATAAATTGATTTTAGAACGTAGATTTTGCGCGGTTAACACTGAATAAAATGAATGAAGTACCAACTTACAGTCTTATTATAATAATGTAAAAGCTTTAAAAATTATATTGTGGCTGTTAAGGTCAAGGTAGAGCTAGCTTTTTCTGTGAAATTATAAAGTTACAGCCTTTTAGCTCTTTGCGTTAAAGGTTGTTTTGAATGTATCAAAATAAAAACAAAAGGAACTCAAAAACAGACATGTCAAAAGTCAAAACCAATGGGGCCTTCAAAAATCAGCCGTCATTGTAAAGGCTTCTTCTCAGAGCTCATCCAGTAATTCATATCAGTGCGATAACCCGAATAATGTAGGTCGGTGTATGGGATGTGCTGGCCCGCGTGACGCGTGTGCGATTGAAAACGTCAGGGCTGTCACATCGATAAATAATTCATGCGTCACTGTGATGTGACAGCACGCCTTTATTTTTAAACATCAACAAGTGGCCGTACGAGGTAGCAGTCGCTTTATGAAATAAGTGAGGATGTATTTTTAGAGCAGTGTCGAACATTGATGAGAATTTTGTGTTAAAATTTACACATAAGTAAACGTTGTTTGAGAAAGAAGAAGACAATCACGTTATTATGTATCTACTTAATAGGTACTTTAAAAATTTTAATTAAAAACGATATCTATTACATTCTCATAAAATTCAATTTTTATGATTTTAGGTTACATTACTACTACATATTTAAAGAAAACGTCATATCATATAAATAGCCGTTTTATGTGAACAATGAAACTACATTTTGATTTGGTATATTTATATTCGATCAAATAAAGGAAAAAATAAACGTGAAAACATATAAGGAGGTTAAGAACTTGGCGGAAGAAAGAGAGACATGGAAAGCACTCCACCGACAAGAGCCCTGCTCTTAAATATAATAAGAAGAAGTTTACTACACATGCAAATAGAAACAAAACAACATATGCAAATACCTTGGTTGAAAGTTTAATTTTAATTTCAATTGTATTTATTTATTTTTTCTTAAAAAACATGTTTTATTGCAAAAATATACCAAAGTTATAAAATAAGCATAGTTTATGGAAAACTATCTACCATAGACTAACCTGAAAAATTCTGATGTTAAAAATAATTCAATACCGCCTTTTATGACCGGTTACGGTGCGCGACCAGCAATATAATTTACTCGTTCACAGTGAGCACTAGGTACTCCAGTGAACCTTAATTCATTTCATTCACGGGGAAGGAAATGAAAATGAAAATAATAGTTTTTATAAAGCTGTTTTGTATTTACACAGTACATGAAACAAGAAGTTAACGTATATGTTGCTTTTGAGGAGGCAGTAAGTCGGAATATAAATTACAGTGCGTTCTGGTCTAGTGCTTTGAAAAAATATTGCAGACTTCTGTGTTACAATGTAGGGTTGGTTAGTTTATAAAAAGCGTAAGATGTGAAATATATAGGCACATTTACATAGTAGCGTATTGGTAGCGTACAATCAAAATATCCTTACATAGAGCTCAGATGATGCAATATGTAAGTATACAACAGAAAATTCTAATTAATCATTTGATTCTATAGTAGACTAGGACTGTCACTATTTGTGATTGCCGAAGTGGTGTAGACTAGAACTGTCACTATTTGTGATTGCCGAAGTGGTGTAGACTAGAACTGTCACTATTTGTGATTGCCGAAGTGGTGTAGACTAGAACTGTCACTATTTGTGATTGCCGAAGTGGTGTAGACTAGAACTGTCACTATTTGTGATTGCCGAAGTGGTGTAGACTAGAACTGTCACTATTTGTGATTGTCGAAGTGGTGTAGACTAGAACGGTCAGTATTTGTGATTGTCGAAGTGGTGTAGACTAGAACTATCACTATTTGTGATTGTCGAAGTGGTGTCGACTAGAACTGTCACTATTTGTGATTGTCGAAGTGGTGTAGACTAGACCTGTCATATTTGTGCTTGCCGAAGTGTTGTAGACTAGAACTACTACATATTTGTGATTACTAACCTGCCTGTTTACGTGGCTTTTGGGTCTTGCTACCCTTGACTCTGTCCATTCAGGGATAATACGTGTTTAAAAGGTCTGAAGCAGTGCCATAAAACCCTACATAATCATGGCATAACAGAGGCGATTGTGCCCAAGGAATAACCGTTAACATATGCACCGCAGTGGGTATTTTATTTAATGTTTGTTTAGAGGGGGAGTCGACGCCGGTTGAGTGATTATTGTTTTACTTTACTTTTTATAGCCATTACCCTCCGATTTTGATGGTAGCCTTAATAATGGTAGGTTAACAGATATAAGTGTTAGAAACTTTTCTTATTCTCGAGAATATTCCAGGAAATTTCCGGAAAACTTAATAAAAGTCAAAAGCCCAAATTTTTTATTAGTGTGGGATAAATATATTACTTATTGAGGGTCATTATTTTTAAATTATTTTTAGCCGGATAAATATATCACTTATTGAAGGTAATTATTTTTATATTCTTTTCAGTGCAAAAGCTACAAAATACTAGCGTTTGGGAAGGACCACTACTAGGAAGATTACGCCGAAAGAAACCCAGTTCAAGATCATTAATAAGAGACGAAGATCTCAGAAACATTTCCTTATTTTATTTTGAAATTAGCTTTAATTGATTTATTGCTACAAAGACAGTATCTGTTTCGTCCCGGAAGTAACAAAATTGAAGGTAGATTTATCGGTATGATACTGATGTATCTATGTGGGACCATCGTTAACTACTTCCGTGGAACCAAGCAGTAGGCCGAATGGTCCGTAATCCTTTCACTGGCTTTTTGCAGAAAAAAAAATCTGTCAAGAAATAAAATGACTTCAGTGGTACCTGTTTAATTTAAAATTTAAATTAAAAAGGACGTCGGATATCTGATACAAAAGGGCAGAATAAGGGGATGGATGAGTCAATTTATGTCCCTTATTTATTCTATAACGACCCATCGCGGAGGTTGCTATAATGAGCTTCCGGTTCACGGTAGTGGCTTCGATTCCCGGGGCGATTCATGATTATTGAAGTTTTTGTATACTTTTACATTATATAAGTATTTGTAAATTGACAGAAATACACATATGACATAGCCCTTCTGGCGCGAAGGCGACCAATATTGTGTAAATTAGTTTATTTCGGCGTTTCTTCTCAGTAGTGGTCGTTGCGATAGTATCGGTAGCGATTCGGTACCCCGTCTGCTAACGTATCTTTATATTCTCTCCATCCATCGGTTGTCTGGAAGAAATCGCTTTTAGCGATAAGACCGCCCATTTTACATTTTAATGTATTTTTTATTCTTATTGTATATTTTTCTATTCTTGGTGTACAATTAAGTATTACTTACTTACTTATGCACTGATAAGTCAAACTTAATTTCTGCATCAACTAAGTACCTATTTTTACTGTTGATTCTAATCGAGATATAAGAATGTCTCTACTGGGTACCTACTACTTAACTATGAATAAACATTTTTTTATCGACTTTAATAAAGTTAATAGATATAGTTATTCAAAGTATGTTTAATTTGTACCTATTTATTAAAAACAAAAATTTATTAAATACAAATCAAACATACTCTAGCAAGTGCCCTAACATGAACGTATACATTTTGTCCCTTTCTTAGCACTTACCAAATGAAAGAGACAACATTAAGAATCTTAAAATGACGAGTCGAGGGAGCGAGACAAAGTTCCCGACTCGTACAGAAGGTTCCGGATAGACGCAAAGGCGGCATAAACTGGAGTAAGTCGTTTAGTAAAGGTCTGTAAATTCACTTAGAATTATTCAATTTTATTAAGTTCATTATTTTATATTTCTCTAGTTGATAGATAGATTCAAAAAGGTTTGATGTAACTTGTAAAGGAATTTCACCACTTTTATCAACACTTAGTGCATTGCGGGCGTGCCAGAGGCGGTTTAATTGGACTGGTAAAGACGTGACTCGGGACATGGTAAGAGTATAAATTTATTGCGCCCAACACTACTACTTACGAGATATACGAGTACTTACGTACCTAATACTACGACAATGATGTAGTATTTTGGCACATTTAATATTTTAAAGACTTTATTTTAAAGATTTAATTTAAGTATTAAAAAGACCTATTAAAAATTCCGCCATTGCTAAGGCGCAATAGTATTTTTTTTTTAATTTATCTAAAATATTTAAAATTGATTGCCGACTCGGGACATGGTAAGAGTGTAAATTGATTGCGCCCAACACTACTACTGACGAGATATACGAGTACTTACGTACCTAATACTACGACAATGATGTAGTATTTTGGCACATTTAATATTTTAAAGACTTTATTTTAAAGATTTAATTTAAGTATTAAAAAGACCTATTAAAAATTCCGTCATTGCTAAGGCGCAATAGTATTTTTTTTATTTATTTATCTAAAATATTTAAAATTGATTGCCGATGAGTCAGAGCAATGACGAATCGTTATAGACCTATGTACTGTATCTCCACGGTTTTACTCGCTTATATGTTATCAAATATGTACATGTAGAGCTCGTAACCGTCTTATAAATAAAAACAGTGGCATTCCTGAACCGCGAGTGCCGACAGAAGTGAAAACATGAGAGGTGTCGGTTACGGTAACAGTGTCGCGAGTTCAATGTGTTTTTCCCATCTCAAAAAATGCCCAACGCGCTTTCACTTCAAAATTTTATTTTACTATAGTATCTATGTGTTTGGGCCCATAATAACTAACTTATCTAAAGTAAGACTCTGCAAATCAATATAAACAAGTAAAATAAACATTTCTTATCTCAGTCAAGTAATTAAATAAAAAATACCTATACTAGTAGGTATTCCAACAGCAGCCTATAATAATGGCCTCAGGGCTCGTGAATAAAGCCGCCTGGGATATAATTATAACGTAAAGCTAGGGCATGCAATATGTCATTCCGGGAGTTTTTGATTTGAACCTATGTTTTGAATTCAATATCTTCCGGAATTGATATTTTATATTTTACTTACTGACAAAACATGTTTATGTGTGTATAATCTTGTAATGAGAATGCATGTAAAGATATAGGTAAGTATTAGTTTTTCTCTCACCTCTCTACCGTAAGACCAAAAAAATCTTTAACACAAGTAACTTTGACTTAGCAGCCTTATAAAAGTCTACTTACTTTGGCTAGTCCCTTCATGGATGGAGTCTACAAAATATCTGTCTAATTTTGTTTATATTAAACGTATATAATATTGTGATGAAAAAGACAATATTTAAAGATTTCCTATTATAAATAATTAGGTATTTCAAGTTTTCAATTTCGGAATCAATAGTTCCGAACCGGAACGGTCTTATGTCTCGTACCTACTACAAGTACGAGCCCGGTCGATCGGCCTCGACACCCATAGCATCCGGATCTGAGTATGTCCTGCACCCTAGATTTATGTCCTGTAATATCACACTAGCAATTTAAAAACTAATTGCTTTTCTCGTCAGCGCAAAATAAGTTATTGTGCAATATAGCTTTAAGTAAATGATTTGATGTCGACAACTGTCGGAAAATGAATAAATAAATAATAAAATTAACATTTAATTCTTTTGTTTCTACGGAAATGGTAGTCAATGATAAATGCAGTAATTTGTGCTTCAGTTTATGAAGGACCTATATTTTAATTCAATTGATTTTGATTTTTTTCTTTTCATTCTTGAATTTCTTAAAAATTTTAATATTTTTTCTTTTTGTTCTCAAGTTCTTAGTAGTGTTCACTAAAACATTTCGTCGTTCGTTTATTCACTTTATATTAAAAAGTAAGTATTTAACAAAATGGCAGATCAATTTTAAATAACAAAATACTAGGTAACAATGTAAAATACTAGCTACATTTGTCAATCAAACAAAAACATTATCATCTTCCTCATTCATATTGGCAATTTATCTAACTATTGATATGACAAGCAATCCGTCGGCCTTGAGTTCGCAAAATACGATATTATCAGTGTATAAAGTAAAGCCCAGTGTACACGGAAAACGCAGGCAAACAGAATTCTGCCCGTGATAAACGTGCGAGAGGACCGTGTGAATAGGTCGCGCAAGGTCGGTTACTCTTCCTGCACCGACTTCCTGGTGCATAGCGTCCGGGGTCCGGGCACAAACTATAGAGCAACAGACGTGAGATGCGACTCTTGTACTTCATCTATTTATTTATTTATTAAATCTTTATTGACCACAACAACGGTACAAAACCTGATTAACCCAGTAAATGATTAGTTCTGTTGCAACAAATTAGTAGAAAAGTGTGCGTGCACTTTTTTCATAAATCTACCTATTTGAGATAATAACTAAAAATAAACAAATAATAATTTATGCATAATCTTCAGAAAAGCATTTTCAATGTAGACGGTGTTCTCTGTATATGTACAACGTGTAAGGGACATACGAGTATATGCGTAATATAATTTGCATACAAAAGTGTGCAGCGGGCAATAGGGAAGGGATGAAAATTTTGAAAACGCTTGAAAATTTTTCTGTGGTTAGGAATAACATTCTTCGTTACCCTAAAAAAATATCATATTTATCTATCCAGTCAATTAATTATAAAAAATAAAAATATTTTGAATCCTATGGTATGGGAATGTCTAATTGTTTTGGATTTTTGAGTGTTATGTTAATTTTATTATACTAAAGTGATTTAGTATAGCTCGCGGTTCGATTTATTACGCATATTTCCCATACACGTTGCATCTTGGTAAGCAGAGTTTTAATGATCGCCTTTATTAACATTAAACAACTTATTTCATGTATGCGAGTGTTATGTCTTAAAAAAAATCGGTAGGTCTCAATTAGACGAGAAAACTTCTGTCTTCACATAGGCATAAGTGATATTAACCCGGACGAGCAGACACAAAAAGAAGTGTACACTGTTGACCGTACGTACACACGAGTTTTTTTTCTGTTGACTTCTGTATTTTGTGTTCCGGGTGCAGTAGCGGTTGGCTTTATTGATTTTATGTTTTGGAATTCTTTAAAATAAAAGCGACATCAATAAATATGAATAATAAGTATTGTAGTATAGCAAAAATATATCATATTGCTGTCCTTCTTCATTATATTCAGCTTGACGACCCCGACCGGCCGCCTGCCTGGCGTCAACCCTCCTTGGGAATGCAGATGTAGCACAAGATGTTTGTGCTAAGTCATTTAGTCGCCTCTTACTACATCAATCAGTCATCACTTACTTGAAACTCAAAAAAAAAACAAGATAAATTAAAATACAGATACAAAAGTTTGAAGATCGTGTACTTTATGCTTTAAAAATTCAAGCACAAACTTAGTCCTTACAATATGTGTCTAGAACTAAAAATCTGAATAGCTGACTCATTGAATGACTAATCGAGTCTAGGAGTGAAATTGACCATCATTTACTGCTATAACTTCCCTTGTGAACCCTTTGTACCGTACCATAAACTTCGTAATCGGTTGAGTGTAAAATCGGGTTGTTTACCGGTGACGTCACGGGTTCCCCGATGACTCATCTCGGAGTTTTTGGGGAGCGATGAGATCACGAGGCGCATTTGGTTTATTTACACGATGAATATAGAATGTAGAGTCCCCTCAAATGTAATGTAGAGTTTCAGTCTTTGATAACTACAGATGATATGTTATAGATTATAGAATGTATGTGCTCGTAGGTATATGATATGTTTGTTTCTATCTATTACTATTATCCACGATCTATTTGTCTCTATCAATAATTCGTTACATTTAAATTAATTTAGAGAAACCATTGTAAGTGTGGGTGGTCATTATTTGCTTTGCTGGCTTATTATTGAAGTACTTACTGATACTGATGTAGTTCTTACTTTTAATGCGTATTTAAATACTTTTACGAAAATAATTTAATTCTGCCAAAAGTAATATTTTTGTCAATAACGAGATATTTTACAATTAAATTCATATTTAAAAATACGAAATGTTTTCTTTTATTGCTTTATTAAGTTTAATTCCTACGTTAAAACTACGCACGACATGTTTTAATATAACTTATCGACGGCAGACATTTAATATACGGGTTATACCGCGGAACTATTTCCTGCTATGGTTTCACAAAATCTAGAACTAGGAACGTTTCTTCAGTTATTTATAGTTTGTATTTGATTGCATTAGAAGCAACTGGTTGATAGTCGCAGCACATATTAACTTGATTCTTAAAGATTCCGCTCATTCCCTCTATCAGCATTTCAAGATCTTTATTTAAAAGTAAAGAAGCGAAGCATGTGGTACATTCTACTTTTTGTTTTCTCTATGCCAGCATAGAAGAAAAATAATATTTGCATAAATCTAGTTACAAAGTCAGACGTCGGATAACATTTCAGGATACGCTGAAACTACGCAAGACAAGTTTTAATATAACTTATCGACGGCAGGCGTTTAATATCCGGGTAACACCGTGAAACTATTTCTAGTGATGATTTTACGGACTTTAGAACTAGAAAAAAATCTTTAGTTATTTATAGTTGTGTTTAATTGCATTAGAAGCGACTGGTTGCTAGCGGCATTACATATTGACATGATTCTTAGAGATTTTCGCTCATTCTCTCTATAGGCATTTCAAGATCTGCTCGCGGAGAGAAGCATCTGGTACTAAGTTTTTATTTTCTCTAGGCTAGCTTAGGAGAACAATAAAATTTGCAAAAATCTAGTTACAAAGTCTGACATCGGCTAACATTACAGCATTCGCGAAAAACTACGCACGACATGTTTTAATATAACTTATCGACGGCAGACGTTTAATATCCGGGTAACACCGCGGTACTATTTCCAGCGATGATTTTGCGGACTCTAGAACTAGGAACGTGTCTATAGTTATTTATAGTATGTTTGGAGTTGTAAGATGTTTGCGACTTCTTTATTACAAGTGAATGATTTTTAATTTAGTTTTTGAGTAAATTAAAATAATTTATTTCAAACGGCATTTGTAGTTTTGTACACATCCAACATGTACCTTACGAAGGGAAAATTAGCTTACATTACTAATCGATTTATAAAAGTTAGTAATAAACATTGTTCTCCGTTTGTTTTTAACAATCGGCCCGTTTTGTATATACTTACTCGTATTCTACACGAAAGTAAAACTTTTTTTTCTTTAAAAAGTGGGAGATGATGACAAAAAGAATCTCGATAACACAGCAAGAAAAATAAAGTAAAGTACAAATGTACGTAAGAGCTTCGTCAGAATAAATGGTAAGTTAAAAAAGCATACTTATCTACATATAATAGGCATAACAATAAAAACAACGTAAGTATGTACATTAAACTCTAATTTACATTTAAATAGTGTATAAAAAGTTTAGGCGACGTACGTACGGTACGCGTCGACCATTGACGCAAATGGCGGGTGATATGAACTGAACATAATCATAATTACGAAAATAATTGTTTGTTTTTACATGCGGCGGTGTAGATAACGACGCAAGTGCTCGAATTAAATTAAAAAGAGGTTTGTTTGTTAAATGTTCCTACATAATTGTTATATAAATTATATTTCAGCTACGTTTTGATTATAATAATATATGCGTAGAGTAGTAAATAAGTCGGTATTGTACGGGGACTGGAAATCACTAGTATACATACATATGTATCTATCTATATTTTAAAATGCTTACAAAAATACTGATGATAAAATGCTTTACAAAAACAATATGTACATACAAAAAAAAATCGCAGTGCCTACGCGTCTAATCTTAATTGTCAACAATTATTTTTGATATTCCATCAGCGAACTGTTACAAAATGTTAAGGGATATTTTAATGGCGTATTCAGATTTTATAGTAGCAATAGCAACTATTTTTAATCAGTTTTATTAAACATTTAAAGTTAATTATAATTAGATACATTATAACCAATTACCCTTTTGTTACACAAGCGACTTAAATTAGCAGGCAAGTTATAAAACCTATGTAAATATACTTATATGTATGAATATAGGTAATGTTGCCCGTTAAAATCGCAGATGGAATGAAGTTTATCGCTGTAGATTCGCACAGCTCATGTTAGTATGTTAGCAGTAGCATCATTAAATCTAAGTTAGTGCTAAAATTTTGTGATGCGAACTTATAGGCTAGGTGCACGATACTCACCGAAGTTGGCGTAGTAATCGTGAAGCGTATACAATGGATAGTCACCTAGTTTGAACAGGTAGGCGGAGAGCAGCACCGCATCGTGTCTGGGATCCATCTGGGATGGGTGGTGCACCGCTGGCCTCATCAACGAAGAGATCGAAAAGTCTGTGTTCTGAGCGGGCCCGCCCCAACCGTTTACACTGCACAACTTACACTCCTCCTTCATCGTTCCAATAACACTAATAAAAATACTCTATGTCCGTTTTTTTTGTACTCGGTTTGTACTGGGCACTGGTAAATCACATATAAAAATATTTGTGAGCTGACTTGCACATCACAGGGGATATCACAGCAGCGTTCCGCCACGGCGCCTGTAATTAATTTCATTCAGTTTTAGATAGCCATTCTTTTGTTTACTACATGTCGTTTGTTTACAATATGCACATTATGCACGTCATTGCCTCATTGTTATTTCCGTATGTATTGTGCTCGCGACTGTACATCGTGATCATGTACAACATCGTTCTTTATACATCAGTCTTGAGCATTATTTCGTTAGGCTATTGATCAATAAACACGTTTCCACATACGACCTTTCGTTTTAAATATCATCTCGTGATGTGAACTGAATCCATAATTCTGCAATCGTTTTGAGTACAAGAACTCATTGCTTAATAGCTTAGCTAAGTACGTATTTATATGTAAATCATAGTATGAAGGATTTAAACGATTATTTATTACATTCAATTTAAGATCAATCAACGAATAAACCAATTACATATTCATTAATTTATTCATTCAGAAACGATCGAGAAGTTGTTACTGTAAAAGTAACCCTGAGAAGTACGAGCTTGTAAAAATAAATTGTAAAATATAATCTCAGAAAAAGCTTTTCCCTTTTTTCAGAGGCTTGAAAACCCCCAATTAGGTAGTTTTCGCCGTTTTATTGGGTACATAAAGCCATATTTCCAGCTCTGCGTCTGAAAAGCCTATTAGGCAAGTTTATTGCGAGTTTTGCGGGGTTTGTTTATTAAGAGATGGCGCGATTATGCATGTGATGGTAAACAAACGTAAACATAAACAACATTGTCGGTGTGGTGGCGAGCTGCATTGCGGGTTTGCGGGCGCCGGGTCAAAGGTGCGACGGTTTCAAGCGACCCGGCACTCGGTTTCCACGATACGTTTTAGTTGCTGCACTTGCACTTTTAGTGGAAGCTGTCGAAAGTGTCATATCAACCATAGAACACATACTTAATGAAAAATGTGACCAGAAATGAAATGTTTTTGTGCGACCTTAAAAGGGTTGTATTTGTACCTACTACACAAACAATCGGTAATGCAGCATCTTACCAAGGTAAGGTAGCTAATAAATTAACATTGTTTACAATTTGAAAAATTAAATTTTCGTAAGACTTTGTTTGTGCCATGACTTGTCATATTGTCACTTTGATCGCTATCTCTTTTGCTCTTGTCAGGGTGACAGTTATCGTATTATTCAGAAATTCACCTTCTCCTTTATCTGTTTCTTGTAGCTATGCGGTATGCCTAGGTCTTTCGGGTTCTCTTTTCCCTTCTATATTTCCTTCAATGATTCTCTTTATGAAGTCGTCGTGTCGTAGCTCACTCGTAGCAACTGACCCAGAATCTTTCCTTCTCTAAGTGATAGTGGTAGAAGGCATGTTTATAAATTTACAATATTTGTTTGGGTGGTAGGTAACTGCATTGCGGCTTTGTCGGGTCATAAGTTCGCAGTATCGGCCGAGTTTGTTCCGTGTCATACTTGACAATTTTATATGATTTAGGTACATTTATGTTTTAACACAGATTATACTATGCATTCTTAGTTTAGGTATATTAGTAGTCGTCGGGAGAAATAATATTTTGTTACATATTAATTATTTTCTAAATAAAATTAAAATATCCTACATTCTTGACAACTCCTACCTACCTACCTCTTAAAAGTAGGTAAATAAATACTCTTTTTGTTGCTAACTTAAGTAGGTATGTAATTCCATTAGAAGATAGTAAGATCAATAAGTATCTCAATAACAGGGTTCCGATACATATACATTATCACGTCTTTAACCCCAACGGGGTAGACAGAGCCACCCAATGATTCAGATTCTTGCCTATTCTTTCGATCGGCTATTACGATCTGCACGGAAAGAGAAGCAGCTGGTACATTCTACGTTTTTTCTTTTCTCCCAAACCAGCATTGAAAGAGCATTCCATTATAATAATTAGAAACTTGACGGTAAGTATTAAAATCTGAATATACTCAGTTATAAAGAATACAATTCCAGAAAGTAGGTACTTACATACATTTACGTCCACACGTGCGTCATTGGCATTTTTCTAGACGTCGACACATTAATACATTGTGACATTTTTACATAAAGATACATACAGATACCCTATCACGTCTTTATCCCTAACGGGGTAGACAGAGCCAAGGGCGGTAAAGCCCAGGCCACTTTTAGCGTAATGGTGGGCATGAAGGTGGAAAAGGGAATTAGATAAAGGTCCTTTTGTAATCTGTCTGTTCTCAGAAAACAACAAAATGATTCCTGGAAGCACGACAACATTGTTACGCTCGCATTTGTTTACATTCACTAATGAGGATTTAATTCATAACCAACATTACGGCAAGTCAGTATTTGAAGTCAACAACTTCAAATTAGGATATGGTCAACGTTCTTTTGAGAAAAGACAAAGACATAATGTGTCTCGTGGTGAATGATGATGAAGGTAATCGCGATCAAAGCACTTATGACATCATCCGTATCAAGAACAGGCTATAAAACATAAAATATCGAGTGATGTAGACCATGTATACATTAGCCTTGACGTCGCTATATGGCCTATCCGTTGTCAAAACAACTCGAAAAAGAATAATGTTCCGAATCATTTCATTCATTTAAAATTATCTGAAGCTGATTTGTAAGTAATTTTTGCGTCAGTTGTCATAATGTTAGACGTCATCATCAAATGACGTAAAGCGCCTTGTTCGTAACTACAAAGGAGTTGGTAGTTCAGTACACAACAAGTAAAACAATCGCATTTAGAACGTTTATTGTGTCTTCCGGAAATCCACAGATTTTTCCATATTAGACGCCGAATTCCTCCTTCCTCCCTCCCTATCTCAATATCTTAACATTCTTTTCGTAATTATTGGTTGTAGTGTAGTTATGCCAACAAGCACACTACATGTCAACGCATATTGATCAAAAACCTCATTGATTAATCGATTTGTTTGACAAATGTTAAATTAACGAATGAAAAGCCTTTCGATTTACTGATAACAAGCCAGTGTTCGTTACTAATCGATACTCATTATAAAACAACATAAACAATTTATTTCAAGCATTGATATGCAGGTGCAATTGAGTATACAAATACACGTTAGATTAAATGTAGAGTCATCCATCAAATTGATCCACTAAGTCAATCGTGGTGGATGATTCATTTTGTTTGCTGTGGACAGTGGGTGCATCAGTTTCATTCATTGTGTAACAAGGGCGAAAAGAAAACTATACATATAGGTTCTAGCAAAATATACTGTAACAATTTAAGTTTTATCAGTCCATGATATTTAACAACTTTCCCCAAGGAACATATCGAAGTATAAAACATAACTTTTGGCCTCCCAGATGTTCAGTATCATGGACTGAAATACTGAATATAATAAGACAATTCATCCTAAAAATAGTTTCAGTATATTTTGTTGGACGTTATATATGTATTAACAAATGCTATATACATATTGTCAAAACTGAAGATACTGGTAAATTCTGATACGATTTATACGTTTCAGTTTTTGCGCTGATTGTTGCGTTATTTATATAGCTCTTTTTTGTTGCAAAAAACGTTGCATTTTGTGAAAGTTGAATTAAAGCCACAATAGAGTTGTTTTTGTTTGCTCGTTGCGCAATGTTATAATCATGTTTCACTTTCGATATTACTATTTGAGGTTAAATCTGTTTTGATTGGGATGGCTTTTTCTTCTTTAATGACGTAAAACAACGATGTAACTCTAAGTTACTTTAAACTTTTCTCAACAACTGCGTTTTGGTATGGCTGCTCTTATAATTTGATTTGTGGAATAAAGTAAATTGAACCAGATTCGCGGACTGTTTGGTCCACAGACCATGTACAAGATAGACACAGCTCTGTATGAATTTGCGTGTCAATCTGACTTCATTTAGGATCGTCACTTCTAGTCTGTGTATGTCAATTCATTAGATCGGACATTGATCTCTTTACTGTAAAATATCTAAATCTGCAGTTTTGAGCCGTAGAAACTCGTCGAAAAACGTTGGAGGAAGTAATAAAAAAGATTCCTTCTGTTTGTATGTAAATTTCTTATTAAATATTTATTGCAAATTGGCACGCCAGGTTTTCATAAAAATTGAAGGACTTTCTTTATCTAGTAGTATCATAGTAGGATATACAGATCTGTGGTTTGGTCACTTATAGTATAGTACACTTATAGTTGATGAAAATAACTGTTACTACTTATATGAATCAAATCAGTACATTAGATGTACCTATCACTACCAGTGTTATACTTAGGTCTATGTACCTATATTTCGACTAAGTGACCCTTAATTTAAAAGTAAAGCTATCAGACTCCACTTGGCAAAAAGATAGATTGATTAGACACGTCAAAAATCTGTTTTAACGACATCGAGTAGCCAAGACCAGTACCTTTATAAAGAGGTCCTGACTTGAGGGTCAATCGTTATTTACTGTCATCACCATCATCATCATTTCAGCCGCATAACATCCACTTCTGAACATAGGTAGGCCTCTCCCAAGGATTTCCAAAATACCGATCTAGTTATTTACTGTCTTAGTTAGGTATTTTTCAAGGACTTAGTTTGAAAGTTTAAAGTAACACTGTATGTACATACATAGTTATCTCCAAAATATAGGTAGAATAACGTCAATATATGGCTAATCAAAGCCTTATTATTTTTTTTAAAACCGATAAAACTAACCAACCGACGTCGTTATAACCAGCTTCTATAGTCTGTAGTATAATGTACTGAATATTTTTTAGATTTGCAGCCGGCGACGTGCACCGAATGTGAAGCGCCACGTCGCAATAATGCACGCGACCTTGGCCGCGCTCGTAAACACGCGTCACGTGTTCCACTGGAATCGAACTCCGACCAACACGCCTTTTTAAATCACGCGTACAATCCTTATCACTTTCAAATTATTACCTACCTAGCGTCTCTACCAAGATAATATTTTAGATAATTACGAGCCATAAAAGGCGAAAAAGTTTGATTTTTTGCGCAGCAAAATTTTGGTCGTATCAGTGCTAAAGCTGCTATAACTTTTAATGGTACAACTTAGCATTATAAATTAAATCGACATCAAAGGCAAGCAAAATTACGTATTGGCGTTGAGAATCCTTTCACAATATCTTCCTTTTTCGGGGCAAAAAATCGACCTTAATAATAGGTGTGGACTTTAGACGCACGTGCGACTGGGGAAGGCAGCTGCTATGACAGATGTGTCGACGGAAAGCCCCTCCCTGCCCCACGCCTCCACCCGCTACCTGCTTCCAACCTGACTCGTATCGACAGAACGATCGATTCGTATATAGCCAAAAAGTAATTCGGTAATACTCTAAAATTAAAACATTATCAGTTCCACAAGGAATAAAACCTTCGCCAGTCAAAACAATTTATTAGATTCTTCAATAGATTGTCTTTTTATTTCAAAAGACAAGAATTTCTTTAGAAATGCAAAGCAAAGCATTGCAAGGCAATCATGAAATAGTTTTCCCTCTACGCCAGCGATATCGCCTAACAATCTAACCCGGACCGGTCCGAAAAAGGCTCTTGAACAATCCGAATTCCTTGTAACTGAATTTAATCCAGATTCGAGTGTCAGACAGTAGCGCCAACGTTTGGCAATGTTCATTGGCGAACACCCAGTGCTGAATCTATTCAAGTTAATGCTTTGTAATGTATCGCCATATTCTTAAAAAAATGTGCCCTCTTAAATCAGTGATATAGTGAGCAGACTTTTGATGAATTTGACAGAAAAATCAGCGCTCCTATACTTCTTAAGTCAGTGATGAATTAAATTTATGAATATGGCGGATAGATTTACCGCTTTTGACTATGATACGAGTAGAAGTAAGTTTATCCATAACAAGATAAATGTGTACTTCGGTGTCTTCAGTCTGTATAACTTTCATAGTTACATTTATTTTGGCAACGTCACTTGGCGTTGTCCCAGGGTCGTAAGATCACTAATCTTTCAAGGAAATTATTCTTTTGGACAACTAATCAATAGAGCATTTTAAGTGATAATTTCTAGGTAGGAATAGTTGAAGTCGGTATCAATATTTGGAAAGGGCAGCTTCGGTGGATGCAGTTGGCAGGGGACGCTGGCATGTGCCCAATTTGTGCCGAGTGCGGCTTCGAACTATCCGATACTAGATAATATTATTATGACAGATTGTTTGCTAACTGTGGCGAGACAGGCTTAATAGGCTAACAGCTATTTATTTGGTCACGATCGCTATGCATCCATCTAGGTATATTTATCATCTTCAAACCCACGTGTGAAAATACATGTAGGCACAATATTGAAAATTTTTCCAAGATAACGCAAAAGAAATGTTTCTGTAACCTAATCTATCAGGTATTAGCTATTATCATATCGATTACCATTTAGTGACAGCCGATAGCGGATATGAATAAATAATCTTGATAATGCTTTCTACTGATTTACTTATCAAGTTAACAGAGGCTGCGGCGCTAATACTAGTATCACACACTATATATCTATCACACTTTTTTTACATTGTCTTCGTCTTTAGATATTTACATGGACGGATAAAGTGTTTATCCTGGTTATTTTTACAGCGTAGTCAGATCCAATAGTTACAGGGTCTAAAGATCCGTCCTTGCAATTATATTTGTGATTATGATTGGCTTTTCGGCGCTCCCTTTAAATATCCATTCGAATTAAATTAGTACAGAATTTCTCTATCACATTTTGTATTCTAAACTATTATCTGCTTTCCTACCTGTACGATATTTACGGGAGACAAATTGATACATTTAGATATCAAAGATCATTAAATACATCGTTTCCAATTCCATTAATTAGCATTTAATCATTGTCATCTTTGACAATGGTTAGAAAATGGTTTATTTGTGTCGAGCACGATTTAACTTTCATAACAGAATCACGCACTCATTAATCATTATTTACCAATTTGTCGATGGCAGTTCTATGTAGAACGAAAGCACGTTGGTTTCACAAGAATCACTTGCTTACATAAGCTTGCTTGCGTAAACCCACTTAGGCAGGCCCGTAAGTTAGCTTTAAGTTCACGTACGGCGGGTCGTGCGAAATAGCGAATCGATTATATTTGTCCTGTGGATTGTCCAACCGTATCCAAGCTTAAATGAGCTATTTTGCAGCCAAATCTTTGATGAACTTTCAGTTTAATCATCATCATCATCTACCTCACCTTCTCCCTATTTTGGGTCGGCTCTGTATGTCAACTCATCCATCGTTTTTTATCATTTACCATGTCTGTACTAGCCCCCCTCTCCATCATAATTTAAGCTTAACAGATTCCCCCCACGTCTTTCTAGGTCGTCCACTATCTCTGTGGCCATCCACCTTCAAGTTAACTATTTTATTAGCCAGATGTTCGGCATCCCGCCTTTTGATATGACCTTACCATGTTAAACGATGGCTTTTTAACTTCTCTACAATCGGTACCACCTTTAAACTCCCTCTTATATATTAATTCCTAATCTTATCCATCTTCGTCATCCCACACATCCACCTAAGTTTTATCTAAATTCAATCACTGTTCAGTTTCTAATAGAGGAGTCTTATTCTTAACTAATTTCTGAAATATGTACTAAGAATACCATTTCATCTGTCACAACAACTTATTTATTTCCTCAATTTCAAAGGCTCGCTATTTATATATTTCCCTCACTGATTGAAACAAAGATATCATCCAATTGTATTTTACTCGTAGCACTTCAAACTAAGCAATGGAAAGTGAATTGCCTCGATATAGTTTCTAAAGCCATTTATCTACGTAATTGATAGCTATCGTTGGTCGGAGAGTGTGAAATTCTGCAATAGAAATATACGTAGTACGGAGGGCCGCAGGGCTGTAGAAAGTGAGCCTTTCACTCGCTTGCCGGCTCAGAGCGGCACTAATTTTTACAATCGTACGCAATCACGCCTATTGTCATAGTCGCCTACTTATGCAAAAACAAATATATCAAAGTGCCAGAAAAAGTTTCTTCTGAAATATGTGTTCGCGTAAAATTTTCTCGAGCTGATATCGCAAATGTTATAAAATACTGATAGATCCTTATCTGTTGTGATATTAAATCCAGCAAAGACGTATACAACTGTATTTTTTTTAATAAACCCTAAATAGAGTCAGCCGTAAACTCAAGTTGATGAATGGAACTTATCTTTATAAACTAAATCATGGCTTTAATGAATCTTAATTTAGGTTCTAATAGAGTTCACTAACATGAGATATAAATACAATATAACGTTTTGAATCTTCTTCTTATTATGTAGAGCTCCTCAAAATGAAATCATACAATTCAGTTGCTAATTTAGAGCTGCTTCTTGTTAGTTAACATTGTGCAAATAGGATTCGCGGGGTCGTGGGTGTTATTAAAACAAGGCAGAGATTATCTCGAGAGCGAGAAGGGCTTGCGGGGTAAAGTTTAAGGACTACAAAGGTGAAAGTTTGAGTGCAACTTGCAGCAGACCGCAAGCTTGCTAGAAAGTAGAAAACACACAAAGGCTTTGTAAATTAATAACATTAACTGCAACTGCTAACGTTTAGTCATAGACTAGGTAGATCTTGATTTATAAAGGAAAACTACCAAAATGTTTAAGAGTTACTAATTTTGACAGAAAAATTAGATGAACAAATACAAAATCACAATCTTGCAAGCAATGAATTGTATTACTGGATAAAATCTAAAGCTATTGTAAACCACGTTTGAATATAAAAACAGCAATAAAGAAAATATATATAATAATAAATAGTTTCTGCTTTATGAAGCAATTACTTCTTTACAACCTATTACGTTGCAAGTTTCGAGATAATTGAACAAAGTTTATAAATTATATCAGATTGTTTTTGAAACATTATTTGTCAGGAACATCTTCTAAATCTTCTATTATGTTTACTTTCAGGGTTATCTTATAAATCTTCTATGTTTTGTTTTCTTTACTTGTAAAGGTGTCCAACAAAACATTGTTAATTAATCCAATTGCTCTTCCAGATTTGCATCCTGAACAGGAATGTGTTCACTCGATGCCAGCAGTGAATAGCATCGCCGGTATTATTCTGTGCAGCTCGGTAATAGCTTGTTTGCAGCCTTTTGTCTATGTAGGGCAGTGTTCGATGGCTTTAATTGATAGCATTGACAAACTCGGCTTACGGTGCAGATTCCAAGGTTTACGGGGCTCCCGGAATTTCTGGTGCATTTAGGGATAAACCGAGGTCGTGGGAAAATTTGCTGACGTCGCTCCCGCTTTGTTGACACAAACATAGTTTGGGCGCCATTACGTAAACGCCTAAATATTTGCATTAACACGCTGCCTTTGTACAAGTACCCACTTCAGATACATACTCGTATTTGTTTCATATTATGTAGAAAATCCTTTGGAACTGAATGACATTTTTAAGCGAATTCAAAAACATAGGAGCTTCTCAATTCGAATGTATATATATGTTTTAATTATGTATGGTTCAGATCATCTTTTATCAGAAGTTGTAGTGCAATTATATTCAACTAGCAGTCCACCCCGGCTTCGCCCGTGGTACTCACATAGCCTATGTCACTCGGGGATAGTGTAACTCTCCAATGGTGAAAGAATTTTTTAAATCGGCCCAGTACTTTTTGAGCCTATTCATTACAAACATACAAAAATAGGTACAAATCTTTCCTCTTTATAATATTAGTGTAGATGTAGATGGAGTAATCTTCTAATGAAATAACAACATAAAAGCAAGATCGCTTTGATTTGTCAAGAACATTTCAATCCTATTAATCCTATTATACTGCAGCTTATTGCGAACAAGCGAATAGTATAAGACTTGTTTTGTAAAATCTGCTAGAAACAATCAAACAACTATTATCACATCCATTCCCTGTATACATTATACCGACAAAAACAAACTTCTCTTTAATTTATCTACAATATCTCGGTCACAATCTCAATTCCCGGTATCGCAGTAACTGCGCAAAACATCAAACAGGGATATAACTAGCATATGAGACCTACATATATCACCGTTGACCAAATGAATATTTAATGCTCTGTTGACATTCTGTGAAAATGGTAATATGACACCCGCAAGCTATCTCCGTTTACGTCGTCAAATTGCCTAGTCGATGATGCCGGCTACGTCAAAACGAAAGCCGGCCGGTAAATCTACATGGTCGAAACTATAACGCAATTTTTTTTATGATATAACCGACAACTGGCCCCCACACCGGCATACGTGACACTAGTGATATTTATTTACATGTATACGAAGTTCTTGCGATCGGCACTTTCCAAGCAATCCATTGGTTTGGCACAACACGACACTTACTACCGTAAGATACTGAATTCAGATTAACCGCGAACGGAAGCGCCACACAGATAGTGCGTCGTGTTTACAGTTGGCGCGGCGCTTTTGTTGACGCGCGTGAGAGACGTCCGAGCGCTTCCGTGGTTGACAGTCGACTGGCGGGCCGGCGGGCGGCGTGAAGAAAGCTGTGTCGTGGCGGAGGGGAGCGGGGGGGTCAGTGGGGCGGGCGCGGGGGGCGGCACACCTGCGGCCGGAGCGCCTCTGGCGAGCCGGCGGAGCTTCCCGCTGCTACGCAATAAACGCTCAATAAACTTTCTCATTAGGCGCGCCTAACCGTGTGACCGTAAGCTCGTTCTGCGTGCACATTAAATGCAATGCAATACGACAACATACATGCGGCTAATTCACACTCGCGCTCGAGTTTTCACCTCCAAGACATTCCGCGCTGCGCCCGCGCACCCCATTGAAATCATGTATTTATGTTGAGAACGCAATTTGTTTGAACATTTAATAGGTACATCAAGCGTGGAATATTTGTATCGATCTTCGCTTGTAAATATTTAGAGCATACAGTCTATGAGCTTTTATAGGTACTGGTTTCAGTTCGTATTTCGTGTTTGAATGATTGGATACGCGGAAAGCTATGAAGTATGAAGGTAGGTAACAAAAAGTCTGTGCAAAAAGTAAACATAGTTGACAGTGTTCGTTTTAGCTTTTTTGCACCGTAGGTAGGTACAACATTTAGTCTACTTCTTACAAAAATATGTTTTTAAAGTAGACACAATGGTTAGGTATGTGTTTTATAAATGTGTATACAATAAGTACCTATGCTGTAAGGAGAATACATTTTTTCAAGCACTTACCTTACTTCCTTTTCATTTTGTTGTACATATTATCATAATTAAGATCAGAGACTATTTTATGAGAATATGCATACGATTAATGATGATTACGTGAGGTGGCACAGGTATCTTATCTTTCCTCTGTACATAAGAGGGTCGTGTTCCTGCAGTAGAGCCTAAATAAGACCTGATGATGATGTGTAAAACTCTTAAAGCCGCAAAAAATATATATTATTACGCAAGCAATACGATATAGTAATATAATATTATACATGACATATACATTAACACGTATTTATTGCTAACGGGGTAGACAGAACGTTGGCCATAAAACCGGAAGACCGCACGTTGTGGGCGCGTGAAGAAGGAAAAATCGAATCGAACATAATTTTAAATAAAAAAAATCGACTTTAAATTCTCTTCTTCTTTACCAAATCACACTTTCTGAATGCAAATGCTTGATTTAAGTACTGACAAAAATATCAAAATCACTTTATGTGAACCTACCTAGAATATTAGAGGAGTTCTCTCAGTTTCTCGAGGACCCCATCATCAGATCTGCATTTAGTGACAATGGGACCAAGCTTGGATGTATTCCTTCCGAAAAAAAAAGAATTTTCTAAATCGATTAAGAAACGGAGAAGTTATGGAGGAACATACATAAAAAAACATATAGGTATACATTCGAATTGAGAATCTCCTTCTTTTTTGAAGTCGCTTAGGAGCCCGGATGACCCTAATAGTACTTAGAGCGATCTTAAATATTATCAATAGTAACGAAAAACTTACTTTGAAATAAAAACAGCAAAATCAGGACTAACTATATACATTATATATGTATCGAAAACATATTAAACAACGATTGCTTAAAATTTTCTCGATAGAAAAACATTGCGAAGTTCCCTTCAAATCACCTCAGAATTATACTAAAACAGAAAGTATTCAAGAAATATAATAAATTAGCTCTTGTTACTTTGTATTATAATTGTATTAAACATAAGGCAGTCATCATATGTCTTACTTTTTAAATTACTCTTAAATATTCTTTGTAAAACGAAAAAAACATCAAAACCAAAACCAGCCTCATTGACCCGCAGCGATTCCCTACGATACAGCGAGCCATGCCTCGCTTTCTCGCTTTGGCTAGAGTAGTGTGCGTGGTAGCGGGAGCAAAATTTAGATTAATTGACATCAGAAAGAAGAAAAAAGGTAGAAGAGGTCGAACGACCAAGAAAGAGAAAGCAAGGGTCATGTCGTGTCAAGCACTAAAAAGTAAGGCAGAGAACCGAGAAGTTTGGCGCATACCCCACCGACAAGAGCCACTAAGCTCTTAAATAAGAATAAAGAAAAGAAGAAACATCAGGCACCCTCTTAAAAACTAAAGTTGAATTTCCTCCATCGTTATTGGGAGAGGCCAATAAAGGAAGATCAACTTCAGTTACCTACTTAGTTCATAGTTACACATTTACTGCGAACACGGGCGTGATGCCGCACGTGGCACGGAACGTATGTCACAGACACGTGACGGCCGTAACACTATCCTGTAATCCTAACTGAAGTGTTCGTAGGTTTTGCATTTATCGTGTGCTAATAGTTGATAGAATAGTTCTCTTTCTGCGCAAATAGTAGAAACCGATCAAGGGAATGGGTGCATCCCGTTGATGGCCGAGAAGGTCGAAAAAGGAATCAAAATAGTGATTGGTTGCAAGCCGAATCGCCTATTACTCGTAACATGAATAGCCCATTCCCTTGATCAGTTTCTACGATTTGCGCGGGAAGAGAACTATTCTAACTATCAACTATTCGCACACGATTATAGCAAAACCTACGTCACCCGCAACGAAAACTCGATGGAACGTTTGGTGATTCAGGGTCGAATTGAAGGAAAGCGTTCACGTGGTCAGCCTTCAACGAGGTGGTACGATCTTGATCTCGTCAAAGCTATAACACAGTGCCCAGCAACGGAATGCTCCAAGAACGCCGCAGACAGAGTTACGTGGAGAAAAATAGCAAAAGCAGCAGCCATGGACAAACAACCGAACCCATAATCACGACCACTCTGTCAAGAGTGTACGACTAAGAAGAAGACATAGGTATACTTCAGTAGGATTGAGAAATGTTTTCACTTGCATGACGAAACAGGCGTGATAATTGTATACATGTATGTAATCCTCCTTAAGAATAAACAAAAATTATGAAAATCTTTCTTTTTAAACTACAGCATTTTTCATTTATATAATTTTCACATATACTATGAATATAAGTAAAATTCTGCTGAAAAATGCAACGTGTGTGTTTTTCCAAAGAGGAAAACACATACGGTGCGATTTCAGCAGTGGAAGTGTTAAAATATGAACGGGCTTATCAAATAAATAAATTGGCATATACTAACTACTTACGGTATTTATTATGTATAGGTACTTATTACATGTCCTTGATGTTGAAACTGAAATAATCATAATAGTATATGAAATGTTATTGTGCGGTTTTCCTTATTTATTTTACATAGATTATGACGTCTTTGTCACTAATGGGGCAGACAGAGCCTAACGACACTTGAGTCGTAAGACTCAAAGGCTACGTTTAGCGTAATGGTAATGGTGGACGTGAAGATGGAAAAAGCCCGGGGCGGAAGAAAATTTTACCGCCCTCTTATTTTAGTATTTCAATTTTATCTTCTTCTTCTTCTTCCTTACCTTATCCCACTTTACGTGGGGTCGGGACAGCGTGTGAGTCTTTTCCATTTTCCTCTATCTTTTGTCAAGGCACTTGTTACATTCTTTTTATCCATATCGTCCTTAACGCACTCCATTCACCTTTTCTTAGGCCTTCCTCTGTTCCTATTTCCTGTAACCTTCAAATTCAGCGCCTTTCTGGTAACGTGGCTCTCCTCCCTCCGCATTACATGTCATAGTATTTTAATTATATGCGCCGCCAGATTGATTACTTTCAGAGAGGTGCTTTTGATCTTAGCTTAGTACCTCTACATATGGCGTCCCAGTTATTTCTGGTGGGGGGTACTTTTAGGGGTGCAAAATCTCAATATGCTGCCATAAGTTCAGTTATGTTCGGTATGAAGTGAAATTTGGTGTCGCCCCTCAAAAGTACCGTCGGGGCTACACTGTAGTTAGCCGCATCGCATTTATTTTACAATTATACTTACCTATAATACGTTAGTACTTATATTAATTCTCTGCTTATACACTTCTTACGGTTAAATAAGTATTTGTTGATTTTTAACAACATATTATTTATTTTTTTAACAACGTATAGTTCAATATCACCCTGACAGCAGATTGGATACAGAACTTTGTCGGCATATGGAGCAAGTTCGACGCCAATGTTAGAAACTTCCAAAAGTCGAAGTGAACTTAAAGCTCCACTCTGAAGCATCAACTTGTAATAACTTCATCAATTGTCGACTATGTACTACAACTTTTAATCACTACCTACTACTACGTGCCACGATCTACATAATATACCTATTAGACTAAATGGAGGGTGAATTATGTACGTAGGGAATAGAAAATATGCAGATTAGAATCTACACTGCAGTGAGTAAACAATGCACTTGTTCAGCTGTACCAAAAGATTTACTTTATTTATATGTATATACCTGCTATGCAAGTAAAATGTAATAACTAATTCTCTACAAAGAACATAGATAAGCTAACAAACAATAACTTTCTGCTTTTACTTGAAGAAATTGATAGTAAAACGATTTTTTATAATAAGCCGAAAGTAAAAAACTCGGTCGGTGGGTAACATAGGGTCAGCCACTGATATTAAACATAAAAATTACACTGTAATGTCATACTTAAGTTTACAAAAAAAAAACTGAGATACTTTCGTATCGGGCCTGGGTAACGAATGCCCATTCTTCTTGATTGATAATTTCTAATAAAATAGTTTCAGATAATTACTTAATTAAAAAGATTCATTTGAAAATAATTTAAACTATAATTACCTATGTACGTACATAAACCTTACATTGTATTAAACCAAACTAAAATAGCAAAAGTTAAATCAGATTTAGAAATTTCAAGAAAAAAATTGTCGTGAGTAATCAATGTCACTAAGACTTTAGGAGGGCGCCTGATGCTGATAATCTAAATTTTGCTCCCGCTTCCACGCACACAAATTTACTCTAGCCGAAGCGAGCCATGCGGGGAGGGAAGAATCGCGGCGGGTCAAGAGTATTTCGTTAATATTGATAATTTCAAGATCGCTCTAAGTACTTTAGGGTCATACGCGGTCTTTAATCTCCGCTTCGAATAAAAATGTGGTAGGTAGTTCTTGTTGTGGGATCCACCTGTCCACAAACCATCGAAACAGATACAAACACTTAATCCCTAACGGGGTACAAAGAGCCCAGGGCCGTATGACTCAAAAACCGACTTTAGCTTATTGGTGGAAAATGATAATAAAAATTGATGATAGGTTGCTAGCACAGACCACGGATCAAGATAGACACAGCCTCTGTATGAATTTGCGTGTCGGTCTGACGTCAAATTAACTTCATTTAGGATCCTCACTTTTAGTCCGTGTATGTCAATTCATTAGATCGGCTCTCTACTGTAAAATACCCAAAGTTGCCGTTTTGTGCCATAGAAACTCGTCGAAAAACGTTGGAGGAAGTTATAAAAAAGAATCCTTCCGTTTGTAAGTGAATTCCTTATTAAATATTGTATTGAAAATTGGTAGGCCAGGTTTTCATATAAATTGAACAACTTTCTTTATCTAGTAGTATAATACAGATCTCAGAGTCAAATACGTTGGCATCGGACACAAATCATGAGACGTCTCAACTTTTCCATTGGCGGGGTGTCGTGAACTCGCTGATATATCTCTTTATTTGATTAAACTGCCATATTTACTTTTTAGGATTCCGTACCCACAGGGTGCCAACAGGACCCTAATTGCTGAGACTTCGCTGTATGTCAGTCCGTCACAGTAGGACTCTATCTCTTGAACCGTAATAGCTATGTAGACACTTGAAATTCACCTAATATTGCGGCCGCTATAACAACAAATCCTAAAAATTAAAGGGGGTCATCATCATACAAGAAACTTGTTTTTTCGGGGTTTTAACTCAATCTTTATAATGGCAATAACTAGATACTTGAATAATCGATTACCTATGTATTACTGCGGCCGCTATATCAATAAATATAAAAAATAAAAAAAGTTAAAAATTTAAGGGGGTCGTCATACAAGAAGCGTTTTTTACAGCGTTTTAAAATATGTACGGAACCCTTAATGTTCAAGTCCAACTCGAACTTGACCGGTTTTTTCCTAACTTATTTTTTACTTACAAAATAAAAGACCAACGAATAAAGTGGAATCGTAGGTACATGTAGGTAGAGTCGTAGGTAGAGACGCAAGAATATTTAGTAAGTGGCAGAAAATTTGTAGCCCATAAGCGTTGTTAGTTAGTAAGTAATATTGTAGTTTTTACCCACCTTCAAAAAAAAGAGGAGGTTCTTAATTCATCGGAATCTTTATTTTAAATGTGTGTTCTCCGATTAATTGAAGACGCCAAGGCTAATTAAAAAAAAACTTAATTGTTTAAAAGGGTATATACTTGAAGGTCCTATAGGTATATGTTGTCAAAATCGGTTGTGTAGTTTGGCGTTGAAGTCGGTTTTTAGTTCTAAAAATTACTAGCTTTTCGGGCGCTGCGCGGGCTGCAAGCAGCCCGCGGTTTTTCGTGCAACTGTTGAAGTTGGCTAAAGTACATTTTCAGTTGAGTAAATGGGTAAAAAACTGCAGCCAGTAAGGAAACATAAAAAAATGTATGGGCGGCAAAATCTTGGAATCAAAACTTGTTTTCAGTTTTGAGTTCCGCGGGATGCTTTACTTCAGCATTCAAAATTCCAGACCTCTTCGATGTTCCAGTAGGACGTTATTTATGAACGAATAAAGTTAAAAAAATTAAAATCCAAACGCCATCTTGGATTCCAAAAAAAATGTCAGATTTGGATTCTGTGACGCAGAAAACCCTTGCATTCTGAATTTCAGTCAAATCGGAAGCAGTCGAGTATTGGCGGCCATCTTGAAAATTTTTAAAAAAACCGGTTAAGTGTGAGTCGGACTCGCGCACCGAGGGTTCCGTACAAACCTGCAAGGTTTAGTATTTGGTATGAATTTCAATTTAATACCTCTACGCGTTTATGAGGAAATGGGTAGTAAGTTTAAAATTATTAAAAAAAAAAATATTATGTGATGTAACTAAAAATTTATGGTTTTCGTAATTTTTCCTTTATCTATGCTATAAGACGTTGCTTCGTACCAAATTTCAAGATTCTGAGTTCACGGGAAGCACCCTGTAGGTTTTGATTCCCTTGCAAGTGTCGAAAATTTGCGGCATAAACGGCTGTATCTTTTGATTGCGTTGGCTTAGAAGTTTGATTTTTTCACAGCTTCAAGGGACAGTAGACCTGAGTAATTGATATAAATTTCAGCTTCATACCTCCACGCGTTCCTGAGAAAAAGGGTCTTGACAGACGGACGGACGGACGGACAGACGGACAACAAAGTGATCCTATAAGGGTTCCGTTTTTTCCTTTTGAGGTACGGAACCCTAAAAACGCTCAGCGCTTGGTGGGAGTGGCTCGGCCTACGGCCTCGCGGTACATCTCAGCCTTCGGCCTCAGGCTTCGCTTAGTGACTTGGGGGGGGGGGGGGGGTTATGGGGGATGGGGGAGGTCAGGAAGGGCTCGGGCTTCGTTTTTATCCTTATTCTGATAATTTGTAGAAGCTCTTCAACATTCATCGTTTTATAGGTAAAAAATACATTATATAATGAACATAGTCACAACAAGTATCTTAAGGTGAAGATATAGGCAAATGACCTTGAAGTGGCGCCCTCATTTGAAATAAATTGTTAACTCGTAAATATGGAGATAATTTCCATATTACTCTTCGTCATGCACTAGATAGCCTTTTAAATTATTTTATAAACCACCGTTGAAAGTATTTACATTAGTCCGTCTAGCTTTAAAACTTGCCTCCGCCAAAAGTGGCCACGGCAAGTTTTAAAGCTAGATGGATCACCAATAATAGTTTTAACGGCAGTTCATAAAATAATTTAAAGGGCTATCTAGTGCATGACGTAGAGAAATATGGAAATTATCACCATATTTACGAGTTAACAATTTATTTCACACTTCAAGGCCATTTGCCTATATCTTCGCCTTAAATTACCTCTTTTAATTAAGTTAGTTAGAAATAGACCTTCTGATTATCCGATCAGCATTTTGCGTGGCCTTTTCACCGTAACCCGCGTACTCTCGTACTAGTTAATACTATGTGACGTATATTTGTGTATCCATCAGATATTTTTTAGGGTTCCGTACCCAAAGGGTGCAGACGGGACCCTATTACTGAGACTCCGCTGTCTGTCCGTCTGTCTGTCTGTCTGTCCGTCAGGGCTCTATCTCTTGAACCGTAATAGTTAGACACTTCAAATTTTCACCGATTATGTATTACTGTGGCGGATATAACAACAAATACTAAAAATAAAAATAATTAAAAATTAAAGGGGGTCGTCATTCAAGAAATGTGTTTTTTTCAGCGTTTTTAACTTGATCTTCATAATGGCATTAACTAGATACTTGAAATTTTCACCAATTTTGTATTGCTATGACCACAATAACAACAAATACTAAAAATAAAATAAAGTTAAAAATTAAAGGGGGTCGTCATACAAAAAACGTGTTTTTTAGCGTTTTAAAACGTACGGTGGTACGGACCCTTCATGTACGAGTCCGCCTCCCACTTGCCCGTATTATTTAGTTTCTATTACAAGAGCACGACTCTCTCTGTACTACAAAAGCCACACCTGGTAGAAGCAGGCAGAGGATTTAGCCTCCACTCTCCACGCTGGCCAGACGGGTTTAAGAAGTCTCATTGATGTTTAAGTACATATAAGCTTTGTTTAGCTGGTATGTCCTAAGTCGCCTTCTACGACATCCACGGGAAGATTTGGTGTAACCCTATTCTAATATGCCGGAAATCACACCGCAAATACATTTCTTAAAATGCATTTTTATGATAATCTATTTTATGTTTTATACGATTCGTGTATGGCAATGCTGATTTTTCGTGCCAGATAGTTACGAGTACCAGCACTTTGGCCATGGGATATCCTGAATAGTAGTGTTGATTGTGTTGAGAAAAAAAATTTGCTAAGTTCACTTTAATACATTTATGTAGAAATCAGATATCTTTCAACAATAAATTGTAGCTAAGAATTTTCTATTTCCGTCGAACCGTTCGCGTGGGCGGTCCAATGTAACTTGCGAAGGCTTCACCACTTCAGAAACAATCGGGCCTATTAGTAACACTAAAACAAAGGCATACATTCATCCGTAAAGAGGAATATTTTATGGAACGTTACCGTTGCCTACTTTGAAATAATACGTATTTTGTATTTATCCAACATCATTGGAATCCTACTATCAAAGGCTTTTTCTACACACGATTATTTCAGTCATATCTTTCAAAGTGCCGTGTGGTTCGTGGCAGAGTAGAATAGGACCACTTCAATTCTTCCTGTGGATGTCGTAGAAAGCGACCTAAAAACATGCTTAACAAAGCTTATAATTATAAACATCAATGAGACCTCTCCAATCAGTCTGGCCATCGTGGACAGTGTAGGCTAAATCCTCTAACTGCTCCGGTTAATAATAAATGGCTCTGGTAGTACAAAGAGGGTCGGTCGTGCTCCTGCAGTGAAGACTAAAAAAAATACCTGATGATGATGAGGTTACAGTGTTCCGTCCAATGTAACTTGCGAAGGCTTCACCATTATTTCAGAATTAATCGGGTCTATTAGGAATGTAAAGAAAAAGTTTTAATGGAACAACGCCTGCACTGAAATGAAACTTTTTGCAGAAAAAAAATCTTAAAGGCAGGTAATTGCAATAAAATTTTATAGATATTGTTAAAACAGTAGATTAGATGTTTTGCCTATAAATGTTGAAACGATTTGATTATGTTAATAGGGTGATATTTTTACTGAATTGATCTTGTTTACAGTACCGAAATACTTCGATAGCAATTATAAGGAATTTTCTGTTTCTGTCGTAGCTTTAGTATGGACAGTTTGACGTACGAGTAGCTTGCGTGGGCTTCACCATGGCTTCAGAAACAATCGGGTCTCGTAGGAACCCATGAACAATGAAGACATAAATTCATCCGCAAAGGGGAACTTTTAATAGAGTAGTGTCTACATTTTTTGCTTATTGGGTATTTTCTAAAGACCCTCTATAATTGAATGTTTCTATTTTTGCGCAGTTGTCTCATAATTAAAGTACTATATGCAATGTTTAGACAATTATTACTCAATTCCGATTTTTCAGAAGGTATTCTCGAAATTATTTGTGTTTAAAAAATTTATTTAACAGTTATCAAATCAAAATGAATTTTATTTATATTCAGAATATAATTGAGAATTACAATATTTTTACTGTTGAGATCATATAGTAAGATATGATGTCAAACAAAGCGCGTGTCTTTTTGTGACACTGTCTTTCTACAGTATGTTACGTCGCGTTCGTGTTCTTTTTATTTTTAATGCCGCCTTGATGTTGTTTTTAATGCCGTCTTTGACACTTCGGACCCGTAGCGTAGCGTAGTAGTCTCGTAGACACGGCAGTTACAAATAAAAGATGCCGTCTCGCTCACGGGCTAATGTTACATTCTCATTACCACGTTGTAGTCAACCCGCCGCCGCCGCCGCCGATGCCGAGGGGCATAAGTGCATGTTACATTATATTAATTAATCACCTCGTGTCGTTGTTTAACTTTTACTACGATCTGTTATTAGTAAAATCATTTTATGGTTAGCTTGTTATTTTCTTAAAGAGAAAGAAAGTTAGTAACAAATTAAAAATTGCGCAGTAGCCTTGTAGGTATTTTAATTCATTATTATAAATGTATTCATAAGCTAAATTTATTTTGATTTTACTATGAATTTGACTTCATATATGCATGCAATACGACTGAATGAGTTGAAAAGGGTTATGACAAACAGACAGTTATACATAGTTAAAGTTCGTTAGTCACAAAACTTATATTAATAAACGGTATTAAATTATATTTGCATATTACCAGCGCAATAATTACAGCTAAGCTTAATTCTACCGGCATTTAACTCCGCGTCGATTGATATTAGTAGCGTTTAGACATGATACCCGTTTGGAATTGATATTTAGGCTTATTAATTGTATTCAAAACCATTATTTCTGCAAATTATAGGGCTGCGACGGTAGAGGCATATAATTCAACGCATTCTCTGAGCTAAGGCGCATGCTTCATTAACATTTTCCGTTCCCATTACGGAAACAGTGCGGGTTGTTCGGAGCTAAACTGCGCGAAACGAAACTTCTTTTTGTCCACGGAAAAGAATAAGAACAAAAACACAAAAGTTCCAGCCAGCTGCGCCGGAGCATCCTGTCGACGTCACCCGACCTTTTTTCATCATGACAATGTACGTGCATCCTTTGCTGTTGTATTCTTTAGCTGGATGAGTGAAAGAGATGGGCTGATGGTAAATTCTGGTATGATCGGGATCATAACGGTAGTCTTCCGTAAAGCGGCGTGTCCTGATAATATGTTTTGTTATGGTTGTTATGGTCGTTGTTGATTTTCGGCCTGAGAGGGTCTGGTATTTGGTCGTTTTGCCCCACAAGCTTTTCGCCCCATGGACCAAATTATAACTAGTATATAATCGGTAGTTTGACCCAATGGCGTGAATGGCATTCCCTAACATATTTCTTGTACTTGAACCATTCGCCTGATAGGTCTAATCGCAAAATGAATAATTTTGTCTTGGTTGATTGGATAATTGCAAAGATTTGCAATATTTAGAATTTATTTCAACAGAAAAATAAATCGTTTACGTTACTGTAATAGAAAATACAAAACATTATCTCATACACATTATGGGGCAAAACTGTCTATTTATTCAAAAAGGGTGCTTGTACGATTCGGACCATGGGGCAAACAGCTCGTGGGGCGAAATGACCAAATACCCGGGTCGCCGGGCGCCGGGCCGGGGCTAAGTCGTCTTAATAAATCGTGATTGTTGTGACACAATAACTGAACGGTTGGAGTCCTGCTTTGAGACAATTTGTGGCTGCTAATTCACTGGGATATTCTATCGCAGTGATTGTAGGGGGCTCTATATGAGTATAATAGGATGGTCACTGCGTGGAGTGCTATCGGGATTAAGGATGTAATTTACTACAGAGAATAGAGACTGTTCGCCATGTATAGATGGATATACAGCCCGTATGTACAATTTGTCTGCCCGAGAACTTCTTTAGTCTAACGCTGTACAAGTGTTGGCTCGAAGAAGCATTCGGAAAAATGCGCACAGTTCTGCCCGAAAGCTTCTTTAGCCCAACGCTATACAAGTGTTGACACGAAGAAGCATTCGGAAACACGCGTTTGCCACGTGGTAAAGGCAAAGTAGACAACAATTTGTCATCATCCCTTTCCTCTCGATTGTTTTACGAGGCGACTAAGGGAGGCATGGATGATAGAGAACGGGCAGCAGAGACCTCTTGTAAAGCTAAAGACTGTCTACTGTAAACATTTACGTGACTGCACTTTATGGTGATTGTAGTGAAAGGATAGCTAATGTGTATAAAATAAATAAGAAAATAAAACGAATCAGTCGAATTATAGATATCGCAAACAATGTAACTATTTTACTAAGAATGACAAAAAGTTATAGTAAAACAAATGTGTAAGTATAAAAATTAAATAAATAAACGGGATTAAATAAATTAAAAAATTCAAGTATCTAGTTAATGCCATTATAAAGATCTATTTAAAAAGGCTGAGAAAACACGTTTTTTGTATGACGACCCCCTTTAAATTTTTTTTTATCTTTAGTATTTGTTGTTATAGCGGCCACAGTAATACATAATAGTTGAAAATTTCAAGGGTAGCTAAATTGTAAGGCTAGCTATTACGGTTCAAGAGATAGAGCCCTGTGACAGACGGACAGACGGACAGACAGCGGAGTCTCAGTAATAGGGTCCCGTTTTTTTTTATTTTTAGCTGTTATTTTAATTTCATTATACTATAGTGATCTAGTATAGCCCGTGGTTTGATTTATTACGGGTATGTCCCTTCCACGTTGTATATTCTATAAAGGCACAGTTCCTTGCAAAATTAAACAAAATAGTGTCCCCGTGTCAATACGTACATAAGTATAATATACCATTTCAAGTATTGCGAAAACAGTTTAATCTTAGCGTGGAAATAAATCCGTATTAAGTTCGTTACATATTATATTACCTTCTGGTTAGATTGGTCATCTTTGACGTAACGTCACGCGCGCGGCTACCGAGCGAATGACAGCGACATGCCTATGAAACTTAGAACATTGCAGAATTTTGATAAAAAAATTCAATAAAACGCCATCTAGTCACGAATCAGCTGACCTAACTCCTAATGCGTGTTATAGAATAGGAATATCAAATGGTGGAGAAATTCGCCATACGAGGTAAAACACGTGATAGCTCAGTTGATTAGAGCATGGTTAAAATAAGAGCAACGTTGAGAGTTCAAGTCCCACTCACGCAGTATATTTTTACACCATTTTTTATTTGATAGGAATATTAAATGATGGGTAAATTAGATATGCGCGGTTAATCACTTAATAGCTCAGTTGTTTAGGCTATAGAACATAGTCGTATTTGAACCGAGATCGCGAGTTCAAGTCCCGGCTCACGGAGTAATTTTTTCACCGTTTTATTACATCTTTTAGTCCTTTGGTGTTGCTAAAACATGTTACCAGATGGCGCCACTGGTTTGATCTATTGGTGTCTAATGTTAAAGCTACAGTTTCTTATCTATTTCAGTATATACAATATTAATCTATGGACAGCGAAACAAGGCTTATTACTGTTTTATGCCTCGTTTTTACGGTGCTTTTTTTGAGGCGGCACCTGTGCATCTATATATATAACTCAAAGGTGACTGACTGACTGACATAGTGATCTATCAACGCACAGCCCAAACCACTGGACGGATCGGGCTGAAATTTAGCATGCAGGTAGATGTTATAACGTAGGAATTCGCTAAAAAAGGACGCGAGCGAAGCTGCGGGCAAAAGCTAGTAGAATATATGATCAAAGATTTATTGAATTATTAGTTCATGATAAAGAAATGCGCTTTGCTTGGGTACTTCAATCACACATTGCCATGGTAACACTCTGATGACGGGCGAATCACGTGACCAGCTGTCACGGGAAGAGAATATCTTCTTTATCATACCATGTGATAAGTTACCATTATTCTTTCAATAATGAAAATTAATAATGTAAACTCAATCCAGTTGTGGCAAACAATGTACATTAATCACCTAGCTAGTAAAAACCTGCATAAACATGCAATTTCTCAAGTGTTTCATTATTCATTAGCACTCACTTGGCACTTCGGTCATGAAAGGCGGCAAAAAATGAAAACTGTACAAGAAGTAAAGCTCGTGCGTGCTTGCAACACCTAGTACCTGCGCCCGCACATCTTGTAGTTCAAAACGGTCAATAGGACTTTTCACTATCTCTAATCCTTCGCTTAGCTATTTTGGTAATGACGATGCAAGTGAAGAGAAAAGATGTTTAAGAAATATTTGTTGTCTATCACATAAAGTAGAGATAAGACAGAAGTAGGTAGTAATAATAAAAATAAAGCTTGGGCCTTGCCCCGCTGCCAACGGGCAGCTAGGTTAGGTTTTTTATAATGTGTTTGTAATTTGTATTATGTAATTTTATATTTTACTTTTTATAGATTTATTATAAATAACCTAACTTAAGAATTAAGATAAATAAAGAGAATAATGATAAGCCATTTCACTGAAATGGCTTTGCTTAGCCTGTGGATAGGAAACAGTGTCGGCTATTGTATGCTTTTAAGAACTCGCGAGGTTTACTGTTCACATAGAACCACTAGTGTATTCGTGTTTGGTTACAAATGCGGGTTCGATACGGTATTACAATATTCATCATATCCTCCACAGCTTGTCAAGTATGTTAGTATGTACAGATAGGGCTAATAATATTTATTTTAACGATTTCAAGAATATCTTATCTGTTTATTTAAATTCGACAGATATGACCTTACGTTATGTTTATACATTCTCTGTTTTGTGCTGTCGGTTTCACTTACCGCGCGGTATCTCGTTTATGACTGATAAGCGATAAGCATGGGCGGTTAAGGTCACTCCTTATCGCCCAAGTATCCACACTTATGTAAATAGCACGCGAGATATATCGTCGTGGCGATTATTAAAGCTCATTTTATTGACCGAGCGAGCGAAGCGTCTCCGATTCAGCTTCGGAAAAAAAAACGACGGGTTGCACTCCGGGAGTGCCGGCAGAAGTGAAAACTTGAATATTAACGTTGTGCATTTTTGATATTTTGGAATGGTTAGGGAATAATTTTGCACGAATTGCTTTAATTATCAGTATAAAAGTACTATCATTTATGTGGTAGAATACAATATTTATTTATTGCGCTATCGTACACAAACATGACAAAAAGTGCACAACGCCGCTAAAGAAGTTTTCACTTTAAAAAGGTTTGGGCTCGTCGGGGACTTGAACCCGGGACCTCTTGCACCCTAAGCGAAAATCATACCCCTAGACCAACGAGCCGGCTGACAGCTTCGTCGAAATTATAGTATAAATACTTCCTCTCCTACGCCGCGCCGGCTGTCATTCCGTCTTACGAATTTTCGATTAGGACACGTGTCCTGCTGACGCGAGTTTAACATTTTTTACCCATTACAAAAAAAGTGCACAACGCCACTAAAGAAGTTTTCACTTCAAAAAATTATTTTGTGTGTCCGGCCGGGGGTCCAGATTTGCGGCTGTTCTTGGTCTACAGGTCACATTTGTCAACCGATTCGCGTACAATTTTGTAAGCAGGTTCGATAATTATTAGAATTTTTTTAGCGATTCTGTTGGGTTAACTTTGAAAAATCATATTTTCCTCGCGCATAGTTTTGATTTATACTCGCCAGGTCAACATCTCACAGAGGCACTAGATGTATAATGTAGTAGTAGTAGTAGTATGTACATACATACATACTATCACGCATGTTTCCCACAGAGGTAGGCAGAGACTATGGACCTCCACTTGCTACGATCCTGACAGACCTCTTTCGCTTCATCTACACTAATCAACCTCTTCATACATGGCAACATGCCCTTCGGTTACGGGTACTTCTGACCCCTACATTTTTTAGAATTTAGAATATTTAGATAAGTATTTTCAATTTTTATCTTACACATTTGTAAAACAGTTACATGGTTGTTGTTGGAGTATAGCAAAAATTAATCATATTGATGTCGTTCTTCATCATATTTAGTCTTCTCTTTCTAAGTCATAAATATTAATTTAGATGTTCGTGACACAACCCCAAGCACAATATTCCTGTATTATTTAGTTGCTCACATTACAGGGTTGATTGATATACACGTTAGAAATCACACCTTCCAAATTAAAAAGATAAATATACATTTCAATTAAAATGCTTAATTTGCTATTCACCTTATTCCAATAGTTGTTTCCGACTGTTGTGTCCATTTCTCAGAACTTCTCAGAAGCTTTATTTAGTAGTTTGTCTTAAAATTTACATAAATTGAAGCACGTAGCTTGGTTGTACAAATATTTTCTCTATTTATTCTGCTGATATTTTAAATAGGTGATCTATAGGTCATGCTGACACTTCCATGCAACGGCTGCTTGCATGCACTAACTGCCCTTGCCCTGCCCATGCACTGTTACTAATTGTATCATTGAGGCAAGCAAAAATACGGACCACCAGGCTACTAGATGGTAGGTGGTAATCGGGGCCTGTTGATGCCTGCACCACGGGTACCATAACGTGACAGTGGCTTTTATGACCCACGGCCCATAAAAGGTTCGCGAAACGAAAAAAGAATGAAAGAGAAAGAAGGTTTTATGGTTCTACGAGTAGATAAAAGAGAAAACCAGATGTACATGTCGACGATGTAAAGTGTTGATAGAAAGTGGCCTTTGGCATAATGTCAAACAACGGCTTGGAACTTGGAATAACCATTGCACTAACTGCCTAATGCATTTATTTTAAATTATTACGACTTAAGAATTTACGAGTTAAGGAAAACAGAAACATACACGCACACATATCTTTGCGGTTATGATTATGACGGATATTATATTATTAAAGAGGATGTAAGGTAGCTATAAAATACTTTTTCCCTTAGCTCATAATATATAGCTAAACTTGTATGGCGATATTTGCGATGCAAGTTCAAACAATGGTACCTACTTATATCTTTTTAATTAAGACTAGGTTTTCTTTGCTACTTGCATTTTTTTTTACTCAGACGATATTACACCCATTTTTAAAAAATGTGTAAATTTGATTCCATGGTGCTATACTTTATTTTCCTTCGCTCGTAATTAGCCGAAAAGTTGGAGCAGTGGACGCAATATTGCTCTGTGGTCATGACAACAAAAACAAATGAGCTGATAACAGTTGACTGTTGGTTAGGTGTTTAAAAAGTCACCCTGTATACAGCTCGAGATGGCGGGAAACGACTTTATTTTCTTACTAGTATGAAAATAGGTCGTTCTTTTTTACTATGTATAGATGATATTGAAGTCCAATGTCTATGTAAGTTTATATAGTGGGGGTATTTATGATTGATGGATACTATGTTTATTTATATCGATGATTTACGTTCATTTTAAGCATAGATGACTGCGTTTATTTTAAGACAAAGAACTGATTTATTGATGAATGCGGCTATGAAGTCACGAGTGCTCAGTTTATTTGAGTTTTACGACTAGAGCCGCGACTCTACACTGTAACTCTACCATTTATATTGAGATTTCAGTTCTTTACACAGTTGATATTAACTCTTGAAATTTGGATATAGAAAAACAACACTTGTATGGGAGGTCAAAAATTTTTTGACCTTCCATACAAGTTGACCGATCAGCTGATCCAATTTTGTGTGGAAAGCAAAAAATTTTTTTATATATTTTGATATATGTTCCTTGGGGAAAGTCGAGTACCCCTCTTTAAAATATTTTCAGTTTATTTTGCTAGACGTTATGCAACGAGTTAATGAAATAACGCAAAACCTCTCAAGTCTCAGTCCGTGAAACTGAACAACTTTTGTTATACAACATTCCCACAATGGCAAAAATAAAATTCGGATTTTCATACAAATTGACTCGACAGCTGATCAGTTTGTATGAAAATTCAAATTTTTTTTTGGGTTTCGTGAAAGTTGTAGAACAAAAGTTGTTCAGTTTCATGGGCTGAGGTACCATATGAGAGGTTTTGCGTTATTTCATTAACACGTTGTATATCTGAACCAAAATCGGAAATAAATATAATGTTCTAGATATAAGAATCGGATTTAGAAGATATTCTCGAAAGCTTTTCTCACGGATTCGCCAAGGGCAGCTACCGCGTTTGTGAGAAGATATTATCTGGAAAACGGAAGCGGAAGCGTGTATTATCCTTACGTCCGATTACCCGCCAAATCGTTCGGTTGTTTCCGTCGGATGACCTCACGGGGTCACTAGTTATTATGACGCATCGCGCAGATATTTCATTAGACATCCGGCGTTATCTTCATGATAATGTTAATTAAGTCGTAATTTACACATTTTTTAAAATTATATTATTGATCAACATTATTGTTCTACAATAGGTACTCATGAACAGCAAAATTAATTTTAAACTAAAATAATTGCTTTGTTAATCCCCAATACATAAATACTTATCGTATTATTCAATAATAGCAGCATACGGCACTTAAATTGCTCCTATTATCGCGGTAGGTGTTCCGTATGTCACAAATAACACGATTTATTACATAAACAGCAATATCACGGTAAGTAATGATACAGAATTATTGCGTAATTACGGAAATTACATCAATATTATCAAGAGGCTATGTTTTGGACGTTTTTCAATGTTTCATTACAGTGATTGGTGGAGGAAGAAAGGTATATATGACAGACATGTGACTAAGCACACGTTAAATACTGATATTTGCTAAATACTGATATTGCAAAAATTTATATGTATTTGCAATTTAAGTGACAAGGTAATTTTTAATTAAATGTATATTTAGTAGATTATTAAATTTATTAAATCTTAATATACAGTTTATAAACGTAGTATAGTCGAAAAGGCCGACCAGGTTTCGATTTTACTTTTCGACTATAGTACGTGAGTAAACCTATATTCATAATTAATTTATCTAACATCAGTTTTAGTAATAAAAAAGTTTATAAATATATTTTAGGAGTGTTAAGTGCAATGATTACAGAACACACTAAATGTTGTATGTACATAGTTAGCATTGAAAGTCCGCCTTTTGTAACATAGCACACAAAATATACACCACATGTCTCTGAATGTATACATTCATGAGACATGTGTATAGTTTGTTCAGGTATCTAAATTGATTTAAATCATGCATATGATGTAATTTTCCGCTAGGTAAATGGTTTAACAACGAATCAGATTTCATTCGTACACGTGTACAGAAAAATAGACGAGGTACCTACCCGTTCGATGGGTACCCGAGATACTAATTTCCATATAAATCATTAAAATGTAATGTAATGTCAAGATTATGTAAATCAGTGGATTATTTATTCTAAAACTACGAATAGTAATCAATTCTCTCGAACTCGGATATTAAATAAATATGACGTCTCACTATTTCATGGATATCAATGGAAGCCAAGCAAACACGATTAACATACGGCAGACAGTACGACCTACTATTGCAGACATAAGGTAATATCGGCGTACTTACACACATGACACATGCACATGCACAAGCTTTAAAAATACAAATGGAAAATTTAAAGGCTTTGTTTAAAAACCTTAATATTTTTTTTACAAATGAATGTAAATCTGGTTCATGAGACAACTTACTGGAATACATAGAAATTTAGACACAGATACATAAGACGGCCAACCAATGTAGGAGATAAATCACCATCATCAGAGCGTATTCCCAGTTGTATCGTCAGCGGTAACGCTTGAGCGCCTGGGGTCCGCTACCTAACCTAGGTGATTTGAGGAGGTTACTGGTTTTTACACAGAGCGACTGCCCGCTGACCTCCGCAATCCAAAGGGACCAGGACCAATCCTAAGATAGAACGCCATCACTCTTAGCGACACTCAGCTTTTACGTGGTTTCAGAATCACGGAACCATCCTTCTTTTCAGATAATCAGGTGATCCTGCAATATCCTAACCAGACTGGAAACAATTTTTCACAAAGTATGCTTCCCAGTGGGATTTGAACCCACGACCTCCGGATAACAAGGCAAACGCCTTGACCACTGGACCAAGGAGGCAGAATTTAGGAGATACAAACATTATATATAGATTTAACAGTGATCCCTAAAATAAACATTAAGAAAAATAAGTACCTATTTGTCATGTCTAGATTGATCCAAATTTCGTCTGGCTTGTAAATATTCCCCACCCTGATTTAGGGAGTGGATTGATACGTCCGACTCCGGACAATAGTTCTGCCCGGACAAAGGGATGTGTTTTTATTCCTCATTGTGCTCACAAAGAGGTCCAACAATCGAGCATTCACCCGCCTACCTAGGGCTGCAATAACTACAAGTAAAATGGCCATTTCCTACATTTTTCCATGCTAGGAGAAAAGAAAAAACGTAGAATTTACCAGCTGCTTCTCCCCCACACATCGTTAAAGGCGACCAATAGGCGATGCAGCTATTGGCCCATATTTATAAATACCTTACAGACTAACATACATAACCTTAATATAATAACTTAAAAACTAACACTATTTTGTACGTAATGTCTGTGACGCACTGCACGATGTCGCGGTGTCCGGTAGCCTCCCGCGATAACGCCGGAAGACGACACCTCTCGGCCAGTAATCTTCTTGCGTGAAGGTGTCCAGCTGCGCGGTTGGAACTCGCACCACATATGAATTAAAATTCACATTGTGGCGCGATTCTAATTTGACTACTCTTAACATGAGTTTTGACTTAACACTCATGTACTCCACCAAATCTTCAGTTTTTGTACTGTAATGAAGGCGGGTCACGTAGAGTAACGTCGTCGATACGGCAGCACGCAGCAACATGTTGGGGCCGCTGAACTGATTTTGATTAACTTTTTTATCTTTACGCTCACCATCATGCTAAGAGTGGCCTTTTCGTCTTGTGACTCTATAATAGGCTCTGTTTACCCGGTTAGGAATAAAGACGTGATATACTTCGAAATAACGAGCCATTTTGTAGGAAAGTGTAATAATAAACATAAGGTTTTGGTAAAGGTTAATTTGTGAGTGTATAAGGAAATTAATCCCAAGAATGACATTCTGGGGCGACGAACTTCCCTATATCTTTAGAGCTTCTTTGTGCTCCTGGTTTATTTTAAGACGCGTCAATCGTTTAAGGAATTGGGCCGACGAAGCCAAGAGTTTATGTTAATTGGGAAACTACCTTCTTAACAATTTTCTTGTACAGTTCTGACATGGTATACTTAGAAAGGGGTGATGACAGGGTCAGAATAGTATTGTTATCTTATCTAAAATAATGGACCCATATTTTTCAGTTTATATAAAAAAAGTAAAAATTCACTAAGATACTTTTTTATTTTTTTTGGGTTTCCTGAAAGTTGTAGAACAAAAGTTGTTCAGTTTAATGGGCTGAGGTACCATCTGAGAGGTTTTACGTTAGTTCATTAACACGTTGTATAACTAGCATGGTTCAGGTTTTTGCCCATTCCCTCAATCTTTTAAAAAACTTATTGACGTGTAAATAATAATTGCCTGCAAAGGCCTAATTACTTAAAAAACATTTATTTTTCGATGTGCGCGGTAAGTTAAGCAGCTGGTACCTTCATTCTAAGCTTATTTTTTTCTTCAATTACTTCTGTCTGTCTAACATTTAAGAGCCAGGCTCTTGTCGGTGTCATTGTATGAAGAGAGCATAAATACAATAACGATTTTTGTCAGAGATCATGGAGTGGTTTGCCATTGCCTTCTACATTTCACACACTAGTAAACTTAATAGCAACTAGCAAGTGTCACAGAAGACATTAAGAGTATACAGAACGGAATCTCCTAATAAGGTACGCGCAATATGCGTCCCCGTTCCCAGTCCCCGCACCTCTCCCCCGTTCTTGTGCGGCCGCGTGCGCCGCCGTGCAGTGTGTGTTAGCCCGCTCTCGCCCCTCGACAAGGCGAGAACGGGGGAAAGGTGCGGGGTCGGGGAACGGGGACGCATATTGCGCGGGACCCTAGGAGATTTCGTTCTGTATACTGTATACTGTCTTCTATGCTAGTGAACAGGTTTCTTCACGATGTTTTCCTTCTTCCAAGAATAGACCTCATAATGACATCGCGATACATGATAACCGTTCCCCAGTTGCCGCATTATTTGTTCGGGAATTCACGGTGAGTCATAGCTGTCGCAGACAGCCCTAACTCCCGTCAACACTTTCTATGCCCGGGTGTCCTCGTCACGTCCGCTTCGACGACGAGACGTAAGACTTAACGTCGGATATCCGAACGTACAATGCCAGCTGAAGATAAAATTTTTGCGTAATAACATCGCCGGAGAAATGTACTCAATTGTTAATGTATTATGTTATTTGTTTAAAATTTCATTGAGCTACAAGCTACACTACAATAGGTAAATCAGCCACTTCCAGCTAAATCATTCTCCCCCTGACAACCTTTAGGAAAAGAAAAACAGATTAGAAAGTTGGCGTCTATATGACATACATAAATAAAAGATAGATACAATATCCAGATGTAATAAGTACTTTTAAATAAATACCATGTACCTATAATCATACATTCAATATATTTTATCCCTACCTTCATATACACATATATATGTATGTATGTGGTAAATAGTAAGAACGATGAATTCTGCTATTTAAAAAAGTGAAAAATCATGCACTTTTTTATGAATATGTTGATATGCAATATTTTATTATTTACAGCGTATATCAGTCCACAGCTGGACGAAAGACCTGGAAAAAGCTGGAAAAAGCTTGGTTATCGCGGTAAATGGTATGAAATCGTTGCACAGAGGAAGCTGCTGTCTGTTGTCTGTTACCTTTAACTTGAACCAGGTTTTATCAAAATAAAGAAAAGACTAAAACTTACACATATTGAGCCGCTTAGCCCCCCCTTATATCCGCCCCTGTAAATATTTAACTTTAATCTATGTATTGTATATCTTTAAAAAATTACTGTGCACTTGCCTTATGGTTTCCATTGCAGAATCTGCGAACGTAAAGTTATTGCTTACCTGAAACAAAAATATTATTGTTACTAATTGTGTGGTTCGACTTACGCTCACAAACTACATACTAATAAGGCGCAAGCCAGACAGAAAGGGCGCGCTTGAGGCGCGCCATCAGCGCACCTCTTCTATTTGTTTTGCACCACGTCACTTTCCTACATTTTGTATGAAAGAACATTGGAAAGGCGTATAGGCAGCACGAAGGTAGCGACGCGGCGGGCGCGACTGAAGGCGCACCCCCGGCGCGCATCTCCCGAAACACATGTCACTTGAATACCACCGAAACACACCGTCCCGTCGTGAGCGTGCCACTAGCGTACCCAATGCGGGCCGCTTACGCACCAGTGGCAAGCCCGATTGGTGTCGGTAGAGCGTCAGCGGCGCGCCCGATGCGCGCCACGCTGCTTCTGTCTAGCTTACGCCTAATTGTTCTAAGAATTTATTTTCTTCCCTGGCATTGCATATTAAACAAGAATTAAAATGCGGCTAAAACTTATGAGGTTTCTAGTATCTTTCAATTATTATAAAGTTATCAGTAAAGCGATATTATCCTGTACGAGTATCTTCTCTCTTATCTCTCACGCGAATCAGAGAAAGTGTTACTTTTAAATATCATGCACTTTTATAAACAGAACTCAACTTTCGAACGATGTACAAATGTATTGTGCTTAAGAGGGCGCCTGATGTCAAAAATCTAAATTTTGCTCCCACTTCCACGCACACAAATTTACTCTAGCATAAGCGAGACAGCGAGCCATGCGGGGCGTCGGGAATCGCGGTGGGTCAATGAGGTTGGTTCTGGTTTTGAGGATTTTTTCGTTTTACAAAGAATATGTAAGAGTTACATACAGGAGGGCAAGAGAGGAAAAGGACGCCCACCTATTACCTGCAGTCGAACCATCTCCAATGACTTGAGGACGTTGGACATAAGCCCAGAAATGGCGCAAAACCGTCAAAAATGGCGTGAAAGTATTAGGGGGGCCGACCCCGTATAGGGAAATGGCAAGGAGAGAAGAAGAAAGAATATTTAAGAGTTATTTAAAAAGTAAGACATATGATTACTGCCTTATGTTTAATACAATTATAATCCAAAGTTACAAGTGCTAATATATTGTATTTATTAAATACTTTCTGTTTTAGTATAATTCTGAGGTGATTTGGAGGCAACTTCGCAATGTTTTTCTATAGAGAAAATTTTAAGCAATCGTGTTTTCGGAACTTATTATGTTTAGAGTCCTAAACTGTGTTTTTATTTCAAAGTGAGTATTTCGTTAATATTGATAATATTTATGATCGCTCTAAGAACTTTAGGGTAGTACGGGCTCTTAAGCAAAAGCAGCTTATGCATTTTAAATGGATCATAGCAATGTAAGTAACCATTTGATTACGTAAAGGTCAATTAGAGTCTCTACTTTTTTCCGAGTATTTTCTTAAGGCGACGTGGGTTCACAATTTGCAATAATGTGCGTGTTTTTGAAAAATCACTGTTATTAAACTACTACAGTTTATTCCTCAAAAATTTACATAAAAATCTTAAGGATTTTCTACAGACACCCGCAATAGCCAATACAAAAAATGTATTATCCAAATATCTATCCGTTTTGGCTACAAAAAAAATTAATTAAATATAATACAAAAATACCTAGTAATAAATAAAACACTGCGAAATATCGTCGAGCACGGCTCCGGGCCTACGGCCGACGAATATTTCACTGTTTTTAGGGTTCCGTACCCAAAAGGTGCAAACGGGACCCTATTACTGAGACTTCGCTATCTGTCAGTCTGTCCGTCTGTCACATGGCTCTATCTCTTGAACCGTAATAGCTAGTCCCTTGAAATTTTTACCGATTATGTATTACTGTGGCCGCTATAACAACAAATACTGAAAATAAAAAAAAAAGTTGAAAATTAAAGTGGGTCGCCATACACAAAACGTGTTTTTTCAGCGTTTTTAACTAGATCTTTATAATTGCATTAACTAGATACTTAAAATTTTTACAGATTATGTATTACTATGGCCGCTTTAACAACCAATACCATAAATAAAAAAAAGTTAAATATTAAAGGGGGTCGTCATACAAAAAACGTGTTTTTTTAGCGTTTTAAAACATTGTATTGAGATACGGAATCCTTCGTGTACGAGTCCGACTCGCACTTGCCCGTTTAGTTTTGTATTATAGTAAAAATTGTAGCCAAAACGGATAGATACATATTTAGATAATATATTTTTTTTGGTATAATTTTCATATAAAAAGGGTGATTGTATAAAATATTATAAAGGCAAATTTAGAGGTATGTTTGTGATTTTTTTCTATCGAGCTAAAAATTTGAATATTGTGAGTGTCTGTAAAAAAGCCTTAAAATTCTTATGTAAAATTTTTGAGGAATAAACTGTAGTAGTTTATTTACTTTATTTTTTTTAAATTAGTTTATTTAAAAAAAATACTTACAGTTTTCTTGGCTCTGAACTGGCGGGGCCTTAATAAGAAGTCACAAGAATGTTTTTATGTCTTTTAATCTTGTAGTTTTCATGAATAGGGAAAAATATAACTTACAAAACTATTGTACACGCAGTCACAATTGACTAGCCAATGCTAGTGCAAAGTATTTATAATAGAGTTTGATTTGCATGAGTCATAGTTTTATTTCTGTATTTGTCGATCAGTCTACCGCTAGCCAATGCTTAACGATTAGATATACCTAGCAATATTAATGTCAACAGCGGCAGATCATTAGTATTAGAGAAAAGATCGATAACCGTGGAACGGTCTACCGGCTTTTAAATTGTATAAGCTCTATTAAAGTGGAATAAACTCGAGTTGCTAAGTAAATTAAAGTTATTCGTTCTACAGGTGGTGGTGGTCGTGTCTGTTCATGCAAAAATCTTCAACAGCAGTTTATTTGTTTCAATTTCAAAGTATTAGTGTTCTGTAGTTTCTTTTAAATAATATTATCTTCTTCTTCTCATCGAGTATGTTAATACTAACACTGATGTTGGTGTCAGATTTCACTGGTCAACAAGGTTTTTACTGCAACAAACCAAAAGTTGTTTATTACTTTACTCAGTACTTATGTAAAATACGACTCCGGTAGTAAAATATGCCTAAATGTTATATAGAAGATTTTGCCACATACTATGTATTTTCACTGACATTTTGTATTGAAAATAGCTTGTCAAATGAAAACTCACATACCTACCATGGAAAAAAAAGATGGCAAGAACATGACTCTTTTGTTTTGAAGATAAAGAGTGGAACTTAATTTTGCAATCTAAAATAGACTGCTTTACCATTAAAAATAAAACACTCCTTTAAAATATATATAATAAAAAACATTATAACTATAAGTAGATGAATGCACGTTTATCTATTTATAGTAATAGCGATACAAAAAGTTCTGAAACAAATAAAATAATCAGAACGGATATCTCATAAAGCAAGTACTATAAAACAATACAGCTAACTGTCAGTCAACGGCTGGAAATCCACAGTAAAGCACCCCATTTATTTGGGCGAGGAATAAAATCGGACCTGGAGTAGATTTTCTGATCGGACTTTTGCCGGTCGCGAGGTATATATAAGCGTACGAAATTCTTAATGATAGATACCGTTTGTTAGGTATTGACCATGCGAAGAGTCTTTCGAAATTGACCAAAAATGCTTTTGACCTTCTGTCTGTTCTCGCCTACAACAGGTCGCATTTTTCAATGGATTTTGACGAAAAGTGGCACACAAGTTCCTTTATTTATTTAAGGCCTAAAATTATTTTAGATTTTTCGGTATATGTTCTCTTTGGGAAAGTTTTAAAGTATCATGGACTGAATTCACCCTCAAAATAGTTTCAGTATATTTTGTTAGACCTCGTATAGTTATTATTTATAAAGCTGGAATAACAATAAAATATACTTAATACAAAATATCTTTATTGCACCAAATAACATTTACAATTAAAATATTTCTATCAGCCGCGAAAGGATGTTCAACTGTCAAGAATATAAAAAGCAAGGCACAATCGCGGTTTTTGCAAGCAGATAGTTGGAATACCGTACCAGTAAGTTACACAGACCACAGAATACATTAAGAGTACAAACAGAATGGAATCTCACAGCGTCTCCCAAAATTTGGCGTCCCCGCACCTCTCCCCCGTTCTATGTACCCCTTATTGCGCTCTAAAACAGGGTTAGTTGCATGCCGCACACATTTCACCACGTGTCTTGAGAACTGTCAACCAAAAAGTAACCATCATGGTGAGAAGATGCGCATATAATTATTGTTTATCCACCGAATACAATAAAAAACGTATATTTCATAGATTTCCGAGTGATGAAAACAGGTAAGCAAAACAACAATATAATTTCACGTTATTACATATAAAACAGTGTTCGCAAATCTTCCGGTATGGAAAGATATAATCGTAAATATGTCGAACTCGTTAGTAGTAAATTAATTCTGCGGTGCGACCTTGAGTATAAAACTCACACATTGACTGTGACATTGACGTGTGTACAGATATATTGTTTCGTTTGTAGTAGTAGTAGGTATATATGTTACTCTGACCCTACGAAGTGTCATACCTACCTTGTACAAGCTATATTATATTCAAGGTTCCAGGTTATGAAAAATTACTTATAGCTATCTAACTGTCAGTCGTCCCGTCCCATGTTAATCCCAAGTAAAGCACCCCATTTATTAGGGCAAGGAATCGAAACGGACCGTGGAGAAACTATTTTGTGAATGGGCTTTCCCGAGAGCTGTTTATACGGAGAAGGTCGTAAACAAGCGACCGATTGATGAGGGCACAAAGGACTAATAGAATGACTTATTGGTTTTGTATTTCTTAATTTGGTAGCACTTATGAGTATTGTTTTACTAAAATTTTGACTTCGCACTCTGTTTATTATAATTTATAATATAATAATTGGGTTCTTGACCGTGTTTGATTTGTGCAATATTTTTTACGAAACAATATTGAACACTAGAGTTTAGCCAAAGAAAGTTGTCAATGAAAAGGCGAAGCTGTCAATGTCGTCTTACCGTCTCCTTCGTGGACTCCGTTTACGCCAGCGCCCTTCTTCGACCCATAGGTTTGCCTTCCGGGCCCATCTCTCCGGATGTAGGCGGCATATACAGGGTTATTTTTAATTAACCGGCAACCTTTTTGGAGCAAGTTCAGTCCGTGATTTTGTATGGGAGGACGAAATTTTGTTTTTGTTTTTCGATAATTGTTTTTATGGAAAGTAGTTCAGTATCACGGACTGAAATTGCTCCAAAAAGGTTGCCGGTTAATTAAAAATAACCCTGTATATGTAATTCACTCTCTAATCTTTTTTTCTTCTTAGATGTAAAAGTTTTATTAAGTGTAAAACTTAATTAAAAGTAACGATGCACCTACTAAAACTATGTTACGAGTAAGTGTGCATTTCAGTTTTTGCACTTATTTCCGAAATGATCTCATTTTAGCACCACCTGTTAGGTTGTCTAGTAGAAAAGGCCAACAGCCTTAAGTCCGCCTTTTACCATTTTCTGTAATAAAGTTAAATAAATAAAATAAAACTGCTAGGTACGTACTTCAGTAAAAACTTTGCATTCACAAATTTGTACATTATCTTTTACCTCTTAAGTTCTCGTATAAGTATTGCGAAAAACAAACTAGTCTTTCGTCGAAAAACAAACTAGACAAACTTAAAAGCTAATAAGCTTCCCGTAATCACTTAACAAGCTCATTACAATACATTTACACTTCTTTACACTTAACTTCCAAGAATGAGTATTATGCAACAAAAAAGAGGTAACCTTTCAACGGAGGACGGCGCTAGCATTCATCGTTTTGAACAAAAATATTTATTGTCTGCGGGGAACCCAAGGAACGCCGGGGGAATTCCATTGGCATGCAACAAGATACCTCACAACCCGACCGAGTAAACTAGGTAGTCAAATCTCTCAGTAATTTATGGCAAAATGGTCTACGATACAAATAAGCAGTGTAGTTACATAAGCAATTCGTTGGTTCCGTTTATTTATTGCGTGTATTCTATTCTATTCTTTCATTTTCTTTCTTTACAGTCTAAATCAGTCTGTTCTGTTTATATCTATGTATTTGTTGTGTTAGATAGATAAATAAATAAATCGAAATCACATTGATTGAACTAGCCCCAAACTAAGTTTAAGTACTTACTAGAAATGTATTTTTTTTCTTTGCAGTATTTTATTTCAATAATATGTTCTCTATTGCTCTTGAGTTTAACATAGCTATAATCTGTAGGTATAATAATACTAATAATATATCTAATACTTTAAGCAAACACAAAAACGACACATGAGTTATATAATATGGCAACTTTTCAAGCTGCATAAAGGTATAATGTAGCTTTACGACTTATATTAACCAGGTCCAACAGCTGCTCCTCACTGTTTGCAAGTACACGATTAAATTAATCCATACTGTGTTATCCTAAATGTCCTGATTCATTCAAATGTTTGACCATGAGTAATACGTGTCTTCAATGGCAACAATCATTCCTTTTTGGAACTCATTGATGTTATTGCGCTGTTCTTCGAATATATTGAAAGTAAGCACCTACGTCAAGTAGAGTCGTCGTACCAATCAAAAAGATTAATGATCCACTTGAAAAACCAAGTCAGATAACAAGTTTATTTGCCAGACATTTTAAGAAACCCCTGACTTTTAAGCGTTTACTCCCAATAACTTTTGTACGACTGAACCGATTTTTACCAAACATAGCTAAGAACCATCTCGACAGACAGGCTTTCGATTAAGAAAAAACCGTATCGAACGATACCACAGACAGATACACAAACTACAGACAGACAATCAAACACGTCAAACTTATAACATAGTCGGGGGTTAAAAATGTAATTACTCGGCAATTTCACAGCAACATAATCTTCATGAGAAACTTATGTTGCAGTGGAGTGGATCTTAAAATTTAATGCGACATCGTATTATATACTTTACCCGTGTCATTCCGGGTTAGAATAGGACCACTCCATCTCTTCCTGTGGATGTCGTATAAGGCGACTAAAAGACTAAGCACAAACATCTCGTGCTACAATTGCATTCCCAAGGAAGGTTAATTTCGGGTGGCGGCCGTTTGTAAAACTTTTCGCACAAATACATTCATTCCCAAGACGTCAGGCAGCCGGCCGGTCGTAAAGCTATAGCCAAATTATTTAAATTGTTTTGGCAATTTCTTTTCCATTTTGCAAGGTCTTTGGCATCCTTAGGTGACTATTGACATGCATGTTATATTTGGAGAAGAAAAAACAGGAAAACGCACCCCCGGCTCCGAAGCAGCACAGCTGAGGATGCAGAAGATCATATTAGATACTTCTGCTCATCTACGGTTTTCCTAATGCCATGTTACTCGTATGCCATTTACCTACACTACATATGTATTTTTAAATTGATGACCTGTTCAAGGTTGGAGGAAGATGATGGATAGACCGCTTTGGGGGAATTTGTACGAAATTATGACATATATAGAAAGAAAGAAAGATATATGACTAACACTGAACTACGCTCCCGAACAGGAATCACAGATAAATCTATAAAGGGCGCAAAGAGACTAGGCTGGTCACATATACGACAGGCCAAATGATGTCATATAATCTCATAGATAAACATCAATGAGACCTCTCCAATCCGTCTAGCCAGCGCTGACAGTGTATATCAATTCCTTTGGCCACTTTGGCTATATGGCTCTGGTATTACAGAGAGGGTCGTGCTCTTGCAGTGGATACTAAAAAAAGACCTGAAGATGATAATTTATTTGATAATATAGATGTCGTTTAAATATGATTGCTCATTCCTTAGTTACCATCGTACACAAACACCGTACCGCCATGTTTGCAGGGATATTGATGAGCAATCGAGGTTTTCAATTGCTGGTGTGCAATAATTGCACGATTCCCCACATTCGTACCAAAACAATGCCTGGGCCGATTAGAATGACCATCTGTTTAACGGACGATTGCACTTTTATCGTTCTAGGAATTGTGACTCACAGAGCCGGCGATATGTAGATTTATAATGAAATGTTGTGCAATTGTGGATTTGAGGATAATTCATCTCACTGTTTGATACAATGGGAACATTGAAGGAAAAGTTTTAGAAAAAGTTAAGTCCATGATACTGAAACTACTTTCTATTAAAAAAGTTATTAAAAATGGATAAAAATTTTTCGTCCTCCCATACTAATCAGCGCTCAGCCAAACGGATTTTGTATGGGGGGACGAAAATTTTTTATCGATTTTTAAAGACTTTTTTTATACAAAGAAAGTAGTTCAGTATCATGGACTGAACTTGTTCCAAAAATTTTTCCGGTAGATAAAAAGTCACCCTGTAGGTATATATAACGTCTAACTAAATATACTGAAACTATTTTAAGGGTGGATTCAGTCCATGATACTGAACAACTTTCCCCAAGGAACATATGTCGAAATATGAAAAATATGAAAAATCATTTTTGGCTCTCCCTACAAACTCTGATTAGCTGATCGGTCAACTTGTATGGGAGGTCAAAAATTATTTTTCATATTTCGGTATATGTTCCTTGGGAAAAGTTGTTCAATATCATGGACTGAATCCACCCTTAAAATAGTTTCAGTATATTTTGTTAGACCCTGTATATATATATTTTATTCAATTTCACCTTCTCTTGGATTTATCTGCACCGTAAAGGATGAGATAGTGATAATATATCAGTATAAGGCTATTATAAGCTTACATTTAAATGAGACTCAGTCTACATTGTGCGTAATGCGCACTTGGCCGAGTTGTTATAAATAAATATACTACAACGGTCCAAAACTAAATATAGTCTAACAAAATAATATAACACATATTGTCTGTACTTATATATGTAGGTAGTAGGCAAGGACGTATACAGAGAGGGAGGGGGGGGGGGGGGGTATTAAAATCTTCTCGTTAAAAATAAATTTTTTTGTTAGCCATGCATGTCTCACTACTGGGCACAGGCCTTTCTTCTTTCTTTCCAGTACTATCTCTCTTTGGTATTTTTTATTCAATCCTTCTCAAATACTTTCAGTTAAGGCCGTACCTGAATTTTCCGAAATATTAAAAAATATTTTTAAGAAAACAGAGACATAATTAAAAATTTTGCTACTACCAAGCCCTAGATAACCTTTCAAAGTATTTTATGAACTACTGTTTACAGTTTAAAGTGAGAACGTTAAGCTTTACTACGCACATTTGCGAAAAAAGGCCACTTTTGGCCGTTTTTCGCAAATGTGTTTAAACTGTAATCAGTAGTTCACAAAATACTCGTAGTTTGAAGGGTTATCTAGGACTAGGTAGTCGCAAAATTTTAAATGATGTCTCCGTTTTCTTTAAAATGATTTATTTTAAATGGGGGCAGCACTGGACCCCGGAAAATTCAGGTACCGCCTAAACTAAAGCCGTGCCGTTTACATGGATGATCCTTTACTCTACCAACTTCAATAAATGTTAAGTCTATCAATCAGAAAATTTGTTATAAGAAACATACAGGGTGATCTTCATATAAGTGTATTTTTTATTTTTTTAACTTAGTCGTATGCGCAAGAAATCCGACGACGTATTCGCTTATATTTTCTTCAAAGTTTAACCTTTTTAACTAAGATTTTGAATAAATTATTTTTTTTTATTAAAACCTTCTCATTCACTTTTTAGGATTTTCCTTTGTCTTTATTTTTCTGTAATTTAAACACAACTTCATGTTTTAAATTCCGTGCAAAACAAAAATGACATGAACGTCGCACACTGCAAAAAATCGAAACACGTCTCAGGTTATTTGGAATTAAACAAACTATTACAATGAAAATCAATAAATAGTCTAATTCACTTTTTTAATACTTAAATAAACTTCAATTAACATATCTTAACATATTGTTACTAAGATAGTTTGGCTCCAATCAGCTCCGAAAAAGCAGTCAAAAACATTAAAAATAAGGACTGGGCCCTTATGGAAAGAACTATTTAGGCGAAATAAAAAAATCAAATGTATACTTACATATGATTTTTTTATTTCTTATTAAAAACAAACTTGTTGTTTGTTTCGTAATAAAAACAAACAAATGCATACCAAAAATCGCCCATTTTAATGTCACCTTTTACTAGTCCATTTACGCGAAACCACAGAATACATAAGAGTCAAAAAAGTGGCGAAACTTTAACCACACGCCTAGATGGACCCCCTCCCTGAAAAAAATCCTGGGTACGTACGTACGGCTTGGTTCTGGGAGGAATATTGAAAGTTATTCTGAAAAGATCCTGCCCGCGGCTTATTGGAAAACATTCACGAAAATGTTTTCGTCGAGATTAAAACTAGGATCTATCTTAGATGTATTTACTAGTTAGTAGCACTGAGAAGCGGAAAAAGGTATTATCATAGAATAGCAGATATAGTTATTACTGTGGTACTTTTGTGCAGCTCGCGGTTGGTTCGCTGTGTTTTGTTCGTTTTCCTTGTTTTGTGCATCTAAAACTTTGCTGCCAAGTGTATTTTTTTCCTTTATTTGACAAATTCACTATATGATGGATAACATTAGTATTGTTTTCTTCGTTTTGTTTTTTAGGATTTAATTTTGTGATACGATTTAGAGTAGTTTAGTTTTCTAATAAGTTGTTAATTTAATTTTAGATTTAATAAACATCAACTGTTACACTACCTAAGTAAATATAGTTATTGATTAATTAAAAATATCATATAGGTACTTTACATTGCGAATAAAATATACATTTCATAGAATAATTTGACGCCTTATTTAGACTTTTACTAAAGTACATAAATATATATCAATGAGACTATATCAGGAATACGTGGGAATACGTACCACAAGCCCATGTTAGGCGTCGATACAATTACATATTGTGTTATTTTCCTGTAGTGAGTGAGTTATCAACAACTTTCCTCAAATACAAATACAAATACAAAGTCAGATGCAGAGAAAATAGGACCGTATCTTTAAACCGACTTAAAAAAGGAGGAGGTTATCAATTTTACCCGTATTTACGTAGTAACTATTTATTAATCTGCGCCCGTATGTTTTTTTTAAATTTAATTTAATTTAATTTAAATTTTATTTATTCAAGTACACTTGAAAATTTGCAAACTATATAGGTTAAAAAATGAGGAAAACATATTTATACATTTTATGTATGATAAGCGATATCTTTGCTAATTGTGAACCGACTTTGATGATTCTTTTTTTTATTTATATAGCTTACTATCTAGTTGGTCCCATGAAGATATGATGAAGAACTTGGGAGATATGGAAGAACCTCCAAAAAAAATTATTATAAATGATATGGACTTTACTCCTAGGCACATACATCGATGTCGATTAAAGATTACAAAATTGATAAGTATCAAAGTTCTATGTGCATTGTTAATAACTAGACAGATATGTAAGTACCGATAAGTAGTGAAAACTAAGATAGTCATAACACTCATAAAAAGTTAGTGTCCTTTACTTATGTTATATGTAATGATTAATGAGATAGTAAGTTAACAGTACAAGTAAATATCCTAAACATCAAAAATGTTGAAAATAACATTATTAAAAATCCAAATAAGTAAACATTTAATTACCTTAAATAAAATAAACCATTTCAAATATAAAGAACAAAAATATTTTTTGGTACAAAAGAAAAGATTAAAGTAACTTCAAAGCGAGAAAAATCCTAATTCAGCATCAACAAGAACACAAATTAGCTTCGTACGCAGTACAAAAAATACTCCCAAAATGTTATCTGATCGTGTGACAGTCTAGATTGTTTTTACTTGGCGTCGCGTCAGCAAAAAGTTCAATTACCTTTGGAAAATAAACGTTGAAATCAGAGCTCTTGTTCACAATTTCACATGCATTGTAAAAAACGTACCTCTGAAATCCAGAAAGCGTGGAAGGCCAGTGTGAGTTGAGGACGCGTGCCTTATCGCGTTCGGCCCCACCGACTCACTGGATAGTTACTCATTGCATACCGTCGACCATGCCTAGAAGCTGCTGATTCATTTTGTATTTATTGGCTGTGGACAACCTACCTACTATCTTAGTTTGTAAAAATACGCATATTTGTAATTTGGTTGCCCTGACGACTAAATCTTTGTAATAAGGCAGTGATTTTATTATTCATTTTCCCGAATGGGTTTTATAGGTATCAGACAAAGCTCTAAAAGCACCTATTTATATTTAATATCTGTGATTTTATACCCGTCGGGACGTGTATGGACCAAATAAAGTTTAATAAAAAACAAAAGCTGTAAGTACTTTAAAAAGATTTAAGTCTAATACGCGAATATAATAACGCGAATTTAACTTGTATAGCGAATAAATTTATTCTCAATATGGGAGAAACGCTTTTAAATGATTCGATGAAACATGTCTTTTGTAAAGCTTTTCAGATTCACCCTATTTTTCTACATGACAATTAACTATAAAGGAGTACGTGTGCAATTATATAAAATTAAATATTATATCTGTCTAAGTAATAACTGAAATATTACCTACATATTGTGTGGTAAGCTTCAACGTTTACTGGTAATCATCAGTGAAAAAAACACTTATGCCATTGCCAAAAAAAAATCAAAGCTAACATTGCAACTCTATATTTTTAATAGTTCATCAGTTGAGCTATTTAAGTCAACGTCTCACAGAAGCTACACCAACATTTGCTAGATAATGACGCAAATACAGTGTACTGATGAACTATATTTTATCCATCCCTTTCAGGCTTGTTTGAATGGAAGGGATCTCTTTAATAATGTACTATACTTATCCTAAGTTTACCTCAGTATATATAAAAAATGACAGAAAGTTCAAAGATTATATAAAGAAAGTACTTTGTGAGAGGACCCATGACTATACAAAAAATCTGGCTTGAGCTTGGCGCGGGTCCCTCTTAAAGGTTTGTATACTTAGACATGTCATAATTTATGTACATTGGTACATAACATACTACGTTTACAAATTGATATTATTTAAAATTTGTTATTTTTATAATTCAATTTAAATTATGACAAAACAAACAAAGTAATCTCAGTCCATCCACATATCTAGTTTTAAGTTGTAAGTTTGTTAATCGGCTTTAGAGAAAATGCTGCAGTGCAGTTTGTTGCTGCTTCTTCTGCACTTGTGCCTAGGAAGTGGCACTAAACTTTGCTGTATGCATGTAAATAACGATTTGACGTCAACATTTGTGCAAAACAAAAAAGTGACTATTATTATAAATACCCTTATTTTTTTTATATATATATTATTGAATTAAAAAAAAAAACTATCTTAATTAAGAAAAACTTAAAAAAGAACTAACGACTAAAAGCACTCATCGTTATCCCAAAGTATTGCAACTCTTTTTTAAACAACAGGTAAGAATCAGAAGAGTCAGGTTGCATGAAATATATCCTTACTTCCTTACTAATATTATAAATGTGAAAGCGTGGATGTTTGTTACCTTTTCACGCAAAAACTACTTGACGAATCATCATGAAACTTTGTACACATATCCTGGGAGGTACTAGAAGTAACATAGGGTACCTTTCATCCCGGAAAAAAGTAATGTTCCCGTGGGATACGCGAGCGAAGCCGCGGGAAAAAGCTAGTGCTACATAAATGTAGCATGTATTTAAACTTTTAGGGACTTTATTTAGCTATTAGGTAGTCTAGTAGCGAATAGCTAAATAAAATCCCTAAAAGTATTATTTTTAGGTCGTTTGCTTTACATACACAGAGACGTTGAGTAGATGCTGCCCCGAAAGCCTTTCAGAATAAACTGTGCACGACCGGGTCAAAATTTCCGAGCGTCCTTCCTTTTAGTTCTATTCGAGTGCTTGTTTGTGTCTTGTGGAATATTTATAACGGCACTTCCCCAATACGTGCAATAAAGGCAGTTTCAATCGTGCAATGAAACTTTTGAATAACTGGAGCTCAGTTTTAGAATTTCTTACCGATAATCTTTCTATCGCGTTCGAATCGTTATCAAGCCGTGAATAAATTCTTAAATTTTGAATAATTTTGTTGTATTTTTGGTGCCAAAATGATTCTAAATACAAAATACAATTTTATTTAAACAAAAAATTGTTTACTTTTGAATAAGAACTTTACGCAGGATTGATTCATAGCGTTTATCGAAAATTAATGAGAATGAACGCCGCATAGTGACTAACACTTACCGCTACTTACATATTTCAGGTTCGAAACGAGATATTAAGAATTCGAATGCAGACATACACACGAGTATAATGATCGTTTAGTACTAAATACATGTAAGCATTTAGCGTATTAGTATTACTGATTTTAAAGACAAATAAAACCTTAAGAGACAAAATAGAAATATATTAGTGTAAATCTATACTAATATTATAAAGCGGAAGAGTTTGAAGTTTGTTTGTTTGTTTGTTTGTTTGTTTGTTTGTTTGTTTGTTTGTTTGTTTGTTTGTTTGTTTGTTTAAACGCGCTAATCTCAGGAACTAATGGTCCGATTTGAAAAATTCTTTTTTTGTTGGGTAGTCCATTTATAGAGGAAGGCTTTAGGCTATATAACATTACGTTCCGACAACCACGCGAACGAAGTCGCGGGCACAGCTAGTTATTTAATAATAGTGTATAATATAAATAATAGAAACAAAGTAACACATCCTTATGGTATTTATTAAATGATTAGATCGTAAATAGGAAATTAGTACTAATTAATTAGTTTTACTTAAGGCATTACATTATAAAAAGTGTAAAATATGTATGTAATAAAGAAAAATAATAAAAATAAAATAAGTAAGTAAATAAATAAAAAATAAATTTAAAAATCGAATCTAGGAAGCAAGGTATTGTTATAATAAGATGGCAATTAATGTTTAGGAAGTCTCGGGAAATTAAAAAAAAAACTTAGAGATAGATTAAGAAATATATTAGGGTAATTGTTAATACAAATCACTGTATTTTCTGTTAAAAAAAAACAAACCATAACTTAGCTTAAGGGTACTTAATAAATAATAAGACTACGTATAAAAAAAAAATGAAACCCAAAAATCGAACCCCGGAGCAGTTCGCCATAAGTTCAGAAAGCCGGGCTACGCTGATAAAAATTGCATAGTGCTTTAAATCAAAAGCCGCCTGCGCTCGAATTCCCCTTGTTTCGTTTTACGAGAGAATCCTGTTATTTGCCTCTGCTTTGTTTTACATTTATTTGCGTGTATAAAAATAAATGTTGAATACAGTGTCACTTTCACTAAGCTTTGTTTTTTACAACAACGTTATGATTTGATCATTTGCACATTCATTTAACACTTCGCCTGAAGTGAACAGGTACCTATAAACCTTAGTATTTCTTTCTTATAGAGCATGTGTTCTATGCTAGTTTGGGAGAATGTACCAGCTGCTTCTCTTTCTGCGCAGATCGTAAACACAGAATACAGTAAGAGTAAACAGAACGGAATCTCCTAAGGTACGCACAATATGCGTCCCCGTTCCCCGCACCCGCACCTCTCCCCCGGTTCTTGACGGCCAACGTGAGTCATCGAGGCGAAAACGGGGGAGAGGTGCGGGTGCGGGGAACGGGGACGCATATTGTGCGTACCTTAGGAGATTCCGGCCTGTGTCGTAAAAGCCAATTGAGAGAATGGGCGAAAATGCGAATCATAATAGGCGATGTGGCTAGCAACCCATCACAATATTGATTCCTTTTTCTACTTGTCACCCACCATCACGCTAAAAGTGGCCTTTGGGTTTTGCGGTCCTGACCGCTGTCTGCTTAGAGCCACAAGACCAAAATGCTCTGTCTGCTGCCTCGATCAGCTTTTACGATCTGCACGGGAAGAGAAGCAGCTGGTAAATTCCAAGTTTTTTCTTTTCTTTCAGACCAGTATGGAAGTGAGTAACTCATGGAGTAACTCATAGATTTCAGAAATAAAACTGACAAATAATTCCGGTCAGTAGAACAGCGGAGGCAAGTTTTAGACAAATGGAATAAGAGCGGTGAAACAAATAGACCATTTTATTTGTCGATCGCAGCCTTGACTAGAGTCATTTATATACCGCGTCTTCAATATATTGAATTCAGTGAGACACACCCAGAAGGTGTTACGGTGCGTTTGTAGAGTATTGTTAGGGTTGGGTGCCAACGGGACCCTATTACTGAGACTCCGTTGTCTGTCCGTCTGTCTGTCTAACAGGGCTCTACCTCTCGAACCGTAATAGTAAGACACTAGAATTTTTTACCGATTATGTATTAATGCGGCCGCTTTAACAACAAGATAAAGTTAAAAATTAAAGGGGTTGACATACAAGAAACGTGTTTTTTTAAGCGTTTTAAAACATTCTACGGAGGTACGGAACCCTTCAGTACGTTCCGGCTCGCACTTGACTGATTTTTCGGAATTTGCGACCTCTATCGAATGTGCTACATTTTAAGCTGCTTAAAGCTTTGGCTCCACTCAAGTTGACTGTAAGCTGTACTGTGTTTTGACAAGAAATATTAAGTAAGATTGGTTCAGGACAAAAACTTACGATAACTTTACCTTTTCTCGGAATAAAAAGTATCCTATGCTTTAATAAGTTTAATAAGCTATATACCAATTCCATTCCAATTGTTCAGCCGTTTTCCATTAAAAGCGGAACAAACAGAATAACAAATTTCGCATTTTAAAATATTTAAAATTCATGTTGACTGTTCATTCTAAGTATTTTACATAAGCGAAAGTATTGAATTGTGTTATTCTCGTACTACACTATAACCATTGTGAACAATAGCGGTGAAAACGCCCCTCGGCGAAAGTTGTTTGATGATCAATGTACATTATGATCAGACGGGGTCACGTCACTATATGTAGAGATGTGACTCTTACATATGAGCCTCATGAATCACAATTTGATGATACGACATACGATAAGTAAGCATCTCTGTAAATGATATTTCACATAAATAAATGGAACTTAGCACGAACCATTTTCTTTTAAACAATAGAACCAACCTAAAAGGTTCATGTTAAGGCCGTACCTAAATTTTCCGGGGTCCAGTGCTGCCCCCATTTTAAATAAATCATTTCAAAGAAACTGGAGATATCATTTAAAATTTTGCAACTACCAAGTCCTAGATAACCCTTCAAAGTATTTTATGAACTACTGTTTACAGTTTATAATTAGAACGTTAAGCTTTACTACGCACATTTGCTAAAAGTGGCCGTTTTTCGCAAATGTGCGTAGTGAAGCTTAACGTTCTCACTTTTAACTGTAAACAGTAGGTCATAAAATACTTTGAAGGGTTATCTAGGACCTGGTAGTTGCAAAATTTTAAATAATGTCTCCGTTTTCTTTGAAATGATTTATTTTAAATGGGGGCAGCACTGGACCCCGGAAAATTCAAGTACGGCCTTAAGTCCCGTTTAGTATACACATAAATGATGTTCTAGATTAAAGTTTTTTTGTTAATATTTCTTCCAAATTAAAGCGAAGAATTTTCCTTAAGTAGTTAGGTACATTGTTAACGTAGATAGTATGTTTAATGTACCTAGGTGGCTAAGTTTTGTAAATATGGCGCACAGGAAAAAGCTGTAGTGTTTTCGCATATGTACGTAAGTAGTTGTGAGGTCCCACCTATCCCAGCTTAGTATAGTGTACTGTACCTCACTCAAATGAGTTGAAGGAATTATATAGGCTGTAGAGTGATCAAGAAGCTATGAGAACACTATTAGACACTGTTTCAATTATTTTAATGCACTGGATACTTATTTACATTACTGGATATAAAATTACAATTTATAAGTACAAAAATAACTTTTATTGTAGATGGAGATGATTCTCCTGATTGAATCTGAAGGAGGAATGGAATAGGAAGCTAGATATGAATTATACGATACTTTGGCAATAACCCATAAAAATACATACAATTAAAAAATAAGTAAAAATTATTTAAGAGATACCTCAATATCAACAAGACAATAAAAGCTCAAACACAAAACAATGCAAAAAGTGGAACGCAATTTAGGCAAACTGCAAACCCCGGCCGGCAGTTGCTCATTACTTCTTACCTTAGGTACATAAGAAAGAAATCTATTGTTGCTTTCGAAAACAGCCTCAACAAGCTTCCACGGCTTTTAATTATACTGAGAAGGCTAAATTAAAAAGCGGCCGGCCGTAGCGATCTGTAAAGCGCCTGTCCTGCGCCCATTTCACTTAATGTCCGTTTGTAGGCTGGCATTTCTTTTATTTTTCATAACCAAAGGGCCTTTGTGCAAACAATTAAACGCGAGTAAACATGGATTAAGTCTTGATATTAGCATGTTGTTTACTTTTTAGGTTTTTAGTGTAATTGATATTACGGGTTATGTTTGTTTTTGTGTTTTTTTTTATTAGTTCAAGTACAGTTGAAAATTTACAAACTATGTAAAAAAAATAAGGAAAACATAGTACCTAGGTACTACTTATTTCTATAGAAATTTCTTCCAGTAGACCCGCGAGAGTAAATGGGAAGAAAGAGGTAATTAGCGTGTACCTACAATACAAACTAAATATATTTTATGTACAGATTTGGATATTTATAGTCATGAATAGAGACTTTAAAATAAAAACATATTCAATCAACAGGTAAAGCCGGATTTATATTTACATTAAATGAGTTTTACATATATATTTTAATAACTTTTGATAAACATGGGTACTCGTATTCCTGTTACAGTAATAATGCAAATCAGTAGTGATCGGTTATTCTGAATGCCAAAAGATTTTGGCTCTTTCATTAATGTAAACTGACGTAAAAAATACCCGCAAATCCTAGTGTCAAAATAAATATTTAATTCTAAAAACAATTGCATACGTAAATTATTATCTTCTAAGTACATTATACATGCAATTATATTAAAGCTTAATTCTCTCTCTCTTAATCTAAAGACAGTATCAGTTGCAAAATATGGCAAGTGACGGTATCAAGATCGCATGTAGCGAATGTTGCAATGTTTATCAGTGGCATGAATCCACCATGGATCCTACAAATACATGCTTATCACCAGGCAGAATACGTCGGCAATAATAAGCTTCGTTTTTATAAAAAAGATAAGATAAGCATTAGGTAGGACGGTCTCTATAATGGAAAAAAAATCTTCCTAGCGTAGCAATAATGACCACCCTAATACTTAAGCATGTGTCTACAGTAGATTTTTTTAGCGCGTTTTTGATAGCAAGTTCAGTAAGTGATATTAATTACATTCCCAATCTAACGGTAATATATGAAAACATTTTTTCAACTTCCCATGCAAACGCGTGTTCAGTTGATCGAATTATTTTTTTACGGAATTAGAACGTCATGCATGAAAATCTAGTACATGTTGTCGCCGTACATAGATTTCATATTTATTTTATAATTATATTATAACTTAGAACCAACTTAGTATTAAGTAAAAGTTTTAATAAATAAAATTTACCTCGAAGAAGACGGAATTATGTAATAAATATCTCTTATTTTATTTAAAAGTATCCACAAAGCGCTGTGTAATCAATTATTACTGATTAATTGTATCATAAACAAGATCCTTAGCTATAATAGCGCGTAGTTCCGCAAGTTCCGTCAGGCTACAATTTCCCAAGGAAGCCCACGGGTATGGCAAAGAATCGAGAATAATTTATTGCCCAATTACGTATACCCTCCACAAGGGAAAAAATACCAAAATCTGACCTTAACAAAGCCGATAATTACTTATTTACGGGACTTCCAGTCCGGCCCTGTTGGAACGTGACGGGCCGGAGCACAGGGCCGGAGTTATTTTTGCGGGCAAGTGCTTTATGACTTTTCTTAATTAGAATAACCTTTATTTTAACAGAGTCCGTGATTTTAGGTAGATTTAGTGATAAATAATGGGCTCGTTTGAACGGCTGGCGCGGTTGTGCTGTTTACCTATTTGCTACTGAATATTTTAATTAAACCGAATAGCCGGGCTCTGTTTAATGGTGTTTTTATTGCTCTGTAAGGGCCTTACTCAAACAGGGTGACCAATTTGGGATAGTGCATTTAAGCAATTCCTCGTTAATTGGAATTTAATTAAACTACTTTAAAACACCCTTTTTATTTGTCATATTCGAGAGTAGGAAGGATTAAAATCACTAATAATCTGATTAGTTAGAAAGGTGGATAAAACACAAGTGAATACTACCTTTTATGTAATGTATTAAATGACAAAAAAGATCTTGATGATGAATGTATCAAGTGACTATCCAACAACTCACCTGGTTTTGTAAATCTATTTATTACAACATTTAATAAATATACTAGCTATACATGAACCTTGTTTTACGAGTATTAAGGTGGTAATATATGTTTCGGATGTGAAAATTTATGTATAAAACGTTTTATGAAAATTAGATTTGTAATGTCAAATCTAATAAAATTAGATAAACATATATTTCACATAATAATTCCTTTAACCCAGTGGATTATATTTATAATAAACTTTATTGTTCTGTCCGTATATTGTTCGTATTAAAAACTACATTACACACAAACATTAGTGTGAAGTATTTTACATTTATCAGAGTATAATAATTCTTAAGGCACATAACTTGACCTAGAGCAATTTCAAATAACGTAGTCGGGTCATTTAATTAAACAATTTGTAAGTAAAAGATTTAAATTAACCCAAGTACCTACCACCCTCTCCATAAAAAGATAATAAAGCTACCACCTCAGGCTACCACTCTATTATTCTCTGTGGCATTCAACCAGCCTATATTTTTCCCGTGCAAGCCTCGGGAGGAAACTTAGTGATCCATAAATATCAGTTCAGTAAAAAATAAAACAATTCGCTAATTGAAAACATGAATATCGCAGTTAATTAGCTGTGTAGTTTTATGAGTAAACTCTGCTAAGTGCTTTATATAACGTAACCATTTAAGGCCGTAGTTCATAAAATACTTTGAAGGGTAATCTAGGGCTTGGTAGTAGCAAAATTTTTAATAATAACTCCGTTTTCTTTGAAATGATTATTTTAAATGGGGGCAGCACTGGACCCCGGAAAATTTAGGTATGGCCTTAAGCTTGTGTCCGACACACGCCTGGGAGATTTGTATTATTTATTTATTAAATCTTTATTGACCACAATGATACAAAACGTGGACTTAATGCTAATGCATTCTCTACCAGTCAGCCTTTAGGAAAAACAGAATTGTATGGAAATGCCGAATTTTCTTTGGTTTCCTAACTGTTATTTTTATTTCATTATACTATACTATAGTGATCTAGTATAGCCTGTGGTTCGATTAATTACGGGTTTGTCCCTTCCACATTGTATAACTTGAGCTCAGTATTCTGTGAGTCGAAAGATATGTAACCACATTACCTATAATTAATATGCCATAAACGGTACGGTACTCACGTAAAAAGTCAGCTACCGGCCGACATGTTTCGACCTCATCCAGAGGCCTTCCTCAGGGCGAACGCCCGCGCTGCACATCGCTAACATCAGTCGTGGCGTGACGTGACGTCTTCGTGTAAGTTTATCGAGTATTAATAATGTAGGAACATTAACTATGCCAACGCATTTCAAAAATTTAAAAATGTCAACAAAACACACGAAAAAAAAATTTATGATACAGTGCAATGTACCTTTGTATGCTGATGTATGCACATCAAGTCTATAATCCATGGATAAACACGGAGTGATTTCAAACAGATTCCCTTGAATGCCGATACTGCATGTGCGTCGTAGCTACAAGGTTGTTTCGCTCCCACTGTGACCAATTGACCATCCTTCTGTTACTCACTAGACAAAATATAAAGTATTTTATTATTAATTTATGTTTAAGAGCGGTTTCGCATTGCATCCGATTGGAACCCGTGAAAATACGTTTCAAAGTAGTCGTAGAACTATTTGTATGGCATTTACGAATTAAGTCCGATTTCCCTCATCCGTTTTCTTTTCGTCAATCGTTAATCTCCATCTCGGAGATTATTCCTGACGACCGAAAAGACGTAAGCCAAAAGGTCGCTCCGGATTTGCTTGAATTTGGATCAGAGATCGGATTAGTGCTTAAGAAATATCCAAATTCAATTAGCCATCCAGATCAGTGTTTTCACGAATTCGGGTCGGAGATGATGCGATCAACAATATTCAGATTCGGTCCGAGTTTTCTAGGTCTGTATATTTACGCATTCGGATTTGATGCCGTCCGAAATTTTCTCCACTATTTCGTATGGTCATCAGCGTTTTTGCGTGACCATTGGCATGCATATCTTATACGTTTAGTCCAACCCTTATCCCAGAGTACTCTGCTCGTGGTTGTCTGTCGATTTATATTTTGCCTGTTGAGATCTTTTTATATATTGGACCACCACGTGACAGGTGGTTTATCTCTACCTTTGGGTCGTATAGGGATGTTGACTTTTTGTACAGGATGTTCTTCTCCGCATATCATACGACCATATCAACGTAGCCGACATTCGCTTATCTGGTTGCAAATGGGTGCCACTTTGAAAAACCCACGTATATGCTCATTTCGAGCCGTATGACACCTCCTGCCCAGCGTAACATTATAATTTTGGTAGAATATAGTTGTTTTTGGTGTTTTTTTGATAGTCAAACATTCTAATCTGTAGGTCTTATCTGGCCTGACTACGCATTGACATGCATATCATATTTGGAGAAAAACCCCGGATTTTGAAGCAACACAATGTAAAATACAACCGGGAATACGTTAAAAGTTGTAGGGGATGTTGAAGGATCGATATTTTTGTTTAGTTTTTATCTTTAAGTTTTTATATTTAAACTATTTTAAGAGTGATTTCAGTGCATGATACTGAACAACTTTCCCTAAGGAACAGACAAGTTGGCCGATCAGTTTATATGAGTTTGTATGGAAAGCAAAAAAATATTTTCCATATTTCAATACATGTTTCTTGGGGAAAGTTGTTCAGTATCATGGACTTAATTCAACCTTAAAATAGTTTTAGTTTTAGTATATATTGTTAAACGTTATATAAAGAAGGGTCAAGTCCGCAGACATAAACGGAAATGCACCGTCCTATCGGTGGTTATTGTGAACAAAAGGCTAGATAAGGCTTATCTCACTGACATCTAATCTGTTAATAGTCGTTTGGGTACTCGTAACCAACAAAGCTTTAAGCTTGTACATGGCTGCCGTGAAGGTCGTTAATCTTTTGAAGACCTGCATAGCGTATTGGTTACCACGTTTGTCCACCACCAGTTCGATTCCCAGCCAGGACAAGTTGGAAAATAGTCTTAAAAATGACCTTGGAAAGAAATCTCGCGTATTTACCCATCAACTGGGTTCTATCAGATGGCTACAGGAAACGAGGAAGGCCAATGACGAAATGGGCTGATGAACTAAAAGTATTTGAGGAGGATTGGATAGAAAATACCAAAAAAGAGATTACTGGAAAGAAAGAAGGGCCAGCAGTGAATTATGCAAGGTTAAAAAAAAAAACCCCATTAAATTTAGAGTTAAAAGTTAGACAATTTTTTTTTGTCAATTTACTTGAGTTTCGGAACACAAAACACGGGTCAAGCCTGCAGGCATACACGGAAATGCGCCGCCCTATCGGTAGTTATCAAGAACAATAGATTAGATAAGGCTTTGTCTCACTGTCATCTAATCTGTTTACGGCCGTTTGGATAACCAACAAAGCTCTTTGCTTGTGAATGGCTGACATAACGGATCGTTTACCTATTTAAAATATCCGTGTTAGATAAGTTAAGTTACATATACAACACACAAATTAAAATAATAGTCAATAAACTAAAATAATATTATTATATATTTTACATGTACCAAAAAATCTTATTATAAGTATTAAAAAATAATAATAATGCCAGACAGAAAATTCAAAGCTTATGTAAAGAAAGTACTTTGTGAGAAGGCTTATTATAGGACCGATGACTATCTTAAAGACAAAAAGGTCTGGCTTGAGCTTGGCGCGGGTCCCTCTTAAAGGTTTGTATACTTAGACATGTCATAATTTAGGTACATTGGTACATACTAAATTTACAAATTGACATTATTTTAAATTTCGTAATTCTTATAATTCAATTTAATTATGACATAATAAACAATAAAATCTCTGTCCATCTATATAACTAATTTTAAGTTTTTAGTTTGTTAGTTGACGTCTTTGGAGAAAACGTGCAGTGCAGTTTGTTGCCGCTTCTTCTGCACTTGCGCCTAGGAAGCGGCGTAAACTTAGCTTTAAGTAACGATTTGACGTCAACATTTGTGCAAAACAAAACAAAGTGACTATTATTAAGAGATATTATAAATATCCTATGATAATAAAGATATTTTGAATTTTGAATTTTGAATTTGAATTTGAATTTAATAATATTAAATCTATACAAAAGTGTGCAGCTGTCAGGGCAATTTGTAAGGGAATGTCGAATATTTTTTTTTTGTTTTTTGACTGTTATTTAAATATATGATATTTACTATATTGATCTAGTATAGGTCGTGGTTCGATTTATTACGCATACTTATGTCAATACACGTTGTATAGGTATGCTTTATATGTATATGTACTTACGAGTATATATCTTTTTGTTTCACAGAGAAAAGAAATAATACGTGTACAATATTTTTTAATATACTAAACTATTGAGCAATAATATTGTTCCAGTCATGCTCAGCCTATTCTCCTCTTATTTCAAGGTTGACTGTGGGAATCTGGGATAATAAAACGTTTTTACTGTTCTCTTCCTCTAACTTGCAATTTCAAGGTTGACTGTGGGAATCTGGGATAATAAAACGTTTTTACTGTTCTCTTCCTCTAACTTGCAATTTCAAGGTTGACTGTGGGAATCTGGGATAATAAAACGTTTTTACTGTTCTCTTCCTCTAACTTGCAATTTCAAGGTTGACTGTGGGAATCTGGGATAATAAAACGTTTTTACTGTTCTCTTCCTCTAACTTGCAATTTCAAGGTTGACTGTGGGAATCTGGGATAATAAAACGTTTTTACTGTTCTCTTCCTCTAACTTGCAATTTCAAGGTTGACTGTGGGAATCTGGGATAATAAAACGTTTTTACTGTTCTCTTCCTCTAACTTGCAATTTCAAGGTTGACTGTGGGAATCTGGGATAATAAAACGTTTTTACTGTTCTCTTCCTCTAACTTGCAATTTCAAGGTTGACTGTGGGAATCTGGGATAATAAAACGTTTTTACTGTTCTCTTCCTCTAACTTGCAATTTCAAGGTTGACTGTGGGAATCTGGGATAATAAAACGTTTTTACTGTTCTCTTCCTCTAACTTGCAATTTCAAGGTTGACTGTGGGAATCTGGGATAATAAAACGTTTTTACTGTTCTCTTCCTCTAACTTGCAATTTCAAGGTTGACTGTGGGAATCTGGGATAATAAAACGTTTTTACTGTTCTCTTCCTCTAACTTGCAATTTCAAGGTTGACTGTGGGAATCTGGGATAATAAAACGTTTTTACTGTTCTCTTCCTCTAACTTGCAATTTCAAGGTTGACTGTGGGAATCTGGGATAATAAAACGTTTTTACTGTTCTCTTCCTCTAACTTGCAATTTCAAGGTTGACTGTGGGAATCTGGGATAATAAAACGTTTTTACTGTTCTCTTCCTCTAACTTGCAATTTCAAGGTTGACTGTGGGAATCTGGGATAATAAAACGTTTTTACTGTTCTCTTCCTCTAACTTGCAATTTCAAGGTTGACTGTGGGAATCTGGGATAATAAAACGTTTTTACTGTTCTCTTCCTCTAACTTGCAATTTCAAGGTTGACTGTGGGAATCTGGGATAATAAAACGTTTTTACTGTTCTCTTCCTCTAACTTGCAATTTCAAGGTTGACTGTGGGAATCTGGGATAATAAAACGTTTTTACTGTTCTCTTCCTCTAACTTGCAATTTCAAGGTTGACTGTGGGAATCTGGGATAATAAAACGTTTTTACTGTTCTCTTCCTCTAACTTGCAATTTCAAGGTTGACTGTGGGAATCTGGGATAATAAAACGTTTTTACTGTTCTCTTCCTCTAACTTGCAATTTCAAGGTTGACTGTGGGAATCTGGGATAATAAAACGTTTTTACTGTTCTCTTCCTCTAACTTGCAATTTCAAGGTTGACTGTGGGAATCTGGGATAATAAAACGTTTTTACTGTTCTCTTCCTCTAACTTGCAATTTCAAGGTTGACTGTGGGAATCTGGGATAATAAAACGTTTTTACTGTTCTCTTCCTCTAACTTGCAATTTCAAGGTTGACTGTGGGAATCTGGGATAATAAAACGTTTTTACTGTTCTCTTCCTCTAACTTGCAATTTCAAGGTTGACTGTGGGAATCTGGGATAATAAAACGTTTTTACTGTTCTCTTCCTCTAACTTGCAATTTCAAGGTTGACTGTGGGAATCTGGGATAATAAAACGTTTTTACTGTTCTCTTCCTCTAACTTGCAATTTCAAGGTTGACTGTGGGAATCTGGGATAATAAAACGTTTTTACTGTTCTCTTCCTCTAACTTGCAATTTCAAGGTTGACTGTGGGAATCTGGGATAATAAAACGTTTTTACTGTTCTCTTCCTCTAACTTGCAATTTCAAGGTTGACTGTGGGAATCTGGGATAATAAAACGTTTTTACTGTTCTCTTCCTCTAACTTGCAATTTCAAGGTTGACTGTGGGAATCTGGGATAATAAAACGTTTTTACTGTTCTCTTCCTCTAACTTGCAATTTCAAGGTTGACTGTGGGAATCTGGGATAATAAAACGTTTTTACTGTTCTCTTCCTCTAACTTGCAATTTCAAGGTTGACTGTGGGAATCTGGGATAATAAAACGTTTTTACTGTTCTCTTCCTCTAACTTGCAATTTCAAGGTTGACTGTGGGAATCTGGGATAATAAAACGTTTTTACTGTTCTCTTCCTCTAACTTGCAATTTCAAGGTTGACTGTGGGAATCTGGGATAATAAAACGTTTTTACTGTTCTCTTCCTCTAACTTGCAATTTCAAGGTTGACTGTGGGAATCTGGGATAATAAAACGTTTTTACTGTTCTCTTCCTCTAACTTGCAATTTCAAGGTTGACTGTGGGAATCTGGGATAATAAAACGTTTTTACTGTTCTCTTCCTCTAACTTGCAATTTCAAGGTTGACTGTGGGAATCTGGGATAATAAAACGTTTTTACTGTTCTCTTCCTCTAACTTGCAATTTCAAGGTTGACTGTGGGAATCTGGGATAATAAAACGTTTTTACTGTTCTCTTCCTCTAACTTGCAATTTCAAGGTTGACTGTGGGAATCTGGGATAATAAAACGTTTTTACTGTTCTCTTCCTCTAACTTGCAATTTCAAGGTTGACTGTGGGAATCTGGGATAATAAAACGTTTTTACTGTTCTCTTCCTCTAACTTGCAATTTCAAGGTTGACTGTGGGAATCTGGGATAATAAAACGTTTTTACTGTTCTCTTCCTCTAACTTGCAATTTCAAGGTTGACTGTGGGAATCTGGGATAATAAAACGTTTTTACTGTTCTCTTCCTCTAACTTGCAATTTCAAGGTTGACTGTGGGAATCTGGGATAATAAAACGTTTTTACTGTTCTCTTCCTCTAACTTGCAATTTCAAGGTTGACTGTGGGAATCTGGGATAATAAAACGTTTTTACTGTTCTCTTCCTCTAACTTGCAATTTCAAGGTTGACTGTGGGAATCTGGGATAATAAAACGTTTTTACTGTTCTCTTCCTCTAACTTGCAATTTCAAGGTTGACTGTGGGAATCTGGGATAATAAAACGTTTTTACTGTTCTCTTCCTCTAACTTGCAATTTCAAGGTTGACTGTGGGAATCTGGGATAATAAAACGTTTTTACTGTTCTCTTCCTCTAACTTGCAATTTCAAGGTTGACTGTGGGAATCTGGGATAATAAAACGTTTTTACTGTTCTCTTCCTCTAACTTGCAATTTCAAGGTTGACTGTGGGAATCTGGGATAATAAAACGTTTTTACTGTTCTCTTCCTCTAACTTGCAATTTCAAGGTTGACTGTGGGAATCTGGGATAATAAAACGTTTTTACTGTTCTCTTCCTCTAACTTGCAATTTCAAGGTTGACTGTGGGAATCTGGGATAATAAAACGTTTTTACTGTTCTCTTCCTCTAACTTGCAATTTTATTTGTGTTTATGTGCACAATACGTTTTTACAGACAAAAAAAACAAATACCGGCCCGGTAATAAGTAAAGGCTGTGGTATAGGTAGGTATGTTTAGTATGTAGTTACTGCAACAAAACTTACAACGATAAACGTTGATCTAATTTAAACTGAGCGTTATTTAGCTGAAGAAAAGCACGTATTTCATTTTACAAGTACGGGTAGGGATAAGCTTGAGTTATTTATGAAGATGATATTGGAGGGTAATGCCGAATGTTTACGTGAGGAGATTGCATTATTATTTTAATATTATCTCGGTTTAAAGCTAGTACAGGCTCCGGCTCCTAAGAAATCTCACTGTTTTATTTCCAATACAATCATATCCATTAAACTACTAGTATTCCAAAATACATATTTTGTCGGATACCGTGGTGCACTTTCCGGCTATTTCTTCTAGTCGTAAATAAATTTAATAATTTTGAAAGAAGCAGTGAAAAACCTACCTGCCGATTTCTTATTTTTTGCTTTAAAACCATTTTGTACTTATATGTATAAACCAGTTCTTAAGGCTCTATTAAACTGCGGCGGAATGGAAGCAAAGCGAAGCGTCAAATTCGCCACCGAACGCGAGAAGACGTGCGAAGTCGCGCGAATTCGCCTTGCGCTTGTGTGTGGACGATCGGTTGCTAGTCGTAATTTTTTATCTTGACAAGAATGGTTGACTTGGAACTTATTTTTATATCGCTTATTTGTGAGGCAGAAGAAAATTATAAGAAAACGAAGAACATTAGAAAAAGGAAAAGACGTATGTACGAATTGCCGCGTCAACGGCGCATTCGCTTGACTTCGACACTTCACGCGCGCGGCATCGGCGTCTTCCAGCGACTTCGCGAGAATTCGCCGCTTGACGCGAGACGACTTTTTGAGCACAAATTAAGTTTGAACATTATACGAATGACCTAAAGTTCATTATTTCATGTACGATTTCGGCGAATTGCTGCGACTCTGCCGCAATGTAAATTGAGCCTAAAGTATTTTTACTAAATTTAAAGGGATCTTGTATATTCTTATACATTTAGTGTCAAAAATCACTTAAATATGTACGTGATAAATTAGTGTAAGTGCTATTTATTTGTGTAAGGAAACATTTAATTATCGCCAAACACGTAAAATGTATGAATGTTTTAGGAAACGAAAAGTTTTCCAGTTTCGGCGGGGCTCCAAGAAAGTTGGCCGCGATCCGTCGCCTGCCCCGAACTTATCCAAGTGATTTGGCAAACTACGACACTCTTCAAGCGCAATGCAAATCTAGAATTTTCAGTTTTAGTGCATCTTTTGCTTATTAACTCATTACTAGAGGTAATTACGCAATATACAGTTATTTAAGTTAACAGAGTTAAAAATTTTTTTTTTTAAAATAGACGAATACATTGAAAACTCAAAATTATCTTTATTATCAGAAAATAGGCCATCACGTCATTACTTCTAAAATATTAAAAGAAAAAAAACTAACGTTTTGGAACGACTGTTGAGAAGAAACGCCGAAAGAAACTGATAGAGGCAGCGATTGGTCGCCTATTTACCGTCACTTACTTACCTTGAAGGGCTTGCAATCTGTATAATTATTATGAAAACTAGTTATTCTTACGCACTCGTGTTTCGTGATTACCTGCTTTATCGTACTCTTCAGAAGCCAATTTAAGATTGTGAGACGTTTAACGCAACAAACGAGATTCCTAAATAGTCCAAAACTACTTGAATAAACCTAAGAAATCGCGCGTAAGTATGAGTGATCTTGTCTGTCTGTCTGTTCTCGCCTACAGATCGCATTTTTAACCGATTTTGACGAAAACTGACACACAAGTTCCTTGACTTATTTAAATTTTTAAATCAGTCGCGATTTTTGCTTGGAGGAGAAATAGGGTGGGAAAGGGGGAATATATATATACATAAATAAGTCCGCCGCGGTGCGCGGACCGGCAGATTCTGCGTGCGGCGACGACGGAGACGCAGGTCTGCCTCGACGGCCCCGCGCCAAATATTCACTTCAGTCGATCGTCGTGGAGAATGGATACCGAACTCATTCAAAAAATCATATTAAATAAGTGCCGTAGAGTTTCTTTTTTCTTTGTCCTTTATACATAAAAACACGCGCGGTACTGCGGAATGTGCCCCCGCGCGGACTGGCGGAATCAGCGCGCAGGACGCGCTCCCGCGCGGTTTCAGTGGTACTAGGCGTGTTTTCTATATAAATTGAGATACTTGCATACAATGTTAAAATCTGCCGCACCGCGCACCGCGACGGTGTGCGGTGCAGTGGGATCACCGCTGTCTACTTCATTCTACACAAAATGTTGTAAAATAACTTCTAAAAGAGAGAGTGGAGGGGGGATCAGGGGGAAAGTTTGTTGGTAGCGCTGTATATGGACGAATTTCACTGAAATGGAAAAGGGGAAAGTATCGGTTATTGCATGGTTATAATAACTCACGCAGTCTAGTGTTCTCACAACCATTAGTTATGTATGTTGCATCGGTGCATCTTCTTCCTTCGTATTACAGGCACAGAATACAGTATGAGTAAATAGAACGGAATCTTCTAAGGTACGCGCAATATGCGTCCCCGTTCCCCGTCCCCGCACCTCTCCTCCGTTTTCGCCTTGATGACACAAGATGGTTCACAAGAACCGGGGAGAGGTGCTGGTGCGGGGAACGGGGACGCATATTGCGCGTACCTTAGGAGATTCCGTTCTGTTTACTCTTTCTGTATTCTGTGTCACAGGTTAAATATTCAATATTTTTTTATTTCGTTGATAAAAACTGTACAAATAGTCGGCGAATTATTATTGTCTGGTTGGGGCTGGTGTTACACAAACAAACGTTATCGGTGATTGTAAATGGATATAAAATAACAATTATACAGCGTTTAATTTATATATGCGTAATAAATCAAACCACGGGCTATGTAAGACCACTATAGTTAGTATAATGAAATTAATATAACGGACAAAATAAAAGACAAATACAAAAAAGACACTTCCGTATACAATAGTGTGCAGCCCCCGGGCAATTTGTACCTAAAGGAATGTAGATTTCTTTTTTGGCTTTTTGCAGATGATGCTGATCTCAGCATCCTACTATCTAGTAGGTAGTCTTTTGGGGTATGTACAACATGAACTAAAAATAAAAAAAAGCGGCCAAGTGCGAGTCGGACTCGCCGATGAAGGGTTCCATGTAACATTTTACGATTTAAGACGTATTAAAAAATAACTATCTATTATACCGAGACCGCTATAGTTTTAATTGAAAGTACATACTTTGAAGTATATACCACATTTTTTCCAGAATTATTTTAGTAATATTTCAAAAGTTACGGTGGGGGGACACCTCAAATTTTAACTTTAATTAGATTATCTCAAGACTGGGGGTTTTGATCTACATAGTTTCAAAGCAGTTTTTGTTGCATTTTAAAAGACCGTTTCAACGATATCCCACACGTTGAAGTTAGTTCAATTTAATTTTTAAATTCACTTTTCGTTGTATGGGCTGAAAAAAAATCATTTTTTCACAATTTTATAAACCAACTTTTGGAACTTCAATATCTATCCCTCTACCAATTTTCGTGACTATCGGTGCAGTAGCAGCGGAGTACGAGCCCGGACGGACAGACGGACGGACGGATATGACGAAACTATAAGGGTTCCTTGTGGACTACGGAACCCTAAAAAAGAGTAAACTTATAATTCAGTAAATAAATACTTCACAAAAATATACTTAAATAATTATTCCAAAATAAACCATACATAAACTTCATAAATACATACTATACCTACTTATAAAGCCACTGACAGTTGATTTGCATTATGTAATTATTTTATTACATAAAACAGACAAGGAAAATAAAATAGGCAAATAAATATTTCAATCGTAAAAGACAGTTTTATTAATGTAAGAGCAGCTAGACATGCAATCAAGGTACACAAGCGTGTATTTAGTACCTACATAAAAAAATATATATATTTGCTATGATGTAGGTATATTTATTTAACTTTATTGCAAGTAAATGGCGGAGATGTCTACTAGTCCATAGTATAAAAAAACAATGTAAGTATTCTCTTACCGTCACAGCTGGTTACGTGATTGGCCCAAAAATACTTCATCAGTTGGGAGTGTTGCCACTGTGCAATTACCCGAGCAAAGTGCATTTTTTAACTTAACAAACCAATCATGTATGTAATTAAAATTAAACAAATAAAAGTTAAGATAGTTAGTATTCTATATTAATTATCTATCAGATTGCAGACGTTCTGAAAAAGGGAGAGATAAGAAGTACCCGTAACCGAAGGGCATGTATGAACAGGTTGATGAGTGTAGGGGAAGGGAAAGAGGTCTGTCAGGATCGTAGCAAGTGGAGGTCCATAGTCTCTGCCTACCCCTGTGGGAAACAGGCGTGATAGTATGTATGTATGTATCTAGGAAATTGAGAAAGTCCTTAAATTTACTGAAAAGAACAATCAGGGGTGACGTGTCATACGTGACGTAGTTTTGAGCCATAGTGGGAAGAGAATACCTTGTTTTATTATACCATGTACTAGTCAAACAAGTAAACAGGTACTTAGTGCTAAGAAAGTAACAAGTATTTAGGGATAAGTACAATTAAATTGTACCGTATGATTTATTGTTAACATTTCATTTGATTATTTATCATTCTTATCATCTTCCCTGACCCTGTTCCTCCTAACCCTATTTTACTGTAATATTTCATCAAATGGCGGGTGGTTAGCTTTAATAGCGTGAAACGGATTGATAAATCAGTCGGCGATAGTCCCGATAAGGAAGCTCTGATAGCAGTAAAGTTATTTATGGAGAGCTTTCGCCGAACAGATATGATAAAAATACGTTTCCTAGGAACTAATTCTGTTTAAAATTATCATTTTTGGACAACAATAGCGTTATCTATTAAAAAAAACTGCTAAGATAATAAATGTGAAACTTAGATGTTAGGTTGGATATTCAGATATTTGTTTTTGAAAAGGGCTTGGTTTTTGTGTAAATCTAAATTTAAAAACATTAAACAACAACAACAATAAGGAATATGCATGTAATACCAATCCGGCTAATATTTTTATTTTACAATTTATATTAATACGTTACCACGCCTAGTTAATTATTTTTCTTATTGACTCTTATTTGGATTAGAAATAAATTATTAAAAATATGCAAATATTGCGCGGGAACTTTTGACAAACAAAAGGGAAATGACGACAAAGTTCACAAAAAGGAAATGACAAGTTCGGGTGCATTCGGTAGGACTGTCCGTTCATGTAATTTGACTATCGATGACATTCGAAATGTATGTACTTTTATATAGAGGTTAAACAAACATCACTGGCTGATAATACCGAAAGTACCCAAAAAAGAAAAACATGCGTTGAGCTTCTGTCTCTAACGGATATTGCAGACTTTGACGTCATATTTTAAAATGGCTTGTTTTAGTTGTTATAATCTACTTGCTATTTTTAATATTTATTTTCTACACCATATACATGTTTTTCGGCACTGATTTATTTTTTGCGGCTATTTCTCGACGAGGACTATCGATTAAAAATAAAAATAAAATGCATGCATACTCGTATTAATTATAATTATAATCTCTATTAATTAACTTATTCAGATTGATTCTATCAAATAAATATTCAATTTAAAATACCGAATGAAATTAAAATACCTATATCGGAAAGTTAATAAATTCTTTTCATAAGCTTATTGGTTAACAGTTTCAATCAGTGTATAACGTCAATTACAAACATTTTAAATCTGAAATGTAACAATATTTATGAAAATAAAGTTGCATCTACTAATATACCTATACTAACGTTTAATATATTTTATGAATATGGTTTGGTTTGTCTTTTAATCTTCTACGTTTAGTTTCTCGTACAAAAAATAAAATCACTAGCTAAGAATCCCCTTACCCTAGACTTTCCCATACAAACGTAGTCTACGTGTTATTTTGAAACGACATGTCAGATTTCGGTAAAAAAAAATTACTTTAAAGAAATTGCATATATCTAGTTTTATAATTGGTTTTCACAGATTTTTACAGTCAAAATATGAACTTGAAAGAAAATATAAGGGTGTAAAAGTTTGCCATACTAATGGTCAAAAACGATATAATACACTATATTCTCTTTCAAGTTCATATTTTGACTGTAAAAATCAATTATAACCCTAGGGTTATAATTGGTTAATATATGCAATTTCTTTTAAGTTTTACCAAAATCTAACATGTCGTTTCAAAATAAAACGTAGTCTACGTTTTTATGGGAAACTCCCTGGGAAACTGATTTAGTCTCGGGCTCGGGTAAGGGGACCCTTAAAGTGATTAAATTAAAATGGGATTGGGTGGGTCATGTCTGTCGCATGCAGCTTAAAAGATGAGGACATATTACCACCAACTGGACTCCGGACGGTCGAAGAAAGAGAGTAAGACCAGGGAAGAGATGGGCGGATGACCTTACACGGTTTGAAAAAGAATAGCAGATTACGTCTAGGGTCCGCGAAAGATGGAAACAAAGAGGGGAAACTTTTACCCAACATTGGGATCTACAAAGCTAACAAAAAAATCAACTATAAACACAACGTAGTACAGGGCCGGATTGACCATTAGGCAGAGTAGGCAACTGTTTCTGTTTATATCGCTTTCCCTTTCTAATATAAAATGCTCAGGCTAAATATTTTTGAAGTGCTAACGGATTGGCAAATTCTATTATTGAAGTAACGCCAAGTTTATAAGGCCGTCGGGGAACTGTATTTAAAATAATGTTCCTAATTTACTAAATGAAACAAGGTATTTCGTCGGAATTGACGAGTTTGGACTTTAAAGTCTCTGGAGATTGAACTTTATATACGAGCACACGGTGTTTACGGAACTGTGAAAAGTGGAAAAGTTTTTATAAAACGCTATCGTCTATACGAAATAAAAGTAATTGACGCCTTATTTGCTTCTGGTCGCACTTACTAGGTTTATTTTTTAAAAGTACTTACCATTAGTCCTTTTCTATTCATTTTTAGTACTAGTGTTTAAAATTAAAGCTAGATTATTAAATGTATCATTTTATTCGCCAAACTAAATAAATAGTTAAAGATAAATTACACTGATTAAGCTAGCCAGCTAGCTAGATCTCGCTGGCAAGCCCTAAACTTTGTTATAGGATACTAACTCAACGATGTTATGTTTTATAATAAATACATATATCTCGTAGATAAACGCCCAAGACCCAAGATATTTTTCAACTTGCCCTGGCTGGAGATCAAACCCAGAACGAACTAAAAAAACTATCTGAACATCGACGTAGGTATAATTTGAACGAGCTACGATGCCACAGACACGTCAAACTCATAACACCTCTCTATTTATCGGGGGTTAAAAAGGTAAGGCTGATGAGAAAATATGAAAAGAAGTCAAAGAGCACAATGTTGTTTCACAGTTTAATATATTTCATATTCACTACGGCGGACGGCTGAAAGCAAGTTAAATATTTCGATCCCAGCCCAAGTTACGTAACTAAGCCGTTTACTTAGAGCCAATTTTTTCGGAGATTCAACGCGGGTCACACATGTTTATATTTGTCCTTTTTTCACATCTATTTGCCTTTTGAATGTATTTTAAATTGTAATAATTGTATTAATTTTAGATTTAGTCGAGTATCGATTTGTTTGGACTTGTCCTTATTTCCACATACCGATCTGTTTCTTTGTTTATGTTATTTTAACAGTTTTTTGATATGAGGATTAAAAAGTATGTAATTCATCATCATCTGCCTCACCTTATCCCATCATCTGGGGTCGGCGCAATATGTCTTCTCCTTCTACATTCCTCTATTTCCCGTTATACTAACATCTACTCCTACTATCCCCATTCCTTACTTACGCATTTCATCCACCTCTTCTTTAGCCTTTTCCATGCCCTATTTCCATTAACAGACAAATTTAAAAGAGTTGTTATTAATATCAAAGTATTTGGAAGTATAGTACTTACATTATTACACGTTTTCATGAGACATGGACGAAGCAAAGTCTCAAGGTTTTAAAATAAGGTAGAACGAAGGGCCCATAATTACCTGGAACAATAAAGAAAAATTACTTATTAGGTAAATCCAAATCTATAATGTATTCTTAAAACAAACAAAAAATATCTCCCTACTGCAAAATATCATCATCATCTGGTCTTTTTTAGTCTCCACTGCAGGAGCACGACCCTCTCTGTACTACCAGACCATACAAGTATATATTAAAAGCCAGAGCAGTCAGAGGATTTAGGGTTGGATAGGTCTCATTGATTTTCATTGATTGACATTTATAAGCTTTGTTTAGCTTGTGTTTTCTATGTTGCCTTCTACGACATCCACCATTAAAAATCCATCCCTTAAAAAAATCTAACAAACTAGATCATTGAACGAGCTAGGGCGAAGCATGGTATATAAGGGTACTCTCTTCCCGTGACAGCTGGTCAAGTGATTAAAACCAGAATACGTCATCAGTTGGGAGTGTTGCCACTTATATGTGATTGAATTAGCCGAGCAAAGTGCATTTTTTAACTTTAAATAAATTTATCAAAAATTGATGAATCACACTATATACAAAATAGTTGAGTTAGTATTTTCATAATTATCATCATCAGGTCTTTTTAGTCTCCACTGCAAAAGCATGACCCTCTCTGTACTACCAGAGCGATATATTAGCCAGATCAGTCAGAGGATTTGGCCTACACTCTCCACGCTGGCCAGACGGGTTGGAGAGGTCTCATTGATGTTGTAAGCTTTATTTAGCTTGTATTTCCTAAGTCGCCTCCTACGACATCCATGGAAAGACTTGGAGTGGTCTTATTGTACTCTGCCGGGAACCACACGGCACGGCAGTATTTTATTTTATATTTATTAACTAATTGAGAACGTCTTAAAATTTACTGAAAAGAACACCTATATAAGTGGTAACATTTTCCGTTACATTCGTGACGTAGTCTTGGGCAATCGCCGGTAGAGATATAAAGCATTTCCGTTTTAGCTTGGGCAAACATTCGATCGTATGTCTGTCCGGTGGCATTCAGGATGATTACAGGTCGCATTTTTCATTCGATTTGCGTGAAATTTTGTGAGCAGATTCGATAATTACGAGTATATACAATTCTTTTGTAGATTAATGATGTTGGATTTTTTTCAAAATGGCTGTGCCAAAGTGTCGCGATGTCTAGAGCTCATAAATTCACTCGTAACTATTTGGCCCATCATTTTCCTATAACAGGGAAACTCGCACTACAATCCCAGCGATTCCACCACTGTGTTCTAACTCCATGACACGATGGCCGATATTTCTATTCTCAACTAGATATGACGTTTATCGAATGAATAAATGCATGAACGATGTGTTTCAATTTAAATTCTGTATTGATAATCGTGAGTGAGGAATTTAATAACGTTATCTGTTAAATCCAATGCTTTTTTAATAAACTATTTTCTATGAAAGCTAGTACACTGCCAGGGATGCCAGGTCGCCAAACCTAATAGCCGACATTTGGGTAAAAAGGCCGGACACCCTACATCAATGAGGATTTTGTGTCGCAGTATTAATAGGTACGATAAAATTTTTTTTTGTAAATCAACCTTTTTTAATTATTGCCATAAATCTTCTCATATTCTAATGAAATACAAAATGCCGAATTGAATGCCAAATCAGTCTAAGTACTTTATAATTAATCAGTCAAAGTCATCAGTCAAACAAAATTAAATTTACTGCGGACTGCGGAAGCGACCAACAGTCGACTCGCCTGCGCTCGGCCGCGTTCGGCGTTCTCTCGTTTGCGAAATGTATAAGTTTTAACAAAAGCCGGACAAGCCGGACACCGTTTATTTTGGCCAGACACGCAATAAAAAAGCCTAACTATGTCCGGCTTTATCCGGAGGCCTGGCAACGCTATACACTGCGTTCCATTGCTCTTTAGCATACTTTAAATTTGGACTTCTGATACTCAGTCAATGACGACGTCTGAGCACCGTAGGTTAGGTAGGACGGACAAGATGGAAAAGTACAAAAAGGAAAATAAATATTAAATAATATCGAAGGCAAAAAGTGTCAGTAACTAGTAATAATATTTAACTAATAGTTATCATGTTCAATGAAATAGGAGGAAACAAGTAAAATATAAATAATAAATAGCAATTGAAATAAATTAAAAATTAAAAATAATTTCTAGCAAATAATAGATAGCGCTGTCCGCAGCGAGACTTGATATCCGTATTAAGTCGCATCGGTAGTTCCGCTACTCATCACTAGATGGCGTTCTTGAAAGTCGGTTTTTTTATTTGCCTAGCAAATAAACTTGTGTTAGACCCAGTATAATCGTTCTCCCCGCAACAGCCTCAAGCAGATAATTCCTACGATATCAGACATTCTTTACCTTACCGCTCTTGGTGTGTAAAATTGAAACAAAATAATTTAAACGGAGTAAAATGAACAAAACATTTACAGTGACCATTTATAAGCTTATTCTCGATTCGGTGCGGAAAAAATGGAGTCTGGAGTCAGAAAACTGAACTTGGAAACAAAGATTAAACACGCATTAGCGGGAAACGGCAACATTTGTTTTACTTCCGGTATTTCTCAGCGTAAATAACGAATGACTGTCTTTAAATAAGGATTTCTGGGATATTTTTGCTTTACGAGATGTTTAAAAACTGTTTTATGTATAAGGTTAAGAATAACGAAACAATGTTGGGTAGTTTTGAAAAAGTCATCTGACTGTAATTTTGGGTTCATTGCATTTCAGAACTATTTATTGTTTAAATGGTGAAATAAATACATGGCTAAGAAAAAAAAGGAGAAAGACTAAATTCGATTTGATCTAAGTCTCTTAAATTGTTTAAGAATTTATTTTTTTGCATAAACATTTTAACTTCACGAAACTGCAATGAAAAGTACTTGGCAATTAGAAACGATTGCAATGATTTTTTATGCAAGTAAAATAATGCATTTTAATTTCTTATCCACAATAATATAGAAAAGGAATCAAATAGTGATGACAAGATGAGAGCCGCATCGCCCATTAATATGATTAGCATTTTCACCCATTCATCTTTCATTCCATCTTCTTGCCCACCATAGCGATAAAGTGGCCTAAAATACTTTGTCTGACCTTTTAGGAATAAAGTATATGTAATATAGAATAATTTTTTAAAACTAAAAGCCGACTTCAACACCAAACACACACAACTGATATTGGTTAAATTCCTATGGGACCACTTGACAAGTATATCCTTTCAAACAAAAAACAATTTTCCAAATCGGTCCAGGCGCCTTCGAGTAATCGGGGAACATACATAAAAAACACCTTTAAAGATTATTATCCTATGAATTGAGAACCTCTTTTTTTTAAGTCGGTTAAAAATGACTTGAAGAGTGCATCGGTGCACGAAAGTGTAACTGCAGGAAAGAGTAATGAGCCACATAACGGAATCGCTCCGTGTGCAGCTCACTTGCGAAATACAATAGCCGATATCAGAACCTGAATTTTGAGTATATTTTCTATTTCATTCAGAATAATAAATAAATAAATATATACAGACAAATCACACAGATTGAGCTAGCCCAAAAGTAAGTTGGAGACTTGTTTTATGGGATACCAACTCAACGATTCTATATTTTATAACAAATACATAGGGTGTTTTTTGGTGGGAAGTCAAGGGGTTCGGTTGGGGTTTTCTTTAAATTATTTTGCAAATGAATTTTAGTGGACTTTATAATATGAAATTGGTGTTGTTTGGTGTTATAAATACTCATGCTCATTAACAATATGTGAAATAGTTAAAGTGGACAGTCGTGGACAGTCATAGACAGTACGGCTGTAGTGATATTTGTTTCGCGGACTGTGTGGGCGTCTACGGGCGTCGTCCGCCACTCAATCGGCTATGAAAACCAGTGGACTCGTATAGATTTGTCGCCAGAAGCTCCCTCAAAGCAATCAAAGGCCTACACCAACCTTTGATAGTAACTTGTTAGGAAAAAATAATTTCCCACATTTTATTAACTTGTTCCTGGCTAAATACGCAGTAGCGTCAAGCCATTAATAAAAAATAAACAAATACATAAGTAGATTAACATCCAAGACCCAGGTCAATCTGAAAAAGATCATTTTCCATCTTGACCTGACCGGGGATCTAACCGACCTACGGTGTGACAGCCTGGCATGACGACCTCTAGGCCACAGAGGTCGTCTATGGCGCGTCGCTTCGTGTAATTATTATAATGCCGCGAAGAAGTGTTTTAGTGTATGAAAATTTAACTATAGGTATCTTCTAGCTCATATTTATATACGGAGTAAAAAAACCGCCGACACATGCTTGAAAGAATGACTCGGCCCGTCAATATGAATATTTTTTTCCTATGGGATAGGTTCGCTATTTTTTTGTGATCCCAGTATTGGTACTACATACATACATTTACATATACATAAATAAATACATACATACCTATAATGTATGATGATGTTTTTGTGTCACAACTGATTATAAATATTGTATGATTTACGTAGTCAACAGACTGGAAGTACTGGAGCCAATTCATTATATTTTACTTCCCTTCCTTCTTTTCCTTTCCTTTTATTTCATGAATCATGTTAACTATTACGTATAATATTATTACTAGTTAGTGACACTTTTGGCTGCCAATTAAACTGTACTGTAAGGTAATAATTATTTTAGAACAAAATGTGAAATTGTGAATAAAGGTAAGTAAATATATAAGTTACTGATTTTACAGCCTTTATGAACGGTACGGAAAGCAGGTCCCTAGACTCAGAAAAGCTTGGGATACCATAGACTCGTTAAGTTAATAGGGATAGTGAGAGGGAGAGTGATTGAGTGAGAGAATCTGATGGTTCGGTTCTCTTTGTCTGGCATGCGATTTTTTCCTTCTCATTTTTTTCCATTCCTCGGGGTATGGCTTTATTTAATTTTGCACAAATTACCAAAGCCAGACAGTATATGTACATACCTACTCGTAATTTCGTAAATGTTAGTTCGATAATTTAGAACCCTTACTGACGGAGGTTCTGGGTTCGATCCCCAGCCAGGGCAAGTTGGAAAATGGCCTTTTTCAAATTGACCTGGGTCTTGGATGTTTATCTATATATGTATTTATCTTAAAATATAGTATCGTTAAGTTAGTATCCCATAACACAAGTTTAAAAAAAAAAACTTACTTTGGGGCTGGCTTAATCAGTGTGATTTGTCCCTATATATTTATTTATTATATTTATTTATTTATTTATTTATTACTCATTTAATTATTCAATTTAAAACTCTTACTTTCATATTGAACTCTAGTTACTTAGCTATCGATGGCTATATTAGTTAATTATTGACACGACGACTAACGCTATCACTTTTCACACAAACAAACTTATAGCGCGACTAGTAAAGCTATACAACAGCACATATTTAGAGTCGGAGTGCGACCGAACTTCGGCGAAATTATGCCTGCAATGGTATTTTAATTACTACCAACAAACTATGCCATATTTATTTCATCATGAAAAACGCGACTCAATCGCGTTTTTCATGATGAAATAAAGCTGCGTAAATTCAGCTGGGCAACTTCGGTACAGTGTGTTTATACATACTCTGTATTTCCAAATAAATTGCTGCAAAGAGTGACCCAGATAAGAAGGGCACGGAGCAATGATCTCTAGTTCCACAAATCGGTATGAATAGACCTCTTTTACTTCTAAACAAAGGGTTGATGGTACTTTCTAACGCGTTCTTTGTAAGCGAAATTCATCAAAGAATAACAAAAAGTATTTTTTTAAATTATTTTCTAAAACAAAGAAGATCTATTGTTTTAGAATACAAAAAGAAGATTCCAAAGAATCGATCGATTCTACGAGATTCTACCGAATAGAGAGTGAACTCTTATCTTTTAATAAAATTTTCCCTGAATCCATTACAAGAAGCAATTTGCAATACTGTGCGTGTTTTTGAACAATCTACTACAGTTTATTCCTTAAAAAATTTACATAAGAATCTAAGGATTTTCTACAGACACCCACAATATCCAAAACACGATTGAGCATTTTTGGCTCGATAGAAAAAAATCACAAACATAACTCTAAATTTGCCTAAATTTGCCTTTATTTCTAATATTACTATTTAATACAATTACCTTTATATATGAAAATTATACCAAATAATGTATAATCTAAATATCTAGTCGATTTCGCTACAAAAAAAATATAAATAGGTATAGTACAAAAATAATAATAAATAAATCACAGTGAAATATTCGTCGAGAGCGAAGAAAGGCCCGGACCCGTGCCTGACGATATTTCGCTGTGTTTTATTTATTATTTTTTACACTTACATACTCGAAAAAGAAACAAACTGAATTTAAGTATACTACACACGCAGTCTGTATTCTATTTTTATATTCATTCAGTAATACAGCGACAGTGCTCGCACGCTATAAATAGACATATAATTTATTCGAGTTGAAATTGCTTTGAAATGCGACGGTTTAGAGCTGGTAATACTGGTATACTCGTACAATGTAAGTACTTAGGTACTTACTGAATCATAATTTACCAGTGAATTGAGCTACCACACCTAATATATATATACCAGATATATATAAGTATACTAGATATATAGTACCTACCAGACTAATTTTGAAAAAAACAGCCGCTTTTTTCAACAAAGCAAATCAGTTACTTTTTAGGGTTCCGTATCCAAAGGATGTTAACAGGATCCTATTAGTGAGACTCCGCTGTCTACCTCTTAAACCGTAATAGCTAGGCACTTAAAATTTTCAACGATCCTTTTTACGAACTCGCACTTGACCGGATTTTTATTTAAAAACTAAAATCACGTTTAAAATGGATATGATCAATAACAGGTGACATTATTTTGTGACGTTTTATTCTCTTATCAGTAGCAAAAAATTTATTTCTGACCCGGGGATACTACCATATGTTTTTTTTACTACTTATATTGAATCAGCTGATAGAGAGTAGGTTTGGGATGTCACTTTCCTTTCGTTAGGTAGTGAGTTTGTATGGGTCGTCAATTATTTTTCGTATACCTATCGCCTTACCTATTTTGGTGACTATTTAATCGGTACCATGGACTGCTGTTGAAAAAAGATAGGTACCTTCCTAAACAAGGAACACAAGATCCATGCATATTTTATCGCGATTCTAAATTTCAACCTCGGCTCGGTAACAAAATTAGCTCCAAAATCAACCCGCTCGTTTGTACAACAGTCCATTTCGCCAAAACAACAAATGCGAGAACAAATATTTCTCAAAGGTGTATAAAAGTGTCTGTTGGCAACCAGAGGGTTTGTGAAATGTATATGAATAATGGATGGCGGCCGCCAGCGATACGTAGTAATAACATTACGATACGCGCATATACGAGTACGTTCGAAACGTTCGATGCCAACTTATCGCACGTAACGCGGCGAAAACGACCAAATTATAAGAAACTAATATTACTTAGAGTCTGTTTTATTAGGGCGTTTACACATTACGCCACCGCGGTAGCGGTTTTCGCCGCTGTTACGGCGAGTTAGGGTTGGGACACATCTGTCAGCACGGAACAGCACTTTCCTATGCTGCTATCCTTTTCTGTCACTGAGAACAGTCAATTGCTAGAGCGAGAGAGAGCGACGGAACTCTTCAGAATGCCCGGTGCTGAAACGTTCCGTCGTTCTCACTCGTTTTAGCAAATGACGCTTCTGAAAATGATAGCAGCATAGGAAAGTGCTGTTCCGTGCTGACAGATGGGTTCCATCAAACCCTTATAGAAACCGATGCCGCCGCGGTGGCGTTACGCCTCTTAGGCGTCTAGGCGCCCTGACCTGAGCGCCAATTTGGCGCCCTGTTATACATGTATGTTATATAGAATTCTTATTATAAAGAAAACAGAGTAATGTGAAAACCTAGTCAAATGAAATCCTTTAAATATAATATATAATTTATTAGAATACTTGATGTGCTATCAATATCAATACGTCGTACGAATTAATAATGATGTGGCGGCTGTTTCCATAATATCTTTGGTCAACAGGCTGCCAGCTCTCGTTGATTGCCAACCCTCGCTTGCAACCCTGTGAAATAATGGTAAAGGGTACTAAACAATTCAACCATACTGGATACATAATTTAAAGATTATTTTATTCAGAGATGCTTTAATCACATATTAATTTATTTACCTATATGTATTATTTCTCTTATATGATATATGAGGCATCTCCACTTAACTCTACCGACAAGAGCAAGCTCTTAAATTAAAGAAGAAGAAGATATGATATGATATATGGAGTTACGGTAATGGGACAATATTACATTTTGAATATTTTTTTAGTTTGAATTTATTTCTTTTTATTAGTTTAAAATTGACCTTATGTAATATTTATGTAGTTAATAGAGACTACAAGCGTTTTTAAGACAAATACATATTTTTCTGAATTTTCCTTTTTAATAATAATATTTTTTTAATGTTTGTTTAAGGCCGTTCCTGAATTTTCCGAAGTCCAGTGCTGCCCCCATTTAAAATAAATCATTTGAAAGAAAACGGAGACATCATTTAAAATTTTGCAACTATCAAGTCCTAGATAACCCTTCAAAGTATTTTATGAACTACTGTTTACAGTTTATAATGAGAACGTAAAGCTTTACTACGCACATTTGCTAAAAGTGGCCGTTTTTCGCAAATGTGCGTAGTAAAGCTTAACGTTCTCACTTTAAACAGTAAACAGTAGTTCATAAAATACTTTGAAGGGTTATCTAGGACTTGGTAGTAGCAAAATTTTAAATGATGTCTCCGTTTTCTTTGAAATGATTTATTTTAAATGGGGGCATCACTGGACCCCGGAAAATTCAGGTACGGCCTTAATCTGAAAAGTCAGAAATAGCCATTGGTTTTAAGACTGTCCCATTGTTGGGCAAAATACCTCTCTACTTCCATCTTTCGCGGTTTATTAGTCGTGATTTGCCATTCTTTTTCAAACTGTAAGTTCGTCCACCCATCACTTCCTTGGTTTTCCTCTCATTCTTTGACCGTCCAGTTGGCGGTTATAATGTGCCTATCTTTCAGGATGCACGCGACAGACATGAACTGCCCAATATCATTTAAAGCCCGCCATATCATTTATGTTGGTGATGGAGTGCAGTGTATTTCTTACGCGATCTATTCGCCTGTAAAAAATACTTAGGATATTTTGTTATCGTCTAAATTATAGTTAAACACAGAGATAAAGTTTTTTTTCATAACACGCATGAATGACCTTATACTCAACCTTTGTTCAACAATGTGACAATCTATAGATTGTAGCTACGAGTAGAAAAAAAATAAAGTATTGATAAATGTAAAAAAAAAATAACAAAACGCTCCTATATTTTTTTTTATATATGTACCTAAGGGCATTGCTGTCTATGACGTCTCATTCTGATGCCAGTATCGGATGCTGTTACTTTTTTTGTATAGCTTCGTGTCAAACGCCGCCGTGATAAATGTTGGACGCTTTTTGTTCGAGTAATTATTGCGCGAGATTCTATTACTGGTTTTATGGGCATGTCAAGATAAAGATCATTTTTTTGTAATCATATAAGTACATATGTAATTAGTATCTATATTATTCATATTGAAAGAGATAGATATAACTACTCACACTTAGTCATCATCAACATCCGAGCGTATACCCGGTTGCATCGTCAGCGGTTACGCTTCAGAGCCCGGGGTCCGCTACCTTACCTAGGTGATTTGACGAGGTTACTGGTTTTTACACAGAGCGACTGCCGTCTGACCTCCGCAACCCAAAGGGTAGACCAGAATCAATCCTAGGATAGGTACAAACGCTAGATGGCGTTCGGGACCAACGGCTTTACGTGCCTTCCGAAGCACGGAATCATCTCTCTTTTCGGTTATTCAGGTGATTCAAGCCTGCAATGTCCTAACCAGACTGGAAACAACTTTTTCACAAAGTATGCTTTCCAGTGGGATTTGAACCCATGACCTCCTGATCACAAGGCAAACGCCTTGACCACTGGACCGCGGAGGCAGTCACTACTCACACTCAGTGATATGGGTAAAATGTGGTTGATTTAGTTTCATTTGTAGAGAACCTCATTTTCTCGGCTTTTTAATTGAGCGAAGCTCGGTCACCCAGGCACTTATATGTTTATTATTATACTCGTAGTATACACTGAAACTATTTTAAGGGTGAAGTTAGTCCATAATACTGAACTTTCTCCAATATTTGTCGTAATATGAAAAATATTTTTTGGCCTCCCATACAAATTGACTGATCCGAGCTTGTATGGAAGGCAAACATTTTTTTTCATATTTCGATATATGTTTCTTGGGGATTTTTAGGGTTCCGTAGCCAAATGGAAAAAAAACGGAACCCTTATGGATTCGTCATGTCTGTCTGTCTGTTGAAACTTGGTAAGTAGATGTATTCTGTGAACCGCATTAAGATTTTCACACCAAAATAGAAGAAAAAAAATAAATTTTGGGGGTTCCCCATACGTAGAACTGAAACTCAATTTTTTTTTCATCATACCCAAACGTATGGGGTATTTAAGGATAGGTCTAATAAAATGATATTGAGGTTTCTTATATATTTTTTTTTTCTAAACTGAATAGTTTGCGCGAGAGACACTTCCAAAGTGGTAAAATGTGTTTCCCCCCCTGTAACTTCTAAAATAAGAGAATGGTAAAACTAAAAAAAATATATGATGTACATTACCATGCAAACTTCCACCGAAAATTGGTTTGAACGAGATCTAGTAAGTAGTTTTTTTTTTATACGTCATAAATCGTAAACCGCAATTTACCTTTCATTCAATCAACAACGAACTACAAGAACTTTTATATTATGTTTCTTGCTGCTACGGAACCCTTCATGGGCGAGTCCGACTCGCACTTCGCCGCTTTTTTTTAGTATCACGGACTGAATGTACCCTTAAAATAGTTTCAGTATATTTTGTTAGAACCTTATATATTATAGGTACAAATATAACAATACGGGTATTCCCCGAGTTCCTTATGTGTATGAAAACGGCAGAGATTTTCGTAATTCATGCGGGAGGAGTCTCCCCTCTCGCATGCGTTACAGAAATCTCCCGCACCCCGAATTCCAATGAAAAGCAGCCATTAGAAAATGTTTTGGTACTGTGAGAAAATGTCATCAAACAAAGGCAGTTCAAATCAGTTTTATCATTTCGAATAATAACGAGAATTGATACAACATTCGGTTCAATTGACAGCTAAATAAAATAAAATTTTAAGCCATAACCCCAGGAAGTCGTAAATCGGAATGATCAGTAAAAGGTTTTCCGAAAATGGTTTTCCCGACGCCGAGAATGCTGCGTGCGAATAAAATAAACCAGTTTCCGATAAATTGAGCCCTATGAAGTTGTATTAGGGATGGTTCACACCTAGTGGCGTATTTCTCAAGATTTGCCGGGCACCGGGCTTATTAAATTTGACGCTTCATATTCTGAAAACTGTAGAAAACTCTGCCGCTGAGTTCATTAAATAAAAATCTGCACTACAAATTTTTGGAGCAAGCGAATTTCCATAATACTAGTACGATATATCAAATACAAGTACATTCTATAAAAAAACATAGAGGTAGTTAGTATACTTTTCTATGTAGCCACTGTACCAGATTTCAGGGCGGCTGAATTGCTTGGGCAGTTCTCGAGTCTCGCGACACCACAATTATTTGAAGTAATTTGTTGGATCGGCTGTTACTTATAATGAATAATATACTAGTCCCTATGTCAGGTTTTATCATTACATCCATCACTTTTGAAAAGCAATAACATTTGTTACGTAATGAGTTGTCTATAGAAGAATCCTTAGACATATCTCAGATATTTGCATGGACAGTAAACCCGTTCGGAATCGTGTGTGTAAATCCGTTGCATGTGTCGGAAGCCTGAGGCAAGATGTGTGAACAATTTAGCTTCTCAGAAGTTACGTGCTGTGTCGCCTTAACGTTTGGGCTTCACTTAGTTTTGGTTTCCATACATTGGTCAGAAAGGCTAACGCTGAGTTAAATTCAAATCCTAATGTCGTAAAGATCTAATAAGATAGGTACGGTGATATACAGGCTGACTTTTTATCCACCTGCAAAATTTTTGGAGCATGTTTAGTCCATGATACTGAACTACTTTCTATAAAAAAATTATTAAAAATCGATAAAAATTTTTCGTCCTCCCATAGAAATAAGCGCTCAGCCAAACGGATTTTGTATGGAAGGACGAAAAATTTTTGTCGATTTTTAATAACTTTTTTATAGAAAACAGTTCGGTATCATGGACTGAACTTGCACCAAAAATTTTGCAGGTGGATAAAAAGTCAGCCTGTATAAAAATCATAGTTTAAAATTCAGGTCAGTGTGAAGTCGATCTAAAGCAATTTAATTAGTTAACTTTACGATTTATATTTCATTAGCAGCAAAAGACAACTTATTTTTTTAAATAATATAAATACCTTTGCCCAGCAGTGGGACGAAATAATTTAATAAAAAAAAGATTATGTAATAATTAAACCGATTTAAATTGTTAACTTAATTATGTAACTTATTGTGTACTTAAGACAAACTGAGGACTAAATAAAGTCTCCATTGAAAACTTTATTTCCAGCTAGTTTCACTCCACTTCACTTTTGACTTCAGATAACAAGACTATTTCTATAACAAAGAAATTGCTGTCGTAACAAGATGCGCTTTCCAATATCGAATGAACTATGGGTGGTTGACATTTGCTATTCGTGGGCGGGCTACGTAAGCTACGTTACGTAGAACTTGGCTTTCATAGAACGTCGTTACCAAGGTTACAAATTAAAAGAGGTATAGATGCGACTTCTTGTACGTACAACGAATAAATGCGTGCTATATTTATTTATATTTTATACAAATGTACTTATAGGGGTCGTCTAATATTAAACTGTACGCCTGACTCCTCGGTTTACGATCACAATCAAAATGTGTTTATTTTCAATACATACAATTAATATTTCGTCATTGGTTATTTAGTGCTCGATTGTCAAAGATCAAGCATAAATGACATGAAAGTGCGACCGATCGGACATGTCTCTCCATGGAAAGCAATCTAACTTCGCCCTACAATGACAATACTCTGATAGCGCACAGTTAGTTTATTTTACTTATTTATAAATCACATACAGATTACGACGACCTCCGTGGTGTAATGGTCAATACGCTAGTCCACCAATCTGGAGGTTCTGGGTTCGATCCCCAGCCAGGGCAAGTTGGAAAATGGCCTTTTTCAAATTGTCTTGGGTCTTGGGTATCTACCTATATATGTATTTATTATAAAAATATAGTATCGTTGAGTTAGTATCCCATAACACAAGTTTAAAACTTACTTTGGGGCTAGCTCAATCAGTGTGATTTGTCCCTATATATTTATCTATTTATTAACAGTAATGAAACTATAACCACAGTTGTTGAGAAGCTCATGTTGGATAGTTTTGGTTTCACTGACTTTGGCACTCATTTGAAGTCTTGTCATCGAATCGGAGGATCTGGAGGTGAACATGTTCGACCTGTACTTCTACGCTTCCATGAAACCAGTAAGAAGGCCGAAGTTTGGGGCAAGAAATCGTGTCTTAAAGGGACATCTGTCACTATGTCTGAGTTTCTCACTCGTGCCCGACATGAGGTATTTATGGCTGCCCGTTCACACTTTGGCATGAAGCAATGCTGGACCTTTGACGGGGTGATTAACATCAAGACCCCAGCCGGAGGACGCGTAAAGATTACGACAGCGAGCGAGCTGGTTGATCTGACTGCAAAGTTCCCAGTAGCCGAGGCCAGCAGCAGGCAGGCACGTGAACCTCAGCAACCAGCGAGGAAACCGGTCGCTGTTGCCGCTGTGGCGGAAAAGAAGACATTAACCAGGCGGCAGGCGTTAGCATCCAAAGCAAAATAGTTGCTCCCCTAAGATTTAATAGCTTTTGATTTCGTAGTTTTACTATTCTAAACGAAGTAACTATATATCTCGTTTGTAGTAGGTAGTTTTGATTATGTAACTTTTTCTATCTCAACCAATGTAATGTAATAACTTTTCAAAATTTCGGGTAATCTTTTTTCACATAACTTCAATTTACCTTCCATTATTAACTTATTTTTTCACTGTTGTTGGTAACTTGTTTTGTTCTTGTTCCTTCTTTCTAAAGTTTTTCTTTAAATGTCAAAGTCAATTCATGTTTTGTGACATTTCATTGTTATTTTCACGACGCTGACAGTGGCAAAGATATTTACTTTCTTAGAGCCCTGTGTGATATTTTAATGTAATTTGAATTGTACTGTTTTCTCTATGGCAAAAGTGGTTCGACCGGCAGGTTGTGCAGAGTCTATTTGCATTTGTTTAAGTTTAATAATTATTATAGTATTTTAAAGTTATAACTTATATTATTTATTACATAAGGACTTATTAAATAAGGAAACAGGTAAAAATAAAACCAAAGAAAATATTTGCCGAATCAAATGTAGTGGTAAAAATACTTCAAAAACTGAAGAAATAGTAAATATATTTGATGATTATTTTACTAACATTCCTTTGGAACTCACTTCTAATGTGAGTTCTAGCGCCCAGCGTGCTGAGGCTTTGCTTAAGAGTAATGTTAGCCCTTGTGATTCTAAATTTAATTTTAAGCATGTTAGCCCTAGCGATATAATAGATGCTTTTAAACAGTTAAATTTAAAAAAATCAGAAGATCACTGGGGCATGTCAGTAGCCGTAGTAAGTCATATTATACACATAATTGCTGCCGATTTAGCTTTCATATTTAACGAATGTATTGATGAAGGCATATTTCCTAACTTAATGAAATGTAGTAAACTAATCCCCTTATTCAAAAAAGGAGAAAAAACAGACCCTGGCAACTACAGACCTATCTCTATTCTGCCAGTTTTGAGTAAGGTGTTCGAAAAGATAATGCTCAATCAAATGCTACTTCACTTTAAGACCAATAATCTTTTCCATAGCCAACAATACGGCTTTACTGCTGGAAAATCGACCACCGATGCAGGAGTAGCACTTATTACTAATATCTACGACGCGTGGGAAAACAGAAATGATGCAATTGGATCATTTTGCGATCTTTCTAAAGCATTTGATTGCGTTGATCATCCAACACTTTTGCTCAAATTTCGTCAATACGGTTTTGATGATAAGTCAATTAAATTAATAGAATCTTACTTAACAGATAGGCTTCAAACTGTTGATATAAACGGCGTAAAATCACACGGGTCTAATGTGAAAATGGGCGTTCCCCAAGGTTCAATTCTAGGACCGTTCCTTTTCTTAGTTTATGTCAATGACTTGCCTTACATGGTTGAGAAAGAGGCTGACATGGTGCTGTTTGCTGATGATACCTCGCTAATATTTAAAATAGATCGACATAACAGTGATGCTAGCGCGGTGAACAGCACCTTATCTTTAATTTCTGATTGGTTTTCGGCCAATAACCTAATGTTAAATGCGAACAAGACCCAATGCATTCGATTCTCTCTTCCTAATGTGAATCAAGCCTGCGTTGACATACTAATTAATGGTCAGAAACTCGATCTGGTTGAAAGTACTACCTTTTTAGGAATCACAATTGATTCGAAACTTCAATGGGGCGCTCATATAACTAAACTTTCTAATAGGCTTAGCTCTGCGGCTTACGCTGTTAGGAGAATAAGACAATTGACAGATGTAGCAACTGCTAGACAAGTGTACTTTAGTTACTTTCACAGTCTAATGTCTTACGGGATACTTCTATGGGGGAGTGCAGCCGACATTCAGACTATTTTTCTTTTACAAAAAAGAGCAATTCGTGCTATTTACGGTTTAGGATCAAGAGACTCACTGAGGGAATTATTCAAGGAAATAGGTATACTTACTTTTGCATCACAATTCATATTTGAAAATATAATGTATGTAAGGAAAAATATTTCCTTGTTCAATAAAGTAAGTGATTTTACAGATAGAAATTTACGTAATAAGAATGACTTAGTTAGCCCGTATTACAGGCTGAATACAGTCAGTAAGTCTTTTATGGGGAAGTGTATACTTTTTTATAATAAATTGTCAGAATCGGTCCTTGATATGCCAGACAGAAAATTCAAAGCTTATGTAAAGAAAGTACTTTGTGAGAAGGCTTATTATAGGACCGATGACTATCTTAAAGACAAAAAGGTCTGGCTTGAGCTTGGCGCGGGTCCCTCTTAAAGGTTTGTATACTTAGACATGTCATAATTTAGGTACATTGGTACATACTAAATTTACAAATTGACATTATTTTAAATTTCGTAATTCTTATAATTCAATTTAATTATGACATAATAAACAATGTAATCTCTGTCCATCTATATAACTAATTTTAAGTTTTTAGTTTGTTAGTTGACGTCTTTGGAGAAAACGTGCAGTGCAGTTTGTTGCCGCTTCTTCTGCACTTGCGCCTAGGAAGCGGCGTAAACTTAGCTGTAAGTAACGATTTGACGTCAACATTTGTGCAAAACAAAACAAAGTGACTATTATTAAGAGATATTATAAATATCCTATGATAATAAAGATATTTTGAATTAAAGAATTAAGAATTGAATTATATATTATTATGCAGCAGTCAAGTATGGATTTAAATGAATCTTTTTATTCTGTAGTGGGGTCGTCTGAATCTAGCTTTTTATCTTGCGAGTCCGTAGAAACGCTAGGTGCTTCTGTCCACAACGTATTTTATGAGCATTCAAACAATTTCAATGTTTGCCATATTAATGCACAAAGCATACCGGGCCATTACACCGACTTCATTGAGGCATTTTCGACGGATTGTATTAGCGCTGTTTTAGTTTCAGAAACATTTCTGAAACCCAGCTTAGCATCTACTAGCTACTCACTTCCAGGATTTATCCTTATAAGGAATGATCGCACTGGTATTCGACAAGGAGGAGTAGCTATTTATTTGCGAAGTAATATAGAATTTAAAGTACTCTCAATGTCACCTTCACAGTACTCAGCCTCAATGGAGTACATACTCCTCGAAATTACTATCAAAGGTGTAAAAGCTGTTCTAGGAGTCGTATACAGTCCCCCCGGAATCGACTACTTTTCTGATTTAGAATCTCTCTTCGAATCGGTTAGTCTGGCTTACACGCATCATCTGATCCTGGGCGATTTCAACACATGCTTGTTTAAAAATGATTCCAGACAGACTTCTCTTGTAAACATTGTCAAGTCAGTAAATTTCTCTATTCTCCCATCAGGGCCCACTCATTACACTAAATTCGGTGACACATTGCTAGACTTGATAATCACTTCTTCCGAAAGCCTCGTTGCTAGCCATGGTCAAATGCATGCACCAGCATTTTCTCATCATGACCTTATTTATATTTCTTATAAAATTAAGATTCCTAAAGCAAAACCTAAAATTTTGCATTTGCGTTGTTTCTCCAGTATGAATAGCGATGCGTTGACAGCTGACGCAGCGAAGATTGACTGGACTCCAGTAGTTGATGCAGACAAAGTGGATGATAAAGTTTCTCTTTTTAATAACATTGTCTTATCTCTCTACGATGTTCATGCACCAACTCGAGCGATTAAAGTAAAACGTTTGCCGGCTCCCTGGATTACTAACCTTGTCCGTATCGCCATGAAGCGACGTAACTGTGCTTTCAGGAAGTTTAAACGGGATCGTACTGACGACAACTGGAATGCGTATAAGGTTGCAAGGAATCGCTGTAACCAAATTTGCAGAAATGCTAAACGCCGTTACTTCACTGAAAATATTGAAAACGTTTCTTCTCCTAATCTTTGGAAATTTCTCAATTCTGTGGGCATTGGCAAGGTTCAGAATGAGATGTCATCCAAGTTACCCTTCACACTTAATGAACTTAACAAACACTTCACATCTGTTCCGGTACTCAATAATGATGATAAGAGACGAACCATTGCTTCTATAGCTGACTTGCCCGCCCCAAATGGTAGCTCATTCAAATTCACCGCGGTCACTGAGGAGGACGTTCGCAGAAAAATAATATCCATTACTTCTAACGCCGTTGGGCACGATAAAATTAGTCGCGTGATGATAATCCATATACTCTGCTATGTCCTTCCTATTATCACACATATTATTAATTACAGCCTTTCACAACATTGTTTTCCTTCATTATGGCTTAATGCCTACGTTCGTCCCCTTCCTAAAATTTCTAATCCTATCCGATTAAATGATATCCGTCCCATCTCAATTCTCCCTTTTCTATCCAAAGTGTTAGAGGCATTGGCATTTGAACAACTTTCTAAACACATCAATGATAACAATTTAATGAATGATTGTCAATCAGGTTTTAGACCTGGCCATAGTACATCCACAGCCCTGCTGAAAGTTACTGATGATATCAGGGCTGGAATGGAAAACAAGAAAGTGACTGTTATATCACTGATTGATTTTACCAATGCTTTTAACACAGTCGATATTGATATTCTATTAGCTATTCTCTCCCATTACAATGCTGACTCCTCGGTGATCAATTGGTTTTCTAGTTATCTTCGTGGTCGTCGGCAGCAAATTCGCAACGATCAGGATTCGTCCGAGTGGTGTGAACTTAAAGCTGGCGTTCCACAAGGCGGTATATTGTCTCCAATTTTATTTTCTTTGTTTATAAATATTCTTTCAGACTGTCTCACTTGTTCATACCATCTATATGCAGACGACTTGCAGCTTTATGCGCAAACCGACGCGGATAATGTGAATACAGCGATTTCACTATTGAACGACAATCTTACAAAAGTCATGATCTGGTCCAACAACTTTGGGGTGCGGGTGAATCCTCAAAAATGTCAGGCCATAATTGTTGGTAGCAGGAGGCAAATAAATATCATAGACATGAGTAAAGTGACGCCTATTACATTTGATGGCTGCAATGTTCCTTTTAGTACCGAGGTTAAGAATCTTGGCCTCTGGATTGACCACACTCTGTCTTGGAGCACTCACATCGCAGAAGTTAGCAGAAAGGTGTTTGCCAGTTTTCACTATTTAAGTCGTTTGAAAAACTTTCTACCTGAAAAAACAAAAACAATGCTAGCACAAACTTTAATTCTCCCCATAATTGATTACGCCGATGTGTGTTACCTAGACTTAACCGAGGAACAACTCAATAAAATAGAACGTCTTCTTAACTATTGTATTAGGTTTATTTTCTGCTTGCGTAAATTCGACCACGTTTCTCAATTTCGCACTCAACTTAATTGGCTGCCAATCCGTCAACGCAGGAACCAACATATTCTCTGTCAACTATACAATGTTTTAAATAATTCCCAGGCCCCTGAGTATCTCAAAACATGTTTCCAACTTTTAAGTTCTATTCATGAAAGGTCCCTGCGTTCTTCAAATACTCTTACCCTAGTCACTCCTTCTCACCGTACAGGTTTTTTCCATAACTCTTTCTCCGTGACTGCTGTACGACTTTGGAATGCTCTCCCTGAATCCATTAGAAGGGCCCCTAGTCGCGACTCCTTTAAACTTAGAGTTTTTAGGCACTTCCACTTCCAATTAAACATAGGACAGACTTGATTGCATAATATTTATTTATGGTTATGTATTTGTATATTTATTTTTGTATATATTTTAATGTAGGTATATATTTTATGAAGTGGTATATATGTATGTAAGTAATTGTGTATATGTAATAATAATAATAGTATGTTTTATAGTATGTGTTGTGATTGTTATCTTTTAAATTTAGTTTAGTTTAAGTTTTCTTTATATATTCACACCCACATAAAACTCTCCAATCGACCCAAAGGTTTGACTGTTAGAGAATGCTTTTAGCATTAAGTCCGCCTGTTGTACTTTAAACATGTATATGTGTGTACAAAAAGTATAAATAAATAAATAAATAAATAAACAGTTACCTATTCACCAAAGCATCTGCATTTTAGTCAAGAAATACAATAAAATTACATAATCAATAGTAGAATATGATCAGATTACATATAAACGTAGATAACACTCATAAACCATATCAATGAGTACTATATAATTTGATCATAATATGTCATCATCATCATCATCATCCCAGCCCTTCTTCCGCCCACTGCTGAGCATAGGCCTCTCTTCGTCGACGCCACCCATCTCGGTCCTGTGCTGCTCTCATCCAGGTGCGACCCGCGACTTTGGTTATATCGTCAACCCATCGCATAGGCGGACGCCCGACGCTTCTCTCACCCGTTCTGGGCCACCATTCGGTCAGAGCCTTGCTCCACCTGCCATCACTCCGTCGGGCCAGGTGTCCTGCCCAGTTCCACTTTAAGTTCATCACCGTTATACCAACGTCTTGTACTTTAGTACGTTGTCGGATTACGGTGTTAGGAACTCGATCCAGCAACCTGATGCCAAGCATAGCGCGCTCCATGGCTCTCTGTGCGACTCTCAGTTTGTGCACAGCCTCCTTCGTGATCGTCCATGTCTCAGCACCGTACGTCATAGTGGGCAGGACACACTGGTTGTATAAGCGGGTCTTCAGGCATTGTGGAGGTATATTCAGGTTCAGGTAATATGTCATAATATGATCAAATTATATAAATATTAGAATTTAGATATCAATAAATTTTGGTTTACTATTATTTCTAACGAGTGACTCTTCTGTAACCTATCTTTCTTCGTTATATTGTACGGCAGAACACGTGGGAGGCAGTGTGGGCTATGATAGCACAATCCCCAATTAAGAGAAATTAATCTCTAGATTCCATAAAACGATGTTGTTATGGTTTATCTGAATCAGTATGCTAATTTTAGACGTTTTAATAACAAATCCGAGAAAGAAAAATAGTTACTTCATGAGAATATTATCATACTCTTGTTTCTTTATCTCGTTATATTGTATAGGTAAAAAGTAAGAAAACAAAACTGAATAAACATTATCACGTCTTTTTCCTAATGAAGCCGACAGAGCATTTTGGGTCTTGCGGCTCTAAGCAGACAGAGCCCAGGGTCGCAAGACCCAAAGGGCACTCGTAGCGCTAAGTACGTACATAGTTAAGTATGCAAACAAGCGCACAGTCCACATAGTTTAGTTTTCGTGTGTGCAAGTGGCAAACACTGGTGTAATTTTTTTTAATTAGCCTAAAGGCATCTGACTTAAATCCAATGGCTTAACGTGACTTCCGGAGCACGAGGAGCTCGAGAAAATTCTTTACTTTTTGTGGTCACGAATCCAAATGTAAACCACGCCTGAAGCGCGTGTACAATGCGTACTCCTAACGGGCCACCGAGCTCCTTATGCAGCATCCGCATAGTGAGTAGTTAGCGAATCTACATCTTTTCACTCCTCTTTTGAAGAATTGGGTGGATGACTGGGTCAAACATAAATTATTTGCCACTGCCACGAGGATAAAACGTCATAAAGTAGTGTCAGTTGTCATTGATCATATCCATTTTGAACGTGATTTTAGATTTATTAATGCAGAAAAACTGATATTAAGAGCGCTATTTGACTCGAAAAAATTATAAAGTCATGCTTTTTTTTTTCATACACTTTATATAGAAAATGTTAGTTTTGACGTTTTGAAAAAAGTATGTGATTCGACTTTTTGTCATCTAGTAGATTTGATGCTGTAATCTTTCTTAAAATCCGTGATAGAACTACTTCACAACTTTAGCTTGTGCAGAAGCAAATTTCTCTGTTAAAATTCTTTTCGCAATTGTTTTGGCTCTAAGGTGAGGTAAGGATGAATTCTTTGCCGACGGCGTGAAATGCGATGGTAAAAAGTCATGTCAAAAAGGGAGGTTCGTTATAATAATGTATTAGTTTATTATAGCTTAGCATCAGTCCATCCTTACTTCATTCTATAACCCATAAACCTTTCCTTTTTCTTGCAACAGATCCTTCTGCCAAAAGCTATTCAATGGTACACCTTTCGTTGGTATATCCAAGAATGGGTTTTCGCGAGAGCGCCACATTAAATCAACTTCGCCAAAGAGTCTTTACGTGTTAGATCTGTATCCCAAGCAAGCCTCCCAGAACCGGAGTGAAAAGCCCCGTGATTCCAAAAGATACATGTATTAGTTTATTATAATTAAAGCAGTTATGACACGTTTGTTTACAACGAGTGGTCTTGTGAGAACAGTGGACTTCGTGAGCTCTTAAATCATGCAATATCCGACGCTTTTCCTTTTTCCCTGGCTTGGCAAAGCCATTTCAATGAAATCCGTCCATATATAACGCTATAGAAAACGTCCCCCCTCCACTACTCCCCTTTGGATTTTTTTTTCAACATCTTGTGAGAACTGTAGACTTCGTGAGCTGTTATAATCATGCAATATCCGACGCTTTCCGTTTTCCCCTAGCTTAGCAAAGCCATTTCAATGAAATCCGTCCATATATAACGCTACAGAAAACTTCCCCCCTTCACTGCTCCCTTTTGGTTTTTTTTTGCAACATCTTGTGAGAACGGTAGACTTCGTGAGCTGTTATAATCATGCAATATCCGACGCTTTTCCTTTTCCCCTAGCTTAGCAAAGCCATTTCAATAAATTCCGTCCATATATAACGCTACAGAAAACTTCCCCCCTCCATTACTTCATTTTGGATTTTTTTGCAACATCTTGTGTAAAATTAATTCCTTAGTGTGCCTCTCAAATATGATTGAAAACGACAATAAATAACGCTACAGCAAAGTTCCCCCCTTTCCCCCCTATTTCTTCCCCAATAAAAAATCGCGATCGACTAAAATAAATAAATATAATAGGGACAAATCACACTGATTAAGCTAGCTCCAAAGTAAGTTCTAAACTTGTGTTATGGGATACTATATTTTATGATAAATACATATATAGATAAACACCCAAGACCCAGGACAATTTGAAAAAGGCCATTTTCCAACTTTCCCTGGCTGGGGATCGAACCCAGAACCTCCGGATTAGCGGTCTAGCGTGTTAACCATTACGCCACGGAGGTCGTCAACGGGCAAGTGCGAGTCGGACTCGTACATGAAGGGTTTCGTACCACCGTACAATGTTTTAAAACGTTTCTTGCATGACGACCCCCTTTAATTTTTTTCTATCTATCTGATTTTTAGTATTTGTTGTTATAGCGGCCATAGTAATACATAATCGGTGAAAATTCAAGTGTCTAGCTATTACGGTTCAAGAGATAGAGCCCTGTGACAGACGGAGAGACAGACGGACAGACAGACGGACAGACAGCGGAGTCTCAAACGGGACCCTGGTCCCGTTCGCACCCTTTGGGCACGGAACCCTAAAAAATTAATTAATTAAGGAACTTGTGTGCCAACAGAGAAATACGACCTGTAGGTGAGAACAGACAGACAGACAAAAGGATTTTTCCCAGTCTCGAAACTGAGACGCTTCGCTCGCTCGGTCATATTCTAATAACATTAGTGAGTAACTAGATAACATCATTTTTTTAAAAGGAAAATTATGTTTAAAATAGTTTTACCAACAAGCGTAGGCGACTGTGCTGACATTACCAATGCGTAGGTTTAATCTCAACTCACACACCTACTGCCGGATTTTTACTGATAATTTTTTATAAGTACTATTAATTAGGCAAACATGCATATGATATGAACCACCCGATGGTGAGTGGTTACGAAAGTCCTCCTGCAAAACCATTCGCTTTAAATCAAGTACAATATTACAAAAGTTTACCAACAAGCGTGGGTGTTCCTAGTGACATTTGCAACGCGTGGGAAGGCATTAGGTTTCAGAACTTCATTTTCAATGAAAACCTTTGATACATATATATATATATATCTATATACAGTAGTAAAGGGGTTATTGTCAGCTCTGTGTGTGCGAAAACTTCAGTTGGAATACTACCTTTATCTAAGACCTTAATAAATTATTTTGTTGTTATTTATTACCTTTATAAAGTTACAAATCAATAAACAATTAAATATTCGGTAACGTGCCTAACTTAAAATATAAACAGTTTTCTCTGAATAATGTAAATATGGTGTAAACAAAACTTTTGAAGCACAGCGAAACTGAAGTTGTCAGCGCAGCTTATCTTAATTAAAGCTTAGCGATATCGGAACAAAGATCTTTGTTAATTATAGGCAAGTAAATACGTAAGTCACTACGATGAATGACGCTTTCAACGTCATATAAATATTGGAGAATATATTAAAAAATACTTATTTCTTTATCAATTCTTTCTAGGTAGAGGATTGTTAACCTAAACTCGGTTCACTAACACTCGGTTTTTCATGTTAGATAGATAGATAAATAAGGACAAATCACACAGATTGAACTAAGTTCTAAACTTCTATATATGTAGCAATCCATCATTAATTTGATTCGCTTTATCCATGCCCACCATCACGCTAAGCTTAAGAAATGCTGGCTTGATGTCGTCAAGAATGATATGCGTGCCAATGGTCTTACAACCAAGGACGTTTAAGACCGTATGAAGTGGAGAAGGAAAAGCCGGAAAGCGGACCCCATTCTCTTCAGCAATACAGCTGGGAATGTTACTTGAATACGCCGAGATGAGAGAGAGAGAGATGTCGTCAGAAACATGGAAGAGCAAAAAGTGTCAATACAAGCGCACGTAACGCCATCTACAAATGAGAAACGTAAAAAATAGAGATAGGGTCAAATGGTAAATCTACGCTTCGTGCAACGCGATCTTTTTACGTAACAAGACATTACGTAGTCCGTTAAAGGGATAAACAACTTTTCTCGTTTATATTAAGACTTACTCTCGCAGAAGATTGTTCAATAAATAAGGTAAGACCTTATAATAAAATAAACTGTTTGAAACTCAATTTATTCCAGGAAGATTATGAGCGTGGCGGAACACAGTTTTGTTTGATTTTACGGGCTGGTTATTACTAGTACCATGACTAACTAATAGGTGGTTTTTAACAACATTTCATTGGTATTTATTGAAATAAGCTTACATTTTAACTGTATAGTTTGCTCAAGTTTTTATTTATGTCAGTTGCAATATTTGAGTGTTCAGTTGTTAAATATGTCTTAAAACGAATTATCGTACCATTAAAATAATCCCAAAACGCTAGAAAAGGTTAGATTTTTACGTATAGATATTTTTTTAAATTACGAATCATTGTAAAACTTTGAATATACGCAAATGCCAAGGCCCAATGTTGAAATATTGAGACTAGGGCGCGTAAATGTAAAGAATATGGTAGAAAGTATTAAAAGAGATGTTACTGTCAGGAATTTTATATTGAAGTAACAGGTCAAACATCAAAAGTTAAAAATAGAATATATCTATTATAAAAAGAAAAATAACTTATTAATAAGGAGTCTGCACAACAGAGATTAAAAATAAAGACAGTATTTACAACAGCCGCCCTTAATCGATGTTGTGCCTAACAATAAAAAAAAAGTTAAGTTTCTAGTCCTAAAGAAATTGTACACCTTTTGTGTACCCATAGGCCCAAGTGGTTTAGTGAGGACATCTGCAGGCATATCACTACTTTTTTCTAGGGTAACAACATTATTGGATACTTTTTCTCTAATAAAGTGAAACTTAGTATCAATATGATTTGTCCTGTTGTGGTGTAAAGGATTCCGAACGAGATTGATGGCACTCTGGCTGTCAGACCCTAAGTTAACTGAAGTAAGTTTACCCGTTATCTCGTAGATAAAGCGACGTAAATAACAAGCTTCCTTAGTGGCAGACGCTAGCGCCATATATTCAGCTTCTGTAGATGATAAAGCAGTCGTAGGCTGCTTCTTTGACTCCCCAACTTGAAGGTGTATCCAGAGTATGACTTCCTGTCGATTGGACAGTTCCCAGTCGGAATCGCAAAAACCTTTTAAAGGTTCACCACTTCTCCTGTAAACCAATGAATAGTTTAGAGTACCCTTCAGGTACTGCAGAACTCTTTTTGCAGCATTCCAGTGTTCCTTAGTAAAACACGTAATAAACTGACTCAAATAGCTGGTCGTATAAGCAATATCGGGACGAGAATTCTGTGTAAGGTACATGAGACACCCGATTAAGTTTTGATAGGGATAAGACTCACCAACTTCACCATCACTTCTCTTCTCCATACATTTTTTAACTAATGGAGTATTTACAGTCTTACATTCTCTCATATTAAACTTCTCCAGCAACGATAAAATGTAATTTTCTTGATTTATTTTTACACTCTCAGAATCATATTGTATTTGTGATCCTAAATACGATTTTAGTATTCCAAGTTCTTTCAATGAAAAATATTTGGACAAATCTTTCTTGACAATGTCAAATGTCAAATCGCTTTCAAAGAAGACAATTATATCATCGACAAAGACACCCAAAATCACAAGTTCTTTACCAAAAAGTTTAGTATACACGCAAGGCTCCGAGGGAGTTCCTATGAAACCTATTTTTAAAAGTGTGCCTGTTAGAGGCCGTACAAGGACTTTCTCAACAAACAAACCTTGTTTTCCTTGCCTTTTTCTATGAAGCCAAGGGGTTGCTCCATGAAAACTACTTCTTCTAAATCTCCGTTTAGGAACGCAGTATCAACGTCCAAGTGCTTCATTGTTAGACCCATCTTTGCAGCTAGTGCGAATAGAGTGCGCAACGAAGAATGACGAATCACTGGGCAAATGTCTCGTCGTAGTCTACTCCTTTGACTTAGTTAAAACCTTTGATGACTAGTCTTGCTTTATATTTATTTGGTGATATTACAGTAAGCGTCCTTTTTAATTTTATAAACCCATTTACATGGTATAACCTTTTTATTAAGTTTATCAACGAAATCCCATGTATGAAGCCTAATTAGAGAATTATACTCTTCAGCCATTGCATGGTGCCATTTTTCAGCATCATCGGCATGAGTAGCTTCATAGTAAGTCGTAGGTTCGCCAAAATCGATAGGTGACACACGCGTGACGCTACCATTATTTCCAAAAGAAATATCCTGAAACCAATCACGTCTAGAAGTCATATTCTTTGTGCATCCTGAATCTTCGTACCAAAGATCCTTTGATTAGATTAGAGCTGCCTGAAGTATTGAGAGTAGTAAATGTGGAATCATTTCCTTTTACACTATTGGCGTTCTCCTTCTTGCTTCTCAATGGACAGACTGGCCTTTTATGTCCAGGTACTTTGCAGTCATAGCATACTATTTCTTTCTTTCTAGATTTAGAATTCAATCTGATATTAAAAACGGAATCCATTGGTGCAGCTGCATTTTTGGACATCTCATTCAGCAGTTTTGATTTCACTAAATCTGTAGTTACTTCTATATTACAGTTTTCTAGTGCCATAATAAGAGGTTCATATTTTGAGGTGAGACCTCCCAAAAGTATGGCTGCAATTGACGTATCTTCTAATACCTTGTCAATATACGCCAAATCCTGTGCGGTTGACATAACTGCATTAATGTACAGTTCAATATTGTCTAAGTCTGACAGACTTAATCTGTACAGTTTACGTTCTAAAGCTAGTCTTCGCCCTATCCCTTTATCCTCAAAAGCTTTCTGCAAACATTTCCATGCTCCGGCTGCAGTTTTTGCACATCTTACGTACGTAATAGCTGTACCGTCTATCGTTAAGCAAATTTTTGCAAGTGCTTTTCAGTCATTTCGTACCTTGATCGAGGCGGGGGTCGTGTCATCTTCTGGATAACCACTAACTGTTGCCCATGAGTCCTCGTGTAATAGGTAATTTCGCATCTTGAATTTCCAAGTAGGATATCCTTCTTTATTCTTTAGGCAAAAAGATGGAATAGAGGATGAATTCGACGAACTTGCGTTGTTGACTTGAACACCTGAGACATCTCCAGATTCGTGTGACATATCGAGTAAAATATTTATTTCTATCAATCGCACGAAAAATACACTATAACTATATAAAATTAAACTTTACACATGCACGCTCACATCTTCATGCTGATAACGTGTTGAAATATTGAGACTAGGGCGCGTAAATGTAAATAATATAGTAGAAAGTATTAAAAGAGATGTTACTGTCAGGAATTTTATATTGAAGTAACAGGTCAAACATCAAAAGTTAAAAATAGAATATATCTATTATAAAAAGAAAAATAACTTATAAGGAGTCTGCACAACAGAGGTTAAACTAAACATAAAGACAGTATCTACAACACCCAAGATACCACTGTAAATAAAGCTTTATTAGTAGCGTACATACTTTTTGTACTTTTTTGCATAATGAATTAATCAATAAAATAGGTAATTCATGGTTATTTTAGCCATTTAGGTCCCCTAGTTAGGCAAAAGCCTTCCCTTTTTGTTTCCTACCTATCTGCGGCTGTTTCCCTCCATTATTTATCGAAAGCGGAAAACTCGTCTCTCCATCTCATCCTAGGTCTTCCTTTCGACCTGTTTCATTCTGTAGGAACCCATATTGTTGTTGTGTGGGTTTAAATACATGGTTTAACCAAAAAAAAAATTACAAGAAGTTTAATGAGTGCTCTTTCAAGGCAAAATTTACGTCACAAATCTAGTCGATAACATCCATTTCAGATTTTAAATTAAAGTAAAAATTTTGTAGATTTTACAGCAGGCTAGTTAAGTAGATTTCATTTTCCGGTAATATATTACGTATACGTGTAATATAATTGTAATATGATAGTTGTACATGTGTAGGATATGTACAACTGTACATACATTTTAAGAAAATAATAACAAAATGCATTTCCTACTTGATTTCTAAAAATATTGCTAAAAGGATAATAAAGCAGCTCTTAAAGCCACCGCGTTGAGATATTTCACAGCATCACAGTATACTCGTATCGAATGATGGACGAGATTTTATTCACTCGATGTAGCACACGTAGGGTAAAGCCAGCTGCACACAAGTGCGTTCTTAATGAGTAATGACCGATATTATCGTAGCTGGTATTAAGATATATGGGTGACTTTTTATCCACCGACAAAATGTTTCGTTATCCCGTACTAAATCCGTTTGACTGAGCGCTGATTTGTATGGAAGGACAAATTTTTATCGATTTTTAATAACTTTTTTTATAGAAAGTAGTTCAGTATCATAGACTGCACTTGCTTCAAAAAATTTGCCGGTGTAAGTATAAAAGTCAGCCTGTATACAACGTGGAAGGGACATACCCGTAATAAATCGAACCACCGACCGAAATCGGGCTATACTAGATCCTACGAATATTAATCCCTAGAATCCCTAATTCCACGTGATATACGTGACGCGGCGTTTGTGCTGACAAAACTCAAGTTTTGTATCTTCTTCTTCTTCTTATTTAAGAGCTTAGTGGCTCTTGTCGGTGGAGTATGCGCCAAACTTCTCGGTTCTCTGCCTTACTCTTTAGTGCTTGATACGACATGACCCCTGCTTTTTCTTTCAGTTGGTCTACAAGTTAGCGAACTTAAATCATGAACTCGGTATTTGAAGGAGATTACTAACGCATGAAGTCGAAATTTATAAGTTATCCAGATTTCCGACTGGTGTATGAAACTGAGATGGAAACTTGAAAATTTGATAGTTGAAAGTGTAAGCGGCTTGCGCGGAATTTACCTCTGTGGTATTGAACGAGGTTATTACGAGAAATATTTACTACCACTGCCGCTGTTTAAAAGGAAATTTGTTACGTCCAATAATTCGTGAAATTATATTTCTAGTAAAATTGTGAAGTACCTCACCATTTCATTTGTGGAAGATGATGTTAATTAGTAAAATTATATTATTATTAAAAAGAAATGGAGTTTTAAGGCCGTACCGGAATTTACCGGGGTCCAGTGCTGCCCCCATTTAAAATAAATCATTTCAAAGAAAACGGAGACATTACTTAAAATTTTGCTACTACCAAACCAAGCCCTAGATAACCCTTCAAAGTATTTTATGAACTACTGTTTACAGTTTATAATGAGAACGTTAAGCTTTACTACGCACATTTGCCGGCCACTTTTGGCAAATGTGCGTAGTAAAGCTTAACGTTCTCATTATATTTATTTATTTATTTAATTTCATTGAGCCAAAAGCTACAATAGGTAGACTTAATGCTAAAGCATTCTCTCCCTGTCAACCTTTAGGAGAAGAGAAACAGATAGAATAGTTGGCGTCTAAAATAGATAGAAACAATCCAAAAATAATAAGTACTTTTAAATTATCATACATAAATATCGTATAAAATAAATATACTATATTTATACATACAACATACTATATAGATACATATACATACATATATACATATATATATTTGAATATCAGAAAGAAACGATGAATTCTCCTAATTGTTGAAAGATTCAAAAAGTAAATCATGCACTTTTTTCTAATAATTTTTTCTATAAATGTCTACTAGATATTTGTCTGATGTCCTCGGGCAATGCATTCCAAAGCCGTATAGCTTGAGAAGTAAAGGAATTGGACATGAAGCTAGATCGATAAAAGGGAATTTGAAGCTTGAGCGTGTTACTGGAGCGAAGTTGCCGATCATGCATGTCCGCAAGATATTGAAACTTACATTTCAAGTATTGCGGAGAAAAGGGATTTTTAAGAATAGAGAAAAGAGAACATAGAAGTCTCTGTTGCCTGCGCAGTCGGATGGGAAGCCAATGGAGTTATAAAGGGTTATCTAGGGCTTGGTAGTAGCAAAATTTTAAATGATGTTTCCGTTTTCTTTGAAATGATTTATTTTAAATGGGGGCAGCACTAGACCCCGGAAAATTCAGGTACGGCCTTAAAACGCGGCTTGTGTGGAATTTACCTACGCGGAAATGACTTTGGGGGAAAATTGTGATTTCCAAGAATTAGCGAAATGTTATTTTAGCTGGAACTTATTTAATTCATGTTTGAATTGCAAAACCAATGACCTACAGACTTAATTGAAAATTGTTTTTTTTTTTAAATATATCAATTTTGTAAATGTATGAGTTTTGTAAATCGGTATCCTTTGTAATTAAGGGAAAGATACTGGTTTGAGAACGGTTTCTAACGAGAGAAGGTACCAGGGTTTGAACACACACTCTGGCAGTCGTTATTCGATTCGAAAAGAGATCGGTCGCATATTGTAGAAATGCAAAAAGTATAATAACAGAGTAATGAGAAATATTTATTTAACAAGGGCGATCATTCAGTTATTCTGAGACAAGGGACTATCCGCTGTTTAATTGTGATCCCGAGCTTTGATATTTTAAGACCATAACTCACATCAATCTTCGAATTATTAACTGTCATAAAACTTATTCTAGATAAATTATGCTTCAAAATTTACTAGTAGTTATAAAAGCTTAAAATAAGTGGCATATTGAGTAGACTTGAAATAGCCGACACATTTTAATTTCCTGAAGTCGGGCGGCGCGATAAGATTTACTAAGATGCCGCTCTACATTTCGAAGCAATCTAATTCGCGAAGGAGCGAGTAGTTTTTTATATCTTAAAAATATTATTTTTTGTATAATAGTCGATGGATTTTAGTTTGCAGCGATCGCTGATATTGAGAGCTTATTAAGCTTAAAATTGTAGTTTACTTTTCTCATTTTGTTTTCTTAACTACATTTGGAAATATATGTTTAATAAATAAGCATATTTAACTCATTGATGGACACTAAGCAAGACTCAATATAAATAACAATTGATTACGTCTATAGGCGCCCTACTGTCCTTCAATGTGTTAACCAGTTTTTTCGCTATCTAATTAACGCGTCACTTTTTTGACTATAACACCAACTGTAAAAAAAAAATTATCGACTAGGTATTCAATGTCTTGTTTTGTTCTCCGCCTAATTATCGCATCGCTTTTTTTAAATGGATTAATTAGGTAGCAAAAACGAAACTGTAAAATTACCGTTTTATATCTATTAATCTTTTTGGTTTCTAAGGATCAATTTGTTTTTTACGTTAAACTAGAGCTCGCACTAACTAGACTCGTTGCGATCGTAGCTTTGTAGGCGTCGTAGCAGTTACTGTTAACTATTGTAAAATATAAAATCTTTACTTCATTATGATTTACATAACCTAAAATGGCGCAAATATGAATGCGTAGGGAATGGCTTTATACTTAAACCGTTTGGGGTCGAGACGATGGGTCCGTGGGGGCCATATCAGCCCATAAACTTCTAAGAATTTGAATAAAAAACTGGTTGAGGTGATGGGTGACCAAAGGGCTGGTAATTACTTCGCTCAATGAGAATGCATTGCAGTCCAACGTGGCAATGCAGCCAGCGTTTTGGACACCATATCGCAGGGCAATGTAGGTCACCACACGACATTTTTTATTTGTAGATATATTTATTTTATACAATATAGTTGGTTTTTCTGTAGTTTTTTAATTTCTAGTTTTTAGTTAGTTGGTATTAATTATTTATATTCAGCTATAATTAAATTTAAATAATTATGTTGCAAATAAAGTTAATTATAATTTTAGCAGGTATATATTTAACTGCTGCGAATATTTATTTAATTTGCAACGTATATGTGTGTTTTTATGTGACTAAATTGTTTCATCATTTATTTGGCATGCTTATTTGGAAAATCATTGACAAAGCACAATATGTTGTGCAGAATAGCAAAATGTGACGTGTAAAGTAAGTATTCATGTCATAATACTCTTTTGTTGAAATTAAAAAAGAAAAGCACATGTACGAGTAGTTATTAGCAAAATCGATTGATTCAACCTCTTACAGTTATTGATATAAAAGGATAACGTTGTTTAACTTTGATAGGCTGTTTTTCACTAAGCTGTCTTCCGTTACGTTACGTGGGTCGCTTGAAGGGCGCAACCTTGCGTCTAGCGGTCATATGCCGTCGGATCGTTGCGTTTTACACGCTCCGTACAATATTATCGTATACGATTTGCAACTCCTTTACCAAAGATTTAAAATATCAATATTTATGTTGAATTTACGTTTAAAATTCTTATAGAGGCACAACTGATTCAACAGTACATGACTGTAGAGAGATATAGCATCCTACTAGAAAATTACTCGCATATGTTTGTTTATATGCAAAATAAAAATTTAATTTACCTTAAATTACAACTTTTGAAAAGGGGTTACCTACTTGAATTCGAAAAATCTTTCTTCGATATATTATTAACTGGTAGATGATATATCGATGCTTTGCTAGTTCGTTGCCTTGCTACATCGAAAACTTTACTCCAACGGTTTTTAATACGACGCCTATTTTCTTCCAATGCTTAACATCGATGCTTTGTAATCGTTCATTTGTTAAAGTATTGAAGAATTGAGGCATCGCTCTATCAATCATTTGAAGTATCATCTACCTACCGATAAATAATATATCGGTGAAAGATTTTTCGGATTCAAGTAGGTAACCCTTTGAAAAGTGTGCGCTCGCGCAGCTAACTACAACTAATGTATATTAGCCATTTAATATGACATTAGGGCATCGCCTTTTAGTTTACACGTAGTGATGGTTAATGAAATAGTATCTATACTACTATAATACAATACGCGCTAAGCTATGAAGGTAAAGTTTATGCCTTAGAAAATGATGATATTACTTACGGGAGACAAGATCTTTTTAAAAATCTAGCTTAACTCACAGAGCGCAAGTTAAACTAATTATACTAAAATATGTAAAATTCGTACTCATAAAAGAATAAATTCGGGCTATGAATACTTAAAAAAAGGGTGAAGAGACCACTGAATATTTTGAGTTCAGGAATCTCAACAGTAACTGAAATATTGACCCATTTCCTGCTTTACGGGCGTTATCCCGGTGTCAATGTTCCCATTCTCTATAAGTAAAAATTCCAACCTATTTGAGCACGCCGAAAGACGTTACTCATGCAATATTTTAAACGTATTTCGTGATCATTTTATTGATATGTTTGTAGGCTAATCGAGGCATTGAAGTAGAAATGATGCGGTAGTAAATACGTTCATAAATAACTCTATAAAATAAAGTAGTATTGAAGACTACAGTACGGTTATAAACTTGAGAAAGTTGCTCATAATACAGATGTGCAAAGGGGAACAGCTTTAACTCAAAATTAAAGTCAAACTTGCACAAAAGGCGGCGTATCAGCCGCGCCAGACCAGATAATAAAAACAAAACCGAATAAAAGTACTCCAACTCGAATCGCTGAAACTCCGCCGTATAAACCAGATCTTAACCGGATCACTTGTAAAATAGCTTCCGCGAACACAAAGACGCTTTGCGTTATCTGTTGCTGGCTGTTCAGCTGTGAAATGTTTGTCGTTGCGTGTATGAGCGGAAATCGACACCGAAATACGGATTCCACATTGTAAACAAGCATCGTGAAACGCAACAAGTCGCGGGGCGGGCCGCGACCCTGCGGGCCCTCACGACCTTTTCCGGTCTTTTACGACCTTTACGATCGAATGTATCCTCATCTTCCACCCACAAGATCTGCCGGCCTGATCGGAACCGGTGACGAATGATATCTCCGCACTTCGATCGCTCGACTTCACGCTTAATGTTTCCGTTTGTCTCTGCTACTTTTCAACGTTTTAAGACCGACAGATTCATAAAATTTTTATTATTGCATTTTATTATTCTTCAAATTATGTAAGCTTCGATAGCGTCATTGTTTCGACGCTAGCTGCAAATGACGCAGATACGTTGCCAAAGGTCACGTGAACTTGCGACGTTACATGTTTATTGTTTCATTGATTCCTAGAGAAACCGCATTCGGGCTCAGTCTCGTTTGCTTACTACATCATAACTGCATACAAACAAACAAACTGTACCGTTTGCCGGTGCCGGCTGCGGCGCGGCGGCCCGACACTGCATGAAGTCTTCAGAGCTAAGGTGGTGCGCATAGAGTTGATGTTCCGTTGAGCGGAATGGTGGTAGATCAGCGATCATAGTGGCAAGCAAAGGTGTTGTTTGGATTCGCGACAGTCGCGTAGCGGCGGACGCGGAGCGCAATGGCGACTGGCGCGTAGTTTGCCAGAAAGGGATGGGATGCAGTGCACGCATGCGCAGAGTTCGCGGGAAACTCTTTCTAGAAATGCTTTTCAGCAAACAGCGCATGTGGGAAAACAGCGCGGCAACTTTGAGGATTCTGTTGCGGGTCCCCCCTTTATAGTAGAACTTTTTATGTTATAATATTATTATGCATAACAGCGGTTTACAGAAACGTCATTTCGTAGAAAATAGTTTTGCATCTACTCATTTATCATAGATTCAAAACCAATAATGGTAAAAATTAGAATAATCTTAGAGCATAAATTTTATTTCCATAATAATCTAAAAGTAGAATAATTCATTATATCGCAGAAAGTTCGCAGTCAGAATCGCCTTTTGGTTTTAAGTCATACGTATAGTCATTTCAATGCTGAATCTTTTCTAAGATAGAATTTTCTTCTGGCACAGATAATTGGTGGAATACAATTGTTTCGTAGCGGACATAACGGCGATAATGCTTATTGCTATAATATAAAAATATATCATAGTATGAAAAGGCTGGTTACCTTGGCGTGGCTTAAAATATACCATAGTATGAAAAGGCTGTCTACCGTGGGGTCGTCGCAGTTCTAACATAACCTATAACCTAACCTAGGTATATTTTTAGCCTAACCGAGTAAACCCGGAATGCTATTTTTTATGTTGACCAACAATAGTATAGATTTTTATACAGGGGAACAGACCAGTAGGGAGACCTCCTGCCCGTTGGTTGGACTGTGTTGTGAAGTCAGTGGATTGGACTGGCACAGGACCGTATAGAACGGCGCAAAAAAAGGGAGGCCTATGCCCAACAGTGGGTTGATGTGGGCTGAAAGTAGTAGTAGTATAGATTTTAACGATTATGGTTTTCTTAGAAGGCCAAAGAAATTATACCAAATATAAGTAACACGTGGTAACACTAATTAAACATTATTCTAACACAAAACCTTATGCATGTAAAAGGTACTAAAATTAAATACTGACATCTTAACAGTATGCTATTGAACATTCGGACATATAAATAAATATTCGGCCAAACAAAAATTATATAAAATATTTTTTATGCGTTTGAAATGTTCTTTCAAATAAGATTCTGCCAATTATGTTATGCCAAATGAAATTCATCGAGCATCGAGATTCTGCCAGATAGATGGAACCCTTCTGTTCTATATCCTGCAAATCCTTTGAACCCTGAAAAAGGTGGGAATCCTCTTTGATTGTCGTTCTAGTAACTAGTTTATTAAAACTTTTTTTAGGAAGTTGTAACTGTTTTGCAACCAACAGCAACCACTGTATTGTTGGTCTACCACTAGGGTCCACTCTTAAACACTTCTTAAATTTTTTATGACTAAATAAATAATAAAGAAAATTTTAATTTAAACATATTGGTTTTTATGCAATAATATTTTTGTGACTTATTTAACTAAACTACTAATAAAATTTTGTTACGAAAGGAAAGAGAGCAAAATACATAGTACCTACAAATACAAAATACTTATTAAAACAAATCATCTTTCATTCTTTCTTTCATCTAAAATCATATTTATTAATTTCATCAATTAACTCTGACCCAAGTGTTGGCCAATTATACGCACAAAAAACTAATTAATTTATTTTACAAGAAAAACAATCTCGGAAAGCGCGACGAATCAACACCACCTCACAGCTTCTTGTAAATTTTACCTGATAATTACGTCGGTGAATAATTCATAAATGAGGAATAATTGATTGAAATATGAGAGATTTGCGTCGGCTTCCGCCAACTGGGGCAGCGGGTCAAGGATGCGTCCTCGGTAACATTCCTTTAGACAGTTTTAATAAGTTCTTACTGAACTCGAATTCTGTTTACACTTTATCGAGTGAAGTTTTATGAATTATGCTTGAAACTTCGTCATCTTAGTCATCATCACCATCATGAACTTTCGCAAGTATTGATTGCTAGACATAAGCGTTAGGTTATATAGGTATATCTATCATCATCATCATCATCATCTAGGTCTTTTTAGGGTTCCGTACCCAAAGGGAGCAAACAGGACCCTATTACTGAGACTCCGCTGTCTGCCCGTCTAGCGTCTGTCCTTCTGTCCGTCTGTCACAGGGCTCTATCTCTTGAACCGTAATAGCTAGACACTTTAAATTTTCACCGATTTTGTATTACTGTGGCCGCTATAACAACAAATACTGAAAATAAAAAAAAGTTAAAAATTAAAGGGGTCGCCATACAAAAAACGTGTTTTTTAGCGTTTTAAAAAATTGTACGGAGGTACGGAACCCTTCATGTACGAGTCCGACTCGCACTTGCCCGTTTATTTAGACTCTACTGTCGGAGTACGACCCTCTCTGTACTACAGAGCCATACTTAGCACGAGTAGCCAGAGGATTTGGCCTACACTCTCCACGCTGACCAGAAGGGTTGGAGAGGTCTCATTGATATTTATAAGCTTTGTTTAGCTTGTGTTTCCTAAGTCCCTTCTACGACATCCATGGGTAGACTTGGAGTGGTCATATTCTACTCTGCCGGGAACCAAACGGCTTATCTATACAATAATCGATTCTATATATGTATTTATTTACATAATGCGATTTTATAGGACGATAAAAACTATTATTCATCGACTGATATAACAACTGTACTGTATGTACATGAACATATGAGCGTAGACTTTATAAAAGAATCATTCAGTTTTCTATTTGACGATAGCTGATCAGCTGACAAATGTCGGCTGCTACACGAGCGATGGTTCTACAGTATCTCTTCAATGTTGTGATGGTATCAGTAGCTTTTTATTACTATGGCCATCGATCAAATATTACTATTCGTATAGATGGCTATTCACGTACATTGCAACTGTACCCTTTATGCTTAGGCTTACATGTTCATCATCGAACATTTATCAGAAATCAATATGCTTTCCGGTGGTGTTTGTTTAGCCGTGTGGTTTCCGGCAGAGCAGAATAGCTCGACTCCAAGTCTTTCCGTGGATGTCTAGAAGGTGATTTAGGAAATACAAGTTAAACTTGAAAACATCTATGAGATCTCTCCAACCCGCCTGGTCAGCGTGAAGAGTGTAGGTCAAATCCTCTGGCTGCTCTGGCCAAGTATGGCTTTGATAGTAGAGAGAGGTTTGAACTCCTTGAATATGCTTTCACTACACTAAATAACTTAATCACGTACGGATTTTGAGCTTTGTCTAAAATAAAAATGCATCAAAGTGCCAAACCAATCGAACAAATACATTTTGCATGCAACACTGCACAATAACATTAAAGTTTTCATATGGATGCTAATATCTTATATCTTTAATTTTGGAATCAAATAAAAATGTAAATCAACTCGTAGAATATGAAACTCGTATTTTGTAGTTATTCACAAGAAAAACGTTCGATGTACGAAAAGAAAATTGCTTTTCTGAACAACTTTAGTGCTCAAGATTAAAAAAGAAATAGTAGTTAGGTAGGTAAAAGTCAAGGTGAAATAGGTCGTGTAAGAATTCCTACTCTTCAAGACAGTTTAAACAATTTTTCTTAGAATAGTTGTAGGTAATAAATAACTCCTTCAAGATCAAGAAACTCCTTGTATTGGCAGCTACTTAATTGAATAATTTATTATTAAGAGGGCGCCTGATCTTGATAATCTAAATTTTGCTCCCGCTTCCACGCACACAAATTTACTCTAGACGAACCGAGACAGCGAGCCATGCGGGGAGAGAAGCATCGCGGCGGGTCAAAGAGGCTGGTTTACGCGTTTCTGGTTTTTGAGGTTTTTTTCGTATAACAAAGAATATTTAAGAGTTGAATGCCTTATGTTTAATACAATTATAATCCAAAGTTACTAGGGCTTATTTATTGAATTTTTTGAATACTAGCCGTTTTAGTATAATTCGGAGGTGATACGGAGACAACTTCGCAAATTTTTTCTATTGAGAAAATTTTTAGCAATTGTTTTTTTGAAACATATAATGACTAGAGTTCGTCCTGAACTTTGCTGTGTTTTTATTTCAAAGTGAGTACTTATTTCGTTAATATTGATAATATTTAAGATTGATCTTAGTACTATCAGGGTCATACGCGCTCTTAAATATTTATATTTTATATATTAGCCAATAGAGTAAGAATAGCTTTTTTTGCAAGATATATTAGGTTGGAGAAAAAGTCTTTTCGCATATAGTATATATGAACTTGTAATAAAACACTTTGGCTATACTATTTGTACCTGGCTGGTTTTGGTATCATTTAAAAGTTTAAATTTTAAAGAAGATAATTCCAAATTCAAATTAGGAAAATGCGTGATTTTCATTTGTTTTTCTTACCGTCAAGATGAGTGAATCTAATGAAGAAATTAGGTACATTTTAAAATTTTACTACCATAAAGGTAAAAATGAAACGCAAGCCGCGAAAAAAATTTGCAGTGTCTGTGAGAGTAGCACATTTGGTTTGGTTTAAGCGTTTTCAAACCGGAAATTTTGATGTCAAAGATGCACGTCGCTCTGGTCGCCCTGTTACGGATAAAATGGATGCTATTTTTGAAAAAGTGGAGCAAGATCGGCATATAATATCAGTAGTGTCGACGTAGCTGAAGAACTGGGAATTGACCACAAAATTGATCAAAACAGTTTTAGCGCATTTGAAAAAAAACGGGTACACAAAAAAGCTCGTTATTTGGGTACCTCACGAGCTCTCTGAAAGAAACCTAATGAATCGTGTACTCATTTGTGATTACGACGTAATGAGACCGAACCATTTTTGAAGAAATTGATAACTGGTGATGAAAAGTGGATCACGTACGACAAAAACGTGCGAAAAAGGTCATGGTCAAAGGCCGGTCAGGCTTCACAGACTGTGGCGAAACCCGGGTTAACTCGCAACAAGGTGATGCTGTGTGTGTGGTGGGATTGGAAGGGCATTATTCATTATGAGCTGTTACCACCAGGCAGGACCATCGATTCAGAACTCTACTGCGAACAACTGATAAGATTAAAGCAAGAAGTTGAGAGAAAGCGGCCGGAATTAATCAACAGAAGGGGTGTGGTTTTTCATCATAATAACGCTAGACCTCACACATCTTTAACCACTCAGCAAAAATTAAGAGAGTTTGGCTGGCAGGTGTTAATGCATCCGCCGTATAGTCCTGACCTGGCACCTTCAGATTTCCACCTGTTTCGGTCTCTTCAGAATTCTTTAGGAAGTGTCAGGTTAATATCACGAGAGGACAAAACTACTTGACGCAGTTTTTTGATCAGAAGCCCCAAAATTTCTATGGGATCATGTCCCTACCTATAAGATGGCAAAAAGTTATCGAACAAAATGGTACCTACATACTTTAGTTAAATGTAAATAAACTATATAAAAAATGTTTTGAATTTTCATATAAAATGCGAAAAGACTTTTTCTCCAACCTATTATAACGAGTTTCTTTAGAAATTAAAACGACATAAAATGTTTATTACCCTGCCAACTGCCAAGTACCTAAAACCAAAAATAAATTTATATCTTTGAATCTTTTAGCCGTGTGGTTCCCGGCAGAGTAGAATAAGGACCACTTCAAATTTTTCCGTGGATGTCGTAGAAGGCGACTTAGCAAACAGTAGTTAAACAAAGCTTTTATACATCAATGAGACCTCTCCAACCCGTCTGGCCAGCGTGGGAGTGTAGGCCAAATTCTCTGACTGCTCTGGCTAATATATGGCTCTGGTAGTATAGAGAGGGTTTCTCTCCCGTAGTGGAGACTAAATAAACGGGCAAGTGCGAGTTGAACTCGTACATGAAGGGTTCGTACCTTCGTACAATGTTTTAAAACGCTGAAAAAAACACGTTTCTTGTATGAAGACCCCCTTTAATTTTAAACTTTTTCCTATTTTTAGTATTTGTTTTTAAAGCGGCACAGTAAAATGTAATTTGTGAAAATTTCGAGTATCTAGCTATTACGATTCAAAAGATAGAGCCCTGTGACAGACGGACAGACAGACAGACAGACAGCGGAATCTCAGTAATAGGGTCCCGTTTGCACCCTTTGGGTACGGAACCCTAAAAAGACCTGATGATGATGATGAATCTAAGTATGAAGATGCTACTAACTGCTTCTAACAATTTCAGTAAGTTTATTCAAACTGTAGTAAAAAGCTTGTAAATGACAATGAATATTTAGCTTTGAGTCAGCTGAGAAGAAAAGCTATTTGAAATCCTAAAACAATGTACGTTTGGAAACTAACTGCGCACTTTTGTTCTCTTTGTGCGAGTCAGCGGACGCTGTTGACTCAATATGAACCGTCGCTTTGTACTGAATGAGATTTCAGTTGCACGGCTTTTATTTAGATCTCTGCCGTATCTAGTATGTACTTGACAAAATTCCAATTTGAATACTTACTGTCGTAAACCGTAGAAGTATTACAATTGTCATGTCAATCAAAAGTTTATTGTAGATAAAACATATCCAGATTATCCATAGAGCTCCGTAATATGTATATGTTTTAAAGTCTAGGTCTGCAATAATATTTAATATGTTTATCATTTTGAATAGTAATCTTCTAGCTTGTATTATGTAAGTTCTTAATACTGGTTTTCACCCGGTTATAGTTTGTAAATACTTACGTTCCTGATTACAAATCATTCTTGCTACGTCTCATAACGACCGCTCAATCTCATTGTGTACTCAGTGGCAATCTGTATTACAGGTTTCTTACGAAACCTATCACCGACACCACTCTCTCACAATTTTTTATATTGCAAATGTAATCAACATAAGTATCCAAACAGATAGCTTTTGTCATAGAATTTAAGAAGTAAACTTTATATCTGTTTTTTACATCCACAAATTGTGAAGAGAAAATAACTAATTAATTAATTTATTATTTTATATAAAAATATGTAATAGAGAGTATGCATGCATTTTTTTTATATTTTTAATCGATAGTCCTCGTCGAGAAATAGCCGCAAAAAATAAATTAGTGCCGAAAAACATGTATATGGTGAAGAAAATAAATATTGAAAATAGCAAGTAGATTATAACAACTAAAACACGCCATTTTAAAATATGACGTCAAAGTCTGCAACTGGTCTGCAATATCCGCTAGAGGCAGAAGCTGTCAAGGCATGTTTATCTTTTTTGGGTACTTTCGATATTATCAGCCAGTGATGTTTCGTAAACCTCTATATAAAAGTACATACATTTCGAATGTCATCGATAGTCAAACTACATGGACGGACAGTCCTACCGAACGCACCCGAACTTGTCATTTCCCTTTTGTGAACTTTGTCGTCATTTCCCTTTTGTTTGTCAAAAGTTCCCGCACAATATTTGCATATTTTCAATAATTTATTTCTAATCCAAATAAGAGTCAGTAAGAAAAATAATTAACTAGGCGTGGTAAAGTATGAATAGAAATTGTAAAATAAAAATATGAGCCGGATTGGTATTACATGCATATTCCTTATTAATAAGAGATAGGATTTTATGCCTTACGTAATCCGCTGTTTCCAACAAGTCAGATCAGATGGTTTTTTCTAAACGTCAAAACAAATATTTTCTATGGAATTTGCATGAAATACCACGACGTGACATCATAGTTTTTTGGAGTCATATTTGACTCGAAGAAACTATGAAGTCGCGCTGATAATATCAGTTTTTCTGCATGAATCAATCTAAAATAACGTTTAAAAATGGATATGATCAATGCCAAGTGACATTATTTTCTGACGTTTTATTCTGTTATCATTACAAAACAATTCACTTTTGACCCTGAATAGGTACCCAATTGTGTAGGCTTAAGAGGTGACTAAGGGATATATAGATATAAGAGAACGAGCACCAGCCAGCGTTATCTGTTCAAAAGACTAGAGATGGTATTAAGATACCATCTATAAATTTTCATAATCTAAAAACTAAAAACTTAGAGATGGTATAAAGATACCATCTATAAATTTTCATAATCGAATGGCTTGACTTCTATTTATATTTGATTTTCAGCTAAGGCTTTATAAACTTTATTAACAAATCAAACAAATACGTAATTAAATATAACACTGCTAACAAAGTTAACAATAAATCTTGTATGTCACCTAAGATCACGACTCCGAGCAAAGAAAACGCAAAAGAGAAACTATTTATTTATCGCTTATTATAAAAGAAATATTGCAAGCACGTGCTAGCCTTTAGTGGGCCAAAGACAAGAGATATCTCTTGATTTACGCCTTACTTAAAGGACCCTAAGGTTCCCAGAACAGATGTAGACGTCGCCTAATCACCACTTAAAAGATCGCTTAAACAGCACAATGGACACAACGACCGAAGCGGGCCTTAAATAAAGATGCCGATTTTATCACACGTTGAGGCAAATTATCTCTGGACGTATCGTTGAGTGGCCGTAACGTAAGCTTTAAGGGCTTGTACTCGACTGGGGGAATCGTGACGTTTTGGGTTTTTCATTATGGCGTAGGACGATTTATTGTCTGTGAGTTCGCTTGACATGGAAGGACGAAAAAACCAAATAACTTCGTTAATACATAGACTCTTTTTTAAACAAAGTGATGGATTTTGTTATGATACTTATGGAAGTTAAATAGGTACTGGTTGATTTTGTTATCGTTTGATATACTCGTATTAAAATCTCGGAATCAGAATTACTAATAGAGCACAAAACCGTAAGAAAAAAGACTTATAGGGTAAAACCAAATAGTTGCCCCACTTTTTGAAATTACTTTATATCTCTTTATACAAAAAGCAAGATACTTTATTTGTGAAACGGGTAAGTACTTTAGTTTATTATCTTCAAATTTATAAAAGGAATAAACATTATATTTGATATTTCCTGAGTATTGGCAATTTTTGCAGACCTCAAAATTTTGGGACGACTATCCCATATAGGGCATAGTTGCCTATTCCATGTAAATTACGTTTAGGATAGATGCCCTGTCGAGAAAGAGGACATCTATCCTGCAAAAACTTTGATCGCACCTAGCCGGCCCATGCAATCACACATAGACATGCAACACGGTCAACTTAGTTGTAGATGCAGTCTCTCGATAGATAAATTTTAACATGTGTTTCATTTGCGAAACTAGAGTAATTGCAATCAAGGTAACTATATCCCCGAGACGACTATAAATAAGGTTAAACCCGGATGGGTTAAAACCTATTTGATGTGTCGATTTTTTTTTCTCAAATTTCTAATATATAGTTAACCTGTAAACTTTTAGGTTTAGCTATAGAACGATAAAAACTTTTTATTGTTTATTTATTTAACAACGCGACTACGCAAGTGTAAACGCACCTCAAGGGTGTTAGGTAGCACTCACTATACTACAGTTACATTATATTGGAGTGATATCAGTAATCTCGGTCATGCTGACGACCTTCCCATCTTGGTTGGAAGTTAAGTGGCACTGTTATAATCCCGAATCTCTTAATTGACATATTGTGAGCAAAATATTTAAAAAATAAGATATAAGCATACTTTTTACAAACATTTTTAATTCAAAATGTGTTTTTATTGGCACCACCTGTAGGTTGACTGGCAGAAAAGAGATAAAGTTAAAAAAAAATATTTCTGTACGTGATCGCTTAACTTTTTATCCCTAGTTTTCCTAGTGTTGTTGCTTTTATACCATTTGTGTTTGTTTAAGTTTAATAAAAAATAAAACAGTTTTAACGAAAATAAAATTCGCGCGAAATACAATAACTTGGGTACTAACCAGAATTGGAAATCACGGGCCGACGAAAACAATCAGCTTACCTGGAACAGAAAAATACATTCGTTATCGTTACTGAAAATATGCGTCCATTTTAGTGAAAATATATTATATCGACAGAAACCAATATTTTATAAGTGTTTTTGGATTATTTGAAAAATCTATTGTTCTCGTTTTTAGGTTCCGTAGTAAATAATAGGAACCCTTATAGGTTTGCCATGTCTGTCCGCGGTTTTACTCAGAGACTATTAGTACTAGAAAGCTGTAATTTAACATTGCTACAGGTCGCGCCAAACTTCTAGATCGCTCTGAAGTTGCCTCACTCAGGTTACAAACAGGGACAGAATATTTACCGCAATAATATTTTTTTCAGAATGATTGCAAGAATTTACATATGATATATATACACAATAAACAAAAATAAAGCAAATTCTATCTGCTATGGGTATCTGTATTTTACTACTGCGACGCTAATCGCCTTAACTTCAGAGCGATTTAGAAGTTTGGCGCGACCTGTATGTATAATAACGTAGATATATCAATCACGTATCTGTAAGTGGTAGAATAAAATCTTGAAAAAAAGAAAAATTGTGGTAGCTTGTTTTTTGGGGGTTTAAATTTGAACTACTTCCCAGTTTCCGATTGAGATAAAATTTTGTATGCTAATGTAAAACAGATAAAAATGCAATATTATAACAACAAGAAGCTGATCAGTTGATGGAGCCGGAAGGTGGCCATAGGATTATAATAAAACGACGCAACCACTTCGAGTATGGTCCTATTCCATTTATCTTGATAAGTATTTAGGCCTCACAGTGAAAGCTTGTCTTTTATGATATTGTCGAAAAAATTTCCTATAAAACGGAATTATATATTATCATCATCTAAGTCGTCATCATTTAAGCAGCAGGGTTAGATATCTCGAGTACCCAAAGTCTGATTGTATTATCTTTGAACCCTGATTACCACGAGAACACATGGAAATACCTCACCTGTAACATAACTAAATTTCCTTTGTTTCCATAAACATCATAATCGTTAGTTTTTTTTTTTACAAAATTCATGTACACGACATACAAACAGGGGTAAGTAATATAACAAAATATATATTTTTTATGATAAATATCAACGAAATATATAATTTTGGCCAGTATAATAATCAATTAAGATAAAAATCTAAAGAAATAAGTTTAAAAAAACTAAAATCTTTTATTATAACAATTATTTAACATATCAAACCCTTATTATACCGTTTTATTATTATAAAATTTAACAAATCGATTAGTTGTTATGTATAATAAACGTTATATATATGTCGCAGTTGAATTGTATAATCCGCTAATCCGCTAAATCACTAAACCTCTAGCTGTTTGGCATGACAGCTCGGTTTTGTAAAACAGCGAACCCTAATACGCGGAATGGAATGAACGACTTGTATTCATCCATGCGGTTAGAGAACTTGTTGAACATTCTATCTTAAGGCGAAGATATAGGCAAATGGCCTTGAAGTGTGAAATAAATTGTTAACTCGTAAATATGGTTATAATTTCCATATTGCTCTTCGTCATGCACTAGATAGCCCTTTAAATTATTTTATGAACTGCCGTTGAAACTATTATTGGTGATCCGTCTAGCTTTAAAACTTGCCGTGGCCACTTTTGGCGGAAGCAAGTTTTAAAGCTAGACGGACTAATGTAAATACTTTCAACGGTGGTTCATAAAATAATTTACAGGGCTATCTAGTGCATGACGAAGAGAAATATGGAAATTATCTCCATATTTACGAGTTAATAATTTATTTCAAATGAGGGCGCCACTTCAAGGTCATTTGCCTATATCTCCACCTTAAGAAATTATATACAATTTAGAATTTTAGAATGTTCTATTCACTTTACTAGGTTAGGGCAAACCTATAGGTTAGGTTAGGTTAGAACTGCGAGCAACACACGCACGAGCCGAGCGAGCGAAGCGAGCGTGCCGCGGTAGCGGCCGGCGAGTGCTAGAAAAGTTCTATCCATTTTACTAGGTTAGGGTTTCCCCCCCGCCCGGGTTCTCATCTTGTCGCGATGGGGGGGCTCAGTACCTGCGGACTGCCTCATCCGCGGGGAAGCTAAGAGGAACGCATTGCCCGGGTTGAGGCTGAGGCCTCCCCGGGCCCGGTGGAGGCCATTCCTGGTGGGAATGGCCTGGCTGTGAGAGAAGGGGGTTAACTCCCTACTCTCACAGCTGTAGTAGGGGTCGCGGGGGAAGAGGAGTGTCGGTGTGTCGTTGCCGCTCGCCCTATCCTCCGTGACCAAGCGCGGCCGTGGCGCTTGGACACGGCAACGGTGGGGCCGCAGGGGAAGAGGAGTGTCGGTGTTACGTTGCCGCTCTCCCTATCCCCTGCGGCCGGCTTGGTGGGCCCCGGTCACCGTCAGGTGGACTGGGGCAGGGCCTGCTTCTGCAGGCCCCAAATTATGAGGGCTGGTTGGACGGTGGAAACGGGATTCCATCGTCCAACGGACAGCCCTCCGGAGTGGAAGGCAGGCGCGTGTGCGTGTCAGCGCGCCTGTTCTTGTCGGGCCGAGAGGCCAACGCGACGGTTTCTCCGGCCCCTCTGATTCAGCAGAGGGTGCCGTGAGGCCGTTGGCGAGCCGGGGCCGCTAAGGTAGCGGCCGGCCGCGCCGGGGCTGTGGAGCAAGAGAAGGGATTTTCTCCGCGTCAAAAAAAAAAAAAAGGTTAGAACTGCGAGCAACACACGCACGAGCCGAGCGAGCGAAGCGAGCGTGCCGCGGTAGCGGCCGGGGAGTGCTAGAAAAGTTCTATCCATTTTACTAGGTTAGGGCAAACCTATAGCAATAAAAATCGTGAATAGTTTTCTGGGAAATGAAATTCGATGTCAAAAAAATCTTATCATGCATGTGTCGCTTTTGGATTGTTTAACGGTTTCGTCAAACAGCGGAGTACCGCTACTGTTTCACAAAACCGCTAGCCGTTTGGAAACATGGTTAGCGGTTTCAATGAACGTAACACGTTGCGCAATCTGAGACAATCCAGCTGAACGATATTCGGCTGTTTAACTAAACCGAGCTGTAATGCCAAACAACTAGAGGTTTCGTGTATCAGCGGTTTATACCATCCAACTGCGACATATACATATTATTACGGAGAATAATCATTGGTTATACGAATAAATTTGTAGAAGATCCTCAATACATATCTACCTAATAAATTATCTTATTTCTTTTTAAAGAACGCCTAGCCGAAAATATGTTTTTTTTTGGGAAGGTGAGGAGGTGGGGGGAGGGGGGTTCCCCTCGGTACCACTCCGCCCTCCCACGGACATGGATAGTTTCCGAGATATTCATGGTCAAAGATTGAGGTTATGTCAGTAACACAAGTGACTAAACGTACCAATTGGAAGGACTGGGGGGTTTTTTTGGGGAAGTGGACCATGGAGATATTGGTCGCAGTTCTAACATAACCCAACCTATAGGTTTTCCCTAACCTAGTAAAATGGATAGAACCGACCTAGTTGGTAGATACTAGTGTTGGTCGCAGTACTAACCTAACCTATAGGTTTACCAAATTTTTTAATAGGTGTATACATTTTGATTTCTATAGATTTTTATTTTAAAAAGTATACTTTTTGAATGGTATACATTTTGGCATGTATACTGCACAAGTTGTATAACGGGTGTTATTTAGTGTTCATAAACGTTACAAAAAATGAGTTTATGCTTTTCGAATTGAAAATTGTATGAATATTATAGCTTTTAAGAATATAATGATTATGTCAAGTTAACATTATATCTTTTGAACTTTATTGAAATGAAAATATATAACTTGTTAATATATCAAACAATACGCACCCTACAAACAGAGGAACGTACAAAGTCAGAAAATAGAGTACATAGGTACTGCTTATTTCATAAGAAATCTCTTCCAGCAGACCCAGGAGAGAAAAATTGAAGAAAAAAGGTAGTAGGCGTGTACAAAATTGACTATTGTGCAATAAATATTTAATAAATAAATAAACTACCCTAAGGTCGCCTGGAAGAGATTGATGTGCGATAAGGCCGCCTTTTGTACCTTTATACTAACATTTATCTCTATACCTAGTTGACTTTTTAAACACCAGCCAAATTTTTGGAGCAAGTTCAGTCCATGATACTGAACTACTTTCTATAAAAAACAGTTATTAAAAATCGACAATAATTTTTCGTCCTCCCATACAAAATCCGTTTGGCTGAGAGCTGATTTGTATGGGAGGACGAATTTTTATTTTAGTTTTTCGGTAATTGTTTTTATGGAAAGTAGTTCAGTATCATGGACTGCACTTGCTCCAAAAATTTGGCTGGTGGTTAAAAAGTCAGACTGATATTGCAAATACCTATCAGTCAACATTACGCAACGCACACTTATCTTGTTCGACCCTTTTATTTATTTTCCGTTTTTAATAAAAGTGCCATAAGCCCTCACACTTTTGTAAGTTATTTATTACTCATACTGAATATATCGAGTGAGTTTTTTTAGACGCTTTAGATTTTTTTATGTTAACTGAGAACTGTATCCATTATTAGTTAAGACACAGTGACATAACCATTGTCACTTAGATAAATTTTTACGAGTAATAAAATCTTACTTGCAATTTGTATAAATAGTAATTTTTATTTCAAAAACATCGCTCCCGAATCTAACTACCTACATGTGTGTCTCGTTTGTTTGCGTGCAATAAAGAGTAACATAATTGGGTATTTTGGTAAGTCAAAAATAAATTATTTGGTACTGTTAATAGAATAAAACTTCTTCTTCGTCTAAGCGCGTTCCCGGTTGCATCCTTAGCTGTGCTGCTTCGGAGCCCGGGGTGCGCTTTCCTGCTTTTCTCCTCCAAATATAACATGCATGTCAATGGTCACCCAAGTATGCCAAAGACCTTGCAGAATAGAGAAGAAATAGCCGGAACAGTTTAAATGATTTGGCTATAGTTTTACGACCGGTCGCCTGCCTGACGTCAACCCACATTGGGAATGTTTTTGTGCGAAAAGTTTTACAACCGACCGCCGCCCGACGTTAATCCTTGGGAATGCAATTGTAGCACGAGATGTTTGTGCTAAGTCCTTTAATCGCCTCTTACGACATCCACAGGAAGAGATGGAGTGGTCCTATTTTACTCTGCCGGTAACCACACGGCCAAATAGCGTATTAAAAATTATAAATCAAACCACGTAAAAAGTTGTTTTAACACCGGATTGAGTCTGATACGAGAATGAATGGATTGAGCAATGAGCAGTGGATACTAGAATTACAAACAGCGTCGTTTACGTTCTATATTATTTCGTTCGCACGGACGCGTTAGTAAAAGCTTTATTGGAAATGCGTATATTCTCGCTAGCAACACTCAATTTAGTTTGGCCGTTGTGTTTGATGCCGTTGTTGTAAGCGAACAACAGAATGAAAAAGAGTGTTAAAATAACAGCGAAGTGTTTTGTTTTCGTAAAATATGCGCTTGTTGAAAAGTTCCTTGGGGAACCAAATAACTTTTTAACAAGCGCATATTTTACGAAATTATATTTATAAATATGTATTTACGAAATGAAAAAGCAAGTGACAGATCTAAATGGAGAAAACTGGCGGAGGCCTTTACTCTAAAGAGGTCCTTAATAAATTACAAATGAAATAATTATTCATTGAATTTATGATTTATTTAACTTGAAATTATTTTATATTACTTAAATTTAATTTGTTTTTTATAAATTGATTTACTAATTATAAGAATTCAGTTATTAATAGCATGCACTTTAATAAATGTAAATTGATTTTTTCTTTTTTTATTAGGGTAATAAAAAGGCTTTATTATTATTATTATATTTACGAAATATTTGATAATTCTATCAAGTATAAGAGTATATTTTTTATGAGTTGTTGGTCAATCGTCCTGGAAAACCTAATAAGCAGACTTAGGTAACATACAGGGTATAATTAAATATACCGAAACTATTTTAAAGGTAGATTCAGTCCATGATACTCAACAACTATCCCCAAGGAACATATAATAATAATAATAAATATTTATTCAAATCGAAATATAAATAAACCAGCCAAGTGCGAGTTAAACTCGCGTGAAGAGGGTTCCGTACAATTGATTGAATTCTGATAGGTTTTTCTGTAATCTACAAGCAATGAACTTAATTTTGTATTTTTTTCAAAATTTTAGGCTTAGTAGTTTCGGAGATCAGGGGGGGGGGGGGAATGGTCAATTTTCGTCTTCTTTCATGAATAAAATAGAAACTATTAATGTTACAAAATTTAAAAAAAATATATTTGAGATCCTCATAAGAAGCCTTTTCATTTGATATATTGAAAAACTTTTTTTTTTATTTCCTAATTTGTCCCCCGAAAATGATCCTTATTTTAAAAAAATATTTATTTACTTTGCACATATGTGTTTGGGTCATAAGATTACAACATTCTACCAAATTTCACCTGATTCGGTCCAGTAGATTCGGAGCAAATAGGCTGTGACAGACGGACGGACAGACAGACGGACGAGTGATCCTATAAGGGTTCCGTTTTTTCATTTTTTGTACGGAACCCTAAAAATACTGAATGTCCAAGCTAAACTAGACATTATATGACGTCTAACATCTACAGAATTCACCCTAAAATAGTTTCAGTATATTTTGTTAGACGTTGGATATTATGCTAGCTTTTGCTCGCGGCGTTGCCCGCCCGCGTGCTCGATTTTTTGGCAATCCTACGAGAACCTTAAAGTTTTCAGGCAGGTATAAAAACTATCATACATGTGCTAATCCAGGACAAAAATTTCACGAATGAGGAGGGGGGGGGGGGGAGTAGAGTATATAGTAGTAGAGTATATCTTCTCTATTTTCTACTATAACAGCAATTATAGACTATATATACTTGATACATCTGCAAGTCAACCTGACAAATAACCCCCGAAATAGCGTTTCTGGCGCAGTTGTGGAAATTTAAACTTTAACATTGATATTTATTGACAATACAATTTTTTTTATAAAAAAAGAATAAGAAAAAAATAATAATACAATATCCTGGAAAATTTATGTTATGTACTTATTATGTAATAAAAAAATATTTCAAACAATTTTTAAAATTTGTTAAATACAATACAATACCTACCCTAAGTTACACAAAAAAATAAATGGACATCTTAAAAACTAGAAAATGCGCTAAGGCGCTTATCGCTAAGCTATTTCTTCTAGACAACCTCGCTTATCTTGAAAAAATAACGCAAAATTAGGTACAAATACCATACAATATTATAGATAAGCACAAAGAGCGTTTTCCAGGTTAAACGCCAGTTTACACCCAAGGGCGATTGGATTACACTGCGCCCTGCATAATTTACTTGTAACGTTATAATTTATACACCTGACACTGGCTTCGATTCGAATAATCCTACCGAGAGGGATCAGGGTATTTGCATATGTAACAAATGTTTGTATCAAGGTCTTTATGTCAATTTGACAAGGTATTTAGACCTATTTGTCGAAGTTATATTTGACCATTGGAAGTTATAATTATTATAACTTGTTAGGCGTAGTCCAAATGTTATAGTTATAATTATTACCGGAGCATCAAAATGTATCAATGATTTTTAGGGTTCTGTACTTGAAGGGTGCAAACGGGACCCTATTACTGAGACTCCGCTGTCTGTCTGTCCGTCTGTCACAGGGCTCTATCTCTTAAAACGTAATAGGACACCTGAAATTTTCACCGATTATGTATTACTGTAGCCGCTATAACAACAAATACCAAAAATAGTAATACAATATCCTGGAAAATTTATGTTATGTACTTATTATGTAATAAAAAAATATTTCAAACAATTTTTAAAATTTGTTAAATACAATACAATACCTACCCTAAGTTACACAAAAAAATAAATGGACATCTTAAAAACTAGAAAATGCGCTAAGGCGCTTATCGCTAAGCTATTGCTTCTAGACAACCTCGCTTATCTTGAAAAAATAACGCAAAATTAGGTACAAATACCATACAATATTATAGATAAGCACAAAGAGCGTTTTCCAGGTTAAACGCCAGTTTACACCCAAGGGCGATTGGATTACACTGCGCCCTGCATAATTTACTTGTAACGTTATAATTTATACACCTGACACTGGCTTCGATTCGAATAATCCTACCGAGAGGGATCAGGGTATTTGCATATGTAACAAATGTTTGTATCAAGGTCTTTATGTCAATTTGACAAGGTATTTAGACCTATTTGTCGAAGTTATATTTGACCATTGGAAGTTATAATTATTATAACTTGTTAGGCGTAGTCCAAATGTTATAGTTATAATTATTACCGGAGCATCAAAATGTATCAATGATTTTTAGGGTTCTGTACCCGAAGGGTGCAAACGGGACCCTATTACTGAGACTCCGCTGTCTGTCTGTCCGTCTGTCACAGGGCTCTATCTCTTAAACCGTAATAGGACACCTGAAATTTTCACCGATTATGTATTACTGTAGCCGCTATAACAACAAATACCAAAAATAGAACAAGTTGAAAATTAAAGGGGGTCGTCTTACAAAAAGTGTTTTTTTCAGCGTTTTTAACTAGATCTGTCACACGGCTCTATCTCTGGAACTGTAATAGCTAGACACCTGAAATTTTCATCAATAGTTAATTTTTACGTTGTATTGTTAGTTTTGGAAATAAAGTTAAGAATTTAATTGTAAAAAAATAAGCCACAAGACTCACAAGAGTAAATAGAAATCTGTATTCATGAGTAAGCAAGCAGCGCGGAAAAACATCCGCATAGAAGCAAACATTTAAGTATTTTCGTCTATTAAGCGCGTTTCACATAGACGCGGCTGGAGCTTTATTTTAAAAATAAGATAAGAATTCGTAATTCTGTCCACTTCGCAGATTGGGTAGTGTCCACCATCACTAAAACTACATCTGATAGATAGGTAAATAATCACTTTATTTGTGTAACTGATACCTACCCGTAATAAATCGAACCACGGGCTATACTAAATCACTATAGTAGAATGAAATTAAAATAACAGCGAAAGAACAAAAAAAAATTGGCATTTCCATACAAATTGTCCGGGCGTCTGCTTTCTATGGAAATGTAATTTTTTTTTGTTTGTAATTTTAATTTCATTATAATATAGTGATCTAGTATAGCCCGTGGTTCGATTTATTACGGGTATGTCCCTTCCACGTAGTATACATAAATTAACACAAAAATTATAACAATATTCGTAGGCATAGGCGTACCGCAGTGACAATAAAGGCAATAACTCAGCTATACACTTGCTCAGGGAGCAAACGCTGATTTTCAGTCATCACCGACAAGTGAGAGAACGCGAGCCCGTCGAACGAATGATTAATAAAAAACCTTTTAAAATACATAAAATAAAGAAGGCATATAAGAAGCAAGTGCTAACGCTCTCTCTGTAAATAGATACTGCTTCGTCTAGACTATGAGTAGCAAGGAAGAAGAAGAATAAGATTGTTGGGGAGCGGTAGTGACTGAGAACGCCAACACTCATCTCGTAAACAGAGAATGTTGATTCCGCACAAAAAATGCTTGTAGTTATTGCTATTAGGAATAATACATTTTAGATTTCAAGACCCTAAATATAGGTAGATACAAATCTATTTCCTACTAAATACTGTTATAATAGCCCTAGAATATCCAAGGAGATTATATGAAAGGTCTGTCAGGATCGTTGCAAGTGGAGGTCCATAGTCTCTCGCTACCCCTGTGGGAAAAAGGCGTATACGATAGCGTAGGCGATAGTATAGGTATACTTTGTAGAATATACAAAAAATAAAATAAACTGTTCGCCCTTGACCAACCACGTATCTCGGCAACCCCTTGACTTCCTTGGCTCACGTTCTTTTTAAAAATACATAATCGGTGAAAATTTCAAGTGTCTAGCTATTATGGTTCAAGAGATATAGGTCTGTGACTGTCGGACAGACAGACGAACAGACAGCGGAGTCACAGTAATAGGGTCCCGTTTGCACCCTTAGGGTACGGAACTCTAAAAATGATCTATTTGCTCAATGTAGATGTTCCTGTGTGCATGCGACCGAGTTTATGGGGCAAGGGTCGGATCGTAAGTGTATAAAGCAGAAAGCGACCCAATACCCAATATCGATGATGTTTATTTAGGCAGGCGTCGTAAAACTTAAACCATTATTTCGGTATATGACATAGTAATGATATACGATTGTTGGCATAACATATTGGTACGGTATATTGGGTTTTAACTTGTGTACTTTGTGTATTACGATTTATAGCTAATGTTTCTCGTATTTAGCAATATATGTAAATCTTGTGTTATGTTATGATAGTAAAATTAAAAGTTTGATATATGCCTTAAAAATGATCAATAGAACAAGGAGAGCCGATTCCGAATATTAGGATAAAGATTAAGAAAAAGAAATGTACAAGTATAATAAGTACTGTACGGGTTGCAAAAGAAGATCGTGACGTTAAAAATGTAATTAATAAAGATTAACAACAATTAGCTAAAATCAAACAATCCGGCCAATAACGTAATAGCGCGTAAACAAATGTCCGCGACAGCCGCCCAATTACAAAATCATTAATAAAGCCAGATGTGGAGATAAATAATAAAGCTAAGTGGCCGCATACCGCGGAAAATTGTAGTTGAGAATTGATGAAATGAAATGAAAATTGTTGTAGAGATTTATTCACTACGAGTCCTATTTTTTAAGGCCATACTTGAATTTTCCGGGGTCAAGTGCTGCCCCCATTTGAAATAAATTATTTGTAAGGAAACGGAGATAATATCATTTAAAATTTTGTTTCTACCAAGGCCTACATAACCCTTGAAACTATTTTATGAACTAGGTACTGTTTACAGTTTTAAAGTGAGAACGTAAAGCTTTTCTTCGCACATTTGCCAAACGTGGCCAAATGTAAAACTATTTTTTTACACAATAAAATGACACCAAGGCCAAGATGACACGTGGAGGATTAAATTTTACTTTGAAAATTGCTGTATAATTTTTGTATAAAAATATATATTTTTGTTTTGTTTTCCGTTTCTTTTTCTTTAATTATAGCTTTACTTTTCTTTAATTATATTTAGGTAGTATATGTACCTTTTTTATTATTTTTACCTAATAAATATATTCAGCAAAAATAGTGCGTAAAGAGGCTCTTTGTATATTATATAACGCTCTTTATACGCTTTTTGCAAGTAGTTAAAATAAATTAATAATAGGATTTATATAATTACTCACAGCTGCACGAAAAACCGCGAGCTGCTTGCATCCCGCGCAACGCCCGAAAAGCTAGTGCCTAATGTAAGTCTAAAATAGGTACCTCTATAGTCATAAAATATGCGTAAGTATATATAATAGGATAAGTTAAGCGTAAAGCTTCAAATAATACAATATGCGACCGGTCATTTACAAAAACGTTTTTAAAGAGTTAAAACCAGCCACAATATGGACTGGTGAAATAATAAAGCTGAGTGTCGGCAGTACGGCGAATTGTCGCCGCGCGATTTATTCATAACGGCAAATTGGCCACGTATACGCCAACGTTGGTTAAGTTTATACCGGGAAACTCATGCCATGATACCTTTAAGTCGATTTTACTGAGCTTTTATTTGTTGTAACGGTACATTGTTGGCAATAGGTACCTCAGTACTATTACTTTTATCGAAGTATTTTTTTTGTAATTTATAGATCCGTTTATTATATAAAAATGACGTCGTCGGTAATTAAAAGATAAATCAATTGGTTCCCTCCGTGGCATATTGGTAACCATGCTAGTCCGCCACTTGGAGGTTCGGGGTTTGATACCCAGCTAAAGCAAGTCTGAGGCCTTTTTCCGATTGTCCTGGTTCTTGGGTGTTTATTTATCTATACTTATATGTATTTATCATAAAATACAATGTCGTTGAGTAAGTATCACATAACAAAAACTTTGGGGCTAGCTCAATCTGTGTAATTTGTCACTATATATTTATTTATTTTTTATTTGCTTCAAATTAATAATTTATACTCGAATAAATGAATAACATTGAATATGCACAATGCGCAATCTATCAAAATTCATCTACATACGGAGTGGCGAAAATCGAAATAATAAAGAGCGGTGGCAGTTCGGCGAATTGCCGGGTCCCGAAGCCGTGCGATTTATTCATAACGGCAATTTGACCACATACATCCAAAATACGGAGTGGTAAAATGATAAAGCCAAGTGTATGGCACAAATAGGCTGAATCGTCCTTGGGCAAAAAGGTAAACTATTACCCGATTATGTCGCCCCCGATTTGGTCATAACTTAGTTTATTTAAGAAAAATCACGCCATAGACTTTGCTGTTGAAATAGTGTGGTTTATTCAAACGCCATGTGGTAACGACGGAGTAGAGTAGGTACAATCTGTCTCCACCCCTTTCCTGTCCACGGGTGTCGTAAGAGGCGACTAAGGTAGGTGTAGGTAACACGAACGGACATCAGTGTCCTCTGTCCTTTAAATACCATCCACAGCGATCACCAACCCGTTATTTATAGTCATATAAGAAGCGAATTCATTTGAAAATCTGCAATACTTTATTTTATAGGGTTTTTTAGGCATTCAAGATGCAGTACTAGTACTCTAGTTACCCTACTTAAGTTAAATAATAAAATAAATAATGGTAAAAAAATATCACGTAAGAGTTAGAGCATGGTCGTATTTAGACCAAGGTTGCGAGTTCAAATCCCGCTCACGTGGTATTGTTTCACCATTTCTTATTTCGTTACTTGAGTAGAGTACTGCAATACTTCTATGAAAGGAGCAGCGCTTCTTAACATGGACTGCTTAATTCAATTTAAGTCTAATAAATTTCTGAAACGGCGCAAGGGAGCGTATGATGAGATTTCCCAGAACATGCATACATGGATAGAGGTGAAAAGCAACCATTTTAAGTAGGCACGAGTACCAAATCTTTTTTTTCCTGGTATGTATGAAACAAACGGCGGGCGACCGAAACTTTCTGACAGGAAATTTCTTATAATATGCGTTGTTAGTATTTACTTGTTAATCCTGACAGTCGTTTATTTATAAAAGGTTTAATAATTTAGAAACAATATTTTTTTATCACATTTTATGAAATAGCGAAAATGAGTTGAATGATTTAAAAAGAGCAGCAGGAAACAAAAAAGACGACGCAGTTTGTGTTTACTTAGATATCCTGAAATCTTAAAATTTGCACGCAAACACAAATACACAATTACATACGTTTTAATTTCTTTCGCCGAAGACAGAGCCCCGATTTGTGATATCACATTTAGCAACAAGACAAATTGCTAACTTAATCTCCTATTTATGTAGAGAGATCCTTAGGAATTGGTTATTGGTGCCAACTTCGGCTCCTAAGGAAATTTAAACGTACCTACGTTCCATCACAGAACAAATAATACTAACGTACAGAAGTCTCACCCAGGAAAGAAATTCAAAGAAATATCTACTCAATGTGGCTAGCGATATGGTTTAATTTAGTTCACGTCAGAACTCAGCACTTTTTCGTAAAGATACCTATCTAGGTATCTTACCATTGCAAGCCAATTTCATTCTTATTACTCTGGACAAACAATTCGTATAACTGAATTTATCACCCGGAGGGGCCGCCTGCGCGCATAGTAATAAAGTAGGTACATTTTCGATACCTAAACAGGGAGTGACACAGGCCTGGTTCCATGTCTTGTTTTCTTTGTTAACATACCAGTTATTACTACTACAAGGTACTCTTGTCGGTGTCATTGTGTGGATACGCACACATTGTCAATTTTTTGGCAGATATTATGGAATGGTTAGCTGCCTTCTCCAACAGTCGAGAATTATATTCTCCTATAGCAATTTGCTCAGTTCAGCCAATTGCATGAACAAATTAAGCAGAATATATTTTTGAGCATAATTTATTTCGATTTTAATTATAGGTATGGAGGATATTTCATTAAAACTCCAGATGCAAAAATGCAAATTACCTTGTTTTATGTGTTATATTTGGCAATACGACCTGACTCGTAAACCAAAACTTGTTACCATAAATTGGAAAGGTGTCTGCGCTGAAATTGAATCCCACAAGCAAATAGCATTCGGATAGTTTTATTGCGATGTATTTGCAAATTATTTCAGGCACTAAAAGGTCTTACCAAAAATATAATATACAATACTTACAATGTGTACCGTCATTTTTTTTTATCGACAAACCATTGTTTTTTTTTTCTATTTTCGTAAATGTCAAAACAAATATTTTCTATAGTCATCAGATAATCATCATCATCATCCGAGCGTATTCCCGGTTGCATCTTCAGCGGTTATGCTTGAGAGCCCGGGGTCCGCTAGCTAAACCTAGGTGATTTGACGAGGTTACTGGTTTTTACACAGAGCGACTGTCGTCTGACCTCTACAACCCAAAGGGTAGACCAGAATTAATCCTAGGATAGGTTTAAGTTAAATATTTGCTATGGTAATTGATGAAAATCACAACCGTGTAGTCATACTTTTCTATTTTGTGACGTTTTATTATCTTAAAAGTAGGTACCAAATAATTTATTTTTGACCCAGTCATCTACCAAAAAACTATCTTACCAACGGCTAAGATGTACGTACGGCACTTTATATTGTTGTAAAGAATATCGGTACCGTATTCATTATTTAAAAATAAAATGTAAAAAGGCCCATTTTTTCACAAGGTTATGTTACATACGGGTAATTCACAAGAAGATAATAAATCAAATAAGTATTTTTTTGTTTCAGCATTTTATAATTTTACTCGGTAAAAATTGTAACATGCTTCCTACTGAATTAATATATATTATGTTTAGATCCGGTGTACCTAAATAAAAAAAGCCTATTATTTGATATAACATAGACTTTTTGTATTCACACCGGACCGTTACATAAGTAAAGCGCCCAATGTCAGTACCAGTACCTACCACTAAAAACAAAATAGCTGCCATTTTACTTTGGAATGAGAAAATTTACTTGTGTGGGTGATGGGGTGATATGCTGATAAAAATACCGTATATCATGCCACTTAAGGGTTAACTGGAGGGACGAAATCCCATACAAACGTACTTTCGTTTTAATTTCGAAACCATAAAACTCATCGTATTCAAATTTTTTACAAGCATTAAGATGATAAATATCTAGATCTGTAATTAGTTTTGGTTCGAAAATAATAAACAAAAAAAAAGTTATAGCAACTTAAAATTTGCCTTTTTTATCGACGAAATCGAGTAATATTTAGACGCCTATTACACTTATAATTATATTTTCAATCCTTATGGAAACTAATTATACGACTAGAGTGAAGACTCTAAATTCCAAATAATTTAGTTTTATTTGGGTATGTATCGTATTTATCGAAATAAACGAAAACTACGAAAACTACGATTCATGGCCTATAACGGCCCGTTTCGCTGGCGTTCAGTGCACTCTCTTTGTCGTACGCGGGGGTGTATGCGGGGGTCGGGACGGAGCTACATTTTTTAGCGCCCTTTCTCTTTCTCGACGAAATAGCAACACGACGAAGCGCGTCGGTAGGCAACTCGCTGTGGAGTTCGCCCGCGCCTCCAGTACCACCTTAAAGCTTCCACACCGATGACGGACACACTGTATGAGTGGTGATTTGACTTGTTGGAAACTAGTCTACCGGAAATAACGACGTCATCGTTATTTCAAAATAGATAAAGACGTTGTATTATGTTGATCCAGAAAATCATCTAATAAGGATATGAACGGGGTTAAAAATAAATTATTCTGTACTGGTAAGAGAATTAAAAGTCACAAAATAATGTCACTTGTCATTAATCACATCCATTTTAAATGTGATATGTTCTGCATTAATAGATTTATAAATGCAAAAAAACTGATATTAAGAGCGCTATTTGACTCCAAGAAAGTATGACGTCACAGTTTGGTATTTTATACAACGCATAGAAAATATTTTTTTGACGTTAAGAAAAAAGAATCTGATTTGATTTGCTGGAAACTAGCCGATTGGTGAAACTGCACAATGAATGCAATTATTACAGGATCTGCACTTCAGAACTTTGATTCTTGACTTGTTTTAACTCCTCCAGCTTCATTTTTAACTTCATTTAAACTTTCGCCGTTTTGTACTCTCTTTGATTTGTTCGCCGTTACTACTTCGGATACTTAAATACAGTTTATTGCAGTAACTTGCTCTAATTTAAAAGCTACTCACATTTCACTGTTAACCGTCTTTCGAAGATAAAGAAGTTTTTTTTTTTTGGTTTGTTTGTACCAATAGGTTATATTTTTATTTTGTCTATTAGTTATTATAAATCAGAACATAAGCTGCAATAAGTTTTCACATCCATTTTAGAAAGTCTTTTTTTATTTTTGTTGACTGACGAGCCTGTAAAGATTTGGCCATTATTATGATAATGCCGTGTGGTTCCCGGCAGAGAATAGGATCACTCTAAGTCTTCCTGTGGATGTCATAGAAGGCGACTAAGGAAATACAAGCTAAACAAAGCTTATAAACATCAATAAGACCTCTCCACTCCAACCCGTCTGGCCAACGTGGAGAGTATAGTTAGACCAAATCCTTTGACTGCTCTGGCCAAGTATGGCTCTGGTAGTACCTACAGAGAGGGTAGTGCTCCTGCATGATGCCCATGCCCATGGATGATTCCTAGTGTATTATTTTTCATAATCCATATTAGAACTTATTGAAAGTTTGATCATAGTCCATGAAAGTCAGTTTAGTTCGTCTTAAAAAGAGTTATTACCAAGGTGGTTTCACAACTTCCAACTAATTAAGAAAACCCAGCATTTTAGCTTTTTGTTGTTCTCAAGGATTTCGTAAGGTTTCCGACCTCCTTGAACTTTTTTAACGAAATAATGTCGTAAATTTTTTATAACTTGTAAACTCGCCTGGAGTTAAATAAAAACATATTTTGTAATTTACTTATGAATAAGAAGCCAAAGCAAATAAGTATAACAATGAAATGGGGTCCGAAAACATTTCATTTTGTCGTTCAAAGTGAAGAGACGAAGGAAAATAAATAACTGAGTCCAATTAACTAAGAAAAGAGGGAACAACCTGGGTGTAGGGAGACAAAATGAGGCATTGATATTTAATTCATTTTCCTTCATGTTACTTCGTTTCGCCTTGAAAATAACATATGTACAATAAATTAAAACAAGTTAGTCAGGGAAAATAAAAAATCTAAGTTTGGGGAAAACAAAGCCTTTTGTTCAATGATGCTTTTAAGTATTCTTTTTAAAATATATGATAGTATTTTTGTCACCATATGATTGTGAACGCCGAGAGTTTGTAAATTATCGCGTGAGATTATAAACTGCGGATAAATTATGAACTGTACCATACTGCTCACAACATATTTACGATAGATTATAATCTACCCACGTCACTCTCGGTGTTCACAATCATACGTGACATTTTTAAAGCAATTTTAATAATACAAAACAACTAGGTACTAAATAAAAACATTTATGTCCAGAACGAGCAATTCCTACGACTGTTTTAGCATTAAATATTAAAATACTTTCACATTGGCATAACGGTTAAACTTGAATCAAATGCAGTGTCATTATGCATTATTTTAATGTTTGAAATGTTAGCGTAGGAAGTTAAATTAATTGTCTGCCAATGTCTAACTTAATAACACCATTAATGTTTCGCGTGATTCTCGTATGAAATAACTAACAACCGGCCGACGTCGTTTATTTGCTTTGCGATGGAGTTTTACCTGTTTATTTTGCTTGGCAGTAATGTTAGTGTTGTAAACGTTTTGAATTTGTGGAAAGTTTAAGGATGATAATTAAATATGGTTCGTATGCATGTTGGTAGTGGATTCAAAGTGCACTCATTAAAGTTTTGTGGTTGCTTTAAATTTTTGATTAGGTTTATACACTGACCAAGAGACTAGACGAGAGATTTTTTATTACATCTGTATCTTTCGCGAGGCATATAGAGCTAAGGGTAGAAATAACCAAATGTCAGCATAATAAATAAATAGATGGACGGACAAATCAAATTGCTAGCCCCAAACTAAGTTTAATTTTTTATAATGGGATAACTCAACGATACTATATTTTATAATTAATCCATTAATAGAATTAGATAAACACCCAAGACCTAGGAAAATTTGAAAAAGGCCATTTCACAACTTGCACTTGCCGGGGGATCGAACCCAGAACCTCCAGAGTGGCGGACTGACAACGCCACGGAGGTCGTCAAAATGGTAAGCTTAAGTTAAACGTGAAAGGTGGAAGGTGGAAGATGGGACAGGAATCTTTAATACATCTCGCGAAAATTGACAGCATACCGCCTATAGATTATGAATTATTGATCTTCACTCCTATACATATTCCCTTGATCGACTAAGCCACAGATGTAAAAGAAAATCATTAATGTTCCACTGGCACTAGAAAATAAAAGAAAACTGCTCGAAAAATGTTAGTCTTTTCCAGCAAATCGTATATTCAGGTGATTCGTAACCTCGGCCGGAGAAATTGTGTTGACTCTGCCATGTCGTTTCTTTGTGTTAATTTGTAGATGCACAGGATTGCTCCAGTTTGCAACCGGCAGCCTGAAGAATGTCTAATATGACTATAGCCGACTTGTGGGTTTATCGCTGTATTTAGAAGAGTTGTGATTTCACAGAATAAAACTTGTTATTTGTTTGACATACAAACCAGGCGAAAGTTTAACTTTACATTATGTTCTCACTTAATTATTACAAAGTAAGTATACCTAGTTTTTTTTTTGTGTTTTTTTATTATTATTAATACGTATTACTTTAATTTATCAATTTCAAAATCTTTTTACGGTGGCATAATTTTTAAAAAAATCAATGTGATTACTAATTTTTAGCAACTATAACTGTAATGGTAACGCACGATTTGGTAAACTAATTCCGTCAGCAAATCTTCAAAGCAAACATAACAAAGGCAGAAATGCGGACAAAATAAGAGGATAATAACACGTAACCAAATACAAATACGAAACCAATAGAATCATGCGAAAAGGCTTTCCCATTAGGTTAGGATTGGAGTTAGGGTCTGTTTACACAAACCGACTCAAATAGCATCTTACGGTTATATGTAAAATCTTCCTCAATTCAATAAAGATTTGATTACGGAATCTTTCTTGCGAGTTCGTCAATACAGTCAAATCTAAGCTGACTGAAATTGGCTCCGTTTGGTTTCTTGGTTATAAAAAGGCTCGCGCTGATCTATGAATGAGCGAATGATAGTGTGATTAAAGGTTAAAAAATATATCTGTCTAAACTAAAGGCCTAAAAGATAGTTTTTGGGCAGAAGCAATCTTATTAATAAAATCAAATAGAATTCATCTTTGTGTGAATGTAACATTAGGCAGAATTAGAAATAGGATAGGCGAAATAGGCCCCACCATAATTCCAGCTATTATCTTCCGTGATGAAGAGTGGAATAAGCGTCTGGCGTGTTAAGGCATATTCCTGAACGTATTTAATAATTTGTCTGTGACAATGCTTTGGCCCTACTAGGGTTTTTAGTGTGGTTAGACTGATTAACTTTCTTTTTTAATTTATAAAAATATAGGTACATTAAGTTTCATAAAGCGTAGTTTTAACACCTACGACATGTACTACCTATAGGTACCATAATGCCTACATTTTATCATTTTTTAAAAGTACGCATTTAAAATTATTTATAAGGTTCAGAAAATATGTATATGAGTCATTCTACGACAGTTCCTTATTAATTTATTTGGTAAGTATATGAAAAAAAATAATTTTAAGTAACACATGTTTTCTCATACATCAGATTTTATAATATTTTTACAAACCATCTAATTCCGTTTTACAATTTCCTACTTATAAGCATTTCGCGCCAGAAATCATTTTACAAATCAAATTACTTCCTGTTTAGAAATGACATTATTTATCACTACTTATGTACTATCGAAGACTAATCGAGTAACAATGGTAGCACCAAGGGAGCCAAAGGGCTGGGGTGAGTAGGGAGGCACCCTGTACCACTAGGTCAAGGGTCCTCTGCAATAGCAGGGAACGGACGTCCTAAATATATAGGATAACGATAATAGCCCATTATGGTCTTATTACCCCATATTAGACCACTTATCAGCAAATAACATTTCGTCATCTACAGCAATATATTAGTCATGGTTCACGTGTTAGCATTAATTCTTCTTTAATTATGAGATAGAGGGCGGGAATGTTTCCCTTTTGTATGTTCCGCGCTTTAAGGAAAATGTGTTCAATGTAGGTCAATATTGAAGTAAGGAGAAAGAAATTGAGTTATATGAGAGGATTGGAAATAAAACAAATATGTAAGTTATTTATAATCAAAAAAAAAAGGAAAAAACAAATAAAATAAAAGCATCAAAATGAATTAAATTTATTTTATTAATTGCTCTTTAAAGTAAAATCTACATTATCTCAAATATTTTTGCCAAAAACGACACTTTTGTCGAAAACACTATTTGAAGTTGATAACCATTACAGTAATCTATATATTGTCTGGAACATAATTTAAATACATATGGATATAAATGAATTTCAGTAATAGTCGTTTATTATTTGAATTGATGGTTCTTTGAAAAGTTAAACATTCTAGAAAACACATTTTTATCTATTTTGTAAGTATTCATTTTCTTTCTTGGATCATACAGACTTTTCGAAGATAAATTCAAAAATCTTATGTATATGCTATCGTTTTCAAAATAGTAAAATGAACATAAAAATCGCCTTTGTATTGTATACTGGTTCGTCCGTCACGCACGCTACTTTACTATACGCCTCCATCATCTATAATATAACACTAATAGGATTCGTGTTACATTTTCTGTAAACATGCAGTCATCAGTCGGATATAAAGCCACAAACACGTGATAAAGTAAAATTGTGGTGTGCGGGAACATTGCTTGATATCAAATATTTATGCGAGAGGCTTCAGCATACGTTAAAGAGAATACAAATGGAAAACTTCAAACTTTATGCAGTTTTAGCATACTCTCGCCAATAATGAGTGGGTGTACTTTTAGAATACTAGAGGTGTCTCGATGAACTTAGTAATAAGTAATTATTTAAAAATTTAAAAACAAGCTTCTAACTAAAACAATGAACTAAAAAGTTTAAAGTGCTTCTTAAGACCAATCAATCAAGCCCAAATTCAGTGGAGATATATTGTTTTATCTCACAGACGCCATGGAACCTTCTGGCTTCATCATCATGAGATCAGGACATTGGTACTATGGTACCAATATTATGATATTACATTGTCATTCAACTTACATAAGAATGTGAAGTTGCAGCTCAATCAAATAATGGGAAGTGGGTTTAGCTTGCAAGATACAGAAAACGGGACAGGTAAAACTAAATAAAAGCTTGTAAAAAGAGTTTGTCGTTTGTTTTTCAAACGCTACAAAGTGATTATTTTTTATCCTTCTTTACGCTCGGTATTTTATGGTACGTGCTCACGCTTCGCGATTAGGTGGAAACGGTATAAAACGTTATCCGACAACGAGCAACGTTTTTGTGAAGCCATCCCGGCGCTTGTCAAATTTACGTCGCGTTTATGAAAAGTATGAAATAAATTTCACTTTAAATTGTTCCGTTTTTGATGAAATAACGATAACGTTTATTAAAGTACCCATAACGTTACGAGAAGAGTGGAACGGCGGCGTTCTGACATTAATTGCTCTGACTGATATAAGACTGCATTGTTTTTCTAGTGAGCAAAAACAGAGCTTGATGCTAGATACAAATACGATTACGTGTCAAATATTATCTTTCCACTTATACTTATTATCATCATCATCCGAGCGTGTTCGCATTATCAGCGGTAACGCTTTAGAGCCCGGGGTTCACTGCCCTACCTAGGTGATTTGACGAGGGAACTGGTTTGTACACAGAGCGACTGCCATCCCCGCAACACAAAGGGTAGACCAGAACCAATCCTAGGATAGGTTTAAACGAACCCACAGCTTTACGTGTCTTCAGAAGAACGAATAATCAATAATCATCTTTCTTTTTAGATAATTAGGTGGTGATTCAAGCCTGCAATATCCTAAACAGAGTGGAAACAACTGTTCACAAAGTATGCTTCCCAGTGGGATCCCAATGGAATCGGCTTGACCAATAGACCACCGAGGCAGGACTTATTATCATATTTAGCTTATTATCTTACTTCTTCTTCGTCTAAGCGCGTTCCCGGTTGCATCCTCAGCTGTGCTGCTTCGGAGCCCGGGGTGCGCTTTCCTGCTTTTTCTTCTTCAAATATAACATGCATGTCAATGGTCACCCAAGGATGCCAAATACCTTGCAAAATGGAGAAGTAATAGCCGGAACAGTTTGAATGATTTGGCTATAGTTTTACGACCGGCCGCCTGCCTGGCGTCAACCCTCTTTGGGAATGTATTTGTGTGAAAAGTTTTACAACCGGCCGCCGACCGACGTTAATCCTTCTTGGGAATGCAATTGTAGCACGAGATGTTTGTGCTTAGTCCTTTAGTCGCCTCTTACGACATCCACAGAAAGAGATGAAGTGGTCCTATTCTAACCCGGAACCACACGGGTAACTTATTATCTTACTATGCAGAGAAAAGCGGTGGAGATATTAGGTAAACAATTTTCTAAAATTTTAAGTTAAAAGCGTGTAAGTACAAAAAATTATAAATAAGTATAATAGAAAGAAGAGAAACCTCTCTGAAACCCCGGTTATGAGAATATCCTTTGGACGAACGAACGAGCCTCAGTTAGCCGAATTGTTATTTATTGTAAATTAATTTGTTTCGAGGACGAACCGTTTGTATTTTTATTTCATTATAAAATTTAATTAAATCAACTATACGATTTTTATTTATTTAATATTTGACCAAATGATCGGATTTAGTGCTAACAAACCGTTATTTAAATTAAATTAGAAACATATTTTTGTCGTTATGTATATATATATATGTACGTGACATTATTTGTCACATGTCTATTAGCATTAGAGAATGCTGTAATTCTAAATTCGATTGAAAAAGATTATATAAGTTGTATTTTATCCTACAATAATACTAATCCCTTAGAAAAAGATTCATCGTATAAGAAACCATGTAGTTTCGTATTTATTTATAATATTTGATTTATAGAAATAACACAACACTATATGAAAAACAAGTTACTTATATAATCAGATTTTCATGCTTGCAAGTTCATAATTACAAGATATATCGATCACAGTTACGGCTATGACAAAATTTTATCCCAAATAATATTAACAATCAAGAAAGACCAAACAAGATAAGTTTATTTGCCAGAGAAATTAAAAAACCTTTGACTTTCAAGCGTTCACTCCCAATAACTTTTGAACGGCTAAACTGATTTTCATCAAACATTTGTAGCTAAGAACCATCTCGACCGACAAAGCAAAAAAAAAAACAGAATCGAAATCAGTCTATTTGTTTAGGAGCTACGATGCCACAGACAGACACAGACACGTAAAAATTAAAACACCCCTCTTTTTCTCTTTTAAAAATAAATAATGTATAAATAGTTTGTACTTTTTCATAGAAATAACAGAACACTTCTTCGATATCAAAGGGTCACATTAACATGGTAAATTTATTCGGAAAGGTAAAAAGGTAGAAGGTATAAATCCCCTGAGCGTTGAAATGCCTCCCTGAAATCCCGCTTATGACAATATCCTTCGGGCGAGCCTCAGTTCGGCGAATCGTTATTGTCGTCGATTTGTATTGAGGACGAACGGTTTATATTTTGCTATCGCATTAACTTCAAATGTTGTTATTTTTAATAATTGAAACACTGATTATCTTTTGAGATTAATGAATCGAATAATTTTACGTTTTATAAAAGGACATTGCCTATCACAATTGATCGTAAAAATATTATGTAGTAATCAATGTTTATTCCTATAATTTGTAATTTAGTTGATATAATTAATTAGACAAAAATCGGCCAATTCACGAAGTCATTAATTCACACAACGAGAACTACGATCAGCAATCGTAATAAAATATAGTCTCGTTTTAGCCTCAATAATTAAGCCTCTTGACAGTTTAACCTCCAACGGAAAAAGACGGATGTTATTAGTTCGACGTGTGTAACTGTGTGTGTCAGTTTGTGACACTGTGACCAGTTTTGATTTAATTATTTGTTTGAAAGGCCTTTTTTGAAACAGTTTTTAGTTTTTTTGTTTGGAGCTTTGTTTATTACAATTTACAACTTACCGAAACATATTTAATAAAATAAGAAATGGTGATAAAATACCACGCAAGCGGGACTTGAACTCGCGACCTTGGTCTAAATACGACCATGCTTTAAAGCGTGCGGGGTTGAACACGTTCAAGCTCAGTGGTTCGCACGCCGAATTTCTCCACCATTTGATATTCATATATCACGCATTGGGCTTGCGTCATTCATCGTGCGGGGTTGAACACGTGATAGCTCAGTGGTTAGAGCATGGTCGTATTTAGACCATGGTCGTGAGTTCAAGTCCCGCTCACGTGGTATTTTTTCACCATGTCTTGTTTCATTATTTAATTTAAGTACTTAATAGTACTGAATCTTGAATGCCTAAATGCCATATAAAAATGTTTAGAAAAAGTTTAATTTTTGCATAGCCAATTATTGTTAAAAATAGAACATTTCTCATTAAAGTATATTTGCTGATTTTGATCGATGCTATAAATATGTATTCAGCGTGCGTGTCAGAATAAAACCACCTTATTGCCTCCATAATAAGCCTCTTGGTAGTCTATCATCTTTATTCGAGTCATGTGCACTCCATTTTATTTTGACACGGCCGCTATGCATATCGAGTTGAAGGCGTTGTGCTTTTATATATCTCATTAATATTAATGTATTTATAGTTAATTTGTTTTTCACTCACATTCATTTCAAAGCTTTAGTAATTCAGAAGCATAGGTTTCGAAAAAAAAAGGCTTAACAAATTAAGGCACCTGTAAAAACAAAATTGAATGCATCTCTGATTCAACTGATATTGGAGTGAAATAAAAATTAACTTAAGAAACTTATTCCAGTTTAATTTGAATCTGAGATGCATTCAATTTTGTTTTTATATCTGCCTCAATTTGTTTTGTTTGTGTGTTTTCTTTTTATAATGTTTAATTCTAAACATAAGTCATAGTATTTATAAACAATTGTTTTTAAATATATTCTGTGGACGCAAGATAGGCGCATTTTTAAACAACTACAATCATCATTATCACGTCTTTTTTAGCCTCACTGCAGGACCACGACCCTCTTTGTCTGTACTACCAGAGCTAAGACTGACTGCTCTGGCCAAGTACCTATGGCCAGAGCAGTCAGAGTATTTGGCCTACACTCTCCACGCTGGCCAGACGGTTTGGAGAGGTATCATTGATGGTTATAAGCTTTGTTTAGCTTATGTTTCCTAAGTCCTTCTACGACATCAACGGGAAGACTTCAAAGTGGTCCTATTCTATTCTGCTGGGAACCACACGGCATATACAACTACAATAGTCGTAATTAAAAAATGGATTTATTTTTTTATCTAGTTGAAGTCTAGTTGAAGCAGTGTTAAAATTCCGTGAATTCTTTAAGAGTTTTCATTGCATCAGTAAGAGAATAGCATAATGAGGTAGTGGGGCTCATTCAGCCGGGACTTCGGAGCACTTGGTAAGTAATTAAATCTTTTGCCGTCTTTATCACCGCAAGCGATGATTTATAAAAGTTGTCTTTCTTTAAAACCTTTGTGCGTAATTTACAGTATTTATTTAAATACTTACAAAGTTCTTCGTTCTTCCAAGAACATTTTTGAGAAAGCTTTGTCTTGTGTAGAAAAAAGCGAAAATTGATAAGATAAAAAATACTGATTCATAGTATATTTAAACTCAAAAGTAAATAATTCTAAATAATAACTTAAAATAAAATTAAGAACTTTAAACCAATGAAAATACTATCTATAACTTAAATAGGCTGAAAGCAAAAAAAAAAATTAAAAAAACCTAAAAATGTAATAAGAAATTGACTGTTTTTTGGCAGAGAATCATGTAAGTATGCCATTGTTTTCTCTATTCTGGAGTTCTATATTTCAAGGGAAACGAACAAAGATTCATTAAGTAATGGTTCTAATGGAACAGAATCATATTAAACTTATACAAAGAACTGATTCAGAAGAAAAATAACGAATAAGTTCAAAGGCCAAAGAGTCTTAGATTTTGTTTACCTCTTACACTCTTACAAGCAATATCCATCAAGAAAATAAAATAATAACGAACGGGCGCACGCTACAGGCGGTACTCATGTTTAGGAAACCCGCACATGGACAGCTATTGAGTTATAAAGTGGCAGAAAAATAACAAGCTGCAAGAAAATCGTGAAAAACTGTCGAGTGCTAATTACTTACTTGGTTTTTTACAACCCTAGTCCGCACTTACAGAATTAGAGTGCCAACTCGTTGCTTTTTAACATTTTTTTTATATTAATTATGTTAGTACAGATTTTATGATGTTTTGCTTTCATGTACATTGATATGACACGATTTAGAGTGCAATAAATATCAAAGTGCATGCAATAGGCTTTGTGAAAGTACCTAACATAAATGCCATGAAACTAAATAGTTTAGAAAATCTGTCTGACTGATATAGGCTTAGGTTTCAAGTAGGTTTCGACAAACAATAGGATACTATCTCTATTCTATCTCTGTTATTAGTATTACTTACTGCTTTTAATATCATTTTTGGCAGATATTTCGACGAGTTACTGTCTTCATGGTCGCTGGCCGACTAAAGAACCTCGATGGATGTTCGGCTTTCAAAGGTGACCATATTAATCGAAAAAATAAATAAATAATGACAATCAGTCCCGTAATACTAATAATAGTAATTGTGACCGCGAAACTCTAAAATCATATCCGAATATAATTATGTGTTTCACGAAATGTCATTGGTTGTTGAACTACAGCACAGACGCGCTCGTCTCGAGTGGCGATTGGATCAAAGGTTTGTAAAAAAACAGCAATCGCAGGTGTGCAGCGGCCTTTTGCTCAGTAGCACATCGTGCTGAGCTCCTATTTGCAATAAACAAGTCCCGTGTGGTCTCACACTAAGAACAAGTTCCGCAGTTGTTTGCACTTGGAAATGTTAAAACTGGGACTTACTCAGTAAACGTTGGGAGTTTCTTTGGTTCATACAAACTGCGAATAAGCTATATAATCTTTCGAAATAAGTTAAAAGGAATTCTGTTCTAAATCACGTTTCCCGTTTGCTATTAAATTTGTTTTTTTACAACTGGCGGCCTAGCAATTTTTTATTATAAATAAATAAACCTTTGGAGAAAAGCTCTACATGTTTGTGTAAACTGCTTATGAAAGCTCAGGTGGACTTCAATTTATAATAAGTATGGATAAATAAATTTAGAACTACACAACAATGCAAAAAAATTAATACATTTAACAGATTCTATTAGAAAAAGGATTCTTGTTTAAGAAATATTTTGAAAAGGAAACACTGTTTGTCAACCTAAAAACCAACCTGATTAAGGTCAAAGAAAGCATACAGTAACTTTTAAAAGACACTTTTTAGGAACTTCGCTTGGCTAAAATTACACCATAACGAGCTTAGTAAAAAAAAACTCTGTAACTTTGCGCCGCCTTTTTTCGAACATTTTTTCACCTGTATGATGTATTACGATACGATACCATAACGATGCTAGATCGTTATGGTATCGTATCGTAGTACATCGAACTGGAGGCGTGTCGGGAAATGTCAATTGACAAGCAGATCATACGCCGCATATGGATATGGATAGGCCATACTCTCAGGAGGGAGCCCTCACACATTCCGAGGCAAGCCGTAGAGTCGACAAGTGAAAAGTTGGCTGTCTCAGTCTCAACCAGACCTGGCAGCGCACTGTTGCGGTGGAGATGAAGACAATCGGGCTTACCCGAAGTAATGCGCGTAGCCAAAGACCGATCGCGATAGAGAAATACTGTTGAAGCCTGAAGACCTGGGGATCTTAGGATCTTAAGTCAAGTAAGTCAGTACATCGAACTGCATTGTGTTGTATTGCATTGTATTGTACTGACTAGTAACTAACCTGGGTCATGGTGTGCAGAGGGCGAAGGCGCAGAGAAGGCACTGCTGCAGCCCGCCGCGCGACGCAGTTCAGCCACTGGGAAAAAAAATATTTTCAGCTACACGGAATAAAGTATCATATTATGATATATAAGTAACATAAGGTAAAGACATATGGTAAGAAAACAGGTCACTTATTTACTGTTGTAGAAATTGATTTAGATTCGATTCTAGTTACAAATGTACAAAGTTACTTTAATGCACTGCTATCTTTTCGCATGATCCCTCAAATATCCGTCATTTAAAAAAACAAGTGATAGAAGTAATGAACAATATTTTTAATAAATTATAACCAATATTACACATTATAGAAAATAGAAGAGGGAAATTTTTGGTCATCTACTACAACACGATGAATCCTTCAAAATAATAATTGAAGGAAAGATAGAAGGAAAAAGAAGAAGTAGGTAATCCCAGAACAATTTTTGATCAAATAAAAGAAAAATTTAATGTGAAAACATATAAGGAGGCTAACATCAAACAGACAGAGGGATCGCCGTGGCCACATAATGATCAAAGATGATTTGAAATTGAAGATACAGTGAAACCATTTCGACTCGACAAGAAGAAGGAGAATAAGAATTTAGCAAAGGAAAGGATACATGGAAAGCACTCCACCGACAAGGGCGCGGCTCTTGAAGAGGAGTAATTTGACGATGACGCTGATAGCTAAAAAATTATAACTCCTACAGTTCTACTTTCTACTCATATTGCAGTCATATTTATCGCATTTTCAAATCGCTTTCAAACAACAAGCCAGTAGATTGTGTAATTTTCTCAAAGTGTATCAGCTCGGGCGTCCGAGCAGGAACTTCCAGAATCTAACAGCTCAATTTAGTTTACTTTTAACTGGCTATATGTGGCCCAGTTGAAGTTGGACGGTTTGTTGCGGAAAGTAACTCCATTTTCATGGAACATGCTTAGTTCAGTGATTATTTTAGAAGTTTCGATAACAACTTGCAACGATTTTGATTAATTTCAAACTTAAGGGTTTAATAAGGTGAATTTTGTATGCCACTGTTACTTATTCTTTAGAGTTCCAAAAAATAGAGCTGCCGCCCGTTTTTCGTAATGCCAACTTTATCGACATTTATATATTTAATGGCGTGGAGGGATACTCGTACTACTGCAAATAGGTATGTTTCGGCTTCAAGTGGTTAACATGGACTGAACTTACTCCAAAAATGTTGCCGGTGTTTTTAAAGTAACCTTTATAGAAGTGGTGTGTTCAAATTTTCTTTCTTTTTTCTCAAAATATTTTGTTAGAGAGATGAGCCGTCGTCATATAAGCTACAGGAAGTCCATTGTTGGACTAGGACTCCCCAAGGATTTCCAAAATGATCTTTTGGAACGTTCGTTCACTAGTACCATTGAAATTTGTCCAATGGTACTACTGCGACCGTTAAAGTCGCAGTAGTACCATTATATCTATTGATGGTACTAATGCAACTACATTAAAATGCAAGTTCTCATTAGTACCATTGAAATTTGTCCCATGGTACTATTGCGACCGTTAATGTCGCATTAGTCCCATTACATCTATTGATGGTACTAATACGACTAGATCAAATTGCAGTCTCAGTAGTTTCATTATCAACATTTCCCAAGGAACGGGAGAGTGTATTATGGGAATAAGCTTCCAGCATTTTTCAGATAGACAATACAGAAAAACTATCACGACTTTATATCTAACAGGGCAGACAGAGCCTAGGGCAGTAAGGCCTAAGCTTTCCCACTTTTAGCGTGATGGTGGGCATGAAGGTGGAAAAAGGAAATCATAATAGTAATGGGTTCCTAACCACCTCGCCTATTGATATGATTCAGATTCTCGCCCATTCCCTGGATCTGCGCGGGAAGAGTAGCAGCTGACACATTCTATTTATTTTCTTTTCTCCCAGACCAGCAAAAAGAATATACAAATAGGCTGTAGTCCTGTAGTTGTATACGTTTCTACTTCCTAGCACGCGCAATTTATGCAACTATAACATCATTATGCAAGTAATTCCTTACCAAAATCTTGGGAACGTAATCGTCATAATACATCGCTTGAGACTTATAGTATAGCCGTTGTATGCCGTCCGGCCGTGGCTCGGTGCCAACCCCATACCCGCTGATATTAAATAGCCTCCACTTATCTAACGGCTCCACATCTAGACTCAAAATCAGCACTATCGCAGCTCTTTGATATTCAATTTAATCCCGTTCAAAACCAAGATGGGACTCTAATTGAATTTTGGAGATACGTGCTCGGCGTTTTGAAAAGCGTGCGATTGCAGTGGTCACTGGTCAGCGAGAAAAAGGAGTCGGCATGAGGGGGAATGTATTAAAGGGTTTGTATTACTTTGTGTATGCTTTTCATTACTGCTTAAGGTGAAGATATAGGCAAATGGCCCTAAAGTGGCGCCCTCATTTGAAATAAATTGTTAACTCGTAAATATGGAGATAATTTCCATATTGCTCTTCGTCATGCACTAGATAGCTCTTTAAATTATTTTATAAACCACCGTTGAAAGTATTTACATTAGTCCGTCTAGCTTTAAAACTTGCCACCACCAAAAGTGGCCACGGCAAGTTTGAAAGCTAGACGGATCACCAATAATAGTTTCAACGGCAGTTCATAAAATAATTTAAAGGACTATCTAGTGCATGACGAAGAGCAATATGGAAATTATCACTATATTTACGAATTAACAATTTATTTCACACTTCAAGGCCATTTGCCTATATCTTCACCTTAAGGATTAAAACTTTTAAGCAGGCCTGTGTCACTCTCCTTTTAGGTATCGAAAAAGTACCTACATTATTACAATGCGTGCAGGAGGCCCCTCCGGGTGGTAAATTCAGTTATACGAATCGTTTGTCCAGAGTGATAAGAATGAAATTGGCTTGCAATGGATGTGTAGGTATCTATACGATAAAGTGCTGGTTCTGACGTAAGCTAAATTAAACTATATCGCTAGCCACATTGAGTAGATATTTCTTTGAATTTTATTGCTGAGTGAGACTTCTGTACGTTAGTATTATTTATTCTGTGGTTTAAGTTATATTAATGCTTCGCCTAAATATACGGTACTTAAATATTGTTCAGGTACATTCTCCTTCAATGTGTTCCGTTTTGTATGTGACGATCGTCAGACCATGTTACTCGTTTTAATGAAGTTGATGCTTGACTAAATATTTGGCTAAGTACACGTGTAAGTAGCGTTAAACTTTTTGGTAAGACCATAGACAGAATAAATGTTACTCGTAATTACAGGTAATAAGACTAAGTTTATGTGTAGAAAATAAATTTAAATATTGTTGCTTGTTAGATTAATTTTGTTAGGGTTCTGTACCCAAAGGGTGCAAACGGGACCCTATTACTGAGACTCCGCTGTCTGTCCGTCTGCCCGTCTGTCCGTCTGTCCGTCTTTCCGTCTTTCCGTCTTTCCGTCTGTCCGTTTGTCCGTCTGTCCGTCTGTCTGTCTGTCACAGGGCTCTATCTCTTGAACCGTAATAGCTAGACACTTGAACCGATTATGTATTACTGTGGCCGCTATAACAACAAATACTAAAAATAAAAAAAGTTAAAAATTAAAGAGGGTAGTCATACAAAAAAGTGTTATTTTAGCGTTTTTAACTAGATCTAGGGTAATTAGAGGACTGATGGCCATAGAGGAGAGATGGCCAGTCAAAAAAGTTCCGACAAGTTCTAAGAGAGGGCAGCACGATATCGCGTCAGTTTGAACGAGACTGTGTTAATGGCGACACTGCGTCCGGAATTTGTGTGAAATAATTAATAAAAAGTGAGTAAATCCGTATTGTTTTTTGTTGTGGCATATTTTTTTTCTATTGGTAGTTAGTGATGACACTGTTGGTGTATATGGTTTTCAATTTTTTACAATTTTTTAAACTAAAACGTCGAACAAGTGTATCGGCTGGTGTTATAACCTCAAAACTCATTGCCGATTGTCTTTCTTGGAATTAAAATTGCCCATGGCCATCTCTCCTATACGTTTTAGGAGTGACGGCCACCATTTTTCTAGGTGAGATGGCCATTTTATATGATGTAGTTTAATATACTTATATTTATGGATTATTTTTTATATTTCAGATGCCTAACCAGTACTCACGGACTTCGCACGATCGTGGCAAGTGGACGCAAGAGGATCTGACACAAGCAGTCGAAGCAATTCTTAACAGAAATCTCTCTGTTCGTCAAGCTAGCTTCGAGTATGGCGTACCACGAAAAACCTTGGAGAGGCGCTTGAAGACCCAAAATTTCACTAAGGGCCCTATGGGTCCTTCATCAGTTTTTGGAACCAATCATGAAAAAAGACTAGTACGACACATTTTAAAGATGCAAGATAATTGTTTTCCATTAACTCCAAAAGATTTGAGAAGCATTGCTTTCCATTTTGCCGAACAGCTGGGTCTCAACCATACTTTTAACAAAGAAAAAGAGGAAGCTGGATATGTCTGGTTACAGTCATTTTTGAAAAGGAATCCTGAAATAAAGATCAGAAAGGCTGAAGGTGTGTCACTGGCGCGCTGCGAAGCACTCAACCGAGATGAAGTAAACGCTTATTATGATATACTGTTCAGCTTGCTAGAAGAATATGAGTTGTTTGAAAAACCCTCTCACATCTTTAATATGGATGAGTCGGGACTGCAGCTGAATAATAGACCTGGACACGTGCTTGCAAAAAAGGGATCGAAGGCTGTCTCTACAGTGACATCTACAGAAAAGGGTGAGACAATTACAGTTATTGGGTGTTGTAATGCTGAAGGAACTTTCCTTCCACCTGCATGCATAATGAAAGGCAAAAATAAAAAACAAGAATGGCAAGATGGAATGCCACCAGGTTCTGTGCTGTTTATGTCGCAAAAATCCGCCTATATTAATGCAACAATATTTTTTGAATGGCTTAAAACACATTTCTTGCCAAGGAAACCGGCTGGAAAAGTCTTACTTTGTTTAGATGGCCATACATCTCACTGAAACTCTGTAGAGATGTTAGAATTTGCTGCAGCTAACGACATCATCTTATTCACACTACCAAGCCACACGACGCACTACCTTCAAACACTAGACAGATCAGTGTTTAAGTCACTTAAAGCATTTTATTATGAAGCATGTCGCATGTGGCTTAAAAGAAATCCCGGAAGGCGTCTCACCCGACTGCAATTCGGTGAATTGTTATCCACAGCCTGGAGTAAATCAGCAACATATGAAAATGCCACAGCCGGCTTCAAAGCAACGGGTATTTATCCCTTTAATCGCTATGCAGTTCCAGATCATGCTTTTGCCACGACAAACATGCAAACTGACGAGAGTCAACGTCATGGACCCTCGAGTGCCACAGTTACACGCAGGACCAGCAGCCCTTCGGTACTCCAAGTCGGACCCGATCAATCCAGTACATCCGAAATTCACACTTTCCAAAGTTGCAGTAGCCCTTGTCTACCTTCTGTGAAACCAAGTCATTCCAGTTCATCTGGAAAAAAGGCTCCACAACAGTGCAGCACACCTCAATCTGCTTTTAATCCTAATCAACCTGATCTGCCTAGAATTCAAGCTCCATCACGAGATAGCACTCCTTCTTTGCCTGACGATGTGGAAACTATTGAGCATGGTCCACCTGAAATGCAAACTGTACGAAATATCTGTACACCTCTTCCGCATGAGGTACAATCTATTGAGCCTGGCCCATCGCACATACTTGCTATAAAAAATAACAGAACCTCTATTCTTTCTCCGGCACAGAAAAAAAATAATCAATCTGTCGAATCAGTTATTCAGCAAACACCGGCTACAAAAGAGAATAAAGAAGAGACACCATCTAAATTTTTTACTGAAATATCTCCTATTCCTTTGAAAACTTACCAAGTTCGAAAGCGAGCAAAACAAGTGGCGAAGATACTAACTTCTGAAACTCATATAAACTATCGAAAAGAATGTGAAGAAAAGAAAAATGACAAGCAAGCTAGATCTGACAGCAATATAAGAAAGAGAAAAATAAAACAAGAGAAAACTATTGGCAAAGAATCTAACGAAAAAAATTTGAAAAGAAACCGACAAGGAAAAGAAAAAGAAGATGAGCCAGTTCAAAAGAAAACTAAGCAGAAGAAAAATAAGATGAATAAGAGACAGGAATCTACGGATACGGAAGATGATGATGAGCCTATTGTTCTCGAGAGCGGTGATTCTTCTCCTGTACGATCTCTGATTGATGATTGTGTAGGTTGTGGGGATAATTATTATACGACAGAACTTACAGAAGAATGGATTCAATGCGTCATATGCAAGCGGTGGGCTCACGAAAACTGCACTGAGTATGACGATAAATGTCACCCATGTGGCAATAAAATCAAAATAGATGCTAGAAAAGGTAAAGGAAAAGGAAAAAAGACTAAAAGCGCGAATTAAAACCAAAGCTATATAAACTAAAACCTTATGGCCATCTCATACTTATATGGCCATTTTACCTCAGCCGCCATGGCCATCTCACATTGACTGATTTAGGTGAGATGGCCACAGCAATGCTAAAAAAAATATTTTTTTATAATTTTTTTGTCAAAGACTGATGAAGCAAACTATGTTCCTGTTGATTAACATTAAATAAACAATTTAAAAAAAATAACAGGCTTTGTAATTATTGATTAAAATCCTAAATATAAGCATTCCAAAAAACTATGGCCATCACTCCTCGAATTACCCTATATTATGACATTAACTAGATACTTGAAATTTTCACCGATTATGTATTAGATACTATGACCACCATAACAACAAATACTAAAAATAAGATAAAGTTAAAAATTAAAGAGTTTCGTCATACAAGAAACATGTTTCTTCAGCGTTTTAAAACATTTTATGGAGGTACGGAACCCTTCATGTACGAGTCCGACTCGCTCTTGCCCGTTTTTTTTCGTGTGTGTAAGTGGCTAGCACTGGTGTTAGATTTTTCTAGCTGTCCATAGGCATCTGAGGTGCCCTGACAACTGCCATACAACGATGACGGTCAAGATTTTTTTGTGCCACGTGTGGTCATGGTCACCCATCCAAGTTCGGACCACGCCCAGTGTCACTTTACTTGCGAAAGCGTTAGCAATGCGTTCTCTCACCGGGCCACCAAGCTCCTCTAACATTGTTGTTAATGCCATTGCTTAAATATAATTTTAAATAGACGTGTGTTTCAAAAATATACTAAGTAACTCAAAAAAATCAATATATTTATCTATTATTATTATTATTATTTTAGTTAGTTTTAATTATTTTTATCTAGTTATAATTTAGATTAAATAATTAATAGTAGTTATTGTTACATATGTTTGAAAATGAAATACAGATACAAACTTCGGAATTCGATTTAATTTTTATTTATCTATTAGATTATAAAATTTCAAAATTTTTTAACATAAATAATACACCCAACTTCAAATAAGATTAATTCATACGGAGCAAATTGAAACAAAAGGCACAACCTCACACGTTACGATCTCGCATTTATTTAATTTTCATCTCAGTATAATTCCAATTTGAGAGAGAGGCATTTAATTTTCATAGCTTAGCGAAATCCTATTTCCACAAAACCCGATTAGAGAATAAGCGGCCGTGACCTACTTGTTAGCTAAGATGAGAAAATAATGAAACTACCGTCGGCAAAATGTGTAGGTGTTCGAATTGTCGGGAAGCTTCTAGAAGTAGAGCGTTCTTTCTTTGATGTGGGATTGTGTAGAGCAATCTCGAATACACAAAAGACGTCATTATTATTTCTAGAAATTTCTAAGTACCGCAGTAACGTTTTTTTTTTTAAATAAGACTTGACCCTAAGCATAATTTCTAAATACATAGATTAAAATTTCACAAATTAAGATTTGTTAAACAATGTAGAATTTAGTTGCTACCATTACATATTAGTCGTCTCTCTTTCTCTTTATTTCTACTCGTTTAGTTTTTTTTCTGTTTTGCTCTTGTTTTAGTTTAGGTTTGGTTATATTCACTAAATTGAAGTCTTCTTCTTCTTTTTTCGGTGCTGGTTCATTCTCAAAGATTGTTAGTGAGCTCTTCTAAATTATATCTTACTACAGTTTGTTTTAGTTTATATTTAGTTTATTTTAGTTTAGTGTTTTATTATTAGTATGAGTATTAAGTTAATACAAATTAACTACTTATAATATTTTAGACTGTAACCAAAATAAACTGATTCGTGACAAAACAGTGTAATGTAAATTCAACATATGACAAACAATAGAAAAATACAAATTTGCGTTCAGCTGCGTCAATTTCTTAGCAAGTTTTGCTTTAGGGATAAAGGTATGACAACTTGGAAACATTTTAAAGCAATATACCCGTGTTCACCTCGCCTCGGGAGGCAAGGATATCTTCTCGTGTCATATTTAATAACGATTCCTTTAGGTTTAAACCGTATTTGCAGCTACGATTTTGCTTATTTTGCAAACAATGTTGTTTTAGTTTAGGCCGAGCAAATATTATTATGTAACAGACAAATGTGCTAGTAGCAAACATAGTTACCATAGGTTGTAAGTGTTAAATATGTAACATCAAGTTAAATGCGTGTTTTCGAATATAGTACAAGACTTATTCTGTAAATATGTAGTTTACACAATATCAAAGCCTTGTTGGAAAGGCGTGGGTGGTATCAGACAAAAGAATGGACAAAAATGTGTGAACAGACAAAGAAACTGTTTTATATACCAATACGAGTAGACGCCAACCATGTATGAAAATTGTTAAGGCCAACCACAATTGAAGTAAGCTGAATCAAAGAGAATTTAAAAACCATAGCGTTAGGTACTGGTTTAGATAAATAGATTTTGGCAGACACTCGACGTTTGATGACAATATGCCATACAAATAGGCAACGGATTGATCAACGCATATTTTTTCGAGCTGTATTTCCACTGTTTCATATAAAATGTCTGTTCACATGCCTGCCAGTATTTTGTAGAAATTGATGACAGCACATGCGCGTTGACCCTTGACATGCGCACCCTCGAAGTTGTAGACCAGTATATCTACCAATAGGTGGGTCAATTGATCCAGGCAGGAAGTTATAGCTTCGAGGAAGAAGTCTTTCAACGAATCCGACTCGGCTGGCAGCGTTCGGGAAGTTACGCAGTGTTTTCGTCCAAAATACGCCAGTGCCTCAAGACGAAAGTGCTTATTATGTGTCACCAGTGATGACTTATGGCTCTGAAACGCGGTCCTAAGACTATGGATCTCATAAGAAGGCTCAAGGTAGCTCAACGGGCTATGGAGAGGGCTATGCTAGGTGTTTCTTTACGTGATCGAATCAGAAATGAGAAGATTCGTAGAAGAACTAAGGTCACAGACATAGCCCCGCGGATTAGCTCATTGAAGTGGAAGTGGGCGGGGCACATAGCACGAAGAACCGATGGCCGCTGGGGCAGAAAGGTTCTCGAATGGCGGCCACGTGCCGGCAAGCGCAGCGTAGGACACCCACCTAGGTGGTCATAGGACCTGAGCAAGGTTGCAGGAAAAAGCTGGATGCATGCCACTTCCGATCGGTCGTTTTGGAAATCCTTGGGGGAGGTCTATGTCCAGCAGTGGACTTTCTGTGGCTGGTATGATGATGATGATGACATGCGCGTATATTTTATATCACGTAAAAAAGGCAGCATAAAAACTACGGACTTCAGCAAATTAAGAACAAATACAAACGAGAAACTGATATTGAAAACGCAAGACGTAAACGGGTAACAATCATTTAATTATACCACGCCTCAGTACGCAAGTCTCGATGACAAATAAAAAAGTAAGTTGACAGATATACAGACCATACCTTGGATTGAACGGGAATTAGCAGGAATGAGCGTAAAACGTCAGAGATTAAAGTGGTGTGTGGACTACAGACGTCAGCCAATTAAAACTATACAAACGAAAATATTATTATGTAACAAACAAATTTTTTTTGCCGAGTGGTTGCCGGCAGAGTAGAATACGACCACTCCAAGTCTTCCTGTGAATGTCTAAGAAGGCGACTAAGGAAATACAAGCTAAACAAAGCTTATAAACATCAATAAGACCTCTCCAACCCGTCTGGCCAGCGTGGAGAGTGTAGGCCAAATCCTCTGACTGGTCGTGCTTCTGCAGTGGAGACTAAAAAAGACCTCATCATGATAATGATGATGCAAATATTATATTAAGAAGGGAAGGCGTAAACGGCTATTAATAATTTTACTAGTAGTTCGCCGCGAACTTAGACCTCGCGATTTTTTATTAATATTTCAAAAACTACTGAACCGATTTTGATGCCCAACAAACTTTAAAATTCTATTGATATTTCCTACATGCCTACCAAATTTCATCAAAATCGGACCATCGGGTCGGCAGTTATCGCGGAACATACATACATACATACATACAAACAATGTGTTTTCGCCCCAACTTGAATTAGCCCTCGCTCGCTCGGTTATTATTCCATGCGCAAGTGTCGATGAGAAATGAAAAAGTAAGTAGACAGATACACAGACGATGCCTTTAGGGATTGAGCGGGCATTAGCGGGAATCAGAGTAAAACATCAGAGATTATGTTAATAGGTGGTATATAGTGGTGTGGACCACTAACGTCAATCAATTAAGATTATACAAACGGAAAGCTGATATTGAAAAAGCAAGCCGTAAACGGCTAATAATATTTTAATTATACCACAGGCCGGAATCTCCTAAGGTACGCGCAATATGCGTCCCCGTTCCCCGTCCCCGCACCTCTCCCCCGTTTTCGCCTCGATGACTCACGTTGGCCGTCAAGAACCGGGGGAGAGGTGCGGGTGCGGGGAACGGGGACGCATATTGCGCGTATCTTAGGAGATTCCGTTCTGTTTACTCTTACTGTATTCTGTGATTATACCATGCTTCAGTACGCAATACTCGATGAAAATTAAAAGTAACTAGTAGTTCGCCGCGAACTTAGACCTCGCGATTTTTTAATAATATTTCAAAAACTACTGAACCGATTTTGATGCCCAACAAACTTGAAAATTCTATTGATATTTCCTACATGCCTACCAAGTTTCATCAAAATCGGACCATCGGGACGGCAGGAACAAACATACATACATACATACAAACAATGTGTTTTCGCCCCAACTCGAATAATAGCAGGTATTGGCGATAATGAGAGTAAGACATCAGAGATTATGTTAATAGGTGTTATAGTGGTGTAGGTCAGTGACGTCAGTCAATTTAGACTTAAGATTAAACAAACGAAAATATGAAAATGCAAGGTTTTCAATACGTAAACGGCAAACGATAGTTTAATTATTCTAAGTACGCAAATCTCGTTGTGACGTTATTAAAGTTAATAATCGTCACTAAGGGTTTGCTTTCGTGTTTACTTACACTATAGCTAAAGCCACCTGATTTAGCATTAAAATAAAGTTTTAAAAACTGCTAAGAAAATTCTGGAATTTAAGAATAATAAAATTTTACAATAGAGTTGATTATCTAAAAGACAAAAAAGTCTGGCTTGACCTTGGCGCGGGTCCCTCTTAAGACGATACACGGTGTCCAGTGCTGCTTTAAGCTTTAGTTTGAATTTTTGCGAAAAACGGCCACTTTTGGCAAAAACGCAAACTAAAAATTAACGTTCTCACTTTAAACTGTAAACAGTGGTTCATAAAATAGTTTGAATAGTTATCTAAGTTTTAGTAGCTTAAAATTTTAAATGATATCTCCGTTTCCTTACAAATAATTTATTTCAAATGGGGGCGGGCAGCATTGGACACCGTGTATCGTCTTAAAGATTTGCACATTCACAAATGTCACAATTTGAGAACATTTGGTACCTACATATAAATTAAAACAAGTGCCTCGCTATTACGGTTTAAGAAATAGAGCCCTGTGACAGACGGACAGACAGACGGACAGACAAGGAGTCTCAGTAATAGGGTCCCGTTTGCACCCTTTGGGTACGAAACCCTGAAAATTGACATTATTCAATTTCATCATTCTTAATCAAATTTTAAGGTGACGTGGGTTCACAATTAGCAAAACTGTGCGTGATTTTGAAAAATCACTGTTATTAAACTACTTAAGTTTATTACTCAAAAAAATTACATAAAAATCTTAAGGATTTTCTACAGACACCCACAATAACCAAAACACGATTGTGCATTTTTGGCTTGATAGAAAAACCATATTATACATTATAATACGTATTACTATTTTATACAATCACCTTTTTAAACGAAAATTATACCAAAAAATGTATTATCTAAATATCTATCCGTTTTGGCTACAGAAAAAATTATAAATATAATACAATAAAAATAATAAACAAAACACTGCGAAATATCGTCGAGCACGGCTCCGACTCTTCCTTCGCTCTCGACGAATATTTCACTGTGTTTTATTTATATTTTTTTTTTGTTTTATATCTTTAATTTTTACTGTAGCCAAACCGGATAGATATTTAGATAATAAATTTTTTGGTATAATTTTCATGTAAAAAGGTGATTGTATAAAATAGTAGTACGTATTATAAAGGCAAATTTAGGCAAATTTAGAGGTATGTTTGTGATTTTTTTCTATCGAGCCTAAAATGCATAATCATGTTTTGGCTATTGTGGGTGTCTGTAAAAAATCCTTAAATTTTTTATGTAAATTTTTTGAGGAATAAACTGTAGTAGTTTAATAACAGTGATTTTTCAAAAACACGCACAGTATTGCAAATTGTGAACCCACGTCGCCTTAATTCTGACAACAATTTATTCTCTGTTCAACACTACCCATTACCCGTGTGGTTCCGGGTTACCCTTGTGGTTCCGGGCTATCCGTGTGGTTCCGGGTCAGAATACGACCACTCCATCTCTTCCTGTGGATGTCGTAAAAGGCGACCTAAGGAAAAATAGCACGTAAACCCAAGGAGGGTTGACGTCAGGCTGGCGGCCGGTCGTAAAACTATAGCCAAATCGTTTAAAATGTTCCGGTTATTTCTTCTCCAAAGATTTTTGGCATCCATGGGTGACCATTTATATGCATATTATATTTGGAAAAGAAAAAGCGGCAAAGCGCACCCTGGGCTCCGAAGCAGCATAGCTGAGGATGCAGCCGGGAACGCGTTCAGATGAAGAAGAATTTATTCTCAGTCCACAATTCATTGTAAGGCGTTGCTAAATATAGTGTTGACGTCTTTGGATAAAATGCTGCAGTGCAGTTTGTTGCAGTTTCTACTGCACTTGCGCTAAGAAAGTGGCAGTTAGCTGTAAGTAAAAGATCTGACGTCAATAGTTATCATGGATTCAATAGCAAAACGGCCACTTTTGGCAAAAATGCGAAAAAAAATACAAATACACGCGAAGTAAAATAATCGAAATAAAATGGAAGTCTTGTTCTTCTTCCTCACCTTATCCCACTTTACGTGGGGTCGGGACAGCATGTTAGTATTTTTCATTTTCTCTACCCTTTGTCAAGGCACTTGTTACATACTGTTTATCCATATTTTCATTAGCGCATATCATCCACCTTTTCTTTGGCCTTCCTTTGTTCCGATTGCCATTTGACATCAGTGTTGGAGACTTACACAACTACACGTGAAGTAAAAGAATCAAAATAAAAAGGAAGTCTTTTTATTCCGCATAAAGTTTTAATCGCAAGCCACATCTTCTGGTGTATAACGTTGTCGTAACGACCACTTAAATGAAGTAAGCATTAAAGGCAGCTCTTACAGTCAGATTGGCAACGTTAGCACTATAACAGCATCATAACAGTGACTGGCACCCCGCCAGACCTTTTAGATGTCAATGCATACCTCAACTCGAGACTCACACAGCGTAGTGTTATAGCACCTATTAACATAATCTCCTTAGATTAACCATATTAAGAACGAACTAATCTCAGTAATATTATTTGATTTACTTATGCTAGGTAGGTATGTGGTAAAGGCAGAGCAATTTGGTCACTTTTACTCTTATTTACTTTAGTCAGAAGTGAAGTAAACCTACTTTTGAACTAACTTCTGATAAATGCGTTGAAACTTACCTAGGTTTTAGTCAAAAAATATAATAGATACTATTGACTGTACTCGTATTTTTTTCGTGAATGACGTACGTACTAATAATACTGACTGAAAGATAGATAAAAAATAATAGGCATGATGACATATAAATATTTTAACCCGTCAGTTAACAAAAAATACGAAGACACAGCTTATTTAAGTTTGGCATTACTTCACGGTTTCTTAAGATTTTTATAGGCTAAAACTAAATAGATATATTCTAAAGGATTAACAGCCGTGATGTCACAACTTCTCCGGAACTTGAATGCTCTATATGATCTGTATCTTTGTGAATTTTTACTAATTCTATACTACTATAAACTGAAAAACATAAGTCCATTATTTTTGGATAATCTAAATAGATTACTTTTCCGACCCTATAATTAAAATAGTGTAAGTACATTAAATAGTAACATAACATCATCCCTATTATTAAAAGTAGTGGTTTGACTTATGTTGCTCTCGGATTTTTAGATAATCATATACCTAAATCTAAAGTCAGTTTGAATTATTAAAGTAAAACATAAATGACAAAACAAAAGAATTTTAGTGAAGATGCGAATTCCGTGGCTGCGTTCGCGCCGAGGTCGTCTGACGAAACATTGACCTATTTAGTGTCATGTGACGTAATCGTCGAGTGTGCAGCGTTCTCGTATGATGTGTGTGATTTTGAATATCGTTCAATAAAATAACTATATTTTATAGTATTTTCATTTCGAGTTAGATATTTTCGTTGTTAAATTCGGATAAGATCTCATGAAGATGATTAAAATTGGAGAATTTTAGACTTCGGCAGTCAGTGCACTCAATTTAATTTAGAAGGTAGGTAGTAACTTTTCATTATCACAAAATTTATAGATATAGATACAATCAAACTTAAATGAAGCAGTATCTCAGAAACAGGTAAAGCAAACGTACTTATTTAATTAGATTTCGTGCACTGTGCCACACAAATGCAAGCTTAGTTTTAGTATTAAAATGTGTGTATGTACCTTATGTTATCATGTATATTTTGTGTTACAGAAAACAAACAAATAAATAGTTTACTTATCTATCTTACCTGGATGAGGGTGGGGATGAGAGTGCTCTGCTGGAGGCTGCATCGACGACAGCGCCGATAAAGGAGTGTATCGGGCACCGTCCTCCCGGGAACATCCCTCCTGTTAAATTAACAGCATATTTTAATTAAATAAATAGCTAGTACCAATCACACTGATTGAGCTAGCCTCAAAGTAAGTTTAAACTAGTGTTATAGGATACTAACTCAACGATACTATAATTTATAAAAAAATACATACTCGTAACAAACCACACCCACGACACGACCCAGGACATGCCATTTTCCAACTGGATGGGGATTGAAGCTATTTTTTTTTTATTAAATAATTTTACGGCTCTGGATACAAGTCCTTTAGAGCCTATCTTTAACTTTGTTCTTTATTCCTAATCCTAACCTAACCAGTTACAATCAAAGGGTGGTGCAGGCCTTTGACTGCTTTAAGGGAGCTTCTGGCGACAAATCTGTACGAGTCCACTAGTTTTCATAGACGACTGAGTGGCGGACGACGACGCCCTAAGACGCCCACACAGTCCGCAAAACAAATATCACTACAGCCGTACTATGACTGTTCACTTTAATTATTTTACACATTGTTCATGAGCATGAGCATTTATAACACCAAACAACACCAATTTCATATTATAAAGTCCACTAAAATCAATTTGCAAAATAATTTAAAGCAAACCCCAACCGAACCCCTTGACTTCCCGCCAAAAAACTCGGGATAGAAGCTAGAACTTCCTAGTGACGGACTAGCGTGTTAACTAATACGCTACCGAAATTGTTAATTATTATATTCTAAATGAAACTACGTGAATAGAACAAAGTTTATTGAAAAAATGTTTGCTACTTGTAAAAAGAAAGATCATAAGATTAGCTTGTAATGGTATCTTCTTCTTCTTATTATTTAAGAGCTTAGTGGCTCTTGTCGGTGGAGCCTTACTTTTTAGAGCTTGATACACCCAAAATACCATTTCGTTTATAACTGTTATATATAAGACATCTCAAAAACTACGGATAATCTATCGGTCGATATTTAGCAAAAACCTTAACCTATCTTACGTAGACTAATGAAGGTCCGTACACAACAACGATTCGAATCGAGCACGATCCCAAACAATTCGACAGTTATACTACCGACCGATCAAAATGTTTATAATCTGCAGGGTGCTATAATTGCTTCGACCTTAATAATACTAGACAAAATAAACAGGCCGAACGATAATTTGCTTGATAAATTATGGGATCCAAGCTAATAAATATTAAATTTATAACGGGTTACATTAATTTTACCCAATGTTCTATTGACTACTTCGCTAGATTACTTGGGTAAGCTTGGTAAATTAGGGTGTTGTCGTCCAGTATACGAGTACACTAGCTAGTGTACTCGTATACACACAAGCTTACCTATTTAACTTGTGAGCTTCGTCTAAAATAAAGGTAGATTTCAATACAAGAGACCAGAATAACTTGCTTGTGAGCATATTAAGGTTGACTAGTAGACAACTAATGCTTTTAGCTTTATGTTTGCCTATTCTTCTTTACAATTGTATTTTGGCCAATAGGTTAAATAATAAATTGTCACATTCTTGTGCTACGAGTACGTTACTTTTTACGTCTTCTTTTTTTACAGTCTTTAATCTAGTACGACCCTTAAAAAAAAAGAGGGAGGCTTTTGCCCACTATGGGACGGTACTGGCTAAAAAAAATCTAGTACTTGGACTAAACAAGTTTATTTACCAGACAAATTAGAAAACCACTGACTTTCATTCACCCCAATAACTTTTGAATGGCTAAACCGATTGTCATCAAACATAGCTAAGAACCATCTCGAAAGACACGGCTTATGATTAAAAAAAATCGCTTCGAAATCGGTCTATTCGTTTAGAAACTACGATGACACAAACAGACACACAGATATACAGACACCCAGACACGTCAAACTTACATTATAACACCCGTCTTTTTTATCTGGGGTTAAAAACAACCACCTCGGAAGTTCTGGGTTCGATCTTTGTTCCTCAGCCAGGGCATATTGGTTAATGGCTTCTTTAAAATCGTCCTGGGCCCCTTGGGGTGTGTTTTTTCATAAAAAATATAGTATTGTTGTTAAGTTTGAGTTAGTATCACATAACACAAGTTTTGATAACTAACTTTGGGAGATAAAGCTGTGTGATTTGTCTCTAATAGGTAGTTATTTATTTATTTCGAGGCAACTAAGTTCGTGGTACGAGTTTCCTATTCTGACTTGAAAACTATTGCGATATAACTCAGTCATATCTATCATTCCGCTTGCATTCGTAAATTACCCAAAGCAGTTAGGAATAGACTCGAGTTAAACATAACATTAATAAGGGTTAACGCGTCAAACGATATAATCTGCACCGAGGGTAACAGGAAGGTACTCCTTTCACGCGTAAATCGTTTACGCCCCGATTGATACCTCCCTCGCTCGACATTCACCATTTGCAACAAGTGCAAAAGGTTTATTTTTCTCTACTCATTCGTCGAAGGTAAAGCGATGAAGGATAATGTAGGGATAAGGTCCTGAGGCGTGTTTACATAGAACTTACTTCATTACAGGGATTAATGAGATCCGGAGCGCCAGCAGGAACATCGTCTTTAGAATTAGTTCCAATTTCATGACATTTACCCGTTATGTTTGTATTGTAGTTGAATTAAAATTATTTTAATTGTATTTCACATGTGTTATTTTAATTGTAAAATTATTTTAACTGTATTTTACATGTGTTAAATTCAATTAAAATAATTTTATTTATTTTAGTTGTATGTAGTTAGATATCTGGTGGTAAAGCGTAAAATGCTACTGGCAGTTCGGGTGATGTTATTTTTTTTACATAGGTAGTCTTTAAATTATACGAGTATAAACGTACCTTTTCACAGTTGGCAGTTGCCGTGGTCTGTGTATGGCTCGTTGAGGAGATGCGATACTGCATGGCAGTGCAGAACCCCTCGTGATGTGTCGAGTATACTCCCGTTATCGTCACATCTGTATCCTGATTGACTATCACTTCAACTTTTTGCTTTCGATCAGCAATTGGCTCTTCTATTTCCTTTTTTGGTTCCTCAATTTTTGCTTCCGACTTAACGCCGGAAGTTACCCCGTTTTTTGACTTCTGAGAAAAAGATTCATCACTGCAAGAGTCTGACGTTGTATCGTCTTTATTCGACTTAGGAGATCTTTTCTCATAACTGGCAGCTAGAATTGCCGTTGCATTTAAACTAGCCATTCGCTTTTGCACCACCATATCTTTCAAATCCATTACCACCTCATTTCTATTTCGTTTCTTTTTAACAGGAACGCCAGCTGTCTTTTTCATTTTAACTGGAGGTTTTTCCGAATCTGATGTTTTAGAAGTTGATTTTACAAGAGTTTTCTTTTTATCTATCGTAGCTTTCTTTTTCGTTTCCATTTCACTATCTTCACTTGATGAAGTTGAAGACTTAGGATCCCAATATTTACCAGCACTTCTAATACCTGGAACTCCACGAAGCGACCTCTGCGGAGGACTATCATCAGAACTTTCTGAACTTTCAGTTTCTTTGACCTTTTTCTCTTGTTTGTTTTCATATTCGGACTCTGAAGTGCTTTCTTGCTTTTCTGTCTCTTTTGGTTTTGATTCTTTCTTTTTAGAAGTTGGTGCTTTAGAAGTACTAGGCATAACTTGTCTATCAACGGTTCTCATCAATCCTAATTCCATATGTGTTCGACTTTCGTTCTCATATAAACAATGCACCTTGGCAATAGCATTAAGCGATGCCATTCTATGTTTTTTGGGTCCCGACCACATTGACAGTAACTTTAGTCTCCTCTTACTGGGTTTATCACCCATGAACATTGAAGCACCATGAGAATCTTTTGAAAGTTCTTTTAATTCTTTTGAAGTTTTAGAATTTTCTGAAGTTTTCTTATATTTTTTGTTTTTCTTAGTTTTAGGTGTGTCGGATTCTGACGATTCTTTGGTGTCATTGTCATCATTAGATTCACTGACGCTTTCTTCGGAAGATGTATAGTGTAACGTTTTAGTATTTAAAGCAAACTTAGAAGTATCAATATCTTCATCTGACAAAGTATTCTTCTTTTTTTGTTTTTTTGTTTTAGTGGGTGTATTCGATTTTTTGGCCGAAGAATCAACTTTAGTTGATTTGTCAGTTATACTTGGAGTGGATTCCTGCTCTAAAAATTTAGTTGGACTAAACGGTTTTCCCGTTATACTAGACTTCCTTGCTACCATCTTGTACGATTTACTCACTAAAGGTTTCGGTACATCTTCTATGCTCTTTTCTTCACTGGTTACATTGCTGTCTATATTTGATGAAGGAAATGTTGATAAATTGTCATCGGAATTGAATTCTTCTGATCGCTTGTTTGCCTTTAGTTGTTTGACTACTTCTTCTATAGGCCTGTGTGGGGAATACTTTTTTCTTTCTATGTCGGTTTTTTTATCAATGACTGTACCTTTGACACGGGCTATAGGCCTCACTCTGCCAACATTTTTGTTAATTGGACTACGAAAATCAGATAAAATACTTTTTGGAGAATCAACTTTTTCTGAAAATGTATAAACATCAATATCAGGACCTTGGGAAACAAGATTATTACTTGTAGCTTTGTCTTTGTTGCTTTCGTCTGTTTTTGCTTCTAATTTCATAGATAAAAATCTTTCTGACACACTTAAATTGCCTTTAGAGTTTTTGCAGCATTTCACATCTATGTCAACTGTTCTCGGTGACCTAGTAGAAGTGAAAAATTTTGGTGGTCTCTCAGTTTCAGTTTTTGGCGTTTCAGGTAAATTGGATGGCATTCTTTGCGTTGACACAGTTTCAGCTACTGGTATGTCAGTATTAAAAGTTTTTTCACTGATGTCTATTTTGTTGTCCAAATCAAAACCACTATTTTCTTCTTTGGGCTCGTTTGAAATTTCTTTTTTTAAATCAGAACATTTTTTATCATCCTCAGATTTTATATCACACTTTTCAGGTTTTATTTCATCCTTGTATTCTTCTTTCTGAATTTCTTGTTTTAAAAGCGGGATTTTCTTTTTGTTTTGATTGCCAATTGAGCTTTTCTTAATAATTTTCTTAGCTTTTGAAAATTTTGATGCAGTTTTCTTAACAACGTCTAAATTAATTTTGTACTTTATATCATCAATATCCTTTTCGTTGCCTTTAACTTTAGGTTTGATAGCCTTGATCTTTTTGGTTTTTACAACTTTTTTAACTGTTTTTAATTTGGTTTCAGGAGAGGTTTTAGGCGACTCTTCTTTCTTTTTGGGTTCTTTCTTGGATTTTTTTGATGGCGAATCACTTCGAGGGCTACTGGATTTTGATGAGCCGACTTTAGGGCTGTCGGATTGCGAGTCACTTTTTTCACTAGCATTTGATTCTTCATCGTTTTTACTGGTGGAAACATCATCTTTACATTCCTTCGGGATATTCTTTTTGGAAGTTTTGGCCAAAGTTTTTCTCGTAATAATTTTGACTTTTTTCGGGGATACTTTTTTCTTGATTTGTTTTGGAGTAGAGCCTGCCTTGAATGTTGTTTTGCTCAAAGCTCCTTTCTTGGGTAAAGGTTTAGAAGCTTGTGACCGCATTGTCCGCTGTGGTCAGATGAATGTTACCGACATTGATGGGTGGACGTTGGCTTTCACATCCTGAAACAAAGGAAACAGTCGTTAGTAGAAAGAAATTGATGTATTTAAATGAATAAAGGTTGCCGGGTGCACAACCCGTTTTAACTAGGAGACGATGCAGCCGTCGGCATTGGAGCAAAAAATCTTTTGTTGTATGATTTTGCCTGCGACAGATGGCCGTTATTGTAACGCTCGGGTTCTCGATAAACGTAACGGTCGCACAGGTACAAAGTCACGTGGTAAACCGTGTGCAACCGTCGAGCTATCTATGATTATCATATACTCTAATATTAGTATTATATCTATAATACATTATTGAAAGACCACGTTTTAGGGAAGACATGGGAATCAGAAAGTTATAGTTGCTAGCTTCGCGCATTATGATATCCAAGGGCAAAGGATATCAAATTGCGCTAATAACGAAAATTTAGGAATATTTAACGTGATTATACATATTATGATCTTCAACATTTCTAGATTCTTCCTATATTTTGAGGGATTAACTGTGTCTGGAGAAAAATAACCATATAAACACTTTTTACTTTAATTCTAAGTGGTTCCGTTCTTATCAGATTTTTACGCTTTTTTCTAATGACCTGGTGCAAAAGTCAGTACAGTATATAGATAATTTATTACGTTTTTATTCCTAACAGGGACAGACAAAGCCCTGGGCCACAAGACCAAATGACAAACCACAAAAACCTAATAAAACTACGATTAGCGAGATATAAAAAGGGAAGACAAATATAGGTTTACCCTTTAGTTAGGGTTTTTTTACTACTAGACCATTTTCAGACCATTTAGAATGAAAAGTATTATGTGGCTACATGAACTCGTTCTCGAGAAATAAACGATAAATAATAAAGTCCTAATTGATTACAATTTGCCTGTAAATTAATTACACGAACTGTATATAAAGAAGCCTAACATTCAAAAGCCCATTTGTGCCGATAACGATTGCCATTCGAGTCTCGCTCATAAATGACGCAAAAATTAATATTAAACAGGAATACAAATTGATAACTATAGCCCTTTAAGTGTTTAAATAAAACATTACAATAAACTTTTGATACCAATAACATTAAAGAAAAAAGTTATCGTTTTTCAAAAAAGTCCAATGCAATAAATTTGTAGCAAGCATCTGCCGCGAACCACTTGCATGATTGCCCCTTGTGTGTTTATCTTCACGGAAAAAGGGCCAAAACTAACCGAATTTTATACCTGGGGCCACGTGCCGGGTCATTAGGGGCTTTAAAAAAGTGGCATGTGTTAACATGAAGATACAAGACATGGGATTACTACTTAGGGGTTTTTTTACTACTCAGATAAAAATCATGGACTTCCCGCGGATTGATATGAGTATGTCTGCTACAATAACTGATTTATTTATCTTTATTGACCACAATGGTATTTTATTTTGTGTGCTTGTGCAAGCATCTATATAGTTGTAAGCTCGGTGGTCAGTATACGCCATCATTGTAAGGCAGTCGACAAGCTATGTCATATGCCTTTAGACAGCTCGAAAAATGGTGAAGCATACACGAAAAAGAAAAAGAAAGAAGTACGAAATAGGTTGTTACTGTATACGTTAAATATATTGTTTCTTTTATTTAGAGCAAAGCGGGCCTTTTATTCATAACACTCTCAAATCTTCGTTGATGTTAACAATAAAACATTAAAAGCTTTAAAAGTAAGTAGAAAGAAATAATATACTTAGCCCATTATTATCTTACGTCAAACATCAGTTAATATATCATCTATACATATGTACCTATCTAATCTACTTATAAAACAAAGTCGCTTCCCGCCTCTGTATGTTTGTCTGTCTGTCCCTCTGTATGTATGTACGCTTAGATCTTTAAAACTACGCAACGGATTTGGATGCAGTTTTCATTAATAGAGTGATTCAAGAGGAAAGTTTATATGTGTAATATATACCCATGCGAAGCCGAAGCGTGCCGCTAGTATTGTCTATAAAAAGACAAATATTATAAATATCACATTAACCCCGGTGTACGCTAACATTCACCTTGGCCTTGTTCTCAAAACAAATATTTGAAAACTCAAAGACAAGAGTCAGCGGAAACTATTTTTGTACAAACAAATTGAAAGATTCCTGTGCCTGTGTTTATAGCTCAAAACAAACGAGATCCATATATTTCAGCTAGTTTTATTGACAAATTACAAGAGAATAAATTCAAGACATTTTTAGCAGTTGTGAAACGAAACAGAGGTTGTAAAAAGCGCAATATTCATTCGGTAACATCCGAGCGTTGCGCGGAACGCCGCCGAACTATTCCAATAAAAGTTTTTAAACAGGCCTCCTATTGTGCTTCAGAGGATGCCTACCTTTATAAAATTTGTGACTGGCTTAAGTTTTACTTTAATTACTTTTATTTGATTTTTAATGCCGTGTGGTTTCCGGCTGAAGAACACACCAAATCTTCCCATGGATGTCGTAGAAGGCGACTTATAAAATACAAGCTAAACAAAGCTTATGGAGATGAGACCTCTCTAACCTGTCTGGCCAGCGTGCAGAGTGTAGGCCAAATACTCTGGCTGCTCTGACCAAGTATGGCTGGTAGTACAGAGAGGGTCGTGAGCAGAAAACACAAACTTACAACACCTCTCTTTTTGCACTGAAGATTCAACAAGTTTATTTGCCAAAAAAAATTATAAACGTGCAAGTGCGAGTCGGACTTGTACATGAGGGTTCCGTACCACCGTACAATGTTTTAAAACGCTGAAGAAACACGTTTCTTGTATGTCGACCCCCTTTAATTATTAACTTTATCCTATTTTTAGTATTTGTTGTTATAGTGGTCATAGTAATACATTATCGGTGAAATTTTCAGGTGTCTAGCTATTACGGTTTAAGAGATAGAGCCCTGTGACAGATCTAGTTAAAAACGCTGAAAAAAACACGTTTTTTGTATGACGACCCCATTTTTTTTTTTTTTTTTTTATTACGGTTACGGTTCAAGAGATAGAGCCCTGTGATAGACGGACAGACGGACAGACAGACAGCGGAGTCTCAGTAATAGGGTCCCGTTTGCATCCTTCCGGTACGGAACCCTAAAAAACCCCGGCTTTCAAGCGTTCACCCCCAATAATATTTTAACGGCTGAACCGATTTTCATCAAACAAGCCGCATCGAAATGATCCAAATACACAGACACTCAGAAACACAGGCACTCAGCGTCTCAGACACAGGTTCAAATCCCATTGTGAAGCATACTTTGTGAAAAGTTGTTCCCAGTCTGGTTAGGATATTGCAGGCTTGAATCACTTGATTATCCGAAAAAAAAGATGATCCCGTGCTTCGGAAAGCACGTAAAGCTATTAGTCCCGAACGCCATCTAGCGTTATTTAAACCTATGTCCTATTATTGGTTCTGTTCTACCCTTTAGGTTGCGGAGGTCAGACGGCAGTCGTTCTGTGTACAAACCAGTAACCGTCAATCACCTAGGTCAGAGGTAGCGGACCCCGTGCGGGCTCTGAAGCGCTGCCGCTAAGGATGCAACCGGGAATTCGCTCGGATGATGATGACAGATACTTCAAACTTATAACATCCCTCTTTTTTGTAAGGGGTTAAAAATAGATATAATATTTGCTCTATAGGCGCGGGTCGACTACTTACTAATCCGCTAATTGTACGTTTGCGCTGCATGTCAAGTCAGTGGCAAATGTCAAGTCATTTCGAGTCACCAGTAGAGCTACGATTGGTAGATAAGCAAGCAGAATAAGTAGTAATATTATTTATTTATGGTCAGTTGGAAATAATATAAACAGCATTTCATTCCTCTGACATCAAAACTGTTGGTACCTAGGTCATATGTTGTCGATAGTACCTTTTACCTATACACAGACGTGGATTTTTTAACAATAGATACTGATACTGATACACTATCACGTCTTTATCCCAAACGGGGCAGACAGAGCCTAGGGCGGTAAGGCCCAGGCCACATTTAGCGTGATGGTGGGCATGAAGGTGGAAAAAGGAAATCATAAATAGTGATGGGTTGCTAACCGCATCGCCTTTTGATATGTTTCAAATTCTTGCCCATTTCCTCGATTAGCTTTTACGATCTCCGCGGGAAGAAACGTAGCTGATACATTATGTGTTTTTTCTTCCAGACCAGCATGGAAGATCAACTATAGAATTTTAATGCTGTACGAATATAATTGAAATGCTGTTTTTCAAGATTTAACAATAGAATTTCAATAAATACCTAGGTAAATATATCATTTTCGTTATCTATAGACCACACTTATTAGATCGTGTGTAGGGCTTCCAAATACCAAATATTTTAAATACCGGTATAAAATCAAAATCGGTATTAATACCGGAATTCCGGTATTGAGATGGAAATTCGTATTTTTTTAAAGTATTAAGCTAAAATTAAAACATAGGTCATTAAAAACCAACTATTATTCATATAAAAAACTAAATCATCACAGCTTGACCTAATACAACTTTAAATATTTATGATTTTTACAAATTAATCAACAACTTTCTACGTCATACAAATTTACAGTTCTAACTGGCATCAAATCAGTCTTTAATCTTACTATTAATTGGAATCAAATCAGTCTATTATCTTACTATTAATTGGAATCAAATCAGTCTGTAATCTTGCTATTAATTGGCATCAAATCAGCCTTTAATCTTACCAATAATGGGCATCAAATCAGCCGTTAATCGTTACAGGAACATCCACTGTATGTACGTGTTACTTCAATCATACAATACAAGATATTATTATTTAATAAAATTATGTTGAAATTAATAATATTTATATTAAGTATATGTATTTATTGTGTACTCGTAATATTATCTAGGAATGTTGTATTGTAATACTGCTACAACTTGAACCCACTTCTTGATGTGTCCCAAAGGCAAACTGGTAGATAATGCATAGCGTTAAGTTTGACCCATTGTAATCAATCAAGTATGAGATTGTGTGCAATAAACTTAAATAAATAAATATTATGACAAAAAATCTAAAATAAAAAATTACTGGCTTCTTCATAACAATCAAAACAGTTAGGTATATAAAATATTTAAAATAAAACTGATCTAATCAATATTTACGACCTCTGTGGCCTAGTGGTCATCATGCCAGGCTGTCACACCGGAGGTCCCGGGTTCGATCCCCGGTCAGGTCGAGATGGAAAATAATCTTTTTCAGATTGGTCTGGGTCTTGGATGTTTATCTATATATGTATTTGTTATAATATATATGTTTATCGTTAAGTTAGTATCCTATAACACAAGTCTCGAACTTACTTTGGGGCTAGCTCAATCTGTGTGATTTGTCCGTATATATGTATTTATATTTATTTTATTTATTTATTTATATTATCTAATAACAAAAATATCACTTTAGTCTTACTTACTTCCTACTTACTACTTAGTAATAAGAAAAACACTTTCATAATTTTAAAGTACTTAACAATATTGATTATAATTTTTCTGTCCTTTGAATTTTACGTGAGATCTTTAATTTTAGGGTTTCTCCTGTTTTAGAGCTTTTTCTTCTTGATAATGGGTCCTCAAGAAAGAGAAAGCATCTAAGGTTTTATCCGAGAGCGAGCTTCATAATCTATGAACTCTTACAATAGTGTTAAAAAATATTACAATGTCACTATTAATTATCTGTTCACGTGCATTTTTAAACAATATAATTCTAAAATGACCGATTTCGGTATTAAAACCGGTATTGAATTTCAATACCGGTATTGAAAACAGGTAAAAAAATCGCCTAATACCGGTATTGAGCGATACCGGGATCCCGGTATTGAGCGATACCGGGATCCCGGTATTGGAAGCCCTAATAGTGTGCTTAGGCACACGGCGTATTTTAAACGCGCAGACGACGACGCGCAGAAGACACGCGTATACGCGCGTCAAACGAGATTCAAACGCAACCTTGTGCGCGTTATGCTTAGGGCCTTATGATCTCCGACGCGTACGGCGTACGAGTATATGTATAATCTACCTGTCTGAGCAAAATACATTTTTTTACGTAGGTACCTCTTGTTTATTTTATACCGTCAAAACTGCTCACGGTGTTGTTTATTTTTCGTGTGGGTAGTGGCCAACACTAGTGTCAAATTTTTCAAGCTGCCTAAAGGCACAGAATAAATAATACTAACCTACAGAAGTCTCACTCAGCAATGAAATTCAAAGAAATATCTACTCAATGTGGCTAAATTAAACCATATCGGTTTAATTTAGCTCACGTCAGAACTCAGCACCTTTTCGTATAGATACCTAGACATCCATTGCAAGCCTATTTCATTCTTATTACTCTGGACAAACGATTCGTATAACTGAATTTACCACCCGGAGGGGCCGCCCGCGCGCATAGTAATAATGTAAGGTACATTTTCGATACCTAAACGGCGAGTAACACAGGCCTGCTAAAGGCATCTGACATAGCTTGACGACTGCCATACAATAATGATAGCTGGGACCAACGACTTTACGTGCCTTCCGAATCATGGAGGAGCTCGATAATTTTTTATGCCACTTATGGTCACCCATCCAAGTGTGGGCCATACCCGGTGTTGCATAACATGCAAAAGCGCTAGCAATGCGTACTCCCACGGGGCCACCGAGCTCCTCACTATTGCCGGGAGACATAGAAATTGGACACTAAAAATGAATAGGTTTATCCACCCACATGACCGAAAAAGATTTATTATCGCTGACAAAGATTAAAAAAAAACTAATTAACTTAACTATTCACTTATTAACTTAAATCTCTTTACAAATTGTATAAATTACAATTCATCAAACGCATTAAACCAACTTTTGCTAATTGAGAACTTTGAGACGAATAAATTAATTCACAGTTCAACAATAAACGTCTTAACGTCAATAGATACAAATTGCGAAATTAAAATTCTAAGCCAAATGAGTTTAACCGAGCGATATTTCTTTAGTACGTTTTAATTACAACTCTTGACACTTTGTGATTCAGTCGGTGCTTTCATCCGAGCTTGTGGGTAAATAATTAAGCGATGACTCGACCGTCTTTTGTCAAGTTAATCTAATAGAGGCGTAGTAACCGCGCGGGCACTTGTTATTGTTTGAACGAGTCCACACCACCCCCCTCTTCTCAAGCACCGCACGCTCTGAGAGGAGACATTTATTTTTATCGTTGATGAAGTCCAAGGGACACTAGTGATTGCTGTTCTTGTTTTAATCACGATGCTCGTAGTTTCAAACATTATTACATTTTTTAGTAATAATTAATCAAAATGAAGCGTAATAATTCCTGAGCGATACAATTTGGTAAATGTATCTAACATTAAGATACCGTTTTATAATAATTATTCTGAAACTCCTAAGAGGAAAACTCCGACGTGATTAATTAATATCAACGTCAATCAAAACAATTAATCTTCTAATACAATAATCATCAGTATCTCTGTTGGGACGGAGCCGAAAGTGAGGCATTTTAGCTTAAAGCGGCCTTAGGGAGTTACTAATGCTGTTTTTGTGTCAAGTGTCGATAATATCACCGTATTTGGCGGAATAATCCATCTATTTACGTGGGTAAATAGCATCAACACCGATTCAGTTTTCGAGAGTCCGTGGTTTGGTTGCGGGGCGAGAAGAGCGGAGAGGGGTGGTATCGATCGGTCCCGCGGGCCGCCATCCCGCCATCCGAGACGCCTCAGATTCACTTTTACGCCACTTGGACGTCAATTACGGTAATTCAGATAAGGCCCGCCAACTGCCAACACCGCGTAATGTAACTATGAGGAATCATTCGCTAATGACACGGTAGACGTCTAGACGAGAAGGGGCGGGACTTGAGTGTTTTGTGCTTCATTAGCTTCTCTATAAGCTCGTCGTCTAGCTCATCATAATGAAGAAGAAACAAGGCTACAAGTTTTTTTACCACGCGATGTCACTCTAAGCTATAAGACCGCCCACTGTACTTAAATAACAATCTGAAAATACGAACAAATTGATATTCCATGTAGGACAAGCTCTGACTGCCACGTTTTAATTTCCTGAATATTAAATCGATCCAAAAGCTCAATGTAAATAAAAATCTAGCCGGTTTGTTCAAAAGTACAAACAGAGATCAATGGCGGGCTGCGATTGACAGTCATCACCGGTTTGACTCGTTTGACTTCAGTCAATTGTCATGTGTCCAAACAAATAAAAGCCGAGTGCGGCCTATCGTGCTCAAAACAACCGATCACCCGCCGCAAACAAAACAAAATAAACACTAGCACCTTCGAAATGTTTGTTTTAAATCGTAATGGGCGAAATAAAAGGTTTTGTATGGTTTTAAACGTGGAATAGTGACTCCATGTGTAATATGTAAATTATAATGTTCATCTTAATTGCAGTAACGTTGCAAGTTGGCCGGTTATCAAATTTTTTGGTCAAAGAAGTGTATTTTGACAAAAAAATATATATAATAAGGTTTTTCAGAGTCCCACGTGGCTCTAAGATCCGAAGAGAGGCCGACCTTCACCTCATCTGCTTACCGGATTAAAATTATATTTTATCAAATAAAATATGTTCCTAAACATATACAAATAGGTTTGTCGTAAAAAATATGGCCATAATCATGACTATTTTATTTGAAATTTTACTTGTTGTATCAACTAGGAAATAGCATACCTACAACATTCACAGTATGCAACAGTAAATTTGATTACCTTTTTTGGTCCCTATTACCTGGTAGAAAAACAAAATCATTTTTATCCGGTAAGCACATTGAAGAATTAATAAATGTACAGAAGTCTTGCTATATATGACACCTGGCTGTATGTATATTACTATAAATAAATCATCGACTATTCTAGAAATATGAAGTAACTATTGTATACTTAAACTAAATTATTACTTTCATCAGAAAATAATTGGCCCAACAGACTTGGCGAGACTATAAGGTTTATAATTTCGCTATTTGGCTCTGTTACATTTAAAAAAATCTAAAGTCTGATGTGCGTTGGCACAGAAAACGTACGTTCGTTACTAAAAACTATCATTTCCGACTTCACCGAAATGTACGCAGACGGAGTCGCAGAAAAAGCTAATGCTATTGAGCATTAGCATTTATAATTTCTATATTTTTGTATTTAAGTAGTTATATGTATCTATCGTGTATCTAAATGTCCATTAGTTTGTTTTCTTTCATATCTAACAATTTTCACAAATGATCGAACTTGCACCTACCTAAGGTTATGCTGAAAATATGCGCATTTCTCCTTGAGCAATATTTTCGCTGAGCCTTCGACCTTTTTGTGCTGCTGCAGCATACACATCGCATCGCTATAAAATCTGTATGTAAATAACGTAATATCATTAATTTTTTTTGTGTGTGAGTGTGTATGTGCAGTTTTCACAAATAAACGATTTATCTATCTATCTATTTAAGCAAGTAACAAGGTATTAATACCGTACACAGTAAGACTAAATTGGTTACTAGGCAAGTTTATAACTTACCCAGTAAAGTTTAACCTTAATAAAGTTAACTGCCAAGTCTTAAGTAATATTTAATAAGTAACTGCTGTTTCCAAGTAGAAGCTATACTGCAATGTTGGAAACAGACACAATGGTGGAAATCGTGTACGAGCGTACAGCCTAACTATACTTACTCATAAGAAGACACTTATTAGAAACTTGAACAAGACTTTACTAGGTACTACGGTAGACAGTTACAGTAAGTTTACCAATAAAGTAGATAGAAAACTGCACTTATACAAGGTCTTACAAAATATACTGAAACTATTTGAAGGGTGAATTCGGTCCATGATACTGAACAACTTTCCCCAATGAACATGTATCGCAATATGAAAAATATTTTTTGACTTCCAATATTAGTTAAGAAAGGTTAGGAGTAAAGTCCTACCTGGGCATTAACATCAATGGCGAGTATATCACTCACCTTCGATTTGCCGACGATATCGTTGTCATGGCAGAATCGATGGAGGACTTAAGTACGATGCTTGAAGATCTAAATCGAGTTTCCCAACAGGTTGGCCTGAAAATGAACATTGACAAGACGAAGGTCATGTCGAAAATGCACGTAAAGCCTTTACCTGTTTCTGTTGGGAACTCCACCCTCGAAGTTGTAGACCAGTATATCTACCTGGGTCAATTGATCCAAGCAGGAAGTTCCAGCTTCGAGGAAGAGGTCTTTCGACGAATCCGACTCGGTTGGGCAGCGTTCGGGAAGTTACGCAGTGTCTTTTCGTCCAAAATACCTCAGTGCCTCAAGACGAAAGTGCTTAATCAATGTGTGTTACCAGTGATGACTTATTGCTCTGAAACGTGGTCCCTTACTATGGGTCTCATAAGAAGGCTCAAGGTCGCTCAACGGGCTGTGGAGAGGGCTATGCTAGATGTTTCTTTACGTGATCGAATCAGAAATGAGGAGATTCGTAGAAGAACTAAGGTCACAGACATAGCCCAGCGAATTAGCTCATTGAAGTGGCAGTGGGCGGGGCACGTAGCGCGAAGAACCGATGGCCGATGGGGCAGAAAGGTTCTCGAATGGCGGCTACGTACCGGCAGGCGCAGCGTAGGACATCCACCTGCTAGGTGATCAGACGACCTGAGCAAGGTTGCAGGAAAACGCTGGATGCAGGCCGCTTCCGATCGGTCGTTTTGGAAATCCTTGGGGGAGGCCTATGTCCAGCAGTGGACTTCCTGTGGCTGATATGATTATGATGATGATGAAAGTCCTACCAAGGAGGGAGATGGAATAGAGGCATCTCCACTTAACTCTACCCACAAGATAAAAAAAACCAGTTGACCGATCAGCTCAGTTTGTATGGAAAGAAAATTTTTTCTTTCATATTTTGATACTAATGTTCCTTGGGGAAAGTTATTCAGTATCATGAAATGAATTCACCATTAATATAGTTTCAGTATATTTTGGTAAACGTTATATGTGCACAATTAATGTTCAAACAATTTGAACTATGATTTGGAGTCCTGTTATTATAACACCCTAAACAATTATTTTATTGTACTCCGTTTTAATTTCTTCCATGCTGGTCTGGGAAAAAAGAAAAGACTTAGAACCAGCGGCTTCTCTTTTCGCAAAGATCGTAAAAGCCATTCGAGGGAATGAGCGAAAATCTAGGCGATGCGGTAGGAGCCCATCACTTTTTTATTTCTTTTTCCATTTTAACGCCCACATCACGCTAAACGTGGCCTTCGGGTTTTACGGCCCTAGACTCTGTCTACCCGGTTAGGGATAAAGACCTGCTAATGTATCTGGAGTGCTATTTTTTAACGACGGAGTCAGCAACACACAAAACATGTTCTCCAACCCACCGCTTGCGTTCCGTTCCGACGCAATGCATAGTATTTTTGAAACCGTCAGCATCGTGTCAGCTATACTATTATATTATAATTGCTGTCCCCGACAGTTGTTATCTTATGTACTTTATGGTTTGCAGTAAAATATTGAGATATAAGTAACATTGTTTTACGCAGAAAATATAATTTCATCAATGATTTTTTAAACATTTCTACATAAACAAAAAAAGCAACGTGAAACGGTACGGATTCGCCATGAAAGGTTTCTTCAACATTTGTACGCTATAAATACCAAAATTACGAGTGGTCACTCGTTGTGTGACACCCGATTTCAAAAGTAAAAAAAATATCAGAATTTTCTGTTTAGTCAATTCAATGTATAAAATAATAAATTTATACGTAAAATTAAATCTGCTGTCGTCACCATTTATTTTGCTCACCATCTGACGTATTTTAAAAAAATATGTCATACGACATTTGACAACTTAACTGTCATAGTTTTCAACCATATTTTGCCATTAATTTATAGCCACGTTTTGACAACTACGAGTATGATAGTTATGTAGTCAACTGTTATACTTATGTGCCCAATTTTGACAACTAGACACTGGCAGATATAACGATGGTCCGTCTCACCCGCTGGTCCATCTCTCCTGGTTTTACCCTAACTAATACGAAAATAAAAAAAACCGATATCAATTTGATTTAACTAAAATTGGCATTCCAATGAATATGCAATCGCATTGGCAGTCCTATTATAGCAAATTAAAACGTAGCTGCTCAATCACTTGATGTGTTCACGGTACAATTAGCTTGCATTTTTAATACACTATGATTGGCGGAACTGACATTTACAAATCGAAGGATTCTTGGTCAATATAAATGAACGCTGTTACATAGAAAATTGTATTAGGTTCACCTCTACCGGTGTATGAATTACATGCCAATTCTGTTGATCGAATGTAATGTCAGATTTACTACAAGAACTAGAGTGGTCGGAACGTCCTTTTTACTCTACATTGGATCCAAATAGTCCTAACTGCGATTACATATTCCGATTTTGGATTCTTTCAAATTAGATAGTGTAATAACCTCTTTAGGTATATAGAAGGACGAATTTTTAAAGAGCATCGCCACAAACAAGAAGAGAGAATATACAAAACTATGTAAGTAGATAGGTATCAATGAACTGTAAAATACTAAGGAGGAAAGGCTGTAAGATTGAAACACATTAATTGATACTATTCCAACTACAGCCACACAATCATCACATCATCACCACTATGTTTTGTTAATTGTGTGTTATTAATTTTGAGAAAATATCATTAATTTCGACATTATATATTCAATATTTTATGTGAAGTATTTATACAGGACACAATAACAGTACAATATCGAACTATTAAAAAAAAACAAAATCTATTGTAGTAGATGATAGTAGAGTGAAATAAAAGCTATAAAACCGTCAGATTAAGAAAATAATATTTTTTTTGTAAAATCTTTTATTGCGAGACCAAAGCGCTAGTCAAGACAAATTAAATGAGCCCAAACACGATAGGTTTTCGTCGTTTCATTACTGAGTTCCTACGGCTATCTCCCACCCAGCTCCACCATCAGTTTACCAATATGATATCATCATATTGTACTGTCATCCTGACATGACACGATTGCATCTTTATCTGACGTACTCGAGTAAATCTAAAAATCCCCCTCTTGGGCTCCCCTACAATTCGGATAAAATCACAAAATGGATCATTATGGATCTACCTACCGTTCCATTTTACGTAACGGAGTCCATCTCGTTAGCGGCTACGCAAACCAGCGAGTATTTAATTAGCATGACTGCCACTTGCACCGTTGAGGCTATGCGTTCCGTTTTTACAAGAAATTGGGTCACCTAGTTTAACGTGATTGGAACAGGTACGAAGTTTTCACTCCTTTGTTTCATGTTTCACTGGTAGACAGGGAAACGAGAGATCGTATTTCCTTTCTCGTTATTGTAATTAAATTCGCTTGTACTCCTTTGTTTGATGTTTTATTGATAGACAGTGAAATGTGAGTGTTTCTTTTGTGGTTATAGATTTTACCATAACCACAAAATGGGTACCTACATATTTTTTATGATTTTATTTCCAAATGTTGCCAACCAAATCTCAGCCTATACTGGAGTTAATGAAGTCCACGTCGTGTCCCTCAATCAGCAAACTGCATACATACCTACTATGAATGGTAGTGTTTATGAAGAATGTAGCTAAACACAAGTTGACATTTTGCCAGAGTTTATTTCTCTTATTACTTGTCAACGGGAGTTCTCCCAAATCAATTGTTTAACTACTGTTTTTCATTAATTGACAGGTAAAAGATTAACAACAAATAACAATAGTAGAATATAGTTTTTCCTGTGTATTCAAAGTGGAAGGGACATATCCGTAATAAATCGAACAACGGGCTTATACTAGATGACTAAAGTATAGCGAAATTAAAATGACAGTCAAAAGACAAAAAAAATTGACATTCCCATACAAATCTTTTGTATGGAAATACCGAAAATTATTTTTGTTTTTTGGCTGTTATTTTAATTTTATTAACTATACTATAATGGTCTAGTATAATAGACCGTGGTTTGATTTATTACGGGTATGTCCCTTCCACGTTGTATGTAAATACCGCAAGTTTCATCGACAAATTAACTGATTTAGTATTTTTACAATGAGATATAACTAGGAATTCTTACACCAAAAGGATTACGGGAATTAATTACTTAGCATTCCAAAAGTCTTTTTGAATATTTGATAGCATTGTACGTCAATTATGCAGATTAATTTAAATAAATACTTCCGCACGTTTAAGTTACATTCCTTTTATCAGAAATTTTTACTCAGCTTGATTAAAAATGTCTAAAGTAAGATATCATAATTATTTTGCAAATAAAGCAGGTGTAATTCCACCTTGAGTTTTTTCATTCGTATCGCAATCTTCCCCTTTTAGACGTCAGCAAAATCATTATAAATCTTGATAAGGCGTCAAAGAAATCGCCGAATTGGCGGAGTTGCTTACAAATAAAGTAATTTGTGGCGTGCAATCCTTCAATATGATTTATAGCCGCGTTATAAAGAAATCAAGTGTCAAATTAGATGCAAAAGATGGTGTTTTGTAAGGGAGAGCAAGGGCCGATATTCTTTTTGTAAGTAATTAGGTAGTGTTGGTGTTGGCCACGCTGCCGACCTCCTTCGTTTTTACTTGATAAAAGATAAATAAAGATAAAAATGTATTTATTGCTCTCCAATCTCTACGCTATACAATCAAACAATAGATTAAGTACATCGATAAATAATCAGTGTATAACATGCACGTGTCTTACCTTGTCTTATGTTACCGGTTAGATTGGGGAGACTGGAGACTGATGTAGGCAGCTCTGAGATAAGGGATATAGGCAGCTACAGATACTTTTTCAAAATTGTTTCTAATTGTTATTGGTATAATTATGTCAGAGATATTGGAGTTATATAGATACCGCGACGCGACGAAGTCTCAAAAGTGTAACCTGTTTTGACACGTAGTGGCGAATTATTTTAAGGCCATACATGAATTTTCCGGGGTCCAGTGCTGCCCCCTTTTGAAATTAATTATTTCAAAGGAAACGGAGATATCATTGAAAATTTTGTTTTTGTAAAGCCCTAGATAACCCTTTCTAACTTTTTTATGTACTACTGTTTACAGTTTAAAGTGAGAAAGTTAGGCTTTTCTACGCATTTTTGCCAAAGTGGCCGTTTTCCACAAAAATGGCTTCTCGTATTTTGCGAGGGACAAAACCTTTCTCTCTGGCTAAGACTTTGGCCTTGTCAAAGCGAATATAGTGTGTGACGTCCGTCTCTATCGTGTTCGGCGATGGCTGACCCGTTACTGTGCAATTTCTTTAAGCTCCTAATATAATCATGTAGCCTTCTAGACACATTACGCACCTTCTCTCCCACGTAGCTCCTTCCACATTCACAAGGGACTTCATAAACACCGGGAACATTGAGTGGATCGCTATCCTTTGGAGAACGCACGGATTTTAGTAAAAGGCGTCTTGATGTCAAAACGACGTAACAATTGACCGATTTTATCTGTTACTCCCTTCACAAATGGTAAGTACAGTGGTGCTCTATCCGCAGATGTTGACTGTGCTAGCATTGGTACTTATTCTTAGGCTTTGTCATCACTTGTATGTATCGGTTGCTTTCCAGTACTTGCCTTATGTGTGCTAGCTCAGACTCTATCCGTCTTATTATAAAAACAGGACTAACTTTTTTACTAGTGTGTTTAAACCATTATCCGCCCAAATCAAGTTGACATTGACAGATGAGATAGTGTGATATTAAGATATTACTAGATGTCAAATTGATTTAAGAGGGTAATGGTTTAAATCTAGTAACAAAGTTAGTCCTGTTTTTATATGTATGTATTGTGGGTCACACAGTCTCACGTTAGTTTAAACCAAAAAACGAATAAATTAATTTATTTGTTTATATTACCTTATATGTATGATGTATTACCCGTGTGGATTCGGGTTAGAATAGGACCATTCCATCTCTTTCTGTGGATATCGTAAGAGGCGACTAAAGGACTAAGCACAAACATCTCGTGCTACAATTGCATTCCCAAGGAGGGTTAACGTCGGGCGGCGGCCGGTTGTAAAACTTTTCACACAAATACATTCCCAAAGAGGGTTGACGTCAGGCAGGCAGCTGGTTTTAAAACTATAGCCAAATCATTGAAAGTGTTCCGGCTATTTCTTCTCCATTTTACAAGGTCTTTGGCATCCATGGGTGAGCATTGACATGCATATTATATTTGGAGAAGAAAAAGCGGGAAAGCGCACCCCGGGCTCCGAAGCAGCACAGCTGAGGATGCAACCGGGAATGCGCTTAGATGAAGAAGATGTATGAATAATGTATTGTAAAATGTAAACCTCTAAATAATTTGAATGAAAAGATTATTATTATTTATTTTCCCGCGCGTAATTTAATACATTTTTTCCAATAAACGGATTTGGATGCAATGCATTGTAGGTAGGTTATGTTTGAGCTTGTATTCTAAATATGATTGCTGAATTTTTTATACCTATTGTATATTTTAAGAATATACAGAAAAATCTTAAATATAGATCTCTATATTAATAAGTAAACAATATAAATAAATAAAAAAAAACATAAAGATTATTCTGACAATATATGAATTTACACAATTGTTTTTTTTTATTTATAGGGCGGTAAGCTAACAAGCGGGTCATCTGATGGTAAGTAGGTAGGTTATCGCAGGTATATTTGATCGATGATACCAGTCAAAGGCTGGCTATAGTGAGGATGAAGTATGGAGTTGGAGGTGCTCGGTTTTACATCCAGGTTTAAGCTTGAATTGAACATTAACTTGCTCTACACTTTTAACAGTAAAAAATTATTTAACACGCCTATCGCATGCTTAAATCACGATGCATTATAAAATAAACGGCGTCATAATAAACCAGCGGTTGGAAATTACCACCATTGACATAAAATATATAGACCAGCCATCTAAAACAATGGCCCCTGTTCTATGTTTGAATAAATAGCGGCGTTAATTTTATCAAACGAATTAAATTTTCAAACAATGAAATCTGGTTATTCACCGATGGGAAGTTATTTCTTTACACTTTGCCGTGTTCCTTGAATTATTTTCACTTTATAGGGTTTTTTAGGCATTCAAGATGCAGTACTAAACTAGGTACTCAAATTAAATAATGAACTAAGAACGTGGTATTTTTTCACCATATCTTATTTCATTATTCATTTTCACATTATTGTAACACACAGCAAGGCATTTTTAATTATGTTTACCGTATTCGAATGGTTTTCGCTTATAAACTGACGAAACTATCGAAGTGACTATTATTAAGAGATGTTAAAGATATCCTATGATAATTAAAATATTTAGAATTGAAAGTACTAGGCGTATAAGAGCTAGCAAGCGACTGAGTGATGTTTATGGAGATAGCTACAATTGAGCGGGACAAAACAATGACATGTGGTGTCTCCTCTACTTCTACATAATAGCTCTTCGATTACCACCTGTTAGTATGTAAGCCGAGAATAATTTATAAATGCAGCGCCATTCCGACGCAGACAGGATCGACACGTGTTTACTCTCACGGCCTCACTCGTGTCAACTCAAACAAGTATCCTTTTAAATCAGTTTTGATTTTATTTATCCAATAAATGTTTTAAGTAATAATCTAGTGATTTAAACCCAGAACCAAAACCGAGTACTTATCCACCTCGATAAGGCAGTCTGATTAATAGAATATACCACAGACCACTCAAATACACACTAGTATTTAGAGATCTGCGAAAAACTATTCCGGGATTCTGGGCAACCATATTACGTTGTAACAGGGCAAGTGTCATTTTAAATATATTATATTTATATAATATATTATTTCTCACGGAGTATACACTTAAATTCGAATTACCCGGAATCGCAGGATTTTTTTGATAAAAAAGCGCTTTCAATTATATATATATATATATATCCGATCTCTAACTATCACACTAAGAAATTTAAATAAAAATCTAATAAATTTTATTAACATGCGAGTATTTACATGATTGGACATCTAATAAGACATGACAATCTATTCAGAATAATAGTAGAAGAAAAAATAAAACGGAGACGAGGAAGGGGAAGGAGGATATGAAGTTGGCGATGAAGGACTAAGGATAAAGTTTTTCCAACAAATTAAGGAAGGGTTAGGAGTAAGGTCCTACCAAGACATTAAAAAGATAGCAGACAGAAGAGAGGATTGGAGGCATCACTTAACTCCACCCACAAGAGCAAGCTCTTAAGTTAAAGAAGACTAGTATACACGCAGTGTTACAAATCTTAATACAAATGAAACTATGCGAACTTACCCTAAAGCAAGCTGAGTCTACACGCGAAATGCTTAATTAAAATTTCCTCTTAACTAATTGTGTAAGTTAATCGGATAATAGCCGGTAACAGCAATTGCTGAGGATAATTGGCCAGTATGGGGCGCCACAGTACTTAGAGTGAAAATTAAAATGGTAACAGATGCATCGCCTTAATATTTCTAATAAGAAAATTACGCAATATACATAGTAAGTAATGAATTAGTCAAGCAGGTAGCCTCTATTCCATTTATTATGTCTATATTTGACTTCTATAAGGAAGCATAAAAACCAAATTAGTGGTGCCTCTAAATATATATTAAAACTCAGATATTTCTGTAAATTTTATAATTTAATGTTTGTCTTTTAATTAGAAATCTATTTATTTAAAAAAAAATCTACGGTATTTTTTTAAATAAAATATCTTTACATTAATACCGACACACGAGATTATTACAGATTTAGGTACCTACTGTTATTTTTAGGTAGGTATTAGTTATTTTTATTGTTCCTTCAGACTCCATTACTTTTAAGATTGTAGCGGCTGCAAAGTTCTATCATTGACACCACTTTAATCATAACAAAAATTGCATAAAGTAAAAGAAAATCGAATATTTTCCTTCTCTTTTAATTTAGAGGGAATACGATACTACACCCAAATCACAATCACTCCCTAATCTTATGCTAGTCCCTCTATACTCTCAAGTACCTATTTGGTTGTCAATACTTACGCATTATCCTTCTATAGCCTTTCCTTTTGAAACTGCCATCATATTACCGTGAGGTGGCTAATTTCGCACAAGTATGTGGGACGCTAAATGAGCCCTCGCTGAAGGGCAATGTTAGTGAGGGAGGCAATAGTAAAAGCAAGCTCTGAATTTCATAATAAATATCGAAATATGCGTAAATATTTTTGTCTCTAATTTGCGGACTTAGACCTTTGCCCAGCAGTGGGACAAATAGGTTTGATAAAAAGTGAAGAACTCAGTACCTACGTTACTAGTAGTATTTTTGTCCCTTAAACTTGATATAAGTATCAAAAATTATTGCTGAAAATACATATTATTAAAATAAAATTTGAAAAAAATACTCACAAAACCTTATTTCTTAACATTATACCCATAAACAAGTTTATTTGCTAAGCAAATTTAAAAAAACCCCGATTGTCAAGAACGGCATCTAGTGATGTGAATGATTGATACGACTTGATACGAACATCAAGTCGCGCTACATGCGCGCTACGGATAGCGCCATCTATATATTTGCTAGAGCCCTGATTTTCAAGCGTTCATCCCCAATAAATTTTAAACGGCTGGACCAATTTTCATCAAACATAGCTAAGATCACCGCAAGAGAACTTGCTATCACGTTAAAAAACCGCATCAAAATCAGTCCATCCGTTCGAGCGCTACGATGCCACAGATAGACAGACAGACCGACATTAGCGTCAAACTTATAACACCCCTCTTTTTGTCAAGGGTTAAAAAACAATTCTCTTTCCGGGTAGTTGGGCAAGAAAAATAGAGCTATGTAAGGCGCCTAACCTGAATGCGCATTGAGGGCGTTCTTCCTTAAGGACAGTATTCACATCTAGTGCCATCCACGCCATACAAAGCGAAAAAATATTCAAGAGACGAATCCCGCTTCCAAAGGAATGAATGGCTTCGAATAATAAGAATAACCTTATAAAAGACCCAGTTTGCGTAAAAAGGGACGCATTGATAGAGCATGTCCTTCGATCATCGAATTTAGGTAGGCTCGTATAAGTACCTACTTTTAGTTTTGACTGTGGTTTTGATAAAAAACAAAATATCTTAAAGTTTCATAAATAATGCTTTGTAACAGATGACGTGGTTTTTAGGGTTCCGTACCCAAAGGGTGCCAACGAGACCCTATTACGGCGACTCCCACGCGACTCCACTGTCTGTCCGTCCGTCTGTCACATGGCTCTATCTTCACCGATTATGAAATATAAAAATAAGATAAAGTTAAAATTAAAATGGGTCGTCATCAAGAAACGTGTTTCTTTTTCAGCATTTTATAACATTGTACGGACGTACGGAACCCTTTATGTACAAATCTGACTCGCACTTGACCGGTTTTTATGTACATCATACTACTGTTTTAAATAATTGGAAAACAATCAAATGTAAAAAAAAACAAGTTAATGACAGAAAAGAATACAATATCCGGAAAATAAATAACATTTTACTTTCTTAGTTAATTTTTTTAAGAAATAGTAAACCTTTTGTGCAGGAAATAAGTTCCTATAAAAAAAATTGAGTAGGCATAATAATATATTCATAAGAAGTACGTTCATATTTGTTAAAATGGCGTGCATGCTGTCGGCTCGCTACAAAGGCCGCATCTTTGAAAAAGCCGACGACGCTTTATCGGTACGCCGACGGTATACCAACCAATTGAATGAATGTACATTCGTTCATTTGGTTGGTATAAATAGAAATGCCCGAAAAAAAGATTCGTAAATAAAAGTTAAAAGAAACAAAAAGTGAAGTGTTTAAAATTCATGATAAAAACACTGCCGCGGAGCAGAAGAGACATTTAATGAAAGCCTAAAAACCAATTAAAAGTTCGGAATCCTTTTGATAATGGACGGAGATCAATCACATAATTGTTTACCCGGCAGTAAGCAGAAGCTTTGATCCCTAGTGTCAATTATCTCATACTGTCGCGTGACGTCACATTAGGGGAAGGGATACGCATGGTGACGTCAGTGTGTGTGTGTTTATCCCTTAACGTAATTAATTCTTAGGTAAACTTTGCCTTAATAGACATTCTTGATTTATTCCAGCAAAGATTCTCGAAACTTTTTTCATTATGATTTTAGTTTGAGAAAAAATTAAGGCCTGATTAAAACATTAATTTGATTTTTTGAGCAACTGCTTTAATATTGAAACTTGGCTTCAAATATGGAAACAAATATGATGGCAAATCGATGTTTCAAAAAAATCCAACAAGTATTGAGATTCGTTTTTTTAAAGGATGAAGAAGATAAATGAATAAACAATTGTGTCGCTACAACTTAATTGCTTATCCAATGGTAAGCGACATTGCTTAGATTTTTAATGTAAATTATTAACAACCTTTACGTAACGATTAACTAATTGATAACTCTTAGAGTTAACATTTCATTTAACCTTACCGCCCTAGGCTCTGTCTGCCCCGTTAGGGATAAAGACGTGATTGTGTATAAGTAACATTTCACGGAGTATACACTTAAATTTTAATTTCCCGGGATCACGGGATTAAGTGCTTTCCATATAATAGCCAACATCGCAACTTTAGGTAAATACCTATGCATCCGAATGTCCGATCCCTATAGACTTTTAAAAAAGGGTTTATTAAAATTAATCCACCTCAAATTTAAATTAAATTGAAACTAAAAAATATTTTTTTATAAATTAAAATTTAAAAGTAAAATAATTGTCGATTGATCCATCACAAACTTTTTCTTTTCTCTGTCTGCAAGCAGTGTAAATACTTCAACAAAAGTTATGAAATAGGCCATAAAGTATAATGGCAAAGGAAATGCCTCTTCAAAAACAACATTAAACTTCTGAATCCTCTTAAATAATGGAGATCAATGGGCTTGCTTTGATCCGCCGCGTTAATTATCTAATGCTGCCTAGTGACGTCACGTCCGGAAGGTGATTCGGTAAACGTACCGAACGTACCGATCCATATATGTCACCATAACGATGGTGACATATATGGATCAATAATTATCGTCATTAATCGCTCGAGTATCCTATCCTAATTGAGATTATCCTAATTTAGTTATGCTAAGATTGACAGAGAACTCAAACATTATCTACGGTTGAATACACCTGTTAGGTACGATAATGTGACTCAGACCATCAATACGATAAATTTTTCACATGGCACAAAACGGCATTTAGATATAAATTGTTTTATTTGCTAATAACTCGTCTATATTTTAAAGATTTTTTTAAATCTCGGCATTGCTTTCATGAAAACAGCTGTGATGATTGCCAGACTGTCATCCATCCTCTCAAGTGAACATACACTCTTTCCAGAAAAATGCTGATGAGATAGCAGATTTTTCAGTTTTTTTACTTACACACACTTATAAGGGAGTCCTCAGGGGGTTTAAAATTGAGTACCAATTACCTGAAACAATAAAAATACAAGTTAAGTAAATTCTTAACTTTCAATGTCGTTCGTTACAATACACTTTATTTTAACTGGTTACAAAGACTAGTGAAACTAAACATGTTCATTGACTGCGATATTTTTGGCACGTAACTAGGGTTGCCAAAGTCTTGTAACCCTATGTGTTTAGACAACCAATAGTATACCGACAGTATAGTTATAGTTCTTTGTTTCTTTCTTTCTTTATTCTTTTTTTTAATTGGTCAATAGATTGGTCATATTTTGAAGAGTAAGAGTAATAAATGGTCAAATGACGTTACAAAGTGGTTCTAAAGTACTTCACAGATTTTGTATAAAATTTACTTCACGTGCATTTGACAAAGACTGGAAAGTGAAGACCAAGGATAGAGAATTGTGGAAGGAAATAGAGGAGGCCTTTGCTCAGCAGTGGGACATAGATGGCTAGTAAAAAAATATTCTTTGTAAATTGTTAATTTTCTAAAAATCATATTCCGGAATTGGGTGCAAACACCTGCAACACATTTTATTACTATAGAGGTTGTTTACGATCCTTATATTTTAATTGTACTTATGTTTGAAAAAAAGCCTCATGATGGAAAAAGAAAGAGAAGAGGGCAAAGGAGGCGATGGGAAGATGAAATCAAGAATGCAGCTGGAGGGTAATGGAGAAGAAAAACAAGGAACTGAATACTTTGGAGACAGATGGGCATAGGGCAAGTTGACGATTAACAACAGCAGTCACGGAAAGCGGGAGAAGTCAAGAGAGGCTGCAATTGTAAGTATACTAGCTCTCTCTTTCGATTTGAATAACGTAGGTAGTAATATCATTAGATTTGTCGATTGTGATTAAAATGTGTCTGTCAGTCACTTTTTGGATCGAATCTACACATATCTCTCGCTTGACAGCATTTGCACTTCTCTCTGAATTGTAGCACACCCAAATAATAGATTGTAGTCCAAGCACAAAAAGCATCTAAATGTTAACTTTGAAGCTGATTTATTCTGTTAAGAACTTTAGACTAAAAATAATAAAATGTTTTGTTAAAGACGCAGTATTTCAAAGGTGTATCAGCCCTATCCATTATTTGTGTCACATACTGAGTGGCATGATTGATGTGTCAAACACGTTTTGGCACGTGTCGATATTTATCTTCTGCTCGACAAAGAAAGTTTGCTGCAATCGTAATAAGTCACATGATTGCAGCAAATTTTGAGTTGCGACTAAGGCACGGCATTTTACACCAAAGATCTATACATATCTTATCAATGAATGGAAATGTTTAAAATATTGCAAGTAGTTTTTAAACAGTGTTTCTAATAAAATCTCATTAAAATAAATGTGTAATGGAACGTTCGAACACCTGGTAGTACAGCCAACATAAAGGAAAAAACTGCCACCGAGTACGCACTCACCGCTTCACCGGAATGTCACTAAGTTGTAGTTGAATTCATCAGATTATTTAGCGCTACTCGTATAGTTTTATTTGGTTTTTTAAACTTTAATAATACATTCTATAAAGATGTCTCTCTACGCCTCTCTAGTTTCTCCACGCATAACTTACCGTCGCTGACCCTTCACCGGAATATATGTCAATAAAAGGTTGTTGGATTCATCAAAAGATGCGCTATATTTTCGTAATTTTTTTTTCTGGGTTTTTTTGCGTTGTGAACTTCAATAATACATTGTTTTAAGATGTCTGTCAACATTTTAATATGTAAACATAAATTTAATATTTATTCAATGGACAATTGTTTAAAATACGATTAAAATTGTTTAACTGCGACTTATGTGGGTCTAGCAAATCGCCGACAAATTTACACAATTTCACGTTGCCAACCGTCTACTTTGATAACTAACTCATGCTTGCACAGGAATTAGGCATTAAAAGTTATTTTGTCACTTAATTTTATCTATGTCTAGTAAGACAAATTACGCGAAATGCAACAAATTACAAGGATAAAAATTTTTCGCCGTACCCACCCATACTAATCCCGCTGGTCCTTGTTTGTATTCTTATCTTCGATTTAACATCAAAACCGTTTTTTTTTTTGGCGGGAAGTCAAGGTGATCGTTTGGGGTTTTCTTTAAATTATTTTGCAAATTGATTTTAGTGGACTTTATAATATGAAATTGGTGTTGTTTGGTGTTATAAATGCTCATGAACAATATGTGAAATAGTTAAAGTGGACAGTCATAGTACGGCTGTAGTGATATTTGTTTTCCGGACTGTGTGGGCGTCTTCGGGCGTCGTCCGCCACTCAATCGGCTATGAAAACCAGTGGACTCGTATAGATTTGTCACCAGAAGCTCCCTTAAAGCAATCAAAGGCCTACACCAACCTTTGATTGTAATTTGTTAGGAAAAAAGAATTTCTTACGGTTAATTAACTTGTTCGTGGCTAAATACGCAGTAGCGTCAAGCCATTAATAAAAAATTTAAAAAAATACATCAAAACCTTGTTTCTACTTTTGGCCAAATTTTCCTCTCGACCAATTTTGAACGAACGGCAACCCTGGCAACGATTTGTGACACATGCTGTGTGGCATGATTAATGTTTCAGGCACGTTTTGGCACGGGCCGATACTTATCTCCTGGTTGACAACGAGTGCATACGTCACACTCAATTGAAACGAACAATGACCTCTTCTTTTATGTTTACGATGACGTGGCTTTGTAATTTATAACGAAAATATGTGTAATTAGATGAATTAACTAAACGACTTATAATTATGACAATAATGAGAACCTAAGTAATTACTTCAATTACAGAATAAATACTAATTGCTTCAATCGAGTATTTAAAATATTAGTTGAACTTTTGTTAAAAGCTTGCGACATTGTTGTATTGTAAAATATGTAGTATACGAGTATTTTCATTCATCGGTTGTTTATAGCTTTTTATTTCAAAAAAATTGGTTGCCTGTAAAGTCGGTATACGGGCGAAAGTTTTACGTGACAACGACTTCACTCCACTTCACTCCAAACTTGACTTCCACTCGGGCATGGTTAGCCCGCCTAAGAGCGAGAGAGACAGACATAAAAAGTGAAAGGCACGCGTGCCTCTCACTCGCTCTCATTGTGAGCGCATAACGTGAGCGGAGCGTAACGCAGTTTCTTGAAGTGTCACCCGGCTAACCAATTTATAAGACGTTGTCACGTCAAAATAATTCCGCAGATGATACTCGTAATAATATTCTAAGTAATAAGTTATATATTGTTTAAAAAAATTGGTTGTCTGTAAAGTCGGTTTACGGACGGTAGTTTGGCGTAACAACGTCAAACATTCTCTCTCTCGTTCGTGCCGCGCTCTCGCTTGCGGAACGCGACAATGAGCATAACGGGACAATGACGTCATATTTTTCGTGCATGCAGCCCGTAGTATCGAGTTATTAGACGTTGTCACGTCAAAAGGGTTTATATTAATTAACGTAAAAAGTAGTACGGAACAATAAAACAGAAAGGGATTTGGTAATTAACAGGATGTAAACAAAAGCTAATTTAAGGAGAGGCCAAAGCAATTACTTAGATAATTTCATCAGCTAAGTAGACCTCACGGAGAGCTCTCAAATTGTGAATAGTCTTACACAGCGGAACGTCGATAGGCGATGACGGCAAAGAGGCCCATTCAGAAATGTGTTAGTACGAAATCTAGGTTTTATATGTACCTACATATTTTGCCACACAACATTAAAACTTGGAGATTTACACTAATTTATGAACGCTAATTCACACGACTGATTCACTTGTATTATTGGTGATTTAGTCATCGTCAAGTGATAATGATACTTGAACGTGACGTCATGCAGAATTTAAATCCGCTGTATCTTTGTAATTATTTATCAGAAAAAAGAAAAATACGTATACAATACTTTTTAATAATTTACCTGATGAGATTTATATAAATAACGGGACTTAGCACGAACCTTTTTTATTGTTTTGTCTAACGTCTACCTGATGAGCTTAATATATTTTTAAGTCCACAACCGTATTCTAAGAGTACTACTTACCAAAGTGATATATCGATATGATTAGACAGGTATCAATTCCATATTTTTATCTAACGTTATTTATATAACAATGTTGCCCCACTCTTGGGCAAAGCTGTATATCTACCAAAATCTATTTTGTTATAATAATATCCTCTCATCAGAAGTGGATTCCCTTCCCCGTATTCACAGGGCCGTTTGATTTGTTAGAGCGATTTGAGATTAGGTACAAAAGGCAGTGTTCGGGGAAATTTCGATTTCCGACAATTGTGAAAGGCCCTCCCAAAATAAAATCACTTGTTAGGTTCGCCGAAACAGAATCACTTTTCCGCCACTTTGAATCCGCTCAGCCAATATCCGCTGAAGTCAAAGTCAGCGATTTCACAGTAGTACGAGATCCTACTACAAGATATGTGTTACTGAATTGACACAGTCATGCATGTTAAAGATGCGATAGATACTACGTATGACAGTAATTCTGACCTTAGTCGGAAATATTGTTGTTCTTCGTTTCAAAGTTTAGGTAGGCGATTATCCGAGACAATATAAACCTTTTTCAAAGACATTTTCAAGCAGTCAGTGTTAATATAATGAGCGTGTATTTTGCAAGCATATAAGTAATTTTAGCTTTACTAGACTTTAGTTAATGCATAATTCTAAAAGATGTGAAAGTGTTAAACATTTAACATTTAATGCAACCATTTTTATTTTTATAACTAGCATTTGCCCGCGGCTTCGCTCGCGTATTCCAAATCCCGTGGGAAAAATATTTTTTTCCGGGATGAAAGGTATCCTATATCTTTTTTAGTACTCCTAACTATCTGAATGCGAATTTTGAAGAAGATTGGTTGGTAACAAACAAACAAACAAACAAACAAACAAACCAACAAACAAACAAATATACAAACTCACTTTCGCATTTATAATATTACGAGTAGTTAGGGTTAGGATTAGGATAAGGATATATTTTGGTGCAGTATTTAATTAAATTAAAAAAGTTGTCGTCTATTTCATTTGGTAAACTATTCTTTTTTATCTTATGTCCATAAACGAAAATAACACGTGAACAAAAATTAAATATGTAGAAAAGTTGATAAAGAGATGCTAAAGAATAAAAAAACAAAAAAAAACATAACAAATGAACATATACTTAATGAGAGAGAGCAAAAAAAAATTTCATCTCAAATATAAATCAGGAGGTGATTCATATTTAACTTGCAAGTTTAAAATAACAACAAACAGGGCAAGCTAGATGAAAGCTTGTAAAAATCGTGCAACAAAATCTCGGACTACAGCGTAAGGATTCCGATCCGAGGTAGAGTTACAATATGTGTCAATTCAAAAAGAGCTTCTGTATTCATGGAGAGTACGCGTTGGCAAGTGGCTTTCTATTGATATGCTTTGAAATCTCTATTGCGGAGACATTATATTTTAGTATAATTTCTTTCCGTTTGTTCCGCTCAGTCGGGTTAACTATAGAATAGTAATAATTCAAAACATTTAATATCTTTTTACAAGCTTTTATTTAGTTTCACCTGTCCCGTTGTCGTGTGTCCGCTTTGTGTCCGTAATCAAATTTTGCAAGCTAAATTAGACCCACTTGCCATTTTTCGATTGAGCTGAAACTTCACATACTTATGTAATTTGGGTGACAATGCAATATTATTAGTAACAATGACCTAATCTCATAATGAAGCCGCAAGGTGGCCTCGGCATCTCTGTGATAAAACAACATTACCCCACCGAGTTGGCTTAATTGATTCGTCTTGTAGAGCACTTTTCATTGTTTTAGATAAAGCTTGTTTTTAAAAATATTTTTAAATTAGTACCTAACTGTTCTCCATTTTATAATCTGTGTTCCAGGTTGTAGACTCAGCTGAGTTGCTTCAAATCCCGGGGTGCGCTTTACGGCTTTTTGTCGGTATATATAAATTACTTTTATCTTATAAAAGGTAAAATTTTACCCATTCGATGTTCACCGTCCAATGTTTCTTTGTTTTTGCTTTAAGTGTAAACTGGTACTGGCACGGAAAACTACAGTTCATCATAAATGCTCCATCGTGGCCAATTAAATGTTAAAAATTCAAACTTTTAATTACAATGTGTACCTATCATGTTTTAACAAAGAAATCTTGTAACTTTTGCTTAGAGTGTAAACTTGTACCGTCATAGAAAACTCTGTAAAGTTAGTATAAACGCCCCGCCTGGGAAGGACTATCGGGCTATCACCCCTAACCCCCAAATCGACCCGTTCTTTTCGTAGAAACTTTACCCTTATTTTTATTTTATGGAATTATATTTTTAGCTTCTTTTTCGCATTTAACTTCAAGCGATTTCTTCAAAAATAAATCAAATTGTGAAACTGAGCTTTCCATAACCTACGTTAACCAAGTTAAAGTTGATTTTATACACGAGTACAATCAATTCAAAAGTGGCCGTTTTTCGCAAATGTGCGTAGTAAAGCTTAACGTTCTCACTTTAAATGTAAACAGTAGTTCATAAAATAGTTTGAAGGGTTATCTAGGGCTTGGTAGAAACAAAATTTTAAGTGATGTCTCCGTTTCCTTTAAAATGATTTATTTTAAATGGGGGCAGCACTGAACCCCGCAAATTCAGGTACGGCCTTAAAGCGATTTCTTTTTCTTCAGTAAATATAGGAAATTAGGTAAAAATAAACTTTTCACAGTAAGTAATCATACATCTTATCGCTTAAAACCTTAAGTATGTAAAATAACAACAATATACAACGTGGAAGGGACATACCCGTAATAAATCGAACCACGGGCTTATACTAGATCACTATAGTATAATGAAATTAAAATAACAGCCATAAAACAAAAAAAAAATTTGGCGTTTCCATACAATTCGTCCGGCCGGCCGCACACTTTTCTATGGAAATTCCAAAAATATTTTTATTCTTTGGCTGTTATTTTAATTTCATTATAAAATAGGTATCTAGTATAAGCCCGTGGTTCAATTTATGGTTTGGTTTATTACGGGTATGTCCCTTCCACTTTGTATAACGTCTAACATATACTAAAAATATTTTAAATAAATAAATAAATATATAGGGACAGATCACACAGATTAAGCTAGCCCCAAAGTAAGGGTATTTTAAGGGTTACAGTCCATGATACTAAACAACTTTTCCCATGAAACATATATCGAAATATGAAAAATATTGCTGATCAGCTGATCTTAGTTAAATTGTATATATATATCGAAAGATGAAAATATTTTTGGCCTCCCAAAAAAAATTTTCATCTTTCGATATATGTTCCTTGGGGAAAGTTGTTTAGTATTACGAACTGTATTAATTCTTAAAATAGTTTCAGTATATTTTGTTAGACGCTGTATATTTTTCAGTATTATCATTTCAGACCCATTTTCATCTCAGATTTTTTCCTCCTCTTGTGTGTACAATCGCTAATTTTATTCCCCAGTCTATTTATCCGCCATAAGAATAAACATGTGATAGGCATTCCATTGTTTTCCTTGAACATAAATAACAACACTTATGTCTTATTTCCACAAGTCCACACACATACCTATTGCATCTCCACACGGTATCTATTTTAGTAGTACCATATTAAAAATAAAATTTATGGATCGTTTATGTAAATATTTATTTACCGCCTCCTGTTTAGTGGTTTATATTAATGTGTTACACATTTGGCCTTTTCTGTATAACGTCTTTTATATTTTATTTCGTGTCATCACGAGTCTTAAAAGTTTATTAGCTTAAGACAAGGATTTCCTGAGCTTTTTATCATAACTCAGTGAATGAAAACGTAGTTACGGGCTTTATTTCTTTTAAAACCATAGCTTTATTTACGTACCTACGATTAAGGAACAAGTTACTAAATTGTACCTATTTTACCTAGGTTACATCACAATGACAATGCAAATTGCTATAAAAAGTTATATTTTTTTAAAATAGATTTTAATATTACTTTCTGTTGACCAAAACAATGTTTTTCTACCTACTCTCTCGTATATAACTCTATACAGGGTGACTTTTTATCCACCTGCTAAATTTTTGAAGCAAGTTCAGTCCATGATACTGAACTACTTTCTATAAAAAAAGTTATTAAAAATCGATAAAAAATTTTCGTCCTCCCATAGTGATCAGCACTCAGCCAAACGGATTTTTTATGGGAAGTCAAACTTTTTTTATAGAAAGTAATTCAGTATCATGGACTGAACTTGCTCCAAAAATTTAGCAGGTGGATAAAAAGTCAGCCTGAATAGTTATGTAATTACATGTTGGTTTTCACAGCGATAGTTCCACAAGAAAATATATTTTGTAACATAAAATGATCAATTCATTCGTAACTACTGAAATTGAGACACAAGTAAACACATTTTCATTATGGAATATACAAATTTACGGTTATTTATACGTATTTGTAGATTCCATTATCATTTATATGTACAAAGACGATTATTGAACTATTATGTCCATTAATAAATCGATTAAGTACCACTATGCCGTCCGCAAACAAAAAATAAACGAAACAATAGCTGCGACCCAAGCAGTCAAGTTTTCATTTGGAAATAAAAACACGATTCAGCTGGTCGTACATAGAGCCGCTCGATTGTCGTGCAATAGAACTCGATATTTATGTCGTCGATGGTCGAACAAAGTACGTAGTAATTAAAAGTACCTTTTAAAGGTTGAAAACTAGGTTAATAGACCTGGAATGAAATAGGATAAGGCGCCATTGAATAGTGTTTAATTTGTAATAGGGTTGTGCGATATGGAATATGGAATAAATGTAATACCTAAATTGGATTTTATTGTCAATTCTGTTATATCGTATAACTAATATAGCGCAGTGAATATCAAAATCCACGAAAATATAAAATAATATATCCTAATCAGCACGAAACGACTGTTCTCCGTCTGCAATTTCGACGTACTACGATAAGAACAAATTGCAGACTTTTTAAAAAGAGTGATCAGAAGTATGAAAGGAGGTTTGTCTGGATCGGGAGATCTATAGTCTCTGCTTATCCCTGTGAAAAGCAGACGTGATAAAATGTATGTGTATGTAATATATCCGCGCATTCTTCAATGAAATTCATAGATGTACATCGATAGCTGGACTATCGATACACTCTACATCACTACTTTCCAAGTAAGAAAGTTTATCTTTTCGGTCACCGCATTTTCCGAATTGGTTATCAATAAAACTCTGAAAACAACGCTTTCTCAGGAATATACTATATTTGAGAACATTTCGATGTTACAACATTTTCCTTTATCTAACTTTGAGGAGAATGTGGCGAAATTGATTTCTGTGAGGTTGCCAAAGCAGGTTAGGGAACTTAGAGGCTTGTTTTAAGTCGAAGTTACTTTAATATTTCTCAATCTAAAGTTAAAGGATTTTTGTGGGTTTATATTTTAAATTTTGTATGCTTCTGCTTCTTTATATTCTTTCCACAGGTCGTAGATGTCGAACAAGAGAACAAATGTAAATTATAGTATGGTCTAAAATAAGCTTGTATCTTGTCGCAAACTCTTTTAACACATTTGTTTTGTCATGATTTGTTGTCATTCTTTGTAAATCAGTAAAATACATTGTTTGCGATACCTACAATTTGACTGCTTATTATTAATACAGTCTGTATGTACTGTATTATCATTTGACCACATATTATCTGTTCAGATATTTTATATACGATAAAGTGAATATTGGGATTAAATAATACTTCTGAGCATCGTTGTAAGCCTCGGAAAGTCATCCATTTCCAATCATTCACAATCCGCGCATAGTTATGAACTGATTCATATATTTTTTTGTTTTTCTTTTTTGTAAGTGGCCAACATACAATAGTGACAGCCGAGACCAACGGCTTGACGTGCCATCCCAAAACACGGAGGAGCTCGTGAAATTTTTATGCCATTTGTGGTCACCCATCTAAGTGCGTATGATGCTATGGTTGCTTAACTTGCGAAAGTACCAATCCTGTGTTCCGTAGTACGCATGACTACCATGCGTACTCCTATCGGGCCACCAAAGTAGAAAAGGAGAACAAGTATCTCGTACTACGGAACGAAGGGGTAAGAACGAAGGGGTAAGTAAAATGCATTTAGAAGCAGTGTAGTGGTTTAATAGCGCATCCTATAACCATAAAATTCTCAGGTTCGATCCCCGCGCCCGACCCGACTTGTACTCCATGAATTTGTAGAATAATCTGACTGATGTTTTGTCATTTTCATCGACCACACATGCTTCAGGTGATGGAAAGCATCGTGAGAAAACCTGCACACTACTTCACTAGTGTGTAAGAATGACTGTAGTCACTAGATGTCAGTAATTGAGCTATGTCAGATGCCTTAAGGCTCCGTCAGTTCAGAGCCAAGAAAACTGTGCGTGTTTTTGAAAAATCACTGTAAATAAACTACTACAGTTTAATTCTCAAAAATTCGAAAAATCTGACACTAGCGTTAGCTATTAACACACTGGATAAGAAGAAGAAGAAGAAGAAGTTTTTATCTGTTAAGTGCACATACGTCAGCGATGCCATAACGACAGAACAATTACATCGTCAAGGCGCGGATTACCGAGACGCCATGACGCCATACACGTCACTTTGCACACGTCATTTCAGGTTTTCAGGCACGAGCTCTTTGTACTTTACATATTTTAAGCTTGAAAGGGATGACGGGTGACGTGAAAATGTATTGTCGGCTGACGTGAGTGTATACCGGGATTATAATAATACTGGCAGAACGCTTCGGCTTCGCTTGGGTATTAACTGTGTCCCGGAAAAAGGCGAGGAAACCATGCGATCTCGCCTATATCAAAAATATTAAGGGGAAATTTTAGGGCCGTATTTCCATACAAACGTAGTCCCATGATACCTAGGCGGATGATTCTTTTCCAAAAAAATCTATGGATATATTGGCATGTCTTTATGTTTTCTTTCTTTTCATAATTTAATTATTAAAAGAGATAAAAACCCTCATAAATATGAACAATTTTTAAGATTTTCCACCGTTTTTAAACATCTAGAAAACAAATTTGACGAGATTATATTATAAAAAGAAAACAGGAACACAGAACAAGAGTCAGAATGTCTACTATCTGGGCAAATTGACTATTCCGTAATGTATACGAAAGTTCGTGTATATAGTTTTCTTGTACGTTATAAATTAGAACAAATATTCTCGGAAAACCCCAGGCCCATCTCTTATAATATATCGCGTCATAAAACGCGTTTTTAAAGAAATTTTACTAATATTTGTTATCAATTTTTACCCGAAACTTCGCCACGCCGAGTTAAAAATAACAACGTGGAAAAATAAAGCAACACCCGTAAAACCAGATGTTACAAATAACAATCGAGAATTAACTTACGGCTATAAAATACCAGTTCCACAAAATACTGCTTTAAATAAATAATGAAATATTAAACTCGCGCGGGAAATATTAAGCGGCCTTTTTTCGGGGACAAAAGTAATTATTCCGATGCGGTGTCAAAAAACAGAGTGTAGAGAAGGGTAGGCAAAAATGTAAAAAAATTAATCCACAGTAATTCGTTCGTTCGTAAGGGATGTTGGTATGTAAACTTGGGCTGGACTGTGTCAAAGTGTAAATACATATTTTTTACACGCACTTCAATTCACTGCCTATTTTATTTATTTTGTTTTCTCTGCGCAGTTATTAGTAGTCATCATAGTATTTATTTATCCGTATACATATATATTAATTATGTATGTATTATATTTAAATATATACATTGTATATTTATTTTATCTATAGTAATTGTATCGGTATATATTTATTTTTAAGTGAATTTGATTTATTCTTGTAGGTATTTATACTTTTCAATCTTGCATACACTTCTGTCGTACCCAAATTATTTTTCTACTTAGTAATTATTTAACTGGCAGTGAATGCCATATGGCATTTGTATATGCAAAAACGTTTAAAATAATAAATATTTTCAAAATCATTGTTTTTTCTTAAAATCATCATCAAAATTTAAGAGCGACGCTCTTGTCGGTGGAGTTTCTTCCATACTGTTCTATCTTCCGCAAACCTCTTGACATATTGGTACGACACCTTTTCCCTGACTTGCTTCATATAGCAGTGCCATGGCTTTAATAAGCAATCTAAAATAATTCTATTTATTTTTTTATTTAAGTTTATTACAGAGAATTGTAACAGGCGGACTTATTATAGAACGTGCAATTATTTTTCAATGGAAATCTAAATTTATATTATTGTGAATGAATTGTGTAATGTGTTCAGCTATCCTTTAGCATGAATTATTTCTTTCATACACGAAAAAAACTTGACAAATGTGATGGTTTTATACTACATTGCTTCTTCCGCGATAAATGATTAAGTATTTGGATTTTTCAGCCATTTTTACAAGAGAAAAAGGCGATGAAACAACTATAAACATAGAAAAACGGCAACGGGTAACGGAGATAGACATCTCGACGTTTTTATCCGTCGAGTTTCCAAACATAATCTATTTTTTGTATGAGTTGAAGCTCACATGTATGGAGAGTCTGTACTCTTTTTATTTCCGCAAGCATCTTTATGCAAATGATATTGCGGTGTCGGTGGCTGCCATTCGCGCCTAATTAGTGTCGTTTTTACTCGGCCCTTGAAAGGCGTTAAATGCGGCGGTATTGACGGCTTCACGCTAAAAAAAACTGCCAGTGGCTCATTTGGAATATTTTATGAGTCGCAAATATTTACAATCATTCTATCTTTCGCTTAATTATGTTAGTGGCCAGTATTCGTGTCCTATTTTGAAACCTCACATAGTTTAACGCAATACTATTTAGCGATAAAACTACGGGAATTCTAAAGGAAGGGCGAACCAACGCAGACGTTGCACCGCTGGGTCACATGGCTAATTAGTCCTTGAGGTTATTTAGTCCCTGCTGCAATTAGCATATATAATATTTAACACCTTTTTCAATAGTAATCATGATTAATAAAGTCCAATTTTGATGATTTTCTAACTGAGATTAAAACAATGTGTCTACAATAAGTAACAATAATGAGCAACAATACTTACAAGACGCATTGAAGGTCTTACGTTTAAATATTATTTAATAAATTATTGTTCAATGGTACTACTTCTTCGTGAAGCTTACACATAGACGTAAATACGGAAGACGATGTTTTGACAGGCATGTTACGGAAGGTAATGGAAATGTTTTCCTTCAAGCAACTTGATCTTCGAGAGGCTTTTAATATACTCGTAAATAAAACTGCTGTATTGTTTTTTAATAGTTAACTTAACACAAATCATAAAATAAATAAGGACAATATTTTAAACCAATTCATGACTTTCCTTTCATTTTAATTTCCCACGTAATCATAGTAAACTTTATGATTATGACCTTTGGTCACCACTAATTTTGTTATAATTTGACATTGAACAATAGTTCAATGTCGAATGTTGAAAGTTTTGAAAGATTACGTAATGTAATAAATATTTCAAAACTTTCGGATTATTGTACATAATTATTAATAATACAAGGCTTGCGGGCTACGGTGCTACAATCTCAATACCTACATGGTTCACGACAACTACTTGTGTATATAAGTAGATATATTGCTAAGTAAGTCGACGACCACCGTGGCGTAATGGTTAACACGCTTGACCGCTGATCCGGAGGTTCTGGGTTCGATCCCCAGCCAGGGCAAATTGGAAAATGGCCTTTTTCAAATTGACCTGGGTCTTGAGTGTTTATCTATATATGTATTTATCTTAAAATATAGTATCGTTAAGTTAGTATCCCATAACACAATTTTAATAACTTACTTTGGGGCTAGCTTAATGAGTGTGATTTGTCCCTATATATTTATTTTTTTATTATTTAAGTCAAACAAGATTTTTTTTTCATTAAATTACCCTGTTATCTATATATATATATATATATATATATATATATATATATATATATATATATATATAGGTGCATTCGTTTCTCCTTTCGCGAGATAAAATTCATTGAATATTTACATGGTACAATACAACGATGAAAAAATATCACTATTCTTAATCAAATCTGAAAATTGGTGCGTGATACTTTTTGGCGTTAATATTTTTTTGATTAGTGGCATTGCCGACTGAAACAGGAAAAGTCAACATCATTTATTAAGGCACGTCATTGTGCGGTTTCAATAACCGCGCTGAATTACACCGCAACTCAAAATGCTAAAGGTGCGGAAATGTTTTATGCAGTTAGGAACAAAATATTTTCACTTTACCACCATCGGCATCATGTATGTTTACAAAAAAAATTACAATATGTTTTGCATTTTTTCTTACAAAACTTTTCAACAATAAGTATACTTACATAAAATCAGTATAATTTGTTAAACATACTTACTTAAATGAATTTTGATATGAACAAAAACTTATGTTAGTAATTGCTCTACCAATGTAGTTTGATGAAAAATAATTCGCCAAGCTATGATTTTAAATTTCTTTCATTATAATATTATAATATTTTGTAGCCAAAAATTATCATGATATAAATATATTTTTTAAATATAAATAAATAGAAAGGGACGAATCACACTGATTGCGCTAGCCCCAAAGTCAGTTTAAACTTGTGTTATGGGATAGATAAACACCCAAGACCCAGGACAACTTGAAATAGGCCATTTTCCAACTATATACATAATGTATTATAATTTAAAAAAAAAACACTGTGGCAGTGTGGTGACGGCCCAGTAGAATAGGATTTGTCACTACCCCTTTTCTCTCCCATAGATGTCGCAAGGTGCGACTAGGTAGGGGTATATGTAACAGAGAACGGGCAGCCGGCAGCAGCGTCGTCTGTGCAAAGACTTTGAGTAAACCATTTTCTGCAATTATCATTACCAACCCGTCTGCCCAGCGTGGTGATTATGGGTAACCTTTTGTCCAACAGTGGACTGATAAAGGCTATAAAGAATAAGAAGTTTAAAACACTGATGACGATTTTTTTAATGACTGAAGACATTTATCCTGAAGACAGTATGTACAATGCAGTAATACTGCATTGTACATGTAATAATCCGGTCGTACCTAGGGCGGTGCGAGTAGTGCGACTGCATTGGGCGCCATCAAGGGCCATCGGCCGAATGGGCACCGAAATCCAGTACTGGATTAGGCGTGGAAAATCTACAGACACGGTGTGTTGTCTAAAACTTTGGTAGCGCCTCATTTAGATCTTTAATACCTAACAAAAATTAATAGAACTGCCACTGATGCCTACATAAAAATAACGTTGACTTTTATAGTTTCTCAAAATTGAGTCAGATACGTTTGAAATCATTATGTTCATAAAAGCGATGTCTATGCGTTGCTCTAATTAGGCCATTGTATAAACTTTATACAATTGTAAAGTGCTCGTCACACTTTAAAATGTTACATCTTTACTCTATTCTATTTGTGTTCACAGCATGTACCGGTAATGGAAAGCTAATCTAACACTTTATCTCAACTATTCGTTTGGAGTGCTGGCAGCCGGTAAACAATCCGTTTGTATTGTATTTACGTGTTTGCCGACCGATTTGTCTGTTTATTTTGTGGAAACATTTAATTTCACTAATGATTTCGAACACGAATGTATAAAGGCTTGTTAGTCAAATATTTATTTGTTGCCGTAACAAGAAGGATTAAGTACCCAATAATACACGTATAAAGAATGTCAGATTTTTTTCTATCAAAGAATCAAATATTTATTCAGTAATGAGGCCTTTGCAGGCCCTTTTACACACCAATAATTTTAGTGTACAATTATACATAAGTAGTATATGTATGTATACGTGTAATGTTTATTTACCAAAAATATTAATATTCACCAAATTTTTGGAGCAAGTTCTGTCCATGATACTGAACTACTTTCCATACAAACAATAAAAAAAATTCGCTTTCCCATACAAATTAGCGCGCACCCAAACAGATTTTCTATAGGACATTTTTATTGATTTTTCATAAGTTTTTTTAGAAAGTAGTTCAGTATCATATACTGAACTTGCTTCAAAAATTTGGCGGGTGCTTAAAAAGTTAACCTATATCTGGGCAAAGATTTGGCAGATAGTAGATTACCGAACAATAAGGTCTTTATAGAAAATAGGTACACCCTGCTTCTAAAAGCGGCATGTAATTACGAGTACCCCAGCCTCCAGCCTCGCTTAATTACTATTGTACCACCGCTATTCAACCATATTGGCTCGTGTTATCCCTCTATTATACCCTATCCGAATTACATGTACATATTGTTTCTATTATACATTTTCCGGCGTTATTAGTTTACGGAGGTATATTTTGGTTTCAACAGATATTCATTAATTACGTCAAAATTGTAAATCGCAAACTTACTAAGTAACATGTTGTTGTACACAATGTGCAATTTTGTATTTCGGAAGAAGTTAATAAATCAGAATATAAAATCAAAATTATACCTACTTCTTCTTCTTATATTTAAGAGTTGAGCTCTTGTCGGTGGAGTGCTTTCTATGTTTTCCAAAATTATACAAAATGTAGAAATTATTTGTACTTAGGCACAGTTATTCTAGATAAACACTGTCAAATCTTTATCCCTAACGGGGCAGACAGAGCCTAGGCCGGTAAGGCCCAGGTCTCTTTTAGCGTGATGGTGGGCATGAAGGTGGAAAAAGGTAATCATAATTGTGACAGGTTGCTAACCGCATCGCCTATTTATATGATTCAGATTTCCGCCCATTCCCTCGATCGTTCCCTTTTACGATCTGCGCGGGAAGAGAAGCAGTTGGTACATTCTATGTTTTTTTCTTTTCTCCCAGACCAGCAAGGAAGATTAGTTATTTTTGTTTTTACAATAAAATATGTCAATAAAAAAAATTCGTTCGAAAAATTCAATTAGTCGTTTTAGGGTTCCGTACCCAAAGAGCGCAAACGGGACCCTATTACTGGGACTCCGCTCTCTGACATAGACACTTGAAATTTTCGCCGATTAATTTATTTTTGATATTGACCAAAATGGTAAAAAAGGTGGACTTGATGTGATTATGTATTACTATGGCTGGTATAACAACAATCACTGAAAATAAGATAAAGTTAAAAATCAAAGGTGGTCATGATACAAGAAAGATGTTTTTTCTGCGTTTTAAAACAGTACGGAACGCTCCATGTACGAGTCCAACTCGCACTTGCCCGGTTTATCCTTTATTGCAAACGTATTTCTTCATGTCAATAAATTTTAATGTGGACGAATCTCGGGCAAGGGCTAATATAATATAAAGTAAATATTTAATGCAGCCATTTGGGACTTTTTCTATTAACGCAACATAAGGGACCACGAAAATGGGCAGTAAAATATTTATTGCACCTTTATTTTGGTGAAGGTCGGTTTGTTGTCACAGAAGACATTCAACAGATACACAGACCTAATTAAACGCAATTAAGTTCTCATTAGGCTGAAAAATGGGAGTAGAATGAAATATACCAAAAAGTTAAATTTCAATTACAACTACTAATTTCAGTTTAAAATGGAGTTGTAAACGTACTTAATTTTTTTTGAAAGGCTGTTTTGTCCCATATTTGAACAAAAGCGTATATAGAGTATAGTTTTCCACAAACTTATATATACTGGGTCTTGGGTGTTTATTTATATAAGTATTTATCATAAAATATAGTATCGTTGAGTTAGTATCCCATAACACAAGTTTAAAACTTACTTTGGGGCTAGCTTAATCAGTTTGATGATTTGTCCTTATAAAATATACTGAAACTATTTTAAGGGTGGATACAGTCCATGATACTGAACAACTTTTCCCGAGGAACATATATCGAAATATAAAAAATAATTTAATCTGAGTTTGTATGGAAAGCCAAAAAATATTTTTCATATTTCGATATATGTTCCTTGGGGAAAGTTGTTCAGTATCATGGACTAAATCCACCCTTAAAATAGTTTCAGTATATTTTGTTAGACGTTATATATTTATTTATTCTATCAGTTACGATAGTTTGCTAGCTCTTTTCGTTTGGCTTATTTAAAAGTTTAAAATTTTTACTGATGGAGAGATATACTAATACTTACGGGTTACTCATTTATTTTTATTCGAAGATAACAAACTAGTAGCTCGCCCCGAACTGTGAACTTGCGAACCCCATATCTCGTCAACCTCTTGAACGATTTGGCTCATGTTCGAACTTAAAAATTCTATTATATTGCCTACATCTACAAACTTTATGTAACTCCAATCAGATACCGTGTTACCATCGAAAACGTACCCACATACATCATACAAACGCCGTAGTATATAACGTGGTCATACCTGTAATAAATCAAACCACGGGCTATACTAGATCACTAAAGTATAATGAAATTAAAAGAACAGTCAAAAAACAAAAAAAAAATCGGCATTGCCATACAAAAGTGTGTAGCCGCCCGGGTGATTTATATGGTAATGCCAATTTCTTTTTTGTTTTTTGACTGGTATTTTAATGTAATTATACTTACTAATAATGATCGAGTATAGACCGTGGTCCGATTTATTACGGGTTACCTTCCACGTTGTATACGAGTACTCCAGCGTTTGTATGTACCTATGTGGGTATGTTTTTTCCATGGTTACGTTTCTTTTGTATAGTAGACTCTGAGGACTTCGAAGTGATTTAAAGAGCGTTTAAGCACTGCATTAGCAGCACCAGATGAATCAAGTATGAGCAGTTTGCCTTATACGGCCTCTATGCGGCCCTTATACGAGTGCGCAGGTGCTACTTGCAGGAAACATTAATTAGATGACGCGCAAACCATAAATTATGGGACCACCGGCATGCGGCATTTGAAGGATATTATGATGTTAACAACTAGCAAACAATCGATTTGCGCTAAATAGCTGCATGAAGTCAGTAACAAGTTGAAATAAAAACAGCAAAGTTCAGGACTAACTCCATACTTACATAATATGTTTCGAAAACACGATTGCTTAAAATTTTCTCGATAGAAAAAAATTGCGAAGTTGCCTCTAAATCACCTCAGAATTATACTAAAACGGAAAGTATTCAGGAAATACAATAAATAAGCCCTTGTAACTTTGGATCATAATTGTATTAAACATAAGGCAGGGATCATATGTCTTATTTTTTAAAACAAAAAAAAAAACACTCAAAAACCAGAAACGCGTAAACCAGCCGATTATTCCGATCCAATACCACGAACGAATACCACTGGTATTATTTAAATTTTAATTATTTTCTATTCCGAACAAATATCACTATTTAAATTATTTAATTGTATGTCCGAACGAATACCAAAACTTGAATTTGGTACAGTCAGCTCGCTCAGTCATCAAATAAAACAGACTCGTATTTGAACTTATTGAAAAAAAAATATTCATTGTTACGTAGTCTATAATGAATGACTGATTTTTTTATAAAAAAGTTGATTTTATGTGAGATTATGCAATTGTTAGATTGTAAGTAAGTTGTTCTTATTTGTTATTTTTGCAGGAATTAAAATTTTTATAAAAATATTATTATTTTATAATTATAATTGAACTAGAAGTGTGCTAACTTAATTTGTTTAAGTATTTTGATTTATTAGATATTTTTGCAAATAATAATGTTGTAATTACATACAAAGCATTTCTACTGACTGTACCCTTAAACTTGTTTTGGTATTGGTTTATACAGTGGTATCCGTTAAGAATAGAAAATAATTAAAAATTTAAAGTAATACCAGCGGTATTCATTCGTGGTATTGGATCGGAATAAATCAACCAGCCTCATTGACCTCCCGTGATCTTTTCACCCCGCATGGCTCGCTGCATCGCTTCGGCTACTGTAAATTTGTGTGCTTGGAAGCGGGAGCAAAATTAAGAATATCAACATCAGGCGCAGCCTAAATAAAAAAAGTTATTGTTTGACATTATGTTTTTTTTTGTACTTTTCATGCGTTAGTAGATAGATACTAATCTACGATCGAACTAAAGCAGGTTTGTCAAGTTGAAAATGTGGTTGACATTTTAACTGCATTTTAAAGACAAATAGTAGAGCTATCGTCACAATCGGCAAATAATGTGCCAAATAACTAAAAAGAAGATGGATAAGATTAGGAATTAATATATGAGTTTAAAGGTGGCACCGATTGTAGAGAAGTTAAAAAGCCACCGTTTAACATGGTACCGCCATATCAAGAGGCGGGATGCCGAACATCTGGCTTACAAAATGGTTGACTTGAAGGTGGATGGCCACAGAGATAGAGGACGACATAGAAATACAATGGGGGCAATGTGTTAAGCGGGACATGATGGACAGGGGCACAGATATAAATGATAGAAAACGATGGAGAGAGTTGACATACAGAGCCGACCCCAAATAGGGAGAAAGCGAGGAAGATGATGATGATGATATGCCAAATAACCAAAATGCAACAATAAGTATTTTACAGAGATATTGGAGGCAAATAGATTTCGCGATGACGTCTCAAAAGCATAGCCTGTTTTGTACGCGTATAACGCCAGGATTTTACTATTTAGTATCGTCATACACGTCGCTACTAAATAGAAAACTCACGTCGCTACTAAATAGAAAACTCACCTTAACAAAAGTCAATGTCATTAGACAATGTCATTTAAATCTTGTCGTATTAACGGGTAACATTTTTACTTTTGACGTTTGGCGAAGTCTCATTCTTGCAACAGTAAATGCCGATACGAGGGAAAGAGACACAAGATGGGTTTTAAGGTGAAGAGGTAAGCAAATGGCCTTGAAGTGTGAAATAAATTGTTAACTCGTAAATATGGTGATAATTTCCATATTGCTCTTCGTCATGCACTAGATATCCTTTTAAATTATTTTATACAAGTTAACAATTTATTTCACACTTCAAGGCCATTTGCTTATCCCTTCACCTTAAGTCAGATTCTCTCTATAAGAAGGTACATTCAAAGGTCTTTGGTATTTTACGCAATATAAAGAATTTACATTAAAGCCTAATAAAGAAATATAGCCCCAAGGCACTACCTTCATAAAAACTGCAATTTTAGATGGACAAGACAAGATTAATGTGTTATGTGTAAAGAACTTGACGATAAGTAATGTATAGCACTAAGCTTCATGTAAACATTCCTAACAGCCTACAAGTTACCTCGAAGTTCCCGGCCTGCTTTGAATTTGTTTGGTGCGGAATAAACTTCCACTGATGTGTCGACGTAATGACAAAGTTTACGCATCTCAGACTTGTTGATAGTTAACTTAGAACGTGAGTTTTGATAAGACTTTGAGTATGAAACAGTTAAAATGGAAAATGTTCCAACAGGTAGTTCTTGACCAGGGCTTCTACGAAATACAATAACGATGAGGACTGAGTCAGAAAAGGATTATTCTATTTAGTCCTTCAGTCAAATTATTTATCCAAAAATAATGGACCCATTTTTCGGTTTATCAAATTAGTAAATATTCACAAATACACATCGAAGTTCAGAAGTGGGGGCTAGTGACGTCTCCACCCTGTATAAATTGTACGAGCCCGTGATGTCATGCGAAATTTAAATGCGCTGTCTTAGTAAATATTTGTTTGTCAGAGAAAAAAAAATACGTGTACAATATTTTTAATAATCTTCCAGATGGACGAAAAATCTTTTTTCAGTCCATATGCTTATTAGTGATCCGAAATAATGGTGTAGAAAAAAACAGAGCTAAACGTTGTCATCCAGCGAAAAGCAATTCGCGAAAAGGACAATATGGAAACTACTCCACTGAACAAGAGCATGGTTCTTAAAAATTAAAGAAGATTGAGTTGGTACAAAGAGGGATTTCTTTGCGGAACTTTATTCATAAATATTAAACATACCTACGTTTATTTAATGAAAACTTAAATAGTAGTTCTTATGGAAACAATAAAAATATTTATTTAACTAAAACTAAACTAAAATCTAAATTTAAAAACTAAATTAAAAAATAAAAATGGCAGGAAGAAACTGCTTTTAGCTATAAGTCAACATAAGTAAATACTTCTATTTTGCACGCCTCATATGCGAAGCGCATGGGGTAGTGCTCTACTCTCGCCTTACAAAAATCAAGTGATTTTTTTTAACTAAATGTGTCTCTATTTATTTTCTATCGCACTTGTACAATAATATTTACACATAAATGTCAAGGAAAAACACTAGTTTCAACACTTATGACATTTTTAAAAGACATTTTGCCTTTTAAATAAATAAAAACAATGTTTAATAAAATCATTTTGCGGACGTCCGTGTGTCTGTATGTATGGAAACTGGCGTGGTCACTATAACTCCCGAAAAACTTATCTGATCAAGTCCATTTTTTTTATACGCTTCAGTATTATCCAAAACTAAGTCCTTTCGAAGATCACGGTCTAATTCAATGTAGATTAGTTATAGCGAGCAGCAAAAAAATTCAAATCGTCGCGCGTGAGCTAGCTATTTTGTTACAAACCAAAATCTTACTGTCAAAAACAAATCAGGGTGACAGAACTTGAGCTGCTCTTTGCGCACGCGTAGATCGTCGGGGTGTAGGCAAAGAGGTTTGCAATGGGTCCTCCTCCACAGTGCCCGCTATATCTTTCTCAGCGGGAAGTTAAAAATAAAAGTTAAAAATAATCTCCAGTCGTGCGTTAAAGCCACACATACTTTTCTTCGTTTTAAGTTAGCAATAAAACAATCAAAATCAATTTAATTGTGAAAAATGAGATTATGAGGCGTGCACTTTTGGATTTTCCAAACTATTTTTAATTTTCACTAGACAATAATCTAAAGTTGAATACAAAAGGATTTTATTATATTCCTACATACAATCAAATATCATCCATCTTGCATTAATACAACAACAAGGTGCATGAAGATTACGTTTGTATAGTATAATGTTTGCTCCACCAATCACATTCCTGACTCAATGCTTGTATCGCTTACACACACACACACAGCTCTACCTGGTGATTCATAATGCATTATAATACAAACCATCAATTGTACGTGTGACGGTGTGATGTGACCCAATTCCCGTACTCCTGAACTCGGGACCCCATTATTGGGTATTTTAATCACGGCGCGATCAATCTTATTCGATTGGGGGTCTAAGTGTTTGTTTTTAATGCTGACATTAAGTAGATGTATGTCTTTTTAAAAATAAATTTTTAATTTGAGCAGACCATAATAGACAATATGCATGTGATTCAGAAACAAACGAAAAAAATTATGTGTAAACTTTATTTCTAAAGAAAAATACCCATATATTTTCAATTTAACATGTTTCCATTGAAAAATTAATGATTTAAAAGTTGTCTTTTTCAAATTCCCTCGCAAATTTCCGAAACGCAACGCTATTGGCGGAACGAAACGTGACGACACCAAACACTGTCAAACTTAATTTTCTAAATAGTCTGTACTGTCAACCACAAATTAGAAAGAAGGAGAATCTGTCACTGTCAATAAGTTGTTCGCAATTTGTATGATTGTTGGAGGTTATTTTCATTGTTTTGCTAAATTATTAGTGTTCTTTGAGAATTATTAGCTAAAAGTCTGACTCCTGGTGAAAAAAGACTTGCTGCAATGATTGAAAGCGGTTTTGTTGTGGCAGATACAGTCAGATAATCTGCCTAAAATTGATGTGTTTATGATGACTACGTACTTCGCAAGTAATTCCAATTTTACATGCTTTGAACTCAGAGCAGTGAAAGCCGCGAGTTAATAATTTATAGATATTTGATAAATTTTCATTTTTCTCAGTTTTGTGCTTATGAGACAAGTCAATCAATTATTTATAACCTAAAATATGGTACGAATATTTTTTTATTTTTTTTTCCATTGACACAGACATTGACAGTGTGCGGTGACGTCACAGAATAAAAGCGCAAAATGGCACCGCATTTAAGTCGTCCGAAAATGATAGTAGTTTTAATTATTTTTTTTAAGCTTATTTAATAATATTCTGTGACTGATATTTTTTTCCGTTTATACAATAACTTATAGAATCACTTTAAAAAATAAAAAAAAGACATGAATATACCCCATTACTATGTTTTAATGGTTTTAACCCTTTCGGGGACATTTACCATTTGGACGTAAAAATAGGTATATTTTTTTATCGTGTTCGTTGTTTAGTTTAGTTGTTTCAAACACTGTCAGAAGAATGTAAATAAAATTTGGCAACTTGTTTCTTTAGTAATTTTAAACAAAAAGAAGACTTCTTCATTAGTTCCACTTCACCAAAACTCACCTTCTGAATGCGAATGCTTAATTTCTTAACAAAATCATCAAAATCTATGTGTGCACAGAGTATAAGAGGAGTTCCCTCGATTTCTCGAGGATCCCATCATCAGATATTTACCTGGTGACAATGGGACCAACTTGCATAAATACTCTTTCAAACAAAAAAAAAAGATTTTTCTAAATCGGTTCAAAAACGGAGAAGTTATGGGGGAATAAACATTAAAAAAAACATATTGGAATGTTTATGTTTAACCCCTCCTTTTTTAAGTCGCTTAAAAACAACTATAACACACATGATCATTGTAAATCACATAATGTTTTCCTTCTCTTGTTTCTCCAAAACAAGACTCGTATGCTGTAACAAGGTTGAATACAAATTACAGAAAGACACGCCGTGAAGTTATATTTACGTTAATGTGTGTAGGTATTTCAGATGTGTAAATAATGAATACGTATTATGAATTGTTGTGTATGTGATGTTTTCTTCGCCAATCACAAGCATGACTCATAGCTTTAATCCCCATTTACGAATGATCCTCCCATGGATCCAAACTATTCCGTTTGCACTCAGAACCCCATTATGGGGTATTTAATTCATCAATTTAGTTATTTATAAGTTGAATGAACCAGCGATGAATTTTATAAGATTGATGAAAGCTTATAAGATTTTTTATAAATACCGTATATAGAAAATATGTATTTATAAAAAAAAAATGTGACGATTTTATTCGATGGGGACATTACAACAACCTTTTTATTTTTAATATTTAAAATGCTGACGAATATTGATTTGTCCAAAAAGTGGTAGAGACAAATCTTCTCATTTTTTAGGGTTCCGTACCCAAAGGGTGCAAACGGGACCCTATTACTGAGACTCCGCTGTCTGTCCGTCTGTCCGTCTGTCACAGGGCTCTATCTCTTGAACCGTAATAGCCGCTACAAATACTAAAAATAAAAAAAGTTTTAAATTAAAGGGGGTCGTCATACAAGAAACGTGTTTTTTTCAGCGTTTTTAACTAGATCTTTATAATGGCATTAACTAGATACTTGAAATTTTCACAGATTATGTATTACTATGGCCGCTATAACAACAAATAATAAAAAAATAAAAAATATTAAAGGGGGTTGTCATACAAAAAACGTGTTTTTTAGCGTTTTAAAACATTGTACGGTGGTACGAACCCTTCATGTACGAGTCCGACTCGCACTTGCCCGTTTGTATAAAAGATAATTAAGGTTATATGTCTCTCGAAATTTTGCAGTGGTAGGTATCGGTATATGTCAAATGAAGATGCATAATCAAAAATAATTTTGCTTGTAAGATAAAATATTACTTAAGTATAAGATAAATGTGCATACTTTTTATCTTGATTGCGATTTGTAACTATGAGTAGGTGGAGTATTTACTGTTTATCTGAGTTGGTCAATTATATTTATAAAATATATCGATATAGTTGTATTAAAACTAATTGAAATCTGTTTTTCGGAATCATAAATTCAGGATTGTAAACATAATTCATAATTCGTAAGCGGGCTCGCAAACAATGACTTTTCCCGCGTTTATTTAACAATACAAACATCACTGGCATAATATTTGAAGGAACATAAACACAAAATATTAAGTTTGCAAAACTACAGATTCTTATCTTCTTTACTTTTTTACAGCAAATATCAGTCCAGTGCTGAACTAAACTTCAAGTAAGTAAGTACCTACTCATATTAAAGAAAGGATTTGACCATATCACCATGCTTGCCCAGCATGGTGATTATGGGCAAATCCTTTCTTCTGATTGGTGATCGCAATAGATGGTATAATATATAAAGTCTTTGCGCGCAGTTTGCCCTTAGTCGCATCCCACGACACTCGTGGGAGGGGAAAGGAGTGGTGAAAATCGTATTCTACCATTTCTACCTTGCCGGCTCCACGCGGTTTACCGATTCTATTAATGCAGTGAAGGTAAATTAATGCATACGGGAATTAACGCGAAACGTACCTTTTTTTATTTATATTGCTGTCGTTTCGTTCGGGTTTCACCGAACGTGGTCCCAGCTTGACTGATTAAACAACCCAAGTGATGTGTAGCTGTTAAGGAAGATTAATCAATATTAATACTATAATTGTCCAACTATGGGACCTAAATGACTAGAAACAAAAAATACTAAACCAGCATCCACCACAGCGTTCCAAGAGCCCAAGGTTAAGATGTTATGTCGTAAGGTTAAACGACATAACATCTGAAAACCTTGCTATCAGCACTTAGCCGAGCTGACCGCACTCTTGGTAGTAATAACTTCCTGTGATAGTTAAATAAGTCATTTTGTGTATAAAATGTCGAATAAGACTTTTCTTTTTCTCTTTAACGTGTTATCAATAAGATAAGACTATAATCGATAAGTTATAGTCTCCCGCCCGCGCTAGATCTCAGGGAGAGGGGAAGCCTGAAAAACAGCGTTACCTCGAACCTTGATTTAAGGTAACACTTCATACTGAGGAACTCCTTTGCCAAAACAAAGGTAGGTTAGGTAACAAGTCAAAAAAGAAGGCAGTGTAGATTAAATTAAAACATAGGTACACCTAAAACACATATAAGTGTTATCCTTATGTCCACTCCATATTTTATGACGTAAGCCTGCATATTTTAGCACAAATCACGAGATATGATGATGTAAGAGTAAAACCTTTAAAATGTAAAATGCAACAGAGGATGTAACGAAGGTTAACTGTCACTTCTGTAAGATGACAATGAAAAGGCTTGCGTTAGAGATAAAGCATCACAACATGTCGTTTCCATTCATATTTTGAGTGCTGTATTATTTTACAATGTTGTGTGTAAATCGCGTATGTGTGTCGAACAAATTGCATGCACATTTGTTGTAATTACGATTTGCATCTTGGTTTTCGCCTCGTTAGAGCACCATCAGTCAGGATTTTTCTGATGGCTTTAATTTTAAATAAAAGTTTGACATTTTGTCAGCGTCGTTGTAGAACAAAGAAATACCTTAAAGGCCCGAATAATATTCCTATTTCAGATTTCTGTAAAATGCTCATTTATAATACACTATTGAATGATCAAAACAAAAGCGCACAAAACATGGATTACGCATTAAAATGTTTATCAACTTCTGAGGTACGAGTATTTTTAACAAACATTTCAAAATATTATTTTGTCAGAAATTAACTCACTGTTATTTTGACTATAGTTACTATTTATGTAGGTATATTAATATTTGAGAGAGATTGCTTATCAAGCTCTTCAGATCGTAACTAAAAATGTAGTAATAAGGAAAAAAACGTGTGTATTGTACATTATACACAAAGGCTGGTGAGTTATACTGTTCTCAAATCGTTGGAATGAGCTTTTTTTGGTGACGAAATACAAAACCATTTAGATACCTAAAATATTTATTTATTTCATAAGAGGAGTAATATGAATGAATGAAATAATGTAATTTAATCAAGTCAAAACTTTTTATCTTCTTTTAGGTGAAATTACTTACGAACAAATTAAAAACATTAGTAATTAAAATATAATCAACCACTTGAACACTTAAAAACAGGGGGCACCAGGTACAATTTATCGGCACTGACACATAACACTAAAATCAGGAAAAACAACAACGATTTTATTATAATAATATGTGTGTAAAAAGTAAAAAATATTTTTTTTGCATTTCATTCTGCCATATTTGGTCCCGTACCGAACCCTGAATGATTTTATTATACTTAGGTAGCTACGGGTAAATAGGTGATATGATATAATATGAACCTGCCGCATTTCTAATTTCTGTTCCATCTTTTTGTTCAACATCTTGTTAAGCGTGGCTTTTGGCTCTATCTTTTTTTACTTTAGTAAAAAATAAAGATGTGACAATATATGTTTTTTTTTGGTTTCTAGCATATTTCAGTGTCCCACTGCTGGGCAAAGAGGCGGCCTTTGCCCAGCAGTGGGACACTGACATATAGTTTTTGCTTCCAATCAGTCAAATGTATGTATAATATAGTTTTTTTAATACCTTTTTATTTATTGCTGAACATAATAATAAAAACAAATTAATCAAAAAGAAAAACAAGAAATCTAACTTAATGATGACTTAACCTACCTATAATTATGTAGTTGACTTAATAGTACCAGTATTTTGTCTTAAAATAACAACTTTCACATAAACAGTTTATTGTTATTGCTTTACGCCAATGTGAATAACATTTATTGAATATCTAATACTGGTTTAGTACAGCATCGGTCATCAGAAGCCTACGCACTAGGTAACTAGATAATTATGGCATTATTTAAACCGTGACATTTACTACGATTCGAATTTAGATAAACCAACTATACAAATTACTTTATCCACGCCTCAACACTGAACGTAATTTATATAAACCGCCTACTTAGTTTAAACAATCACGAAAAAAGTTAAAATATCGTACGTTTATTTTATAATGGAGCTTAAAGACTACTTAACACGGGAATCAAAGGCTGAACAGTAATAAGCTTATAATTACAAACGCTACATAGCTTATAAGCGTTCGTAGGCGATTAAGTAATTAATTCTGAGGCATTAATCGCGTAAAGAGACTATAAATAATGGGAATTGCCGACAAATATTTCGCGGCGCTCAATTTCGCCGACGTCTGTTTTCGCGGAAAATATTATTCGCCAATTTACGCTTAATCGCTTCGCAAAAACACCGCTTTCGCCATCTGTCGGTGTTCCCACGTCCGCAGAGTTTCCCAGTGACAGTTAATTAATAACAAGTTAAAATCTCCACCCTGGCAATCAACGGGTCTCATTCAATTCTTATTCAGTTTCAGATACTTATTTGTGTAATGGTACATTCCGTATTGAGTTTTATATTCGCCAGATTTCTCCACATAAAGTTTATAAATAAAGACTGTAATAAATCATAGTGGATTTAGGGATTTCAAGAACATTTCAAAAACGGAGATTCATAAAAAAATAGGAAATTCTAACAGAAAGAACAACCTAATAAAAAACAAAAATGTTTTAGCGTAAAGAAAAGTAGCAGAAAACTAAAGTTTTCCGATCAATCTCACGTAGCGTTGTCTTCCTAAGCAGTGTGACGTTACGTGTAAATTTTGAGTTCAACATCTAGCAGAGCCTGTGGTTAAAAAAACACTTAAAAACACACACATTCCGTGACCTCTAACAAAAAAAAGGTGTAACCAAAAAATACCTATATTTCTAGTGACTTTTACATATCTGTAAAAAGTCAATATTAATATATATAAATCCTTAATGTGAGAGCAAGGCGTTTTACTAACAGGTTCAAAGTCGAATAACATCTCATTCGCAATGCTAACTCCCTAAGTACAGTTCCGGACTTCTGATTGTGACGCCAGGGAATCTAGGGTTGGCACTCGCCGACCGAAAAACTTAAGTAGTTAATTTGGGTTTCAAGTTGTACCGACTATAATGAAACTTCAGCAGTTGTTCAACTCGAAATGGGCCTGAATTTTAGTAGCCAATGAACAAAATTTAAGATTCAAATAGAATAGGCATTTAACGGCCCTCTATCTAGATTTTATAAGCTTTGTATTTAATTTGCAATGTATCTTGTATGTTTGTTTGCGTCAATTCTAGCAACTCAATTTTAAACTAGTGCAGTTACATCGTACTATTGAATTAGAATACGTAAAATGTGTCGCGATTTTCAGAGGCGAACCTTTATCTTTTGCTAACTTATTAAGCCTATTATATTAGCTTATTATATATATTATGCATATAAATTCTATGAGGTAATAAATAAATGGGTTTGATTTAATCTAAATTTATTTTCTTCGTTTCAGATCATTTAAATAAAAGCTTGTTTTTAAAATGTTTTTTACTAATAATTTATTAAAAAGTTGAATAGAATTTAATAAGACATAAAGATTTCCTAAAATAGTAAATGCTTTACATATTTACTGCCTTAATATTGATATAAATACATGTTATTATAAATTTGCCCAATACAAAATAGTTCTAAACATCGATCCCTAATTTTGAATGCAGCTGACATATGTTAAACAGGACATTTCAAAACGGCACTAAACATGTCTCATGTCTATTTATTAGTTTCAATTTCAATCATGCATCGCGTCACCGCCATGTCACATTAAACAAGAGAGAGAGCTCTATTCCAACTAAACGAAAGCAAAATCGTTAATACATCATTTTGTTTCGAGTGAATTTATACAGAACTAAATGATCAACTGCACGTCGCATCTGTCAACACTGGGAATGACATATTGAGGTATTCATTACGGCCAGCTTTCGCTGCGGGAGTGAGCGAGAGGGGAATATATTGACGTTCGTGTTTGTTGCTGTTTTCTAACAATAAAACGTGACAGCCGACGGATCATCGATCTCGGTTGAGTGCTCCGATTTATTTGCCGACTGTACGCCGGCAAAACACACGGATTAGTTTTGTTCTATGAATTGTGTTAGTATTTGTCGGAGCAATTTATTCTAGTCAATTGCACTAATATTTAGCTCTTACATACCTATTTACAGTAGCGGCGTTAGGGTAGGGCGCGGTTGGGCGACCGCCAAGGGCGCGAGATACAAAGGGGCGTCTGGAGGGCGCTAGGGGGCGCCCCTTTTTACTACCACTCATTAATGGAGTGGAGACTTAAGTAAGCTAAGTTTTGAAATTTTTCCACAAGCCGGGGGTTCACAGGTAATTTTTTGTTAGCGGCAACTCCTAGACTCCTATTTGCAAGTCGTCGTCGTTCACAGTGGCAGGCCCACATCACTCGCTCAAGGCCACGGGGGGGGAGCCGGGAAAAAATTCACCCGGGGCGCTGGTAGGGCTAAAACCGGCACTGCCTATTCAAGTATAACAATCTGTACCTACCTAAAGTTGTTTCAGAAAATCAAAATAATCCTTGAAGGGCATGTGCATGTAACAAGATATACGTTAAAAAACGGCCAAGTGCGAGTCGGACTCGCGCACCGAGGTTTCCGTTCCGTACAAACCTGTAGGTATAAGTAAGTTTTAAATTATTAAAAATATTCTTATTATATGATGTAACAAAAATGTATGCTTTTCGTAATTTTTCCTTTATATGTGCTATAAAATGTGGCTTCGTACCAAATTTCAGATTCTGAGTTCACGGGAAGTACCTACGTACTCACAGAAATTAGGTGGTGAGAATTTCCAGACAATCTTTCGCAGACGAGACGAGACGACTCAAGTTGAAAATGGCATGCCATAACTTGAAGCCAACCGCTGAAATACCCAAGCTAACTTAAGTTACTAATCTTGTCAATTTAGTGTTCATCTCCTCTTTAGCTACCTACATCTGTTTAATCACAGAATAAATACTAGTACTACGTAGTAAAATGAAGAACTTATTACTAAGACAGCTAGCTTCACGTTGCCTACAAGTAAATTATGTACATTTCAAAAACTTCAAACGTATCTCTTCTGCAATAAAAAAAAAGTAGTTATCGATTTTATGATTTTTATTTTGTTTTTATTATTCTTAATTAAATTTAATTGAAACAATGTTTGAAACAAATTGTCATATGTCGTCAATAAAACACCGATCACTCTTGCAGAACACTCAGAGTAGAAATCTTTATCTCAGATTAACTGTAAGTTACAATGAAATACGAGTATAACACCGAATGTACCAGTTCGAATAGCAACCTCTAATAAAGCGAGGAAGATAATGCCTTTGGAAAAATCTGCCCTCTAAGTTGCTGGGAAGACCTCGTAAAGTGGTGTACTTAATGCTTTTAAAGCACAGGCAAAACTCATTACTGATAAAAACTCTAGCAGATACTACAGTAGTTTTTTATCGAAAAAGCGGGAATACTTTTGAGTAGTTTTTAACTTATTAAATTAGTATGCTTTTCCTTTGATATTGACAGGCATTTTTATACGAATTTCGGTTTTTAAAATCGTAAGCAAGTGCCTGTATAGTTTATTCATTCAATTGGATTGCACGCACGTACGCCATACCGGTGTAGGGTATCAAATGAAAGGACTTAATTAGCACATTTTAAATATATATATATATATAACTTAGCTGTTTCTAATCCGCTGTACCTGCTATGCTTGCGTTTTAAAACGTACTTTTCAGCAAGAATCTTCCCGTAGTCGGGTTTAAAGTCCTATATCTTGTGAGTTTTAGAGCCCTCGGCTGTCTGCTCCGTTCAGTGTTCGTGTATGGGTACACTGGACGGAGATTAAACGGAGCATAACATTCCTCTGTCACGAGACAGCAGTAAAGACAGTATTGGCAGAAGGCCAAAGATACGGGATCTGGAAGGGTTTCTGTCAAACCCAACGAAAAAAAAATCTGTTATCTAAGTTGTAAAAATGCCTAAAAGAAATGCTGTAGGTAAGTTACTTTTTACGCAGTGTTAACGACAAGATTCACTAGTAACTAGCAATTAATAACCGTGTTAATTGTATAAAATACACGGCTCACTTCTCAAAGCAGAGTATCACTCAATTATTTCGTTTAATTAATACATAGTGAGCGCGTGATCACAATGATACTCGTACATTAACGGAGCAGTTAGCGTGCTCTATGGAACTGGTTCTTACTCTTTCCATGCTAGTCTGGGAGACCAAAAAATATGGAGAATATACCACCTGCTTCTCATTGTTATCATCGTTTTCTAATTAATTTATTCAATCAATCTTTATTGAACACAATGGTACAAACCGTACAAGAGGTGACCCGCTTGTTCGTTTGCCGCCCTATAACATAAAAAAGGTGGACTTAACGCTATGCATTCTCTACCAGTCAACCTTTAGGAAAAACAGAAAAAATAATTTAATAACGTTAGGCACTTCAAAATGAACCTATACATACATAAATACATAAACATTTACGATAAATAAATACCTACATAAACTACAAACGTAAAGTTAATGACAAGCTCTGCTGTAACAAATTACCAGAAACTTAATTGGGTAGTTTCCTGAGTCAAAAATAAATGTTACTGTCATTCATCACATCCATTTTGAACGTGATTTTACATTAATTTATGCAGAAAAACGGACATTAAGAGCGCTATTTGACTCTAAAAACTATGACGTCACAGACCGATATTTCATACAAATCTCATAGAAAATGTTTGTTTTGACGTTTAGAAGACACGAAAAAAAGTGTCTGATTTGACTTGTTGGAAACTGGCGGATCATCATAAAAAATACACTTGAAAGAGTAAAAAAAATATTATAATAAATTTAATCATACTACTATTTTATTTTTATCAGTAAATAAAGGGTCTAATAAAATATACTGAAACAATTTTAAGGGCGAATTCAGTCCATGATACGCATCAACTTTTCCCAAGGAACATATATCGAAATATGGAAAAAATATTTATGGGACGTCAAAAATTATTGAAGAAAGGTTGGTTTCCTTCCACGATTCCCTATCCTTGGTCTTCACTTAGCTTTAAAATAGTTACTCGTAATATAGTTAATTTGTTAGAGGGTTATTTTCAATTTGTTATTGCAATAAACGCCCAATTTGAAAGAAGAAATTCTTTTAGACAAGCAATCCTCTATCGCATTACATATTACCTCTACTGTAAAATGGTTGGTATAGTATAGAAAATATTTGGCAGGAAGCGATGGCAAACTACTCCCAAGTGACAAATGTGGGTGTCTGCGAACGACTCCGGCTATGAGATTCGCTCGTAAAACCACTGACATCGCCACACTAAGTCTTTAGCACGTGTTTTTCTTTATTACTAGAAGTCAACGATGTGGCAACATTTTATATAAACTGGAGTGTGCTTACTTTACTGTTCTTCTAAGACGTTTTCGATCGTTGTTAAATTTTGTTTTAAACTCCCGACAAAAAAGAGGGGTTATAAGTTTGACCCAAGGTCTGTCTGTGGCTTCGTAGCGCTTGAACGGATGGACTGATTTCGATGCGGTTTTTTCGAATAAAAGCAAGTTCCCTTGCGGGAGTTCTTAGCTATGTTTCATAAAAATCAGTTCAGCCGTTTAAAAGTTATTGGGGTTAACGCTTGAAGATCAGAGCTTTCTCTAGCAAATAATAGATGGCGCTACGCCTAGTATCGGTAGTTTTGCTACTCATCACTAGATGGCTTTCTTGATAGTCAGGGTTTTTTTAATTTGCTTGGCAAATAAACTTGTTGGTTTAATAGATTTTGTTTCACGATTCACGAATACTTATTGTACAGTACATATTACTTATGTAGGTTATATTATAGGTAAATTAAATTCTTCCATACTCGTTTGGAAAAAGAAAAAAAAATGTACCAGCTGTTTCACTTTCCGCACAGATTGCAAAAGCCGATCGAGGCAATGGTCAAGAATCTGAATATATTAATAGGCGCACTTCCATAATTATTTGAATTCCTTTTTTCTATCTTGACGCCCAACATCACGCTAATGATGACTCTTGGGTCTTATGACCTTGGGCTTTGTCTACACCGTTCGAGATAAAGGCGTGATAATGTATTGTAATTGTAAGTACTGTTCGATTGTCTTACGAATGTATTTATTTATTTATTAATTTTTTATTAAACACAATATTACAAAAGGTGGACTTAACGCTAATGCATTCTCTTCCAATACACCTTTAGGAAAAACTGAAAGAATAATTTAATTGCGATAGGCGCTTTATAATTAACAATATTTATACGTATAATACACTCAAATATTAACATTTTCACAAATAAGTACGTAATTTAATTGTATTTCTATTTGTTTGATTATAATAAATTAGTTTTCCATTGGAATACGAATAGTATTTCGATGTGTTAGGTATTAAAAAGCAATTAGAGCAAATACTGCGTAATAAATAATAAACTAATTATAACGGCAAAACGTATTTTAAAGTACCAGTATTCAGTAGCAATACTAAATCAGTACAGCTACAGTAAACTTTCATAACACATTCGAATACAAGCAAATTAATAACTACGCGACTAATATAAGCATGAATATTTAATTGTTTAAAATACACAGCACATGTCACAAAGCTGTGAGTTAATCTCGTTTAATTAATGTATAAAGTGAGCGCGCGATTGTGATGATATTCGGTTTAACGGAGCAGTTAGCGCACTTCTGTCTGTATTTATAGCACCGTAGCGTAAAGCCGTTGTTGTAAAAATAAAAAACGGGCAAGTGCGAGTCGGACTCGTACATGAAGGGTTGGTTCCGTACCAGCGTACAATGTTTTAAAACGCTGAAGAAACACGCTTCTTGTATGACGACCCCCTTTAATTTTTATTTTTTATTTTATTTTTAGCATTTGTTGTTATAGCGGCCATAGTAATACATAATCTGAGAAAATTTCAAGTATCTAGTTAATGCCATTATAAAGATCTAGTTAAAAACGCTGACAAAACACGTTTTTTTGTATGGTGACCCTTAGGTAAACCCCTTTAATTTTTAACTTTTTTTTAATTCAGTATTTGTTGTTATAGCGGCCACAGTAATACAAAATCGGTGGTAAATTTCAAGTGTCTAGCTATTACGGTTCAAGAGATAGAGCCCTGTGACAGACGGACAGGCGGACAAACGGACAGACGGACAGACGGACAGACGGACAGACGGAAAGACGGACAGACGGACCGACGGACAGACGGACAGACGGACAGACGGACAGACGGCGAAGTCTCAGTAATAGGGTCCCGTTTGCACCCTTTGGGTACGGAACCCTAAAAAAACAGCTAAGGACACGCGCAGTGTAGAGTTCCGTAGTTGCGAATGCCGGCTTAGGGTTCACGCCTCACGGTTTAATGACTAAAAACGTCTAATAAGTTGGTCGACTATACTCGTAACTCTTTCATTTGTAAACTCAACTTAGCTCTGATAGTATCCTTTAACTTCGTTATATATATATATATACGTACTATTACTGCGTGAGGTTTTTCACGTGTCCATATACAACGTGTAACAAAAAGGGGGTATCAACCCGAAAGGGAGTTAACGACTAACCAATGTGAACAACTTTTACTACGGGACCATACCTTGAATCGCGAAAAAAAAATCAGTATCTCCATACAGTTTGGCACAGTACGTATTTAATTTTGTGTGGAGCTGCAGATTATTTTTTCGCGATTTCAGGGATGGCCTCATAGTAAAAGTTGTTCACATTGATCAGTACGCCTTTTTGTTACACGTTGTATAACCGTTAAGCTAACAGAGGTAGGCTTTCTGAAAAAGCACTTGGATATGAAATACTTCCTACATATAACAATGAAATAAAAGCTAAGTTAAAAGCCATTTCTACCTTCGCCAAAGAGTACTTTTTTCACTTGACGCACATTTGTCTCACAAATGTGTAATGGAAAACCACCGCACGTGGCTCGCCACGTAACAAGTTTCTCTGTGATGTAACGTCGGAAGTAGACTGCTGTCTGGTGCGGATGCGATTCCGTGTAACTGATATTTACAGTTGAGAATCTAGTTTTAATTAAATGCTTCTATCGATTGCCAAAGGAGGATAATGTTTATCGCGATAAACATTATTATTTATTTACACAATACATTTAATACATTATTGTTGAATCTATTTACGATGCCATCGGAAATTGCCATCTTATTTGTGATCATTCGTAGTTTGTCGTGTGAGTAAGAGACCAACTATAGTGTCAGACTCTAACATAGCTTGACGACTGCTATACAATGATGTCACCAGGACCGACGGCTTAACGTGCCTACTCGAAGCACGAAGGAGAGCTCGAAAAATTTTCATGCCACTTGTGGTCACTCATCCAAGTGCGGACTACGCCCAGCGTCACTTAACTTGCAGAAGCGCTGGTAATGCATACTGCCACCGGGCCACAGAGCTCCTCAATATGTTTGTATTTAGGTATGTTTATGAAAGCCGTGTGGTTCCCGGCAGAGTAGAATAGGACCACTCCAAGTCTTCCCGTGGATGTCGTAGAAGGCGACTTAGGAAACACAAGCTAAACAAAGCTTATAAACATCAATGAGAGCTCTCCAAACCGTCTGGTTAGCGTAGAGAGTGTAGGCCAAATCCTCTGAATGCTTTGGCTAATATTTATATGGCTCTGGCAGTACAGAGAGGGTCGTGCTCCTGCAGTGGAGACTAAAAAAGACCTGATCATGAGGTATGTTTATTTGACTGTAACACAGCTTGGGCTCTCGTTTTAATTGTGTTTGGCAGAGTGGAACTCAGCAGCGTATGCAATGGATTTATAAATCAAAATACTTCAAATCTTTGCCCCACTTTGTCTTCTTCTTATCTTGTCGTTGGCTCAAACTCTCCAGAACGTTGCCACTTTTACGTCTCTATCCGAGGCAGAGTCTATACTCTATAGCTAGGTCATGCATGGCACAGCTGGTGGAGAGGAGATGTTGTGACCACCACTTGATACCACACACATGACACAATATAGAGCCAGCGCGCCAGATTGCGCTTACATTGACATATCTCTATTCGGAGGCGATTCAAGCACCTCCATGTTGCCCATGGCAGTTTATGACCTGGCGGTAGCTCCTCTGAAGGTTGGATGTAATCGGGTTGGAGCATATTGTTCGCGGCAAATTCTCTATCTAGAGGATTACAGCTGTTCTTGGAGTTGCTCAATGGTCATATAACCAAGGATGCTCAAGACCGTGCGAAGTGGAGAAGGAAAAGCCGGAAAGCGGATCCCGGATACGCTGAGATCATGAAAGAGAGGATTAACGCTGTTCTTTCAGTGGAAGTGTGTTGATGTGCCCCACTTTGTGATGGCCAATTTATGCTCCACTAATCTCCGTTCCGTCCAGCTCCGCTTCAATTTAAACGCAATCTTAATGGCGGCGTATTCTGATATTTTCCCATAATAACGATATAGATGAAGAGATCATGTAGAGTTGTAGATAATCAATTTATTTTTTATGGACCAAGTAACAGACATTCATTAATAACTTACGAAATACAACAATCTAAAATATGTGATAATCATTTCAATAAAGCTTTTGACGATGATGATGTAATTTGACATGTTTTGTAAATTATATTTTGTGAATTTAGTATAATATTAGAGGCTCTTCTGCTCTATATTTAATTGTTTTTCATATAATTAAAGAATCATATAATAAAATACATACCTAAGACAAAGTTACAGGTAGAAAATATAATTATTGTTATTTAAATAAATTTCGGAAAATAAATGCGAAAATGTCAAAATTAAATTATAATGACTGGTCATAGGTAGGTACTTAATTATTACTATTAAAATTATCATAAACAATTAGATTAATAAAATGTGAGTAATCATCATAATAGTCGTCAATAATTTTTGTATTACCTATGTCTAATGCACAGTCTAAAGTATATAAACAAAACTAATAAACTTTGTACATCTAAATAAAAGGGGAAAAATATTTCTGAGAAACTAATATACAACAACAACAAGCCTGTCAGAACAAAGCAAGCAAGTCAAACATCATAAGTTTGTTGCCAACTTTCAAGTTACGAGTAAGCAGATATACATATAGGTATATATAGTGCATGCACGCAATTCTACTATCATATAAAGCATCGTACTTACCCAATGATATCTACAAAACTTAGTTGAAAAGGAATATGAAAACGTAACGATTTTATCATTTCAAGAGTGTAAAAACCTACATTGAATAATAAAGCATGTGTACGTAATAACTAAATAATAAGAAGTATGTCCACTTTTGAGTAAATAAGGAAAAATCGGGGATAATAATAAGATATGGATATGGATAAAAAACCAAAGAATATACCAGCTGCTTTCTTCCCGTGCGGATCGTAAAAGCCAATCGAAGCGAGATTCTGAATCATATAAATAGGCGATGTGGTTAGCAACCCATCACTATTATGATTTCCTTTTTCCACCTTCATGCCCACCGTCCTTGCAGCCCTAGGTTCAGTCTGCCCCGTTAGGGATAAAGACGTGATAGTATATAGATCTGTTATAACATGACATACCTAAAAAAAATTTATCAGCCTTTAACATTTCACTGATGGGCTAAAGGGCTCTCCCAATAAAGAGGATTTCCCCATAATCCCCACGCTAGGCAGACGGTTGGTGGTCCCAGTACTTGGTATAAAATTGTTCCGCAGAGTACACTGCTGCCCGTTATCTGTTACATAAACCCTCCCTTAGTCGCCTCTTACGACACCCGCGGGAAAGGAAAGGGGTGTAAACTAAATACTTAATAAATATGTATAACAAATGATAAAAATAGAAGAGAGAACAGGTTATTTACTACGACACGATGCCTATTTAAAACATAATAATAAAAGATAGATCGGAAAAGATATTATCATCATCAGGTCGTTTTTAATTTCCACTGCAGGAGTACAACCCTCTCTGTATACGTACTACCAGAATATGGCCTACACTCTCCTCGCTGGCCAGACGGGTTGGAGAGGTCTCATTTACATAAGCTATGTTTAGCTTGTTTTCCCTAAGTCCTTTTACGACATCCACGGGAAGACTTGGAGAAGGAGGATATAAACGATGGGAGGCGCTGGCTCGGGTTTTTAATTCAAGATTTATCCCAAAAAAAACAGTTTTATCTTTTTCCCTTTTTATTCTCTGACAGCAGTCAAAATACAAAAAAAACAAATGCTCAATAAAAAAACATTCTTAAATCAAGGAGGTCGGTAGCGCGGCCGTTCCTAACATTTTCCCCCCTAGTGATCGTCAGGACACTCAAAACGTCGCGTAAGTGAGGCCACGCGTGCGGCCGGTCGCTTCAGCACTCCCGCTCTCGTCCTAATGTCGACCACCCTAACTCGACCGTCTGGTCCGGGATACACTTTTGTGATTATGCCTTTCGGCCAAGTGTTACGCGGTGATGATGGATCGGCGACTATTACTAAATCACCTACTTTTAATTGCAATCCCTCTTGGTTCCACTTTCGCCTTGGGATTAGTTCAGGTAGCACTTCCTTTACCCAGCGGTTCCAGTATAAATCTGTTAGACGATGTGCCATACGCCACTGTTTTCCAAGGCACAAATCTCCATCGCTGAATACACCTGGTAGAGGTAAGTTTGAAGAGCTTCCTAATAAAAAATGATAAGGAGTAAGAGCCACGTCACTCTTAGGATCCACTGACACATGCGTTAAGGGCCTACTGTTAATAATATTTTCGATTTCAGCAAGAAAAGTAGACAAGACTTCTTCACGAGGTGCTCTTTCTTTAAGGACGATCTTCAAGGAAGTTTCTACGCTGCGTATTAAGCGTTCCCAAGCGCCACCCATATGCGGGCTGGCTGGCGGTATGAAACGCCAGAATACGTTCCTGTTAAGAGCTTCCAGTTCAAGTTCCTGTTGATCAATTTCCTGAAAATTCTTCCTTAATTCTACATCCGCTCCTCTCAAATTAGTCCCATTGTCGGAAAAGATTGTATGAGGCCATCCGCGTCTAGCGGCCATTCGTCGCAAAGCCATTATAAGAGAGTCAGTAGTTAATGAGGCTACAATTTCAATATGCACTGCGCACACTGTTAAGCACGTAAAAAGCACACCGTATCTTTTGGGCCTCTGCCGTCCAACAGTGATCTCAATTGGTCCAAACAAATCTACCCCACAGACAGTGAACGGACGTTCGTGATGCGTCAAACGTTCTTCGGGTAGATCACCAAGTCGTGGAGGTATCGGTGCAGCTTTTCTAATTCTGCAGATAAGGCATTGAGAAGCGACAGTGCGTACAGTAGGCCTAAGATTCAAAAGCCAGTACTTTTGCCGTAACTCATTCACTACTAATTCATTGTACGAATGTTGCGCGCGTACATGGTAGTCCTTTACTATTAACCTTGACATATGATTGCGACCATCTAAGATATAAGGATTTTTCACACACTCTTCAACTCCTTTTGCAGCGCCTATGCGCCCGCCAACTCGAAGAAGACCTTCATTATCTAAGTACGGTGTAAGCTCACGCAAACGACTATCTCGTTTTAACGGTTTATTCTGTTTCAATAAATGTATTTCGTCACTAAACGATTGCATTTGTGCATTACGTAAAAGTAATATTTCTGCCTTTTTTAGTAGTTCTCCATTAATTTCTACTTTCTTCTTTCTACATTTCTCTATGAACAACAACACAGCAGCAGAACTACGTAATAACCGTAACCAACTTGAGAACCGTCGATAATCAGGTACAGGTAAGCTATTTATTTCGCCATCTTCACTTGAAATTGCTTGTATTTTCTCTAGAACATCATCACTAATGACTTCTTTTTTCACAGGATCTTGTGGCCAATGATCACGTTCTTCACGCAAAAAGGCAGGCCCGGAGAACCACATAGAGTCACTGCTCAGAATGAGTTCGTGTTTTTTCGAAGCAAGATCAGCTGGGTTACATTTGGATGGCACATAGTACCATTCGGATATCGTGGATGTGTTGCATATTTCTTCTAGTCTGTTCTCAATAAATGGCTTGTACTTTTTATTTTCATTTCTGATCCAATGTAAAACTGTGGTTGAATCAGTCCAATCAAACGTTTGATCAGGTTTAAAGCGATGCTCTGTCTTGATTGTCTCTGCTAAACGGCTACCCAATAATCCACCTTGCAATTCAAGTCTAGCTACACTGACCCCTTTGACTGACGCGACACGGCTTTTACTGGCAATAAATGACACTTGCACTGATCCATCGCTATTTTGTTTTCGCCAGTAAGCAACTGCAGCATACGCGGACGGCGAAGCATCACAAAACACATGAAGTTCTAATACACTTAAATCCTTACCACTCGTGGCGTCAGCTCGTGTGTGTTTTGAAGCAGTGTTACATGAATTCATTCGTTCATCTTCAGTATGGAAGTACCATCTTGGAATCAAAATAGAATTTAACAACTGAAGTTGTTCTAACCAGCCGCGAAATGAAAGAAATAACTCGTCTGAAATTGCTTGGTCCCATTTTATGTCACTTTTCCAAGCCTCTTGCATAATGATTTTACCTTGTATTGTAAATGGGCCAAGAAATCCGTGGATATCGTAAATGGACATAATTATACGTAACATCTCACGCTTAGTAGGCTTTCTTTCCTTGTCAAATACTTCTTTAGGTATGCGTTTAAACGATAAATCAAAGCCTAGTTTGTCTGTAGCTGGATACCAAAGAAGACCAAGAGTACGCTCAGATTGATTTTCAATATTAAACCTAACAGCTTTTTCATTTAAGGTTTCTTTTGGCGTACCTCTCAAAACGTCAACACTGTTACTTAACCAATTACGCATGAGAAAACCTCCCTGCTGATTTATGAACGAAATATCGTTGACCATTTTAACTGCGGTCAAGCTGTCGGGCAAACTGTCGATATAGTCGTCCATATATTGGTTTTTCCTTATAGCTTGCACAGCTTCCGGAAAGGCTTCTTGAAATCGCTCAGTATTTTTAATCTGATTGACATATTGCGCTATAAAAGGAGAACAGTTCGCACCGAATATAAGCGAAGTCATTACATATTTTTTGACTGGTTCAGCCGTCTGCTCTCTCCACAAAAATCTAAAAGCATTCATGTCCTCTTTTCTTATTTTAATACGCAAAAACATATCTTTAATGTCACCTATGACTCCGACTGGATGCTCCCGAAAGCGTAACATAATTCCCAAGAGAGATTGCAATAAGTCGGGTCCCTGCAAAAGAAAATCGTTAATACACACACCCTTACTTTTCGCAGCCGCGTCGTATACAAGTCTGAGCTTAGCTTTATTTGGGTTGTCAACGCCGAAATGTGGTAGGTACCATATGCGATCTTTATAACGTTCATCATCACCGCGCAAATCTCTGGCAAAATCATTAGTAAATAAATGTTGTACTCGCTCACGATATCGAGAAGCATAATCCTTATTACCAAGCATCTTTTTCTCTACAGTTCTAAGCCTATTAAAAGCCTGAGGAAAAGAGTTTGGCAGCACAACATCGTCGTGTTTCCATGGTAGGCCGACAGTCCACTGACCATCAATCAATTGTGACGTTTCGTCCAAAATAGCCACGGCTCTTACCTCCTCAGGATTCTGTCGTGGTTTTAAACAAACCCCTATAGACTCTAACGTAAATGATTGACGCACTTCGTCATATAGTTTTGCGTCACGATCTTCATCGTACTGATAGGGTGACGGCTGTGAGAGATTTTATGTCTTCTACCGAAATTAAATGAAAAATAGGTACTAAACTTCCCCCCTCTTTCGAACAGACATTAAAGTTGAGAGCGGGCTCTGAGAACCGATCGGCTAACATACACGTAGAATCACTTACCGCGTTATTTCCATGGACACACCATCCCAAGGCAGTCTTCGTCAGGTACGGCGCACGCTGCTTACCTCTTACACACTTTTCCGTCGCGATAAGTTCGTGATGATCTTGGCCAATCAACAATTTCGGCTGTACTCCGCAATCACATAACTCAAAATCTTCCGGTATCTGTCCGTTGTATATACTAAAATCAATATCGCTTAAATGCTGCGTCGGTAGATTCAATTCTTTTATTTTCCGTCCCTTCAAAAGATATTTTTCTCCGTTATTATTGGAAATCTCAAAATCAATCAATTCCATTTGACATACTAATTCTACGTCCCATGCTCCACGTGCTCTCATCGTGCGTTTTTCACCATGAAGGCCTAATTGATCTGCGACATCTGCTGACAATAACGTCACTGTCGCGCCTCCGTCAAGTAGAGCATGCACATGTTTACTTCCCTTAGGTCCGTGTATTGTCAAAGGCACAATCTTTAATAATACTTTACAGCATCGCTCGGCGTTCGTCTGTGTTACTGTCTCGTCACTGTTTCCTGAAGGCTTATCGCTTGCGTGAGACTCTTCAGTCTTATTTTTGGGTGCGACCCAGTGCAGGAGGCGGTGGTGTGGCTGACCACAATCATTTACATCGCAGTTGTCGCCTTGGCACGTCTCTGGTTCACGATGACGACAAGACAGACATTTAAAACATAGGCGTTGCGTTCGAGCAAACCGCCAACGATCTCTACGCAAAGCTCTTTTAAATCTTGGGCAATAGGGCAAAGCGTGACGACCCACACGACAAAATCTGCATTTAGGGATTTCGCCGGCTTCACTATTAGCAGCAGACACAAGCACAGCGTGAGTATTCTTTCGCTCATCTGGTTTTCGTTTGTCTGTGGTCTGATAGTGAATGTGGCTAACGCCAGATATTGCAGTTTTATTAGCTTCCTTGTACAAGAAATCCGACAATTTTTCAAGCCTGGATATATCACTCTGCTGATGTTCAAACGCATACTCCGTCCATTTGCAAACTAAAGTGCTTGGAAATTTAGAAATAATGATTGCTGCCATTTCTGGGCTTCTTAAATAGTCATTTTCCTTGATAGCTTTTGTGGCAGTCACATAATTCTTAACTTTAATCGCAAAACTTACTATTTCATGGTGATAAGCTGAAGGTAAAGATTGAAGCTTTTTTAATTGAGTAACCAGTTTATTTATTATGGTGTCAGGTTGTCCAAATTGCAGCTCTAGTGTTTCGATAATTTGCTCTGGTGACGTACCTCCAATGAGTAGAGATGAAACTGCATCTTTCGCGTCACCGCGAAGGCATTTACGAAGACGCCATAAGTTTTCCGTGTCACTATAGTCGCATAGCTTTGACGACTCATAAAAAGCCTGTTTGAATTGCAGCCATTCAAGTAGTTCGCCTTGAAAAAAGGGCAGGTCTTTCGAAGTTGCTAACCTGGTAAGAAGCTTGTCGTCACGATCTTTTGGCATAGTAGAAGCAATAATAGTTTTTTGTAGTACGTCGGCTAATTTTTCTATGTCAGTCTTCTTTTTACAGCCATTATCACTAGAGCTACTTTGCTGCACTTCTGGCTCTGGTGAGGGCTGACGCTGCTGTGACAATGCACTTTCGTTGATCCATTTCTCAACTCTGCTGACCAACGACATAGTCCTACTATCGGCGACAGACCGTGATGATCTCGATCGTCTTTCTCTTTCCAACTCCTCTATATCGGCGGCCAACTGTTTATCGACTAAGTCAGCTTGAATAGCTTTAATTTTAGCGGTAGCTTCGGCTTGTGCTCGAGTAGCCTCTATCTGAAGCAAGGCCTTAGTTCTAGCTGCTTCTAGTACAATATTTCTCCGTCGTGACAGGGACGAACAACGTGAACCTGTTCTCTTAGTTGCGGATCTAGACTGCTTATCTGAAGCGACAGCTTCCTGTTTAATATGGGAAGACATCTCACCCTCGTATTCTGCGTGCTCCATGTCTCGGGCAGGGCCCTCCACGGCACCGCGTAACTTTCCTTTGCGCGATGTAGGCGGCGTGCGAAACATGGTACTACCAAACCCGCCTCAGATTACGGCTCAAGGACCACAATATAAACGATGGGAGGCGCTGGCTCGGGTTTTTAATTCAAGATTTATCCCAAAAAAAACAGTTTTATCTTTTTCCCTTTTTATTCTCTGACAGCAGTCAAAATACAAAAAAAACAAATGCTCAATAAAAAAACATTCTTAAATCAAGGAGGTCGGTAGCGCGCCCGTTCCTAACAGAGGAGATAATGCTCAAATAAATGAAATAATTAACGTAAAAACTAACAGGGATGCTTAGAACTAGACAAAAAAACCTGGAAGGCACTCCAGCGACAAGAGCGTAAGAATAACATGACATTTATTTTATAAATTCATCGCAAAAAAATCATTGACGCTAATCCGACTTATCGACAACAAAATCTGTGAAATACCTTCGCATTGTATAGGTAAACCACTTTATAAACATTCATTTTCTGCGGAACGTTTTTCGAATTCCAGCGAGCTACGGCCATTTCAATGGAATATTATATTCAAAGCGGCATTTTACAATATATTCTGTCTGGTGTATTTTTATCAGGGATATAAACCTGGATTTTTAAATCTGTACATTCCTGTCTGTTTTATAATCCCTGTAACTGAGAAAATAGTTCTCAGTTACAGTGGTTTCACAAACGATTTTTATTTTTTCTAAGAACTTTTAATTATACTCAAAAAAACCAAATTGAGTTAATGAACACGGAGTCTCTCTTTATGGACACTCATTCTTAATAATTACTACTTATTTTTTTCCAATTCATCTAGAAGTGAATGGAAGTTGCAACGTTCACGTGTTTGGTTTTTATGGTACCCGAATAGAATAGTGTAAATTTAATTTGGTCTTATCATTTATTCATAAGATAACTTAAAATAACAACATTAAACTAAAATTAATCTATAACTACATACGTTTATAAAAATAAACTAAATAAAAATACTTAAATAATATAAATAAACGGGCAAGTGCGAGTCGGACTCGTACATGAAGGGTTCCGTACCACCGTACAATGTTTTAAAACGCTGAAGAAACACGTTTCTTGTATGACGACCCCCTTTAATTTTCAACTTTTTTTAATTTTTAGTATTTGTTGTTAGAGCGGCCATAGTAATACATAATCGGTGAAAATTTCAGGTGTCTATCTATTACGGTTCAAGAGATAGAGCCCTGTGACAGACGGACAGACAGACGGACAGACAGACGGACAGACAGACAGACAGCGGAGTCTCAGTAATAGGGTCCCGTTTGCACCCTTCGGGTACGGAAACCCTAAAAATGGAACCCAAATCGCTGCGCTTTGGTCTTTATATCTTGCGTTTAGAAGATAAAAACGATTTGAAAAAAACAGCTCAGAACCCTCAGATTCAAAATTAAATGCATACGGCACCTGAGCAGGTTCTTTATTTTACCCTTGAATTATTTAATAAATAAATAAATAAATAAATAAATAAATATATACGGACAAATCACACTGATTAAGCTAGCCCCAAAGTAAGTTTTAAACTTGTGTTATGGGATACTAACTCAACGATACTATATTTTATGATAAATACATATATAGATAAACACCCAAGACTCAGGACAATTTGAAAAAGGTCATTTTCCAACTTGCCCTGGCTGGGGATCGAACCCAGAACCTCCGGATTAGCGGTCTAGCGTGTTAACCATTACGCCACGGAGGTCGAAATTAATTTAATGAAAGCAAAATTTTAACTGGCTTATGTGTTTTTACCCAAAAGCAATATTTATATTTGCCGAATACAAAGCTATTATATCGTTAAATCGAACTGTGTATATCGTAATATAATATTCGATAAAATCTGCTGTAAAACGGTCGTTCAAGCGTAAACCAATTACTGGCTTTTCGTACTTAAATGGCTAAAAGCCAATTTCAGGAAGAGTTATAGGCTTCGTAAATCATTCTTGAGAGTACTTGGTATCATTTCGACACTTTATTTTCAATGTGTGCGTTGAAATCTCACTTTAAAATGACAAACAAGGAAGTTGGAGTGACGCCTGTTTTACTTGAGGATGTTTTGCAAAAGTTTTAGATTTTTTCGGATGTCGGGGTCTCATAGGGTCTAATACACCCATTTTTGAAATTTGTCTCACGTAGATCCCATGTTGTTGATAAATCTCTTAAAAATACCACAAAATGTACATTCAATCGATAAGTGCTATAGAAATGCATTTAATCAACTTGTCCAATTTAATTATCTTGTCGACATTAAATCAACTTGTCCAAATGGCCTTTACGTGTTAGGTCTGTAACCCTACACAAGCCTGTTAAAAGACCGAGATGAAAAAAACCCATGATCCCGTGGATCATTTCAATATGAATGCGTTCATATCTATACTAATCTATACTAATATTATAATCTATACTAATCTATACTAATATTATAAAGCTGAAGAGTTTGTTTGTTTGTTTGTTTGTTTGTTTGTTTGTTTGTTTGTTTGTTTGTTTGTTTGTTTGTTTGTTTGTTTGTTTGTTTGTTTGTTTGTTTGTTTGTTTGTTTGTTTGTTTGTTTGAACGCGCTAATCTCCGAAACTACTGGTTCGAATTGAATAATTCTTTTTGTGTTGGATAGTCCAGTTATCGAGGAAGGCTATAGGCTATATAACATTACGCTACGACCAATAGGAGCAAAGATATAGTGGTAAATGTGTAAAAAACGGGAGAAATTATTTCATCTTTGAAGCCTTCCGTTGCGTGCGCCGTGAAAACGGTTTAAGATACACAAAAAATATGTATTAAAGAATAATAGCTCTTTTAATGATCTAAAAAACAGTCCGCGATAGTATATGTCTATCTTTTAAGATTAACTCACAAAAACCGTTTTTATGGTACCTAATTTGGTCGAAATAATTTGTTTAAGTTGTATCAACATAATAATATTAATCTTTATTCAAATAAATATGTTGTTGGTTAAGAGTACTTCATCTATACTAATATTATAAAGCGGAAGAGTTTGTTTGTTTGTTTGTTTGTTTAAACGCGCTAATCTCAGGAACTAATGGTCCGATTTGAAAATTTTTTTTTTTTTTGTTGGGTAGTCCATTTATAGAGGAAGGCTTTAGGCTATATAACATTTCGACAACCACGCGAACGAAGTCGCGGGCACAGCTAGTCATATATATGCAGTAAAAGGACCTATTTAAAATAATAATTTTAATTCGGAACTAAGTACGCTATTGTTGTTTTACTTTTGATTTCCTTGTGAACTGTACAACATATAGAGCTGTAAAATGTTTTCCCTTTTATAATAATATTTACACATTTTCAATTTATATAATACTAGCTTTTGCCCGCGGCTTCGCTCGCGTATCCCACGGGAACATTACATTTTTCCGGGATGAAAGGTACCCTATGTCTTTCTCAGTACTCCTAACTATGTGTATGCGAATTTTCAAGAAGATTAGTTCAGTAGATAAAGCGTTAAGAGGTAACAAACAAACAAATATACAAACTCACTTTCGCATTTATAATATTAGTTAGGATATAAAATTTGCTCTTCCTTATATTATCATAGCGGTAGATATCTATTTAGTTTTGTATGAAAAGCTTTTTCGTGATCTTTAAATTATTTAAAAGTTGTTTATATTGGCGGACTGAACTAGCACTAAGAATCAAAAGATTTAACAGTCAGCCGGTAAACATTTGTAACTATCATTGTTGTCATAATAGTAAAAAGCGAGCAACAGATCTAGCTAGAAATGATTTTACTACGTAGGCAAACAAACATCAGAAACCACAAAACAAACCACACCGCACATTATTAATTTATTTGTGTGGCTGCAGTGACAATACAATGACTAAGTGTATAGTGAACCAAGAAAAAAAGTGTTCCTATTTTACAAGCCATTTTCATATTAATTTTGTGTCATTGCGTAGCCTCGTTCTGGTTTGTTATGTATAAAATTATATAACTTAATTTATCTTTATAAATATGTACTTACCTAATTTAACTAAAACTAACACAAACTAACAAAATAAACAAAAAGAAAAAAAAACCGGCCAAGTGCGAGTCGGACTCGCGCACCGAGGGTTCCGTACAAACCTGCAAGGTTTAGTATTTGGTATGAATTTCAATTTAATACCTCTACGCGTTTATGAGGAAATGGGTAGTAAGTTTAAAATTATTAAAAAAAAATATATTATGTGATGTAACTAAAAATTTATGGTTTTCGTAATTTTTCCTTTATCTATGCTATAAGACGTTGCTTCGTACCAAATTTCAAGATTCTGAGTTGACGGGAAGCACCCTGTAGGTTTTGATTCCCTTGCAAGTGTCGAAAATTTGCGGCATAAACGGCTGTATCTTTTAATTGCGTTGGCTTAGAAGTTTGATTTTTTCACAGCTTCAAGGGACAGTAGACCTGAGTAATTGATATAAATTTCAGCTTCATACCTCCACGCGTTCCTGAGAAAAAGGGTCTTGACAGACGGACGGACGGACGGACAGACGGACAACAAAGTGATCCTATAAGGGTTCCGTTTTTTCCTTTTGAGGTACGGAACCCTGAAAAGGCTTTTAAATAAAATGATTATTATTATTATACAATTATTATTATTATGTCGGTACGCTTTTCAGCCACGGGTCCATGGGGACCCGGTCCTTTGAGGCGTTCATGGGGCCAAAGCCAACATGAAGAGGCCTTTTAGTACCTTTTTATCTAAAAAGTGAGATGGCTGCATCTATGGAGGTCTATCCCTTAATATACAATTGAGATGCACTAACGGACAGTCCACCATAGCTGCTGAACTATTGCCAGGGAGGGATTTACTTGGTTTAGGCTATGTGGATGGGATGTCAGTGGACCGGATAACTGGGTTATGGAGTGAGATACGGACATCTACCTAAAAATCTCACACAACAATTTAAGCCTGGTAGATGTTATTATTATTATTACATTAAATTTTATAGATATTTATTATTATATTTTAAATCAAAATATTTACTTCTCTCTCTACTAAAAGTTTGGCTGGAAGCAATAAGTCCTAGTAAATAACTTGGAAGTATTAGTAAAGTTAGATAAATTGTACTTCAGCTATAGCTATAGATTACATATATTCTCTTGCGTATTTATCCTCTAGTTAAGTTATGTATCGCAAGTGTGTTGCTGCAACTCTGTAACTATTCGTAGCTGATGAAGTTTGTGAACTTGACTGTCAAGTAACATTTAACTTGTCAAAAATATGGTAAGTTACTTTCTATTATTACCGCTTACTTACATTATTACCGCTTACTTACCTTATTAAATTATAATATAAAATACTGTAGTAACCTTGTGGTTCGGCAAAGTAGCCAATCCAAATCTTCCCGTGGGTAGATGTCGAAGAAGGCGACTTAGGAAACACAAGCTGAACAAAGTTTAAAGACATTAATGAGATCTCTCCAACCCGTCTGGCCAGCGTGGAGAGTGTAGGCCAAATCCTCTGGCTACTCTGGCTAAGTATGGCTCTGGTAGTACAGAGAAGGTCGTGCTCCTGCAGTGGAGACTAAAAAAGACCTGATGATGACGATAATGATGAATATAAAAGAAGCAGTTTATTATAAATGTAGATTTGAAATTTGTGAAACATTTTAACAGTTTTCGATGTTATTATGAGTATTTAATATACATACATTTAGTTGTTTTTGGTGAATTAGGTGCTAAAGCACGCACAGGTACAATTTTAAATTAAAAGTGAACACTCGTCTAAACTATTTAAATTGTATAAAAGTAACTTTAGGTGTAAATTATGTATTTGTTTCATTTGAGCCACTGCTTACACTCTGTAACTGGTTGATGTAGTTTGCGAACTTAGCTGGCAAGTAACACAACTTGTCACAACTGTGGTAATTTAAGTAAATTACCACAGTTGCGACAAGTGTGTTACTTGCAAGAAGTCTTGCACGATCTGATTAAATTACTGTTTTACTTACACATCGCTTGCGATCTAACGGTATTAAATTGGATAACTCGGTAATAATGAGAAAAATAATATATGTGTATTATTAAAAATAGTTTGATTTATATACAAGTAAGTATGTTTTGTACAACTCTGGATTCGGTCGGTTTTTACAACTCCTTCTCTCCCTACCTCCTGACAGCGAATATCTTTTACACTCCTCTATCCCTATCTACGAGTCCAACTGGTTTCTCAAGCTATGTGAGTGGTATAACGAGGTTTGGCATAGCCACACTCAATGAGCTGAGGTCGGTTCACGTATCGGCTTTGGTCTGTAAGCGTGATGATGCACTTTCCAAGGTAGACCTCATTCATACGCTCTTGCAGCGTAACTGCTGGCTGGGCGGACTCAGAACTTAAGTTAGTATGTTTTTTACAACTTCTTCTTGTTATCCATTAAGGAGTCAAGCTCTTGTCGGTGTCTATAAATGGAAAGAAGCGCATACAGTAAAGATTTTTGTAGAAATAATGGAGTGGTTTGCCATTGCCTTTTCTAGTAAACTTTTTAATAATCACTGATGTGCAGGTTTTCTCGCCAAAACCCTTTCTTGGATATACCAATGAAAGGTGTACCCTTCATTGGTATTAGGTTGCCCAATAGGTTTCGGCAGGAGAAGGATCAATTGTAAGAAATAAAAGTTATATAAGCTAAAGGGTCATGGAATGAGGTTGGGATGGACTGAAGCTGGACAACGTCATCTGCCATAAGCATGATGACTATTGTAGTCAGCCGCCCACTAGATTGGCCCCTCAAACAAGCCAGCAATAGTTGAAAATGTAACTTATTATTTTATTACTGAATGTAGTCCGATAAATATCATCATATATCATCACATCATCGTTGTTTTGTACAGGTGGTAAACATGATTAAATATACAAGCGTTTAAACGTACCTATATTTTTAGGCAAGCCGACTATTGAATGAAAGGAAAGAAAGAAAAGGTTCCTAATTAATTGTACCTGTTTGGTTCCAAAATTTTAGAACAAACACATAAATTATTATACTGTAATCTATAACGTTTACTACCTACAATAATTTTATGTAATAATTACAGAACCTGCATCCATAAAGGTGGAATTTTCAATAAGACCTTTGTAAGGATGTTACGAGTCGTATAACATTGACCTGATTATACAGCCGCATTGCAGATTGCACTCATCTCTGGATTCTGAATGCTTGTTCGATTGTGCATTCAAAGATAAAGAAGATATGAGGACTTTAGATTCTTAGTTCTTGAAATACTTAGGGCTTTAACAGACGACCGACAGTGTGCCAGCGATAGCTCTCGACCCTGGTAGGCGACCATCGCGCGAACGCGGGACCGTTAGCGACCGTCCCATCGGCAACAGTTAGCGATCATCGGTGACAGTCGGCGACCATCGCGTGACAGTTCGCGACCGGGGTTGACGAGTGTCAGCGACCATCGCGCGACAATTCGCAACACTGGTCGCCGATGGAGCCAATTCTCGCGCCGTTGGTAGAATATATAACTCGATATATTACGGAAAAACATGGCGGATATCAACTAATACCGACATTCGGTATTCTCGTGATTTCAATTGTGATATTTATCCAGTGTCAGCACTCGATACGCAAAGAGTGGTTATTCGTAGCTGATACCAGAAATATCTTCTGTGATATTCCTTAATTATCAAATCAAAATAGTTCATTATGCCTGTATAAATTAGACCGGAGAATACAATTTTCTATATAAATGGAGATTTTTGTGATATTTTCGTTCATAAAAGACGATTGATAATCAAATTCGATAGTAAATCACATGAATTAAGAATTGTTTCCCAGGATGGCGAGCTGCCGCTAGTCTGTTCTATCCCTTAAGTTTTTTGGGTTTTGTCGAATACTCAAACGCATTTTTACAAGCTTTTATTTTTAGTTTTACCTGTCCCGTTGTCTGCGTGTCCGTAATTAAATCTTGCAAGCTAAATTAGATCTACTTCCCATTATTCGATTGAGCCGAAACTTCACATAAGTACATGTAAGTTGGATGACAATGCAATATTTTGGTACCAAATGACCTGATCTCACGATGAAGCCAGAAGGCGGCTACGCCATCTCTGTGATAAACCAACATAACCCCACCGAGTTTGAGCTAAATTGATTTGTCTTGAGGATTTAAATATATTTTTAATAATTACTTGTATGTACGAGAAATGACCGCCATGATAATTATAAATAAAATTACATCACATTTATTATTATTATATGTATTTGGCCGTACATCTCTTGTTCTACTATTATTATGACTGTGAAACGACCAACTATAACATCCTTATTTAGTACAAAAGTACTTGCTATTCTTATAATTAGGTACCAAAATCTCTTTATTTGATAGATGCTTTGTACTAGCATAATATTGTAACTAATGCATGTATAAACGCGTACGAAACTTCGGGTAGTTATTAAGCGCACTAATTACCCTGTTCCTAACATATAAGTTTAGTCTACCTCGTTAGATAATGTACTCTTGATAATAATCTGCGTTAATCGGATCATTAGCTAACAATGATCAACCCCTATTTAAGTATGTTTGTTTGGTATTTTTAACGAAACATACTGAAACTATTTTAAGGGTAGATTCAATCCATGATACTGAACAAATTTCCCTAAGTAACATATATCCGAATATAAAAAATATTTTTGGCTTTCCATAAAAACTCGGATTGAAGACCTTGCAAAATGGAGAAGAAATAGCCGGAAAATTCGGCATTTGTATATAGTTATATGTACGACGATCGAAATTCCATTCAAAATTTGAGAGTCATACATGATTACATGACTGCGAAAGACAACTTTGGTAAGCAAGTCATGATCATGATCAGGGGAGACTAAAAAAGACCAGCTTTTTTAGTCTCCCCTGCAGGAGCACGACCTTATCTGTACTGCCAGAGCCATATATTAGCCAGAGCAGTCAGAGGATTTAGCCTACACTCTCCACGCTGGCCAGACGGGTTGGAGAGTCTCATTGATGTTTATAAGCTTTGTTTAGCTTGTGTTTCCTAAGTCGCCTTCTACGACATCCACAGGAAGACTTGGAGTGGTCCTATTCTACTCTTCCGGGAACCACACGGTAAGCGAGTAAATGAGATCAATAAATTTTTACGAGCTTTTATTTAGCTTTCCCGTTTTTTGTTGTTTTTGGGTCAAATCTTGTAAGTTAAATTTGAGCCACTTCTCGGTTTCTGATTGAGATGAAATTGTGTAACGTAAATCAGACAACAATGCAATATTATTATGATAAGAAGCTGATCTGATGGTGGAGCTGAAAGCCTATATAACTCTGTAAAAAAACGACGCGACCCCATCAAGTTTGGGCTCATTAAAGTCTTCATAAGTTCTTAGGCCTTACAATAAAATCATGTTAGTACTAAAATATGCCTTTTTTTTCAAAAAACTTTTTTAGTTTGAACATGATTTCCAAATCGGCTAAGACCTCTTAGCCGATTTGGAAATCGCCGATTTTGCCGAGATTACAAAGTTGTAAAAACGGTCACGACTTTACTATTTGGGGCGAATTCCTAGGTATCTCGGCTAGATTGACTGATGGAAATTAGACTTGTAAATCAGATTTTATTAAAATTTGTTTAGGGGTATTTCTGTATTGATATTTAGAATCATTTTCGCAGCATACTGCAAACAATAGTAATAAATAAATGTAATAAATATAAAGGGGAAAATCACACTGATTGAGCTAGCAAAGTAAGTTTAAACTTGTATTATTTAACTGTAACTTGTATTATTGGATACTAACTAATGAATAAACAATGTTTTTAATCTAACAATAATTTGTGAAATTGTCTACTATGGCTAGAATACCATTAATTTTTTACATTGTTAACTGCAACATTGTCAATTTACAATACATACTACGTTAAAATGCGCTATAATTGTCGTTAGAAACGTAAACCATCGCAGTTAATTAACTGTGGGTTGGCTTACTAATAATTATTTTATTATATATAAAATTGTGTTTATTTATGTAACTTTTAAAGTATCGCGTTGCATTATTATAAAATGTTATATAACTATATTTTACGTGAAACGGCTTTTTTTTTATAGTCCTCGTCAAATTGTAATAACATTTAAAAAAGCTTAGCCTGGCCATACGACGTTGAAATGCCGCCAGCCTCTTGGGGACCTTGCCTGCTGACGGTGGCGATTTGGGTTAAATTTTTTATATAAAATAAGTTTATTGTTTTTTTTTGTATTAGTTTTAGATTTAATTTATTGTTGCTTAATTTAGTTTAAATTATATTTAGTAACTTATACCATTTTACAAGCTTTTTTTAGCTACACGGTCACACACACACAACGGGACAGGTGGTCCCGTTGTGTGTGTGTGGCCGTAATCAAATCCTGTAAGCTAAATTAGACCCACTTTCCATTATTCGATTTAGCTGAAACTTTACATAGGTACTTATGTAAGTTGGGTGACACTGCAATATTATGGTACCAATGACCTGATCTGATGATGAAGCCAAAAGGTAGTCACGGCATCTGATTAAACAGCATAACAAATGTTATTACAGCATTAAGGACTTTTTGAATGATAAATTGAAAAGCTGACATAATTGTATGTGACTAATCCCAACTAATCCCATCCCAATCCCAACTAATATTATAAATGCGAAAGTAAGTTTGTATATTTGTTTGTTTGTTTATTTGTTACCTCTCTGAACCAATTTTCTTGAAAATTCGCATACACATAGTTAGGAGTACTGAGGAGGACAAAGGGCCTTTCATCCCGGAAAAAGTAATGTTCCCCTGGGATACGCGAGCGAAGCCGCGGGAAAAAGCTATTTTATAATTGGAAATTTTATTATATATAATTATTGCTTTAAATTTAATTTGAACTAGCTCGATAACTTAAGCTCTTTTTCTTTTTAAAGTGCCTCTTCAACTAATGAAGATCGGCAATCAGCTTGGCGTAGTCCTTCTTGTTTTTAGTTCGGCGGAATAGCTCAGTCAGCAGCGCTTCCTATCCCGGTCCACACCCGGATGTTTTTTAGCCATGATTTCTTTCTTGTCCCTGCAACTTTGCCCATCATTATAAGCTGAAGGAGATTGTATCGCCGGTGTCGAAAAACATGACCCAAATATGACATTTTACGCCTTTTTACCGTAAGCATAAGAGTACGCTTTTGGCCAATTCGTTGTAAAACTTTAACGTTAGATACCTTCTGCGTCCAGCTAATGGATAGAAAATAGATAGCGTCTATATGCTCACATTTCAAATGCTTCTTTACGCTTTCTAAGGTCCTCCTTGATGGTCCAAGATCCGTACAATACAAGGGGCCAGATATAACAATGTAGTAAACACGTGCGTAATCATCATCATCATCAGGTCTTTTTAGTCTCCACTGCAGAAGCATGACTCTCTCTGTACTACTAAAGCCATATATAGCCAAAATAGTCAGAGGATTTAGCCTACACTATCCACGCTGGCCAGACGGGTTGGAGAGTTCTCATTGATGTTAATAAGCTTTGTTTAGCTTGTATTTCCTAAGTCGCCTTCTACGACATCCACGGTAAGACTTGGAGTTCGTAATGCGATGTTGATATTACGACTACAAAGAATCTTTTTCATGGTGTTGAAAGTACTGCGAACGACTTCTATACGAGACTTTATCTTCATCTCGCTATTCCACTCTTCGATTAGCCATGTACCCAAGTACCTACTTGTACTTCTGAACTCTCTCTAGATTTTGGCCTTATACGGTTATGCTCGGACTGACAGAAGTAACGCCAACTTTTCCTAAAACGATCATGAATTTTGTCTTCTTGATGTTAATTTTAAGACCAGTTGTGTACATTTAAGCATGATGTAGTATTTTAGTGTCTTTATGCTTTGCTAAGAAACGCTTAGAAATTAGCATGTAAAAATGAAAATGAAAATGAATTGAAATGAACTGCAGTAGCAACAATCCCTATGGTTTATTTATCTTAGACATTTCCGTATTCATTTATCCTTCTGAAACATAAAATGTCAGACAGATGTGACATCCACTGCTTTTAATTACACGCAAGATTACGAAACCAAGTCGAATACCTTGCGACTCTTAAGAGGAAACACTAAGGTCGAGAGAATTGAAAAATGGGTATTTTGTAAAATCTATTGCTGTCTCGCTGTGTACGAACAACAGCCGAGCATGTGCAATAGAGACAATTTCAGCTCGAACTGAAAATACGTATGAAAATTACACAAAATTAACGATTCGTTGTCCCCTGATTTCTCCTCCAAAATTTCACCGATTTAGTATCTTTCTTTACTCAAAAATTGAAGGAAAGCTATAGATGTGTTCCTTTGTTCTCCTTTTATAATATAATCTCGTCAAATTTGTTTGCTAGATGTTTAAACAGAGAGAAAAATCTTACCAATTTTTCAGGTTTATTAAGTTTATGCCAATATATCAATAAATATTTTTTTTGAAAAAAAAATCATTGCTATTCTGGCACTTTTAGGGGACTACGCTTGTATGGAAATACGGCCCATCATTTTCCTCTTAATCTTGTAATACGCACGCATCAAATTAGAAGCGTAATTCCTTATAATGTTTTATAGCCTTTAAACCTTTGCATATCTCTGTTGCTGCTCTCTTCCCTCCTAGGGAAATGGAATAGCTCTTCCTTCCACATCAGGCAGACATTACTTAGAATAAATTCTGAGTCATTATTGTTATCATCTGCATAATACGGCATTTCGTTTTGCATAATGAGTTCAGACCCATGAATAACAATATAGAAAGACATTTACACTTAGGCACCCTCACAGCGGACAAATTCAGCAACCCGCTTAAAATATAGTTTGATTTACATATTCACGTACAGTAAATAGAAATAAGTCACCGTTCAGTAACCTTTGTGCGGCGGTGATAGTGGCGAAATTGGAATGAATTCGACTAGATTGATATGCTGTTGAATGTACTGTTCTCGCATAATAAACTTGCAGATTCTTATGGATATTGTTTATTTACGATTTGTTGAGCTGTTTTATTTAGAGTTTTGCTTTTTATTTTATGTAACAAATTGTCCGCGTAGTTATTTGAAGTTATCTTCATCTCTGATACCTACGTTATAGCTTTGTCATTTGCTATTTTGATATCAATAACAAATAAGAGAGTTTTGTTACGATATTTTATTTCACCCATTAGTTTTGTTTAGGAAGATTTTTGCACAGTTTACGTTATTAATCGGATTGTATTGATGGTATTGTAAAAAAATGTACAAAAATTGACTTACCTTAAAAATGTAAAACCACAAAACATATGATTCTTTTTTTATTTGTTGTTGCTCAATTATTTATCTTTTTCTGCAAATTGAGGTTTGAATTTAATATCTTGCACGATATCTGTCATAATATTGTTACATCAATTAAAATTCATCTTTCTACATCAATAAGATCACTGGTCTGTAATATTGTGTACCTAAGTAAACTATTATCCATAATACGAATAGAAGAGTTTCGATGTGGGTATTTCCGTTATGAAAACGCGTTATTAAGTCTCCAAAAAAATGGGTATTCCCGTGCCATTGCCTGCTCCATTCTAAAAAAGTAGCAACTTACTTTCACTGAGAAGCACTGAACGTGAATCCAAATTCCAATCCAGTTTGTATCCAATTGGTGCACTTATTTATAACCAAGGGACAAAACAATAGATTCGCGAGTTGGCGGCATTCGCGGGAGACCAGCCGGCCACGTGCGGCAGGACTGCCTCCAGGCGGGTGACTGCGCGCCCTGCATGCGCAGTGGCCCTAAGCACAGGTTCCCATCTTACAAATAACATACCCGACCCCTAAACAAAGGACCTCAAATCAATTAGGGTCACAACACCGGCAAAAACCATCGGGAAGTGTACCGTCGTTTATAGCAAAGAAATCAGTTCAACCACACTTTCCAAAACTCCAAATTGCTCGATCCCCGTCTCTGGCATATGACGCGGCAAAAGAAGAAAAACGCGCAATATGCGCCGGAAAGAGACGAGTATACTCAAATTAGCCATACGTTAGAGCGAGAGAAGGGCTACATTTTGTAAGCTGATAACCAGAGGCAGCGAACGAGCGAGGGGAACCATATTCTCGCGCTCCGCATGAATGTAATGAATTAAGATTCAATGGTATAAGCAAGACTTTGTGCGTGCGTGTGAATGGTTGATAAAAAGCTTGCGAGCCTACTTAGAGTGTGGCTTTATTTTCAATAACACAAAGAGCTTCTGCAAACTTGAAGCTTAATAAGATCCTAATTAGATTTTAATGTGAAATAATCTGTCAACAAAATAAAACATTACATTGGAAGACAATGAAGCGTAGAGAAACCATTTCGTAAGAACGGCTCAAGATCCGACCAACCTCATTTATCGAGATAAGGAAACTAAAAAACAAGAAAGCTACGTTTATACTCTAAAGCCACGTTATCCCTATCGATTCAAGGGTACAACCTTACATGCGCTACGAAAAGAGGCACAATGGATACAATGAGCACGATCTAAAACAAAGCTGGGATGTATATACGAGGATCTTTCGTGCGCGCCATACATTGACTCTCCAAGGCAGATATTAACAAGAGATTTTTACCTATACATCCATGGAAATGCAATCCATCATTGGATCCTCGTCGTGTCCACGGCCGCACGCACACACACGCCAGCGCGCACACACACACACACACCTCACGCGAAGGGAAAATCTTCACACACGACACAGATAAACATGTCAACTGCTAGACATTGTTACCCTAAAGTCCTTTCACGTTTTTCACCACAAAATCACCATAATGCACAAATAATAACACAAACAGCATACACGAACACAGAAACACTGGATTATTTCGCAATATCACTCGCGTCCGAGTCACGAAACGGGGGTTTCGACGAAAATACGCGTAGGTATTGTCGAGTCGATCGGCGACTGTTCTCCCCGCCCTGTTCCAGAGGCGAATGGCGGCGCCATATTGAATCTCACTCCGTGGCGACTCGTAGAGCATCTAGCGGCCGCGCGGCGAACCAAAATGTAGAGTCCAGGACCAACTGCTACATATCAACTCTACATACATATTTTTCATCAACTAAATAATAAATATGAGACATAGTACAATTTTATCAACAACAAATCCGTCAACATTATATATAAAACCTTACTGACAGTAAAAATAAATGTAGAGTCGTCTGCGTTTACTTTCGAAGCAAGGTAAGTCGGCTGCCAGTTACGTTATCGTTTAACCGGAATCCAACAGATAGCGCTGGATAAGTTAATCACTTAACTATACTCTACAATGGTCTATAATATACATAGATTGTACGATGAGATACGTTCGTTCAATGCCGTATGCTTTACCGAGCTTTATCTAATTAAACACAGTTTTATTTATAACTTTTTGGTTGCCAATGCATGAATGAATGCAGTAAAGAATAACTTTATGCCATTCGATACGTAAAACTTATTATCATTACCAAAAATTACATTCAAATCACATTGCGGTGTTAAAAGTGATGTTTTTGTATGTAATAAATAACTTTTATACATTTTTTTCATATACAGTGTTTAACAAAATATACTGAAACTATTTAAAGGCTGAATTCAGTCCATGATATTTACCAACTTTCCACAAAGAACATATATCGCAAAGGGAAAAATAATTTTTGTCTTTAATAAGTAACTTTATAATTTTTGTATAAAATGCAAAAAAGAACATATTCGATATGTTCCTTATAGTTTGTTTAGTGACATGGACTGACTCTACCCTTACAATAGTTTCAGTACATTCTGTTTGATATTACATAGTAAACTATAGACATATTTACAAGTTTCATTAACAAAAATCTTATTTACCTTTTGAAAAATAATCCTTTTACCCAATACGTAGAGTTTAGAGCATTTAACGCTTCTCTAAAATGAAGAGTATCTACAAACGTCTCGAGTTCATACCAATTACATAATTAATATTAATAAAATAAAAAGGAGAATACCCTTAATTATCATTTACAAAATTCAAATTTACTTCTTATAAGATTAAATTAGCTCAATCAGTGTGATTTGTCCTTATATATTTATTTATTATCAGCTCTTCACTTCTTAAAATAATTGAAAAATAATAATTGAAAAAAGAATGGACAAGATGGTTATCTTTGTAAGTTACTTTATAGCTAAGCTACTTATTTATTAAGTTTTTTAACCAACTTCGAAAAAGGAGGAGATTATCAATTCGTCGGAATCTCTTTTTTTTATGAATGTTCCCTGATTACTCAAAGACGCCTAGACCGATTTGGAAAATTTTTTTTTTTGTTTGAAAGGGTATGCTTTCCAGGTGGTCCCATAGAATTTATATTAAAATCGGTCATGTGTTTTGTTTTTAAAATGAAAATAATTAAAAAAATATGTCGTCTAAATATATAATTGGTTTTTTGTTTTGAAAAAATATCAATTATTATATCGTATTGTTTTCTTATTTATCTACAAATAAACTTTCAAAAATGTATATTAATATAGTAGCAATATGCTCTATATCAGTATGCACATGTGGACACTGTTGCTTTCGCGTCTTCATTATATATTAAAATCCATGATGTTCTGAGAAAAGAAAAAACTTAGAATGTATCAGATGCTTCTGTTCCTGGGCAGATTAAGGAAATAGGCAAAAATCCATAATGTTTAATAAACAATGCAGGTTTTTCTATTTTTTCATCATATCTGAGCTCTAACAAGAGAAGGGAATTTCTATAACGCATGCAATTTTATTCATTGACCTAAGTATTTTGCTCTGCGTTCCGAGTTAGTTCGCACTGTGTTTCGGGAACCAGCGTCTCCTCCCATGCCTATGATCTTATGTCAGAACTTAAATATCTTATAGATGTCTGATTAAAACATCTATTTGTCAATCTAAATATCGACTGGCAAACTGAAGCTATAATAATAAACAATACGGTATTTTAGTCTTGATTAGAAAAAAAATCTAAAAATATATTCTTGAATCTCTCCAAATGTAAACCTATTCATTTTTTACCCAACTATATAAATTCAATCCCACCTGGATTGAATTTATAAAGATGGGTAAAAAAATTCATGAACATAATGGACAAAAAAATTATAGATAGATAAAATAGTGCCAATATTATTTTTTTGATACCTTTATATTTAGATTTAATTTATTGTTGTTAGCTTAATTTAGTTTTGATTATATTCTGATTTGTTGTAAAAGTGGTATATTAGATAGGTAAGTCAATTTATTTTTTGAAGACAGTGAGTGATATATCAAGACAGATCTGCTGCGTGATGTGCTGTTTCTTTTATTTAAAATATTTTTTAATTCTCTATTACGATTTTATTTCAAGCAAAAGCAATTAACGGCTTAGCCAACTTCACCGTTTCGATTGTTCGTGTGTCCACAAAAGTGTTTATTGGCGATCAGCCAATACTAATATAGAGGCATTCAGTCATTAGGAACACCGAGGTCAGGTAACTGTTCCTTTTACGGTCTTAGAAATCGATCGTTTTAATGTGTATTGACGTCATACTTTAGTAAGAAAATTGATTTTTTAGGGTTCTGTAGCCAAATGGCAAAAACCGGAACCCTTATAGATTTGTCATGTCTGTCTGTCTGTCCGTCCGTATTTCACAGCCAACTATACTGTTGAAACTTGGTAAGTAGATGTATTTTGTGAACCGCATTAAGATTTTCACACAAAAATAGAAAAAAAAAACAATAAATTTTGGGGGTTGCCCGTACTTAGAACTAAATCTCAAAATTTTATTTTTCATCAAACCCATACAAGTGGGGTATTTATGGATAGGTCTTCAAAAATTATATTGAGGTTTCTAATAAAAAAAAAATCTAAACTGAATAGTTTGCGCGAGACACTTCCAAAGTGGTAAAATGAGTGTGTGTGTCCCCCCCCCCCCCCCTGTATCTTCTAAAATAAGAGAATGATAAAACTAATATATATATATATATATATACATACCAAGCTACTAGCACTAAATAACAGTCATTTAGCAACGTATGGTGCCTTTACATAGCTTGAAAAATCTGACACCAGTTTTTGAAGAAGACGGAGAGATAAATGAGTTAAATCTCCAAATTTTCCATACAGCAAAAGTATAATTTTCCAGTAGGTTAAATAGCGCTTATTCAATACATAATACAGATACCTACAATGTAACATTAAAAGTATTTTATATTAGACATTAAAACATTATGATTTATACTTATATCATTACTATGCTCGGAATAATATCTTAATAGAAATTATGAGATAAAAAAAGTTCGCTAAAAGAGTGAAGAATTGTGGTAATATGTGATGAGGAAATTCTCAGGGTGATTCGAAGTTACGACAACATAACTGGTTGTGCACTAATGGCATAAACTGAGAGGGTTTAAAACCCAGTCATGATTTTTTTTCCTCTATTTCATTACTTTCTTTAAAAAAAATTAACTTCTTCTTTTATATTTTTCATTATAGTTAGCAAAAATGGTATTACCACTTTATATGCGTTTTTCACAAGTTTTAGCAGTATAAAAGGTAAAAAGATACTGCTTTATTTTAGACTTTTTGCTACCAAAAGTGATTCCGCCGGTTAGTCGATCCTCCTCGCGCGAATGCCCGATTAGACACACAAATCTTTGAAACGATTATTATAGCTGGATAATTTTATTTTATTGCGCATAAATGTGTCAGCTATTACGACAATCTGCGAGAAGACATTTATGCAATGTGGCGGTAATGGACACTAAAAGTAGGATTTGGAAATTTTCCACTGTGAAATATTGGATAGATCATATTAGGTAAGTATAGCCTTTTTATATTGTCGCTAGATGACACAATCTTTCTTTCGAACGTATTAGTGGCCAACGCCTGTAGTGTAGTGCCTGAGGACATTTGACATGCTTAACAACTGTAGTCTAGCAAAAATAGCCAGGACCAACCGAGTTTATACCAACCAGTATTAAAAAGTAATAACAGTTACAAAAAAAAAACACAAACAGTTAAGTGAGTCCCAAAAAAAGAATGCAAAAAAAGAAAGAAAAGTGAAAAGGTGACAAAACAAAACCGTTCTTTTGTCTATCATTAGGTAACAAAAAGTGTTCGTCACAATGACTGTAAAACAGTGGACGCGGGCAGGAAAGTTGAATGACGCCTGCGCACGTCCACTGTCATTATTTGTGGAGTAAGTAAAAGGCTTGAAAATAATAAATTAGAACTACACAAATAAAGTCAGGATGATATGAGTATACTTGTATGAGTACACACCACAGTAGACACTCATACAAGTATACTCATATCATCCTGACTTTATTCTTAGCGGGGTAGACTGAGCTAAGAACCACCAAACACATAAGCCACGCTTAACAAGATGATCCACCTAAGGAAACGGGAAACGGGAATCAGATAGTCTTAAGCGATAAGGGGCTTAGGGGACACATCTAATTAAAAGAACTTACTAAAGACTGAAGGCGGTAGTGGCCAAGCAGACACGGACTCTAAATCTGGCCCTGGTCAAAGTAAAAAAATAATATTTTAATTCATTAATTTTGGATTGCAATTGGCTGATTTAGAAGGAAACTTAAGATTCCGCTGGATTGGCTAAAATAAGAACAGCTATAACCCAAATAAGAAAGAAAACAAAGAGAGATAAAAAAGCCCAATGAAGCGGTCGACCCAACCTGTGTGCGAAAAACAAACATGAAATGAGAAGTGAAAAAATTTCAGCCCAAATCGCTGTCTCCTATATTTGGAACCTATAAGCTTGTGGGTTACGCTTCATTTGACGCATTATCATTGGGTAATTTGCATAGTACGGGGTGAAGTCGATGTAACGGGACGTGAGTTGGAATAACGTCTGCTGCTACGGTCTCTTGTTCATTTCAATTGAGACAAGATCTTATCTTAATGTTATATTTGTTAAGGAATCTAAGGTGCGGAAATAGGTAGTTTATAGATCCTTTAGCTTCAGCGGTGAAGGTATAGGCAAATGGCCTTGAAGTGGCGCCCTCATTTAAAATAAATTGTTACCTCGTAAATATGGAAATAATTTCCATATTACTCTTCGTCATGCACTAGATTATTTTTTAAATTATTTTATAAACCACCGTTGAAAGTATTTACATTAGTCCGTCTAGCTTTAAAACTTGCCTCCGCCAAAAGTGGCCACGGCAAGTTTAAAAGCTAGACGGATCACCAATAATAGTGTCAACGGCAGTTCATAAAATAATTTAAAGGGCTATCTAGTGCATGACGAAGAGCAATATGGAAATTATCACCATATTTACGAGTTAACAATTTATTTCACACTTCAAGGCTATTTGCCTATACCTTCACCTTAATCCACAACAAGTCCTTTTAGACGTTTTCACCTATATGCAATTGTATAGGATTTAAAAGTTTTATGTAAGTTATAAAAAAAAAGAAAATACCTATCACAAAAATCTGTTTACACTACAAATACCACCACGACGTCAAGCTTTATATACAGCTATATAGGTATTTAAAAAATGTATGACTACCTTTTTTTTTAAACAATTTTGTAGTTGTGTAGTAAGATAAGCTAAGTAGTTATTACGCCTACTTTTGCAACACAAAGATGCCACCCGCGCATTAGTGAAACTGAAAAACTATTTTCACTTTCTTTCGAAAAATCAAATGCTGTAGTTTTCTTGAAAAAACGTAACAGCTCGTCCTATTATCACAACGTACTCGGCACAATAATTAAATTTTGTTTTGGTTAAAATTATTCAGTGTCACAAAAAATCCCAATCATCGAAACCGAATCCACAAATGGACAATGAAATTGTTCACAAAATAATACATTTATCACTTCGCTTGTTAAATTTAAATTCAAACATCACAAACACCGGTGCCTCCATCCGATTTGAATCGAAACAAATATTTCACTCGGATGCCGATAGGTATCGATATATTCGATTTCAATCGGCGCCAGGCCAGTGGAACGGATTACCGGATCAAGAAATTATTTATTTCACTCGATATTACAATTGAGTTGGATTTGCTACCGTGCGAGTTTGGAGAGTTCTCAGGTCGTTTTGATTGCTTTTTTTTTGTTATAGCTATCATAACGAATTCAGGATCAGACAAAAAAAATATAGGGAGATAAGTACTACATATTAAATTTAGTATAAAATATACATTATTTTATCAACATACATTATCCATATAACGTCTAACAAAATATACTGAAACTATTTTAAAGGTAAATTTACTCCATGATACTGATCAACTTTCCCCAAGGAACATATATCAAAATATGAAAAATAATATTTGGTTTTCCATACAAACTCGGATCAGCTGATCGGTCCACTTGTATGGCCGGGCAAAAATTATTTTTCATATTTCGATATATGTCCCTCAAGGAAAGTTGTTCAGTATTACGGACTGAACCCACCGTTGTGGTTAAATATTTTGTTAGAATCTGTATAGTATACTGTAAGAGATTAAAAATCTAGATATTATAATAAAAATATTATGTTAAACGATGATGATTATACATCCGAAGCTTTCAAAATGCGTTATGTAAATGAGAAAGGCTTAATGTAATCAAACATCATTATCATCATATAATAACAATAATTGCATACAAATCATTGTTCGACAGCTTAATATCATATTATTAAAGCATTATGCAACTAATGTGTGTCTCACATAAATAATATTAAATAGTAGTTCGCCGCGAACTTAGACCTCGCGATTTTTTATTAATATTTCAAAAACTACTGAAGTGATTTTGATGCTCAACGAACTTGAAAATTCTATTGATATTTCCTACATGCCTACCAAATTTCATCAAAATCGGACCATCGATTAGGCAGTTATCGCGGAACAAACATACATACATACATACATACATACAAACAATGTGTTTTCGCCCCAATTTGAATTATAGCCCTCGCTCGCTCGGTCAAAAATGATGTACAGTACAGGTAGACAATAAGCGGCCTTACCGCCAAGGCAATCACAGGCTACCTTTGGGTGACAGGAATTGGGTATTTTGGTGGGTCAAAAATTAATTATTTGGTACTCCCAATCAAACCAAAGGTTTGACTGTTAGAGAATGCTTTTAGCATTAAGTCCGCCTGTTGTACTATTACATTTTTATGTGTGTACAATAAAGTGTAAATAAATAAATAAATACTGTTAATAGAATAAAACGTCACAAAATAATGCCACTTGTCATTGATCACATCCACTTTCAACGTGATTTTTTTTTGATTTATTAATGTAGAAAAACGGATATTAAGAGCGCTATTTGATTCCAAGGAACTATGACGTCATAAATCGATATTTCATACAAATCAAGAGAGTAATGTGGAACAATAATTTTGTGATATTAAACAGTAAAATACGAATATGAAGTAAAAATTAATAAAACAACAATAGAGTTTACATGAATGTGTGGTTTCTGTTCGCCTAGAAGAGGACCATTCCATCTATTCATGTGAAGAGGCGACTAAAAGACTGATCACAAGCATTTCATACAACTACTACATTCCTAAAAAGGTCTGACGTCGGGCGGCGACCGATTTAAAACGGTTGCAAATCGGTAAATATTTATGGTTTTTCTTCTCTACTTCGCTCGGTCTTTGACGTCATATCATACCATGGTTGAAAAAGAAAAAGCCAAAGGCCAAGACTCCATTCAAGTTGAAAGAAGAGACCGAGAGCTAGCAAGTACCAGACTTCCTTGTTTGTTTGTTTGTGTACCACAAACATGCACATAAAATACAAAATTCGAAAGAGCAAATATCTCTTCCAGTCAACCTGCGATATATTGAGAGGACATTTACTCAATTAACAAGTAGAAGCAAGTACGTAAAAAATTAAAAAAATATACTTACATAGCTACATCATCATACACATAACATACACTTCCATATTTTCTCACAAATAATTTGTGTGGGGTATTGTTAGTATGTTCATTCAGTTTACACATCGTCTGGCACTTCTACGGCTCTCGATCTATTATTGACATATTGAAAGAGGTAGAATTAGTCTGTCTACCCATATACCGTCTACTGACATCGGAATCCTATAATTGGGTATTACGGTGGGTCAAAAATAAATTATTTGGTACTGTTAATAAAATAAAACGTCACAAAATAATGCCGCTTGTCATTGATCACATCTACTTTGAACGTGATTTTAGATTTATTAATGCAGAAAAACAAATATAAAGAGCGCTATTTGACTCCAAGAAACCATGACGTCATAAATCAATATTTACAACAAATCCCATAGAAAATGTTGGTTTTTAACATTTAGAAAATGGTATCTGATTTGACTGGTTGCAAAATAGCGTATTGTAAAAACATACATCCTCGCATATGGAGTCTTGGTTTTATGGCCTTTGGTTCTGCCTGACCCGTAAAGGATAAAGACATCATTAGTTTGTTTACTTAAAATTGCCTTTATTAGTGTGTATTTAATTATATCGAAAATCTAGAACACACATTACGAAAATAAAAATTATGAAAACATGGCATTGTAACCACAACATGGCCCTGTCAACAAGTGACATTGATTGCGCAACGAAAGTTTATTAATCCAATATGTAGTTAATCTAAAAACCTGCTTTTCTGGTTTAATGTACTTACAATCTCATTTTAATTAGACTCCAAAATATTTCAATGTCATTTTATTTATTTTCATTTCGTATGACCTACCTACAATATTTCTTTAGAGATTTATTATACAGTGCATTTATGTCACAGAATTAATAATAAAGTACCCTCCCGCGAGATTATGTTCCTCAGTGTTCCTCATAACTCTGTATAATATAATATAATAACTGTATAATGTAATATCAGAGAATCCTCGGTTGGGAAAGCAAGATTATCTATTCAGTCTCAATGTACTTATATGAAAATAATTATGGATTGTATTTGTATAAGGCACCTTCTCTAAGTTTAAAGTTAACATCTCTTTTATCTATCACTCAAACTCAAAGTCAAAATCATATTTTTTTTTCCGACGACTTTGATTTCAACATTACATTTTTTTTACAGCTAATCACTGTCTTGCACAGTTATTGTAAAACACCTAGAAATTTCCTACGAGTACATTAAAATAGAATGAAATAAAATATGCTACCTATAAGCTTTTTCTGATTATGACTTATTGCCGGTTTAAGTTAAGATTTAAAATTAAACTAGTTTTTGCCAATGTTAAAGATTACCACAGGACAGGCATCATTGCCTAGTGTGGGGCCATCAGAAATCATTTAGGTAAGTACATAAGTATAAACATATTGGATTAATTTATAAGTTTCTTGTCATGTACCCTAGTATAAGAGGTTTGATAAATAAACGTATTTGTATTTATTTATTTGTATTTGTATTAATATGGAGAGACATGAAATAAGGTTTATCGCCATGAATCTGACATAGCTTGACAACTATGTCAGATTTATAGCGATACAATAATGACCAGACCAGTGTTCTGAGGACCAGACATTCCAAGCTCTTCGATAAAGACAGTTTATTTGCTAAACAAATTTTAAAAAACCCCGACTGTCAAGAATGCCATCTTGTGTATGTATAAGATGAGTAGCGGAACTACCGATACTACTTGATATGCTAAGCGCCATCTATTATTTGCTAGAGAAAGCCCTGACCTTTAAGCGTTAACCCTCAATAACTTTTAAGTAAATGGCTGAACTGATTTTCATCAAACATTGCTAAGAACCACCGCAAGGTAACTTGCTTTTACGTAAAAAACCGCATCCGTGCAAGCGCTACAATGCCACAGACAGACAGACCGACAGAAATTAGCGTCAAATTTATAACATCATTTTAAAAAAACATATCACCTTTTATTTTTCTAGTTTCGGCAATTTGTAGAATTTTTGTCGTGACAGACAACGATTAAAAACATTAAAAAATCTAGGTTTATGACAACCTTATTATGAGGATAAATGAATTTTCCAGAGTCCAGTGCTACCCCCATTTAAAATAAATTATTTGAAAGGAAACGGAAATATCATTTTTGTCTCTACCAAGCCCTACATAACCCTTCAAACTATTTTATAAACTACTGTTTAGAGTTTAAAGTAAGAACGTGAATTTTTCTACGCACATTTGCAAAAAACGGCCACTTTTGGCAAATTAGCTTTTACTTCCAGTAGTCCCCACTACTGGACTTTATTGAGTCAAAATTCCTGTTCAGTTCCAGTTCCAGTTTAAAATTATACTAGCTTTTCGGGCGCTGCGCGGGCTGCAAGCAGCCCGCGGTTTTTTGTGCAGCTGTTGAAGTTGGTTGGAATCTTATTTCCAGTTGCGAGAATAGGTAAGGTGCTAAAGTCAGTATAAAAAAATAATAAGTATACGGACCGCCATCTTGGAATCAAATTTTGTTTGCAGTTGTGAATACCGTGGGGTGCTTTACCCCAGCATACAAAATTTAAGACCCCATCGATGTTCCAGGAGGACGTAATGAACGAATAAAGTTGAAAAATTTAAAATCCAGACGCCATCTTGGATTCCAAAAAAAATTCAGATTTGGATTCCCCGGCGTAAAAAACCCTTAAATTTTGAATTTCAGTCAAATCGGAAGCAGTCGAGTATTGGCGGCCATCTTGGAAAATTAAAAAAAAAACGCTTAGCGCTTGGTGGGAGTGGCTCGGCCTGCGGCCTCGCGGGTAGCTTAGTTTTCGGCCTTTGGCCTCTGACTTCGCTTAGAAACTTGAGGGGGGGGGGGGGAGTTCTGGGGGTAGGGGGGAGGTCAAGAGGGGCTTGGGCGTCACCCCCGGAACGCAGCTCGGCCTTCGGCCTCGCTTTCCGCTCGACCTGCGGTCTCGCGGTACACACTCGTCTATACGTCACTCGTACACAATTGTCATTGTATGGCGGCCATCTTGAAGCGGCGTTTTTAAACAATGGTTTATGTCGTACCTTGTGAATATATATTTTTTTAATTGACTGGTAACTTTTGGCATTTCTCAATCTGTATCATCTTTCTTGACGCGAAACATAGTTGCCAAAGCGGCCGGAGGGGATACAGATACCTATACACTATGCCTCAGATGGACAGACAAGCCTACGACCCAAATATATACTTCAACTACCACCAAATACCTAAATCCATAACAGATCTCAAAATGTTAAAGAATATAAATCATTAATTTTATATTACATTTTGTAATATCAGACAAGTGCTGACATTTGTTAATTAATATATAGTACACATCGATTATGGCCATAATATATTACTATTACACTGAAATGGCTGAGTATAACCTAACGAATCATCGCTTTTGGAGTTTTCTATTGTAAGATTGACTCTTGATTAATTACTATGCTCAGTGTAAAGTAAATCCTTCATAGTCCTTACCCATACTGATGGTCAAACATGATATGAAACACTAAATTTCTGTTTTATGTTCATATTTTGACTGTAAAAACCAGTTATTGCCTAGGTATATGCTATTTCTTTGAAATTATCATTTCAGAATAAAACTAGGCTACGTTTGAATGGGAAAATCTGATTTTGTCTAGGGTAAAGGAACTCTTAAGTATTTGGCTACGATGAATAGTTGAGTGGCTACGCGTTATTATTTGATAAATTAAGATAACGAACTCCTTATAAAATAATCGCTGTTGTCATGTATACTAGTAGATAAAATAATTGTTGCATTGCAGTTGTCTGAGTTATTTTAATCGTAAATAATTTACAATGAGTTTCGATAACAAGGTGGTGATTGTGACCGGTGCAGGCTCAGGAATTGGGGCAGCCACAGCTGTGGAGTACTCTAAAGAAGGAGCCAATGTAGTAATGGTAGGAAGAAACGAAAATAAACTCGCGAATGTTGCAAAACAGTGCGCAGACAACGGAAAAACTCCCCTTGTGGTAAAAGCAGACGTTTCCAAACCCGAAGACGCAAAGCGGATCGTAAACGATACTATTGCCAAATTCGGTAAATTGGATATATTAGTGAACAACGCAGGGATCGTTAATTTCGCAAGTGTTATGGCTGAGAATGCGATGGAAGTGTTTGACGATATAATGAACACCAACTTGCGCTCTGTAGTTCAACTGACCAACTTAGCTGCGCCGTATTTGATTGAATCTAAAGGAAACATAGTCAACGTGTCCAGTGTAGCTGGGAAGAAAGTTCTAGAAGGAGGTTCGGCCTATATGACATCGAAAGCAGCACTTGAACACTTCAGCCGAGGAGCAGCGTATGAGCTCGCGAAGGTAGGCGTCAGGGTCAACATTATTAGCCCTGGACCTGTTGTCACTGATATGTTGAAGAATATGCCTACTCCCCCATCTTCAGTAAGCATGATAAAAATGCCGTTGGATAGATACAGTCAACCTGAAGAGATTGCTGCTATAATTCTGTTCCTGTCCAGTGATCACGCCGTTGGCATAACTGGTTCAGATTATATATGCGATAATGGAATGATGTTAATTTGAGAATTGTATTCGGTTAAAAACTTTGTTGAATTTGCCAATTTCTTTTAAATTAAGTTTTTAATTTATTACATGACGTGATCATGTCATGTCTTCTTTATTTATTTTAAGAAATTGGTAGACAACCATTGATTCCAAATAAACGAAGAAAAAAAATTGTACCTTTTGAATCAATGAATCCTTTTGAATCTTCTAATATTCTAAAAACTAATTAAGACATGTAATTAGCGAACTAAAACTTTAATACTTATTAAAAATACTGTTTGTTGAGAATTCATGTATTTTCTTCATTAAGTTTGTTTATAGTCAGTACCTGAATTGGGGCTTGAAGAAGTGCTTGTATTTAATTGAATCACAGTTCATTCATTTACTGTATTAGGTTTAACAGGTATGGCGACCTGCGTGGCGTAATGGTTAACACGCTAGACCGCTAATCCGGAGGTTCTGGGTTCGATCCCCAGCCAGGGCAAGTTGAAAAATGGCCTTTTTCAAATTGTCCTGGGTCTTGGGTGTTTATCTATATATGTATTTGTCATAAAATATAGTATCGTTGAGTTAGTATCCCATAACACAAGTTTAAAACTTACTTTGGGGCTAGCTTAATCAGTGTAATTTGTCCGTATATATTTATTTATTAATCCATACCTTGTAGAATTGATAATATAACGATATTTTTCTTTCGTAACATTAATTTGACCGGTTTATCTACATCTAACTAATCCTTACTAATATTATAAATGTGAAAGCGTGGATGTTTGTTACCTTTTCACGCAAAAACTAATTGACGAATCAACATGAAACTTTGTACACATATCCTGGGAGGTACTAGAAGTAACATAGGGTACCTTTTATCCCGGAAAAGTGTAATGTTCCCGTGGGATACGCGAGCGAAGCCGCGGGCAAAAGCTAGTAATATTATAAAGAGGAAAGATTTGTACCTATTTTTGTATGTTTGTAATGAATAGGCTCAAAAAGTACTGGGCCGATTTAAAAAATTCTTTCACCGTTGGAAAGCTACACTATTCCCGAGTGACATAGGCTATGTGTGTACCACGGGCGAAGCCGGGGTGGACTGCTAGAAGAGCTTGTAATGTACCTTAAAGACATACAATAGTATTTTGTGCCAATATCGAAAAAATCCGATGTAATCGATACCATAATTGGTGAATCGGAATGTTCATAACTAATTACTTAATTGGTAAGTTATAAAAGCGGGTCTTTATTCCTTTCGGTGTTAACAAAGCTTAGGATCTTAAGGGGTCATTACCAAGAAAGCTATCCTTATCGGGCTATAAATTCAGCACGGGAATCAGTATAAGTTGGCGCTCAATCCGTACATACGTATGTGCAAAGACCAGCAGCCTACAACTGCTGGCACATTCGTTTCTTTGCTTCCAAACTAGCATGTAGGACAGGTAAGTTATATCCGCTAGTTTCTAGTTAAATCAGATACTTTATTCATAACGTCAAAACAAAAATTTTCTATGTGATTTGTATGAAATATCGGACTGTGACGTCATAGTCTCTTGGAGTCAAATAGCGCTCCTAATATCAGCGTATCTGCCTGCATTAAAAAATCTAAAATCATGTTCAAAATAGATGTAATCGATCAATAACAAGTGACATTATTTTCTTATCGGTACAAAATAATTTCTTTTTGAGACCAAGAAACTATGACGTCACAGTCCGATGATATTTCATACAAATTCCATAGAAAATGTTTGTTTTGATGGTTAGATAAAAAATATCTAATTTGTTTTGTTGGAAACTAGAAGATTACTGTATACCGTTGTCTACGTCTTAATACTTGTGTGTGCACGCAAAACACAGACCTATAAATCGCTGAAAACGGATGCGATTTCACGAAAATTATTTTTATTATTGATAAATTAATTTTAATTGCATTTTGCGCAAAGCTGATTCGATTTCCCGGAAATTGTTTTTATTTTTGTTGAATTGATTTTAGTAGCATTTTTTGTCAGTCATCAATTATTATATGAAATTATTGATCATTTTAGTCACGCGACATTTGTAGTGTGTGATTATACTTACACGGACGAAAAGTAGATAACCATTGTACTGTAGTTTTTTTAGTTTTATTGATTGAATATTGATTTTCTTCTTTACTTCTTCTTTTATCCCTTCTTTAATACTCACTCCAATCCAGGGCAAGTAGTAAAATGACCATTTGTAAATTTTCCTGGGTCTTGGGTGTTTATCTTTGTAACGTCTAACAAAATATACTGAAACTATTTTAAGAGCGAATTCAGTTCATGATGCTGAACAACTTTCCCCAAGGAACATATATCTAAATATGAAAAATAATTGTTTCCTTTCCATTCAAACTCAGATCAGCTGATTGGTCAACTTGTATGGAAGTCGAAGAGAAAATTATAATATTTTCTATTATAAAATACACTATCGTTGAGTTAGTACCATAATACAAGTTTAAACTTAGTTTGGGGCTAGGTCAGTCAGGGTGATTTATCATTATCCATTTTTTTATTTATATAATAGCGTTCTTAGTAAAATGTGTTGTCATGTCGTAGAATACAATCTATCTTATGGACAACTACAAAATTAATGTGCCAAAAGAATGCCGCGATGACATGTGGTCTTATACTTACGAGTAACTCTTCCATGGTGGTCTGGAAGAAAAAAAAACTTAGTATGTTATTTTCATCCCGCGTAGATTGTGATGATGATGATAGATGCTGATCGATGGAATGGGTAAAAATGTTTATCATGTAGGCGATGCGGCTAGCAACCCATCACTATTTTGATTCCACCTTCTCGACCGCCGCCATCGCGCTAAAAGTGACCTTTTAGTCTTGCGGCCCTGGGCTCTGCCTGCAATTTCGGTTTATTTGGATTAAAACGAAGATATCTAGGTCTTTGGATTTTACATTTATGTTAACATAGAATCACGACAGAAATTGGTGAGAAATACCCTTTCCAGACATTGTTTTTTAAATTGCCTTTCTGGTTTTCTTCTTCGTCATATCGAAAAATGGATTACTGGACATCAGTGCGATGGGTTGCAAGCATATCGCCTATTAACATGATTCAGATATTTGCTCGTTCCCTCCATCGGCAACGCAAACCACTCCATTATCTTTGCCAATATCGTCATTGTGTGCGTCTCTTTCCATACAATGCACCGCAAAGAGCATGGCTCTTAGCTGTAGACAGACCCTGATGAAATAAAGATAAAGAAGTAGTAATGAGATTTGTCTAAATTATAGATATACTGTCACGTCTTTATCCCTAAAGGGTTAGACAGAGCCTCGCCCCCCTACCGCCTAAAACGATTGCTTTCGCTACGTGTTAGGCGGTAGACCCGCAGGGCTGCATGACCCAAAGGCCACTTCAACCGTGATGGTAGTGTGTAGGTGGAAATACGGAATCAAAATAGTGATGGATTGCTAGCCGCATCGCCTATTAACATGTTTCAGATTTTCGCCCATTTTTGCTCGACAGGCTTTTACGATCTGTACGGAAAAAGAAGCAGCTGGTACAATATTTTTTTACTAAAACAGCATGGAACCAAACATTAATAAAGTTTGAAAATGTCTAAGTAGACCAGGAAACTAATATACCTCAAAGCTAGTGAAGACCGGTTGACGTCGTGTTATGATGAGGCCTCTCAACAAGGCGCGACAGGATCTACCGTTACCGGACGGGATTGACAAGTAAACCGAGTATGCCAAGACACCACTGGGTACAGTTAGCTATTATACAAAGAGAAGAGGAATGCTTCGCCACTGACGAGTGCTATATATATCTATATAGCACTCGTCAGTGGCGAAGCATATATAATCATTATAAGGAGGTTGTCAAATGACGACCTCCGTGGAGCAATGGTTAAACCGCTAGACCGCTAATCCGGAGGTTCTGGGTTCGATCCTCAGCCAGGGCAAGTTGGAAAAATGGCCTTTTTCAAATTGTCCTGGGTCTTGGGTGTTTATCTATGTACTCGTATATTTGTATTTATGATATAGTATCGTTGAGTTAGTATTCCATAACACAAGTTTAAAACTTACTTTGGAGCTAGCTCAATCAGTGTGATTTGTCCCTATATATTTATTTGCTATTTATTTATTTATTATATATATTGGTATATACGTACAACTACATACAGGGTCTAACAATATACAAGGTTATTTTTAATAAAGTACAAATATTTTAAAGGGTGACTTCAGTCCATAAATTTAGACAACTTTTCTCAATAAATGTATATCAAAATACGAAGAAAAAATTTTCACTTCTACTTCGATTTGTATGGGAAGCTTTTTTTCGTATTTCGATATTATACATGGATTCGTATAATATTATATTTCAAAGAAACTGGGATCAGCTAATTGGTAAAGTTGTATGGAATATTAGTTTTATTATATCGGTACTGTTGGGATTGGTTGGAGTTGGTGAAGTTCCATAGAAAGTTTCACGGACTGAATCAGTTTTTTTGTTATTAGACCTTATATTATATCTTAGCCTTATACAACGTGGAAGTGGCATAACCGTAATAAATCGAACCATGGTCTATACTAGATCACTACCTATAGACGTAGTATATTATTACTCTGTGCCTATAGTATAATGAAATCAAAATAACAGCTAAAAAGTTTTTAATAAATCTGGAAATTTTAAAAAAAAGTGTGCAGCCGCCCGAACGATTTGGGTAGGAATGCCAATTATTTTTTGGATTTTTTACTGTTATTTTAATTTCATTATACTATAGTGATCTAGTATAGCCCGTAGTTCGATCTATTACGGTATGTAGGTGGTAGGTATACGGTATGTCCCTAACACGTTATATTATATCTTAGCCTTATACAACGTGGAAGTGGCATAACCGTAATAAATCTAACCATGGTCTATACTAGATCACTACCTATAGACGTAGTATATTATTACTCTGTGCCTATAGTATAATGAAATCAAAATAACAGCTAAAAAGTTTTAAAAAAATCTGGCAATTTTAAAAAAAAGTGTGCAGCCGCCCGATCGGTTTGGGTAGGAATGCCAATTTTTTTTTGGATTTTTTACTGTTATTTTAATTTCATTATACTATAGTGATCTAGTATAGCCCGTAGTTCAATTTATTACGGTATGCAGGTGGTAGGTATACGGTATGTCCCTAACACGTTGTATATGGACACAATCTGCTAGATGACAACCAGTGAAATCTTTTTTCTAAACGTCAAAATTTCCTATGGGGTTTGTATGGAAATCACAACTGTGACGTCATAGTTTTTGAAATCAAATAGCGCGCTTAATATCAGCAGTTTTTCTGCATTAATAAATTAAAAATCATGATGAAAATGGATAATTATGATCAATGACAATTAGTGACACTATTTTGTGACGTTTTATTCTCAAATCAGTGCCAACTAATTTATTTTTGACCCAATCATCTACCCAATTACCTGCACCAAACCTTTGCTTCTTTCTTTTTATTTAAAAATATCATCTACAAAACGTTGTTTATTGTTTTTAATATTTGAGTATGTAAACTATGATGCTACTGACTGTGCATAACACTTTTATTGCTTACTAGAGCGACTCTACCTACGCTTACATATAAAATAATATTACCGTTTTCTTTTTAGGGTTCCCTAGTTAACAAGGAACTCTGATAGTTTCGCCATGTCTGTTTGTCTGTCTGTCCGCGGTAATCTTGATATTAATTAAGGTTGCTCCTATACATGTAAAGTGGGGATAATATTTTTCTTGCCTATTCCCTGGTGTGGGATGTCGTTTAATAAATCTATCAAAAATATTGTGAGTTGTGAACACCATTTTTAGGGTTACGTACCCAAAAGGTGCAAATGGGACCCTATTACTGAGACTCCGCTGTCTGTCCGTCTGTCCGTCTGGCGGTCTGTCTGTCTGTCACAGGGCTCTATCTCTTAAACCGTAATAGCTAGACACTTGAATTTTTCACCGATTATGTATTACTATGGCCGCTATAACAGCAAATACTAAAAATAAAAATAAAGTTAAAAATTAAAGGGGGTCGTCATACAACAAACGTGTTTCTTTAGCGTTTTAAAACATTGTACGGAGGTACGGAACCCTTAATGTACAAGTCCGACTCGCACTTGCCCGTTTATTCTATTTAGGTATCTCTATGTGAAATATTTGTAAATTTGTGTTAGAGTCTGTGTCGCTCTGACAGCTTTATATGTTATAGATATATGTTAGCTATAATACATATGCTATATATGTTTTTAGGCGTAAAGCCTCGTATCCACTAGGCCAAATGTTGCCTAATGGATACGAGGCTTTAAACCGAGAGGTGTAAACGCTAAGTCAGCATTCGCAACTATAAAACCCTACACTGCGCGTGGCCCAACACGCACTTGGCCGGTTTTTATTTTATAGCTTACAATCAATATACCAAAAGAAGCATCACGAAGTAGGTATATACCAAAAGAAGCATCACGAAATAGGTATATACCAAAAGAAGCATTATGAAGTAGGTCTAAAGAATCAGAATGAAGTTACGAGTACGTTAAAGCGAATGGCATCGTTGTCGAATGACTACTGAGTTCTGATTTGCAAACGAAAGAATAACCTTTTTTTACACTGGACCTCCTTACACGTACTGGCAGGAATACCAGTTTGGAGCATGTAAGAAAAATAGCCAAGTTAAACTTGCGGTTCAGCATTCCTCACAAGGCAGCACGAGTACATTGCTTCGCCGTACAGAACCGAGAATCTCGAATCAGTTCGAAAGTAGACTCGTGGTTGCTCAGACGCTCTTCGCGCTGAACGAAGCGTACGTGCGTACGGAATACGGTGGAATTCTAAATTAAATTTTTAAAATTTTACCTTTGTTTACGAAGGAATCTAGTGGCCAGTGTAGTGAATTGAAATTAAATTGTTTTGGATTTCACATCCGACTTGGATACTTCGTATCTGATTCTATAACTTTGGATTGTTGATTGTGTAAGTATACCTTTTCAGTAATTACATCCTGCACTATCTTTATTACTTACATCCTCTGCACATTAAGTTAGACAAACCTAGGCGTAATAATTTGCTAAAAAGATGGAACGTACCTAAAAACAAATTGGTGATATTCATAGAATGTTTTCTTATAAATTAGTATTGGAATAAAACAATTTCTAGTTATAGATACCGCTTTAAAACGTATTAAAATCGCTTCAACTATAATATACCATTGCCATAATTTGTGCGATTGTGGTTGGGCACTTATATTTTATTTGATTTTAATGTCCAATTATTTCAATTCATACTAGCTAGACTAACGGAGAAATTAATCATTTGTATTAATAACAGCTGATCATAAACAGTATCGGATTTGTTCGAGCTAATTGGAACCACATTCAGGGTTGCTCTTCGGAAGATAATACGAAACAATAGCGGTATCGCTTACATATCTTACTTAACACAGATGTACCTAGTCATTTATTAACATTCACACAGTTTTTTAGCGTAAGTGTCGTACTAAAACATTGAACTTTTTTATTTATAAATAAGTACCTAGGCGATGCGGCTAGCAATCCATCACTATTTTGATTCTTTTTCCACCTTTTCCCCCACCATCAGTTGTCTACTTAGAGCCGCATGACCCAAAAGGCTCTGTCTGCCCCATCAGGGATAAAGGCGTGATAGTGTATTTGTTTGTAAGAACGTAAGTAACTACTTATTTGTCTATATCTACTGAATTTTTACTTTATTAAAACTGCCTCCGTGGTCCAGTGGTAAAGTCTTGTTCAATTCCCACTGGGAAGCATACTTTGTGAAAAGTTGTTTCCAGTCTGGTTAGGATATTGCAAACTTGAATCACCTGATTATCCGAAAAGAAAGATGATTCAGTGCTTCGGAAGGCACGTGTGGCTGCCGTGGGTCCCGAACGCCTTTTAGTGTTTGTATAAAACCTATCCTAGGATTAGTTCTGGTCTACCTTTGGGTTGCGGAGGTCAAACGGCAGTCGCTCTGTGTAAAAAAAAAAACAGTAACCTCATCAAATCACCTAGGTAAGGTAGCGGACCCCGGGCTCTGAAGCGTAACCGCTGAAGATGCAACCGGGAATACGCTCGGATGATGATGATGATGATTGAACTACGAAAAGTGATCACAAAAAAAAAAAAAATCTTAATATTTATGACGAAGGTACAAACTTGTTACATTGTATTTTGGTTGGAACTACTTTCGACATGCACATTACCAAAGGCAGCCAGTAGCAACTTTTCCGACTCATAACCCGTGTCTCGATTGCATGTTTATTGCCATGACCATAGTCAATATCCATGCCGTGACAGAAAACGCCTTATGGGCTACTTACGCTCGTGTAAGCAATGCATTTTCACCGCATACCGCTCGCGATTTGCATTGAAATCGAATATTTGAAGTCGATTTCTCGCGGACACCGGACTACATGTATGTTCTCGGTGGCCGTACCTGACAATCGAACCATTTGGACATTCAGTCATTTAAGGCCGTACCTAAATTTTCCGGGGTCCAGTGCTGCCCCCATTTAAAATAAATCATTTCAAAGAAAACGGAGACATCATTTAAAATTTTGCTACTACCAAGTCCTAGATAACCCTTCAAAGTATTTTATGAACTACTGTTTACAGTTCATAATGAGAACGTTAAGTTTTACTACGCACATTTGCCAAAAGTGGCCGTTTTTCGCAAATGTGCGTAGTAAAGCTTAACGTTCTTACTTTAAACTGTAAACAGTAGTTCATAAAATACTTTGAAGGGTTATCTAGAACTTGGTAGTAGCAAAATTTCAAATGATGTCCCCCGGAAAATGGTGGGCCTTAAACAGCCGCAGCAGAAGGGAATTTTCCGGGGTCCAGTGCTGCCCCCATTTATAATAAATCATTTTAAAGAAAACGGAGACATCATTTAAAATTTTGCTACTACCAAGTCCTAGATAACCTTTCAAAGTATTTTATGAACTTGTTTACAGTTTAAAGTGAGAACGTCAAGCTTTACTACGCACATTTGCGAAAAACGTCCACTTTTAGAAAATGTGCGTAGTAAAGCTTAACGTTCTCATTATAAACTGTAAACAGTCGTTCACAAAATAGTTTGAAGTGTTATCTTGGACTTGGTAGTAGCAAAATTTTAAATGATGTCTCAGTTTTCTTTAAAAGTATTTATTTTAAATGGGAGCAGCACTGGACCCTGGAAAATTCAGGTACGGCCTTAATGTAAGTAACTATTTATGCTAATAATTCCGATTCCGGTGTAATTGATCGAATTCACGGTTATCGATTTAAATGATCATCAAAATACATGAATTCGTTTTCCATTCACGATTGATTTGTGACGTAGATTGTGACGTAGATAAAACGTAGATTCTCCTGAAATAAAATTCTAGGATTATTCGGAGATCCGTTGTGTACATAGAGCATGTTATGAAATACGTTTTTACACCCCATCATCACGCTAGAAGTAGCTTTGGCCCTAACCTCTGTCTGCCCCATTATAGGGATAAAGACGTGATAGTATTGTACCTGTATATTCTGTATATTTACGTTTTTACACCACTTATACAATACAATACAAATTATCTTTATTGCACCATAATAAATAACACATAAAAAATAACAAACACAAAGAAAATAGGGGTACAAAGATAGACTTATCGCTAGATGCGATCTCTTCCAGTAAACCTTTGGGTAGAGGAAAAATTAGCAGTATGGAGCAACGTGGGCACAGTATCTATACCTAATTATATACATAAGCCTATTCTTAACTATGTATAATACAAATACGATGCTAAAATATTTACATGTACACCGAACAGAACTGAAACTTACTGTACTAATATTAAGTTTACTTATATTATTATTAAGTAAACAAAGATTTTTTATAAAATTACTTAAAACCCAAATAGGATTTTCTTTTTTATTCTAGTCTAATAATACAGTTATTTAAGATGTTAACTTTAGTTTATCGGTTACATTAGATATTGTAACAATCGATGTAACGTTACCTACTAAACATTGGGACTAAAATTCCCAGTTGTTATACTGGTAGGACAAACTTGGTACGACTGCCAGTAGTCGTACCAAGTTTGTCCTATTAGCCCGAAATGAAACGAAAAATGTTATAAGCAAGCATTTTACTTTCAAATCCAATTTAATAAATGTTTGCCTATAAATTTTACGTAAAAAAAAATTTCAGCAATTAGTTATGACTTACTTAAGTTAAATTTTCTCATTTTATAATAACTTTAGTTAGAAGAGCGAAGAAAATCCCACAAATATGTAGTGTACTTATGTAGGTTTGAAAAAGTTATTAAATCGTTACGTTACGCTACTTCGAATATCTTTTTCTTATAATTATAACGGGATTTATAAAGAATTGAATACTGCACGGATATCATTTACGAGTACATAATGACAACGAGCTTGTATGATCATCATCACACATAAAATCTCGCTCTTTTTTTCATATTTCAAACAACTTTTCCCAAAGTTGTTCAGTATCACGGACTGAATTCACCTTTGACATAGTTTCAGTATTATTTTACCCTATATACGAGTAGCTTGTACTACATTTCCACGTGTTGTTTAAAGGTAATCATTAATCAAACATAACGGGTTCGCCTGTACGGAACAGTTACAATCTGTTGACCTTAGATTACAATGAACCATCACCAAAGCGACGGAGAAAATATGTTAGACATGTTTAAAATATTTTCCCGCTATTTCAACTTACGTAACTTATAGTCGAATTTTAGGAAAGATTAGATATTTGAGAAAATGTTATGACGTCAGACGTGAATACAGGGTCAACAAAATGGTACTGAAACTATTGAATTCAGTCCATGATACTGAACAACTTTCCCCAAGGAAAAAATCCCCAAAAATAATTTTTCATATTTCGATACATGCATGTGTATTGAAATATTAAAAATAATTTTTGGCCTCCATACAAGTTGACCGATCAGCTGATCCGAGTTTATTTAAATTAATTACTAACTGACTTAAAGAGTAACTTTACATAGTTTCGGTATATTTTGATAGACTTTACTTATCTATACATATTTACATAAATTGAACATGCACACGAAAAATAAATCAAAAATCATCAATTAAGCATTAAAAAAAACTTTTCTAAGCATTAAAAATATTTATCTACACAAAGCATTAAAAAAACACTTAGCCTATTTAATGAATACTACCTGTTAGATGGACGGAAACTAATATTGGTAGCGCAAATATTTGATCTGCAAGTTGTTTCTAACGGTCAACTAAAATGTAGTCGAATAATGGACACTTGCAAACACGCGAGCTGGCAATTTATGGAATAGGTATTACGGGAAAATAAAGAATGATAGTTTTTCTGAATCTTGAAGTATCATTATCAGGTCTTTTTTTTGTTTTTTAGTCTCCACTGCACGACCCTCTGTACTACCAGAGCCATATATTAGCCAGAGCAGTCAGAGGATTTGGCCTACACTTCACGCTGGCCAGACGGGTTGGAGAGGTCTCATTGATGTTTATAAGCTTTGTTTGGGTTGTTTTTCCTATGTCACCTTTTACGACATCTTCGGGAAGACTTGGAGTGGTCTAAATCTACTCTGCCGAGAACCACATGACCTTTTTAGGGTTCCGTACCCGTAGGGTCGTCATACAAGAAACGTGTTTTTTTCAGCGTTTTTAACTTGATCTTCATAATGGCATTAACTAGATACTTGAAATTTTCACCAATTATGTATTACTATGACTACAATAACAAAAAATACTAAAAATAAAATAAAGTTAAAAATTAAAGGAAGTCGTCATACAAGAAACGTGTTTCTTCAGCGTTTTAAAACATTGTACGGTGGTACGGAACCCTTCATCTACGAGTCCAACTCGCACTTGCCCGTTTATTTATTTGATAAAAATCTACTTAATCGAAACGATTCTGGGGGATTGAAAGATAAAACTGTGAGTAATACTAATAAGAGCCGTGTGGTTCCCGTCAGAGTAGAATAGGACCACTCCAAGTCTTCCCGTGGATGTCGTAGAAGGCGACTTAGGAAACACAAGCTAAATTAAGCTTACGAGTATAAACATCAATGAGATCTTTCCAACCTGTCTGGCCAGCGTGGAGAGTGTATATAAACTAAATCCTCTGACTGCTCTGGCTAATATATGGCTCGTGTAGTACAGGAGGGTCGTGCTCCTGCAGTGGAGACTAAAAATGACCTGATTATAATGATAATAAAAAATACTAATAAGAGATATCGAGAGAAATAATGCAGGATTGCGGTCTAATTAGAGCCGCAAAAAATACTCTGTCTGCCCCATTAGGGATAAAGACGAGAAAGTCTTTAATGAAGGTTCCGTCTAGGGGAAACGCAGTCAAGCGCTACTTTTTAGGGTTCCGTACCCGAAGGGTGCAAACGGGACCCTATTACTGAGACTCCGCTGTCTGTCCGTCTGTCACAGGGCTCTATTAGAAATTTTCATCGATTATGTATTACTATGACCACTATAACAACAAATACTAAAAATAAGATAAAGTTATTAATAATTAAAGGGGGTCGTCATACAAGAAACGTGTTTCTTCAGCGTTTTAAAACATTGTACGAAACGGTCCCTTCATGTACGAGTCCGACTCGCACTTGCCCGTTTATTTATGTCACTACAGTTTTCAAATATTATGATCCTGATTATATTTCAAAAGGGATATTTTGCGAAAAATGGGTTTAAAAAGTATCGTCCGTTTCGCAATAATCGCGCGTTTGTGTGGGACTTGTAACATTTTTTTCGTATTTCGCAATTTTTTTCTTGCGGTATGTTATGTATAGGTAACAAAAGACTGAACTAGCTGTTAGAAAAGGACTGGAGAAAATCATCATCATCATTTTAGTCATATAACGTCCACTGCTTTACATATATGCCTTTCCCAGGGATTTCCTAAATAACTATCTAGATCGTCCGTCATCCAGCACTTTCTAGCGACCTTGGTCTGTCTGACCACCTCGCGGGTGTCCTAAACTTCGCTTGCCAGTGCGTGGTGGTTCCTATTCGAGAACCTTTTTGCGCCATCGCCCATCAGTTCGTCGCGCTATGTGCCCCGCCCAGTGCCACTTCAACGAGCTAATCCGCTGGGCCATGTCAGTGACTTTTGTTCTTCTTCTTCGTCTAAGCGCGTTCCTGGTTGCATCCTCAGCTGTGCTGCTTCGGAGCCCAGGGTGCGCTTTCCTGCTTTTTCTTCTCCAAATATATCATGCATGTCAATGGTCACCCAAGGATGCCAAAGACCTTGCAAAATGGAGAAGAATTAGCCGGAACAGTTTAAATGATTTGGCTATAGTTTTACGACCGGCCGCCTGCCTGACGTCAACCCACTTTGGGAATGTATTTGTGCGAAAAGATTTACAACCGACCGCCGCCCAGCGTTAACCCTCGTTGGGAATGCAATTGTAGCACGAGATGTTTGTGCTAAGTCCTTTAGTCGCCTCTTACGACATCCACAGGAAGAGATGGAGTGGTCCTATTCTAACCCGGAACCACACGGGTTAAAATTTCAGTCATGTCAGTGACTTTTGTTCTCTTACGAATTTCCTCATTTCTGATTCGGTCACGTAGAGAAACACCGAGCATAGCCCTCTCCATAGCAGGTTGAGCGACCTTGAGCATTCTTATGAGACTCATATTAAGGAACCACGTTTCAGAGCCATACATATTAGATAAGTCATCAATGGTAACGGTAACACACATTGATATACACTTTCGACTTGAGGCACTGAGGTATTTTGGGCGAGAAGACAGTATAGCGTAACTTCCCGAACACTGCCCAGCCAAGTCGGATTCGTCAAAAGAACTCTTAAAAGGAAAAATAATGTTTCGGTATTATTACGATTATAAATTATGCGTAGTTGTCAAATAAATTTTCAGTCGACACACAAATTGTCCACGTGAAACATATCGAACTGTTGGTGGCTCGGAACAGTTTCACGTCAAGCAATGCGGAACGAGAGGCGAGTCATTATAGTTGTACAGCATGCTACAGAATTCTTTAGATACTACGTTTTGACTTCCAAGTATGTTTAGGAAAATGTTCATACAGTCTTCTTCTTCGTCTAAGCGCGTTGCTGGTTGCGCTTTCCTGCTTTTTCTTCTCCAAATACAACATGCATGTCATGGTCACTCAAGGATGCCAAAGACCTTGCAAAATGGCGAAGAAATAGCTCGAATTGTTTAAATAATTTGGCTATTTTACGACCGGCCACCTACCTGACGTCAACCCTCTTTGGGAATGTATTTATGCAAAAAATTTTACTATCGGCTGCCGCCCGAAGTTAACTCATCTTGGGAATGCAATTGTAGCACGAGATGTTTGTGCTTAGTCCTTTAGTCGCCTCTTACGACATCCACAGAAAGAGATGGAGTGGTCCGATTCTAACCCGGAACCACACGGGGTATTAACACATAGTATTAAGCGATCGATTATTACACTATCCAATTTGTAGAAACTCTTATTAGAAAATTGAGAGATCTAATCGTAGTTATAACAGATTGAATCCGATTTAGAGTAAATCGTAGGTTCCAACCGCTCTATTTCCTTAATCGTAGAGCTATCCACCATTTGTACTAGCTTTTTAACTTTTCATTGCTGGACAACTCAAAGTAACGTTCCGATGACCAGTGCGTTAAAAAATTTTTCTTGCTTTTCATATAAACTCGAAGCAGCTGATTGATCAACTTGTCTATGAGGCCAAAAAATATTTTTCATATTGCGATACATGTTCCTTGGAGAAAGTTATTCAGTATCATGGACTAAATTACAATACAATACCCTATAATGTACAAAAGAAAAAGACAAGACAAAATTATCTTAAAAACTAGGAAATGCGCAAAAGGCGGCCTTATCGCTAAGCAATTTCTTCCAGGCAACCTCGCTCAAATAGAAAAAGTGATGGGAAATTAGGTAGGGCGGGGTGGTCTATATAATAAACATACTTATACAATAATTATAATAAACATACATACACCTCATACTTAAATACATACAACTTACACAAATAAAACATAACAGGACAAAATTAAGAAACTAAGTGGAAACAAGGAAAGGAGATAACCTTCCATAAGGATAGAAAATGAGATTTTACTTGGGATTTGAAGCTGGCTAGCGTTTGGGAGCGTTGGATAGTAAGTGATAGTGAGTTACATAGACTAAAAGAATTCAGCTTTAATATAGTTTTAGTATATTTTGTTACTCTGTATAATTAAGTAAATTACTTTCATGGACAAAGACATAAAGACATAAAGACACTCGAAAAAGTAAATATAATAGTACCTCGAGAAATACGTATACATACTAGAATACCTACTCGTTTTATCAGAAAGTCATTTAACATTCATTAACTCCCAGAAGTGATTACGAGTGTGATGTCATACTTGAACCCGTTAGCTACCAATGGGTGGTAAGCCTGTCTGTATGATCTTGAATCAGTTCTAATCGATCAACCTAAATTTAAAATGGTTTATCATAATCAGGCCACGCGCATGTACACTAAATAATGTTCGCTATATTTCTCTAGATACTTTAGCCATTATGTTCTTTCAGATGATTGAAAAAGTCTACTTGCCTAATGGGTATTGCAATTTTAATTGGATCTTAACTGGCACACATGTTTGTTTAGCAGTCGTAAATTTAGAAAATAAGTTTGGCTTTTCTATTTTCAACTTGTTTTATGAATTGGTCTTTTATTTTTGTGCGAATCGTTAATAATTGAAGAACGAAACTTCCATAAGTATTTTAAGAGAATTAAGGATGAGACTATTTAGATAATTCTGCGTTTGAATAGCATATACTTAGATGAAACAATAGGATTTTAAAGTCCATACATAAAGCAAATTGGTCAAGGGGTTGCCGAGATATGGGGTTCCCAAAGTCACAGTTGCAATAAACTAGACGCCAACTTAATTTTATTACAGTTCCAGTTACACTATCACGTCTTTATCCCTTACGGGGCAGACAGAGCCTAGGGCGGTAAGGCCTAGGCCACTTTTACTGTGATGGTGGGAAATCATAATAGTAATGGGATGCTAACCGCATCGCCAATTGATATGATTCAGATTCTCGCCCATTTCCTCGATCGGCTTTTACGATCTGCGCGGGAAGAGAAGCAGCTGGTACATTCTATGTTTTTCCTTATCTCCCAGACCAGCAAGGAAGGAACTTAATTGTTTGAAGACTTGTAAAGTTTATTAGTTCAATAAAACGCTGATTTCATTAGTTGGACACCTGGACCTGACACCTCATTCCTTACTGTTTCCCATTTTATTTGAGGCCGGCGCAGTATGTCTTATCCCTCCATTTCCCTCTTTTACACGTCATTTCTTCATCCACTCCAACTATATCCATGTCATGTTTTACGCACTCCATTCATCCCTTCTTTGGCCTTCCCTACCTTTATGCCCGTCAACCTTCATATTAAGTGTTTTTTGCGTTACATGTTCTCTTTTCCTTCGCATTACGTGTCCAAACCAAGACAATCTGTTACTTCTTACCTTGCCTGTTATCGGTGCAACCTTCGAGCTACCTTTTATGTATGCGTTTTTCACCCTATCTATCCGCGTCACCCCCGCATCCGTCTCAACATCCTCATTTCCGCAGAATGGAAGGTTGAACTTTTTTGGCCCAGCATTCTGAACCATATAACATTACCGCCGGTCGTATAACGGATTTATTAATTTTGCCCTTAAGTTTCAACGGTAATTTTTGGGTCTTTTTTTTTTATTAGAAATTTGAGTGCGTTTGACCTCTATAGGAAGAAGGGAGGAGGAGAGGAGACCTTTATACATCACGCAGACTCAAAAAATGCCTATTCACTCTTGCCTTGAAAATCCCTAAATCATATATATGGGGAAACATCGACGCAGGGAGGGAATTCCACACCTTAGCGGTTCGCACAATGAAGGAGAAGACGAATCGAGAGGTACGATGAGGAGGAATATCGACCACAAACGGTTGGTATCTCTTTCCACGTCGTGTTTTCCGATGGTGGAATGGTGCAGGGGGAATTAATTATGTAATTCCTACGCACACTCCCCGAAGTGCGGCATGTAGAAGTCACACAGACTTGCTACTAGTCGAAGATGTTCGAGGCTCTGGAGCCGTCCTGCCGTAAGCAACTCATCACCAACGAGTGTTCTGGCACGTCTGTCAATAGCTTCCAGGGCTTCGAGCTGATAGCGGGCAGATCCATCCCATAGGTGGGAGCAATTATTGCTCCCACCTATGGGATGGGATTATACTCCATACATGAGCGGACTTGAGCTGGGTAAAGGCTCATCAGTTGGTCAGGGGTAAAATACCGTTGGACCTTGGAGAGGATGTCCAGTTTTTTTAGAAGCCGTCTTAGCCCTGGACTCAATATAGCTGCCGAAGTTAAGATTTGATGAGAGATCAATACCGAGAAGTTCGAGATGACGGGTGACAGGAACAGGCACACCCCGGAAGTTGGTCACATATAATATTGTGCTAGTAACTTCCCGCTACTTTTGCCAACTTGCGTTGATTGATGAAATAGAATCCTATTGGTTGTCAAAATAAAATAAAACATCCCCAATGAAGCTTCGGCCTTATATTCAGTTAGAAATAGTTGTTTACTTAGTTGCGACGTATGCATAAAAATGTAAACATAATAAATAACTTATATCTATAAGTTAATACTATAAATTAAAATATTTGTAGATAACTTAGCCTGCACTGCTGGGCAAACCTCTCTCACATTTCTTTTTATTAATTTTGTCTACAGCTGCTTCTGTTAAAGCACAAGATAGTTTTCTAATATTTTATACATATTTCAATGACAAAATAAAAATAAAACCATTATAAATAATATTATTAACATTTCGTTAAAATGCTTAGAATTTTACTACGGGAGCACGGGAGTTATTGCGTTTACGATTACGAAGCATACGATGCATTACCGATTTGCGTAACTACGCAAAGCGACCACCTGCTTATTTCCCGGTACGCAAGTGTACTGCTACGTAGAGATAATTATCGCCTTTACGTGATTCAAGATTTACAAATTCGTCTTTTTTAGGGTTCCGTACCCAAAGGGTGCACACGGGACCCCATTACTGAGACTCCGCTGTCTCTCCGTATGTCCGTCTGCGAAAAGTATTACAACCGGCTGCCGCCCGACGTTAACCCTCCTTGGGAATGCAATTGTAGCACGAGATGTTTGTGCTAAGTCCTTTAGTCGCCTCTTACGACATCCACAGGAAGAGATGGAGTGGTCCTATTCTACTCTGCTGGGAACCACACGGCGAGTCTGTCCATCCGTCTATCACAGCGAATTTTGCTCCGAATCTATGGACGAAATCAGGTGAAATTTGGGAGGATGGTGTACTCCTATGACCCAAACACAGATGTACAAAGTAAATAAATATACAAGAAACGAAAAACTAAAATAAAAATTCGCCTTCCCATACAAATCAGCGCTCAGCCAAACGGATTTTGTATAGGAGGACGAAAATTTTTTATCGATTTTAATAAATTTTTTTTGTAGAAAGTAGTTCAGTATCGTGGACTGAACTTGCTCCAAAAATTTGGCTGATGTTTAAAAACTCACCTGTATTTTTAAAATATTTTAAAATAAGGGTAATTTTCGGGGGCCAAATTAGGAAATTAAAAAACAAAAAAGTTTTACAAACCTTGAAAGGGCTCGTAATGAGGATCTCAAATATATTTTTGTTATTATTGTAAAATAAATAAGTAGTTTTAATTTTATTCATGAAAGAATTTTTTTTATATTTCGCCTTCGGTTTAGTTTCGGAGATCAGGGCCCCCCTCCCCCCCCGAAACTACTGAGCCTAAAATTTTGAAAAAAATACTAAATATATTTCATTGCTTGCAGATTACAGGAAAACCTATAAGAATTCTATTAATTGAAAGTAAAGTGGTAAACTCAATATAGGGCAAGTTAGCCGGTTAGCGACCAGTTAGCTGAGTTACTCACTTCAGATGAGTAAAAGAAAATGTTACCTACACCCGACATAGAATATGTTAGTTTTAATTAGTCCCAAGTATGCCTAGTCTAGTTTCGATATAAAACATAAAATACAATTAGTCTAGCTTTTATACATTTATATTTATGAAAATAACGATATTTATTTCAAGTCCAAGATCTTTCTTTGTCGAGCCTAACCATATGTTTTTTTTTTACGAAAACGCCATCTAGTGCCGGTTTTTATAGTCACGGTTTTTAAACACCAAAGAAATTGTATACAAACGGCTTTGCCATTTTGTAAGCATTCTAGATGCTTTTAATATTTAAAAAAAATTGTGAAGCGAAATTAACTATAGCCAAATTTTTTTCAAAAAAAGACGAGATATTCCTACTAGGTTTAATCTAAGACATATAAACAAATTACAGTTGCCTAGTTCCAAACTGAAATTACATTCAAATAGCCCTTTAGCGATGTCGGTAAAAATATACAATAAACTTCCAGATCGAATAAAAAATGAAGTTAAAGATAGCAAATATATCAAAGAAATAAAACAAATTCTTCTATCCAAATGCTACTATTCAGTATCAGATTACCTTAATGATAAATTAACATGACAGAAAAAGATATTTGGAAATTACAAATGATAAATAATAATATATATAAATTACGGTACAGATGAATATGCGTATACATAAATATAAAAAATAAAATAAAAAATACATATATCTTAAAGTACAAATACCTATAATACAATACAATCTAAATACATTATTAAATGACGGACATAAAATACGTACATATATAATTAAATGATAGTTATACAGATAAAAACTAATAAAAACTGAATGTTGATTTACTTAAGTGACACGATTCCTCCTCTCTCCTATTGCAGCGCCCTACAGGGTCCTTAAGTGATTGTGGAATCATCACATAGATGATATCAACTTGCTATCTAGTTTGCATGTATTCATTTGTCATTTAAGGAAGCAATAAATTATTGAGTATTGAGTATTAACTACATAGTAATTTAGATTATACATTTTTTGGTATAGTTTTCATATAAAAAGGTTTCGTATAAAGTAGTAATTTCTTTTTTAAATGTAAATTTAGGCAAATTTAGAGGTATGTTTGTGATTTTTTTCCATCCAGCCAAAAATGCTCAATCGTGTTTTGGATATTGTGGGTGTCTGTAGAAAAGCCTTATGATTCCTATGTAATTTTTTTTAAATAATCTGTAGTAATTTATTTATAGTGGTTTTTTCAAAAACACTTACAGTATATTTGGCTCTGAACTGACGGCGCCTTAAGCAGAAAAAAACGGGGGGTTCGGGGAGCAGAGCCCTCTGCTATTTAAGATCTTTCATTAAGAAATTGATAAGGTTAGGTGAGGTTAAGCCTACGAACAATAATTCTCTAGAAATCTAACGCTCCTACATTCACCGCTTCGATTTTGATCTGGGGGCACGGCAGTGCCCCCGCCAAGTCGAGCGCGAAGCAAACACTGCCGTACCATCCTTTACTGGAACCATTTCGCCGCATTTTCAGGCCCCTATTTGAGAACCTCTGGATAAGACCAGAACGCAGAAATTTTCGTCATACAGCAAGCTATAATCACATACTTAAAATCCAAAATTTCAAGTCTGTAGGTCATTTAGTTCCGAAGTTAAACGAAAGCAAAGTTTCGCATTTATGACACTCCTTCACTCACTAATGATCATCAGAATAGAACTAGTACTTCCCATAAACTCAGAGAGCTGCTTGTTTATCTCTAAAAAGTAATGAAATCTAGACAAAGTCATGCCAAGTGTAAGGTTCCTTACTGCGATTTCTTTATTATTATAGTTAATGTTGTGTGACTTGGCCGTTGAAGGGTACACAAGGGTACAAAACCAGGTGCTCCATGACACCATTGCACCAATCTGATTTGACGCTCCAAAAACAAGAGAGCAGAAGTCAGCATTGTCAATGCTGAATGCATCAATGCTGAATGCATGTGTTGCACAATCAATAACAGCCTAAAATGAGACACTAGCGTCCAATTACCAATACCAGTATGGGCTATTATCTCGCTTAACTAACATAAGTTACAACAGATATAACATTACGTGTAAACAAAATTGACTTGTACCCACTAACGTATAAAGAATGTTCAACGGCCAAGTCACACAACATTAACTACATATAATAATAAAGAAATCGCAGTAAGGAACCTTAGACTTGGCACGACTTTGTCTAGATTTCATTACTTTTTAGAGATAAACAAGCAGCTCCATCGAGACTTGGCTAGTTTTTTACAGAATGTTTTTAGTGGGATTCCATTTACGCAAACAAACTAACAGTAATTACAACGAAACACTCAAACACACACATAGACAAAGATACATGCGATTGGTCGCGACCAATCTACATCTACATCTAAATCTAAATCTACATCTATATTTTTAAAGTTAACGTAGAGTGAACATTGATTTGTTTCGGAATTGAATCCACAGCAACATGTTTATTTATTTATTTATTTAAAAACCTTTATTGTACATCAGCGATAGTTACAGATAATAAAATAACAAAGGTAATTTTACAAATGGTTTACATGTTTATATTTTTTCGGCTTGAATTTATATCATCTTTTGACTAATTTAACATTTGCCCAAATTTGTTTTTTATTTCCATAGAAACTAGGATCACCTGCTGATCGGTCAACTTGTATGGGAGGCCAAAAAATATTTTTGTATTTTAATTATATTCCATGGAGAATATTTTATAAGCTTTGTTTAGCTTGTGTTTCCTAAATCGCCTTCTACGACATCCACGGGAAGCTTGGAGTGGTCCTATTCTACTCTGCCAAGAACCACACGACCCACACGGGGCTAGCTCAATATGTGTGATTTGTCTGTATAATTTTTTAATTTTTTTATTACCATATGAATCTACAAAGAATTATTAGTCTTATACGCTGTTACTTCTATGATCTATCTACCCGTTATGCCCATTTGTTAATCATAATCATAATTCTTTATTTTATTTATTGTATTCTTTCGCTGATACTTAGTTGACTGGAAGATATCCCTTAACAGGATAAGTCAGTCATTGTACACTTTATATAGTCTTTGATTATAACTATATAACTAACTAACTAACTAAAAATAACTAAATAACAAGAAACGTGTAACATAACAGCAAATGTAGGAAGCTTAAGCGTACGTGGAAACATTTACTTAGAAAGTGTGGCCAAAATCCAGAACGCCTCATTTTCTATTTCTACGGTCAGCAAAAAGCGGCGACAGCGGCGACTATTCTACGTAGCTACGACGTAATACGAGTACTAGTCGTTTTGCGGCTTCGCTCCACTATTGTCTACCGATAAATCCACCGTAGATTTAACAGTGGCCGCCCAAGAATACGCCTCTGACCCCGATAAGGTAAGCCAGCATGCAAATAAGCGGTAGGTTCAAAATACTAACTGCAAGCGATTTGATCAAAAGCCTGAGACCTGGTAAAGCAAACAGCTACGCGATTAAAAATTTCATGACGGCTATTACACAGTGTAGTTGAGGACGGTTACATATCAAGATTTCTAATTGTTGTTTTTTTAACGACCCTACGCTATTTGTATTATAGTTTATATCAACCCCCTATCAAAGGCAAGATACTTTTTTTACTTTGCTTTTTATTAAGATGTAATGCTAAAGTAATTTTGTTGCTTCGCTCCACTATTGTCTACCGATAAATCTAACGTGGATTTAGCAGCGGACACCTAAGACTACGCCTCTGACCCTGATAAGGTAGGCCAGCATGTGAACATATCAAATACAAGCTGAAAGCGATTTATTTAAAAAGTAACAACCACTTCACAAAGCTGCGAAATAGTACTATCTATTCCACCGCATTCAACGCAGACGCGTTACGCCAAATCATTTTAGTCATGGCGGCCAGACTATGGAACTCTCTTTCTCTATGGAACCTTTTTTTATTTATGAAATATTTTTTTATTTTTGAATTAATATACAAAAAGAAAAAAAAACATAAAAACGATGCACGCAAAATTAATTGTGCAATGTGTCGCAGTAGTATCAAATAGGCAGTAACTCAGTGCGTATAATTACTCAGAGAGCAATGCACTGGTTTTCAGTTACTGCCTGAGAGTCTGTATTTTCTAAACCGACAGATTACACAAAGTCATCCAGGTCTTTTTTCGTCTCCACTGCAGGAGCACAACCCTCTCTGTACTACTAGAGTCATAAAGCCAGAGCATTCAGAGGATTTGGCCTACACTCTCCACGCCAAACGGGTTGGAGGTCTCATTGATGTTATATCTTTGTTTACCTTGTGTTTCCTAAGTCGCGTTTTAGACATCCACGGGAAGACTTGGAGTGGTCTTATTCTACTCTGCTGGGAACCAGTGACTAAAAAGGACCTGTTAATGATGATGATGATGATAATGATGACACAGTATTTACAACACATTCGCTTACGTCTTGCTCTGCCTCTTTCGCTTAGCCGCCCGTAGTAAATGTGTCTGTTCGTCAATTTTTCGTGCCTTGACTGACAATCAGACTCGTAAACGCGACAGTTTGGACACAAGTACTTGCTTACTGTGAAATCTACGCAATTGGATTAATTGATTGGTCACAATTACGGTGGTCAAAGACTTTGTTACTAAAATGTTTCATAAACATTTTATTATATAAAAATTACTTTAAATTAAATATTTAAATCAAACAACATATGACACGTCAAGCGTATTCCCAGTTGCGTCATCATAGCATAAGCAATAGGTACTGCGCTTAGATTAATCTAGATTGAGCGTTTCAAACAAAATGCAACGTTAAAAGTGAAGCCATTTTGTGATATGCGTGTGCGTGAGCACCGCCCACTACGCGTGTATTACTATCGTTACTGTTATTGTGTGTGTGAAGTAAATTGTTCCCAGCGCAAGAAAATTACCCCAGAATGTGGGAGATTTTTTGACGTTGTTCTTATTCATATTGACAAATTATAAATAAATGTATAAAATTAAACCTCGTAAGGGCCATTCACATATTACGTTACAGTGATAGGAGGAGGGGGAGTCATGCCAAACGTGTCGGTACGTGTCATAGGGATCGGAAAAAGCGTGACATGTCCAGAAATTTTGCGTGACGTAGTATGTGGACGACCCCTAAGCTTTATTGGTTATGTAGGTGAACAAAAATTATATTAATATACCTAAGTAAGAAAAAAACACGTATCAAATCAACATTATTTATTTGAGTCCTTAAAAATCCATAAAATACCTTTGTAGGCACAGCCCCTGAGCGATTGTTCGACGATCACTCTTTGTTGTGTATGTGTCCTGGACACGAAAATTAGCTGGAAACGTTCTTTCTTTAGGCTGCCACTTCCACCAGAATTCATTTTCCGTCTTATTATTTCAGTCCAATGACTGGATCAGTAGAAAATTTACGGAAACAAGTAATTATTTTTTAAAAAAACCAGATTGATTGATACAGCATCAGCGTGATTATACAGGCTGACTTTTAAACCACCAACCAAATTTTTGGAGCAAGTTCAGTCCATGATACTGAACTACTTTCTATAAAAAAAAGTTATTAAAAATCGATGAAAATTTTTCGTCTTCCCATAGAAAATCCGTTTGACTGAGCGCTTATTTGTATGAAAAGGCGAATTTTTGTTTTAGTTTTTCGTTAATTGTTTTTATGGAAAGTAATTTAGTATCATGGACTGAACTTGCTCTAGAAATTTGGCTGGTGGTTTAAAAGTCAGTCTGTATGTTGTTTTTAGTACTTTTCATTACAAATTACATTAAAACGTATAAGTTATATATATTGTAATCCTTATATAAAATCTTTTCTTTTGATAAACCACTTGATTGGTTTTCAACGAAAATATAGTTGAAATGAAAAAATATATGTCATTTGGCGCCAAAAATCCGCCATTTTGTATTTTTTAAATTTTTAATATATCTAATGTCACTCTCAGAATTAAGACAAATCTAATGACACCTCTCAACTCAATCTAAAATCCTGTAAGCCGTTTAGGCTGTAGAGCGTGCCAAAGAAATACATATACATACACTCGATAAACATAACCCTCCTTCTGGCGCAGTCGGGTAAAAATAAATGTTATTTGTAAATAACATTATAACGACTACATTTTTATCCTCAATAACTAACTCATACTTAATACGGCCACTTCAAAATTTCATCAATACTACATACCTACTTACCAATATATTATAATTTTTTCTTAGCGCAATATGAAAATTTTAACGTTAATATCTCACACAAACATACATAGCAAAACGTACAAGTAAACATACATACAAAAAACTGTTCTCCAAATCATACGATTTGTCGACTGAATAATAAGAGATGGTAAAAATATTCCACGCTCTGGCAACACTAGATGTCATGGCGTTGGTTTGTTGACATTATTTTTACGTAATAATTTTACGAATAATACGAAGGAATTAGTCGAAAATTTGCATACTTACTTATGAAAAGTGATGTCCGTCTCCTGGTCTTTTATTTTAGCATTTAGTGTAATTTTTGCACGATTTTACTGCACAAACAGTCATTTTTACAAAAAATTATCACCGTGTCGTTACGTAGTGACGCCGTGAACTTTCATAGCGTAATGACAAGCTTTGGGCGGGGCTAAGAACGAAGACACCAATTTTGGTGTTTTTTAACTGGCGTCACTTTTGGGTGGCGTATATGGTATCTGGACCTATATTTAATCTGAGGTACTGCGGTTATATTGTATTGTATCACGCAGTCGGTTTTTGTTTTTTTATGATAAGGAATAAATACTGACGTCAGTTGGCGTTACACACAACATTTGACAATAAAGTTTTGTGTATAGAAATAATAATTTATTTTATTATATGTGTACTTCATTTAAGAGTCCCCTTACCTTAGACTTTTCTATACAAACGAACTCTAGCTTTTATTTTGAAATGACATGTCAGATATCGGCAAAATTTTGTAATTACAAAGAAATTAATATATAAATATGAATATAAAAGAAAATTCTGGCAGGTTTTGGTATTTTTAACTGTATTGTATAACGGCATAATATTACAATAGAAGAAGACAAAGGCAAATTAAATGCTAAGAACTATATTGTACGTAACTGTATTACACACGTTAAATTAAGATTATGATATTTATTACAGATTACGTGGTGTGAACGAGCAAAGCTCAAAGCTATGATATAGGTGTAGCCTAGCTTTAATTTCTTCGTTCTAACGACGACATTTTATCTAAGTACTTATATCTTTTTATATCTAGGTCTTCTTGTATTTAAGAACCGCGGTCTTGTCGATGCATGGAGTGCTTTCCATGTCTCTCTTTTCTCCGCTAAGTTCTTCTTCGAGCTTGCTCTTGTCGGTGGAGTTTAGTTCTTAATATGTTTTTATTATTATTTTTTTTTACTGGATCAAAAAATCTTCTTCTATGTTTTCCTACTCCTCTTTTTCCTTTTATCTTTCCTTCAATTATTTTTTTATAGATGACCGAAAACTTTCCTCTTCTATTTTCTATGATTTATAATATTTGCCTTTTCTCTCCCACGTCCTCTAATATCTTTTTGTTTGTTACTTTTTCTGTCCAACTTATTTTTTCATTCTCCTCCAGCACCACATTAATCTATTAGGTCCATGTGACATGGAATATTGCAACATGGAGCTATTACCAAACTTATTTGATTTAAAACTCAAAAAAGTGTTAATTACTGCTTTATATTGAACTATATACTATAGTAGAGTTGAATAGGACTACTCCAAGTCTTCCCGTGCATGTCGTAGAAGGTGACTTAGGAAACACAAGTTGAACAAAGTTTACAACATTAATGAGACCTCTCCAACCCCTGGCCAGCGTGGAGAGTGTAGGCCAAATTCTGACTGCTCTGGCTAATAATGGCTCTGGTAGTACAGAGAGAGTCGTGAAACTACAGTGGAGACTAAAAAAGACCTGATGATGATGATTGAATTATTAAAGATGATAAATTTATTTAATTTTTAAATGTTAACGATAAACTATTGAAATATCGTTTCGTTAATTAAGTATCTATTAGTTTTCACACCCAGATATCGACATACTCGTTAAATTATTTGTTATCTAACAAAATAAGGCTGCGGTGGACGCGGACTTTATTCCGTGGTAAGTATACCTACCTACAAATAAACCACAAACACTGATCACCGGATAGTTGCAGTAGGCAGTAGGTCACCAGTTCACAAGGTGTGAATGAACCGAGGTTCGTGTGAATACGCTGAAGAGATAACTTACTCCAAAGCGGAAATGAAAATCAGCTTTTAGTATATTTATTTCTGACTAGTTTATTAGGGTTACTACACACAATACTTATATGTGAAGTAACCCTAATAAACTAGTAATGTGACATTAGAGCCGGCATTTATCGGTATAGCCAGGCGGTAAAATCGAATATATGTAGATGAATGTTCGGGGAAAAAGCCGACATAATTGCGTCGTCATCGTGTCGACTTCGTTGTTCGACAAATTCTGCCGAAACATCAATGCCGGCCCGCTTATTTGTGTAGCAACCCTTACCCGCAATAATCCTACGAGAACCTCGCATTTATAGGCGAGGTCAAAACTATCATAAGTTTTTAGATTGTAGTTTGTTTGTATATAAAGCTTTATTGTACACAAAAGAGAAACAGATACAAAAACATAAAAGTAAACATACAACGGTAGTATAATTTTAGTTAAGGTGAAGATGTAGGCAAATGGCCTTGAAGTGTGAAATAAATTGTTAACTCGTAAATATGGTGATAATTTCCATATTGCTCTTCGTCATGCACTAGATAACCCTTTAAATTATTTTATGAACTGCCGTTGAAAGAATTATTGGTGATCCATCTAGCTTTAAAACTTGCCGTGGTCACTTTTGGCGGAGGCAAATTTTAAAGCTAGACGGACTAATGTAAATACGAAAGTATTTACATTAGTCCGTCTAGCTTTAAAACTGTGGTTCATAAAATAATTTAAAGGGTTATCTAGTGCATGACGAAGAGCAATATGGAAATTATCACCATATTTACGAGTTAACAATTTATTTCACACTTCAAGGCCATTTGCCTACATCTTCACCTTAACAAAATGTTATATATTCTGAATATAGTTATTTCTTCTTTACAATTCCGGTTGCATCCTCAGCTGTGCTGCTTCGGAGCCCGGGGTGCACTTTCCCGCTTTTTCTTCTCTAAATATAACATGCATGTTGCTAAGGTGCAACTGGAAAAGCCATAAAATTAAAAAACATACATAGCACTTCTGTTTAATATATAATACGTTATTTATTCTACATACCATTCATTTTTATCTGTTCCGCCGATTTTGCGGGATTGAGTAATAAAATCCAAACTGTTGTAAATAGTATCCTGTGATAGTATCTCTTTTTGTTTTAATTACATGAATAATCTATGTTATTAGTTGTTTATTGAACCACACCCGTGTGGTTCCGGGTTAGAATAGGACCACTCCACCTCTTTCTGTGGATGTCGCAAGAGGCGACTAAAAGATTAAGCACAAACATCTCGTGCTACAATTGCATTCCCAAGGAGGGTTGACGTCAGGCAGGCGGCCGGTCGTAAAACTATAGCCAAACCATTAAAACTGTTCCGGCTATTTCTTCTCCATTTTTCAAGGTCTTTGGCATCCTTGGGTGACCATTGACATGCATATTATATTTGGAGAAGAAAAAGCGGGAAAACGCACCCCGGGCTCCGAAGCAGCACAGCTGAGGATGCAACCGGGAATACACTTAGACGAAGAAGATTAGTTGTTTATTGACTAGTAGGTATGTATAGTTGGTTTGTAATATAAAAATATACCTGTATAAAAAAATATATATACAGAGTCTAACAAAATATACTGAAACTATTTCAAGGATGGATTCAGTATATGATACCCAATGTGTCCCTTTGAAAGTTGTTGATTATCATGGACTGCATTTACACTTAAAGACGTGACGTTTACCTTTTCAGAGACTTTTACTATATTTTGTTAGACGTTATATATATATAGTATATACAATACTATATATAATATGATTTTATACCGTCGTAAAAAAGTGACTGCAAATGCCTATTTTCTAAATAAACGTTTGATTCTTTAGCTCTAACCAAGTGTATAAGAAGTTTATTGTTATGCCATCTTGTGTTATGCCAGTCCAGTGTTCCATTTACCTCAATACTGCTTGCTCTCCAGGGAGTGACGTCACAGCGGGCTGCGTCAGCGCAGCATAACACGTTCTGCATCGCAACAACAAGATATTGAGGTTATGCTTTCTGCAATGCAATTTTAAAACAAGTTGTAAAATTGGTTGACTGGAAATAAGTACCAATGGCCAAAATTACTTCGTCTTTTTACAAAAAAATAATTTAATTTTAATTTTATTGATTTATGTACACATGAAAATTTACAAACATACATATATTTATGTAAAAAAAAGGCAAGCAGTATCATGACATTGTATCATATTGACGTAATTTATATGTGTACTCCATTTTAGGTTATTGATTTTGTTATTCGAGATTTTTTAATTGATTGCAGTTTCATTATGTATGACTCCTAAATACACTATCACGTATTTATCCAGAAAGGGATAGACAGAGCCCTATGGCCAGAAGACCGTATGGCCTCTTAACCTCTCTTACCTCTTCTATCTGTCTCAGTGCGATAGCGGGCGCGAAAGTGGCAAAAAAGCCTATTAAAAAAAATGTCTTGTCACTCATGATTATATTAGGCTTCGAATGATATGCCATATTTGTAGGGGTGAAGGATAAAACAGCTAAAATCTTATCCGTTTTATTTTGATAAGTTTTAAAAATACAGCGTTTCAGTGGCAATCAATCGTAAAAAGTGCCAACCCAAAAAGTACAGCGGACGTATGATAACTTCCTCCTTTTTTTGAAGACGGTTAAAAACAAGAAGCATTGCAGCCATGCTATGCTTCGTTTTTAACCGCGACGGTGAACCCTAAATTGCTGACCTTGATAGCGCGCCAGATATCACAGCCATCGTGTTCGCACGGCGCGCGGCGTCAGTTCATTCACTTCTTGAGAACCGACCTACTGGTTCAAGTTCTTCCAAATTTATTACATAGCCAAGTATTTAGAGGAATTTTGTAATGTAACAAGAAAAATCGAAGGGGTTTAGTTGTAAAGAATAATCATCATCATCATTTCAGCCGCATAACGTCCACCGCTGGACATAAGCCTCTCTCAAGGATTTCCAAAATAACCGATCTAGAGCGGCCTGCATCCAGCGCTTTCCAGCGACCTTGGTCAGGTCATCTGACCACTGAGGGTGGGTGTTCTACGCTTCGCTTGCCGGTATGTGGTCGCCATTCGAGAACCTTTTTGCCCCATCAGCCACCGGTTCGTCGCGTTATGTGTCCCGCCCAACTGCCACTTCAACGAGCTAATCCGCTGGGCTATGTCAGTGATTTTTGTTCTCCTACGGATTTCCTTATTTCTGATTCGATCACGTAGAGTACTAGTTATAGTACTAGTTATAGTACTTTAGTTTTCCGAGTATAGTACTTATGTATGTTAATACATAAGTACTATACTCGGAGAACTAAATCGAGTTGGAACTGAATTAATGTCCATGACGCGCCTATCTGTTTCTGTTGGGAGATCCACTCTAGAAGTTGTAGACCATTACATCTACCTGGGTCAATTGATCTAGGCAGGAAGTTCCTGCTTCGAGGAAGCGGTCTTTCGACAATTCCGACTCGACTGGGCTGAGTTTGGTAAGTTACGCAGTGTTTTATCGTCCAAAATACCTCAGTTCTCAAGACGAAAATGTATAAATCAATGTGTGTTACCAGTGATGAGTGTGATGACTGATGACTTATGGCTCTGAAACGACGTCCCTTAAATCCCTATAGGTCTCATTAGAAGGCTCAAGGTCTGCTTGTACTATAATTTACTACACGAATGTCTTTTCCACGTTGTACAAAATTAATGAGAACTTTCCAACCCGTCTGGCAGCGTGGACAGTGTTGGCCAAATCCTCTGACTGCTCTGGCTAATATATGGCTCTGGCAGTACAGAGAGGGTCGTGCTCCTGCAGTGGAGACTAAAAAGGCCTGATGAATACTGATGATGATGATAAAATTAATATTTTATCTGGCGAAGATTGCAATAGCGACAGTGGCAAGCTGAGAGAATTTGAACGAGAAAAGAAGTCAAATCAAACCTGTTTCTAAATATTTCTACTGCAATGCAACGATCTGCAAAACTATAGCAGCTGCAATGTGCAGTATCGTAAACAAACCATATGTTTGCCTTGTTTGAAAAACGTGCCAACTTCATAAACATTCAGCTTTTTGTTATTATACCAACCTGTTTATGCTTGCTGTGCCGATTTGCCACCTGTTTGTATTGGGAGTTCCATTTAAAATTGCTGTTAATTTTGTAATAAAATCAGGCCAGTCATAATTTTATAAAAGTATTAGGTACACACGCCTTATTATATATTATATTACGTTTTTTTGTATGTACTTAAGAAGGAAGTAATCACAAGGACTGTATGGATGTAGAACTGTATTTTTTATTTATTTATAGTTTATGTACACAGGCACATAAACTGTGTCGTAACCTAACTAATCCTATTAATATTAGAAATGTGAAAGTTTGTATAGATATATGGATCTTGTTTTGTGTGTATGGACGTGTGCTTTCACGCCAAAGCGGATGAACGATTTGGAATGAAATTTGGCATGTAGATAGCATATTAACCGGAAAAATACATACTTTTTATTGCGCTAAATTGTGAGATTCCCATGGGATTGTCAAAAATTTTTGACAATGTAAATAAATAAATCTGGTAGTTGTACCAAAATTTAAAGATTATGGCACTCTTATTCAAGGTTACTAATAGATAAGGTCAACTGCCTAATATAATAGTAGGTAGGTACAGTTAGTAAATCAAGCAAGATTTATTAGTAAAATATAGCAGAGAAAATTAAGGTAAACTATTTTGTCAGTAATGTAAGTGTTCGTATAAATGTTGATGCATCTGATAAGCTAATTGGAAGCGGTACGGTAAAAGTAGAGATTTAAATCTTTACGTTTCCTTCCGTGTTTCTATAGTTTATCTTGAAGGGTATTCTGAAAGTCTTTTGATAAACTTACGTCACATAACGACGTTGTTAGTGCGAGGTCTATGTAGACGCTTTCGTGATAATTATCAAAAAAAATCATGCATTTATACATATAAACACATAATAATTTTAGGAAAGTCACATTACAAGACTGGTTTTAAATTTACAAGTTTTGGGACATCAAAATAGGGGGAGACCAAGGAAACTGGAGCGAATGCGTAAGTAGTGAGTAGTGAGTAACGGACAATTTGACACAGGATAGAATGAGATGGAAAAATCTGATATGCTGTGCCGACCCCACATAATAGTGGGATAAGGGCACAAAAGGTATATAAATATACCTGCGCGATAGTGTTAGAAATATGACGAAAATTTTGCTGAAAATCATATTGCAAGGTTACTATTAATTAAATATCATCAGATATCAGATATTTCTTATAATTTGACACGCTTCATAGGTTCTAAAACTGTAATTACTACAACAAATAACTCAATGCTTTCGATTTTATTTTTTTGTTGTTGTTAATTTTTTCTCGTTTTCTTTTGCGATGTCATTGGCCAACTTATCACGGGGGCCTTTCACTCGAAATTATACTTGTTTGTAAATAAAATATTATGCGTGTGATATAAAATATGTGCTAGCCATCATTATTATTTATGATAAAACTTACATCGAACCTAGTTAATATCGGCTTTTCAAAACATTTGATTGTTCAGAAAAAGACAGTACAGTACTTCCAAACCGAAAATAGTAGCGTTTTCGTAGATATTATTCATTATTCAGGCACAAATTTTGATTCTAAAATATTCCATACAAATTCAGATCACCTAAAAGGTCTACTTGTGTAGAAGGCCCTCTTTTACATTTCGCTAGTATCAATTACAGAATCTGCACTAAAAAAAGTTTTAGAACGTTTTGCTATACGTTATATAAAAAATTATATACTCGTACGTTGGTTAGTTGCAACTTGCAACCCACCGTAAAGGCACGCCTTACAATTACCTCAAGGTATCGGGTAACAGCGGAAATAGTGTAGGAAACGCATCCAAAACGTAACACGTAGGTAGGTAGGTACTTATCACACGTGGTGACCACTGAACCATGAAACTAGCGAATAACTATGTAACTGCAAGGTGGCCATGACGCCGATTGTCCAGGTAATAACTTCCTACTGCATAGGCTGAGGCTGACTGACACTACTAACTTTTTGCGTAAGAGCAAGAAAATCATTACAGTAAGAATTGGTTACTGAAAAGTTTCTTGTATTTGAGGACATGGCCTCTATCAAGGATTTCCAAAATGACTGATCTAAAGGAACTTGCATTCATTCTTGTATAAGTAAAGTAAACATTTTGTAATTTTTTGTCTGTCATAATCATAACCCTATACGAGTATATACCTAAGAGTAATAAAAATAATCGCATACAAAACAAAATTTGCAATTTTTGGTTTTTGTTTTCTAGGCTTTTATATGTAATAAAGAATAAATACATATTTATTTATGTAAATGTTGGTAATAAATATTAAGAAATAAAATTTAAAATATTCAAGAATGTAGAGAGGCTCTACAAAGTAATCAAGGATACATTCACAAGGTCCACGAGTAGATATCACTTGTCTGACTACTTTATTCTATCATAACATAGTATTATTATTAGTGCACTAAATGCTAGCATCTTCATCTTCTTCTGCTTCTTATTAAAGAGGTAAGCTCTTGTCTGTGGAGCAACCAATGCTTCCATCTCTCGCTGTCCAAAGCCAACTCCTTTACATCTTTGTAGGTTGAAATATGGACTTGATCTTTCAGTTGTTTCATAAAACTGTCTCTAGGTCCTCCTTTGCCTCTTCTTCCTTCTATTTTTCCCTCCAATATCACTTTGAAAAACCTATCATGTCTATTAAGGTGCCCTATGATTTTTCCTCTCCTAGAATGTATAGTTTGTAGTACATACCTAGTATATAGGGATCAAAATTTTAACCGTTTTGGGAAACTTTACTTAAAGAACTTATACTTACTAGTTTACTTTTATGTGTAACTAGCTGTGCCCGCGACTTCGTTCGCGTGGTTGTCGGAACGTAATGTTATATAGTCTAAAGCCTTCCTCTATAAATGGACTACCCAACAAAAAAAGAATTTTTCAAATCGGACCATTAGTTCCTGAGATTAGCGCGTTCAAACAAACAAACAAACTCTTCCGCTTTATAATATTAGTATAGATTCAAATCCAATAATAATTTGTTTTGAAATGTATCTACTTACTTAAGTTTGTTTTAATGTTCCAACTTTGGTAGCTCAAAATTTTTGGAAGGCACTCAGGCCTTCGAAACATTCTTGGTCATTCAATCGTTTATTGTATGGATATAACTAAAATATAATTGAGGAAGTGAGCGCGTGAGAAAATGATAGTCAATTTCACTTTTACCTGTTTTTCAATCTAAAATATGTAGGTGACCTATTGTAGGTCACGTCAGAAAATAAGGCGCCGATAAAGTAAGTGGAGATGAGTTCATTCGGTTGATTCAAATAAAATATTTCAGTAAAATTGAATATTATATGTATTATTATACTTGTCTTTATTTTATCTACTAAAATTGTCAGAAAGCAAGTCATCAACTATTGGGGACATTGACTTCTGTTCTGAAAATACGCGGTCATAGTGAAACATAGTGGTCCACGCAGTACGCGCCGTACCTACTCACTGTATTTTTTTTTATAATTTCAGCACATGCGGAAACGTGCGCCAAGTTTTGAAGTGAAAACTATTTTACGGCGGATTGGGCATTTTTTTAAATGGGAAAAACCATTAAACTCGCGACACTGTTACCGACACCACCTTGTTCAAGTTTTCACTTCTGTCGGCAGTGTCGGCGCTACCGTAGTGCTACTTTTTTTTAATAAAATGTAATCGCGGTACGATGAGTACAGTTATTTCGTTTTGTACAACAGATTACTACTCGTATTACGAAGAAGGGCAGTTAAAAAATGTAGTTTTAGGGTTCCGTACCCAAAGGGTGCAAACAGGACCCTATTACTGTGACTGCGCTGTATGTCCGTCTGTCTGTCTGTCCGTCAGTCACAGGGCTCTATCTCTTAAACCGTAATAGCTAGACACTTGAAATTTTCACCGATTATGTATTACTATGGCCGCTATAACAACAAATACTAAAAATAAAAAATAGTTAAAAATTAAAGGGGGTCGTCATACAAGAAACGTGTTTTTTTCAGCGTTTTTAACTTGATCTTTATAATGGCATTAACTAGATACTCGAAATTTTCACCAATTATGTATTACTATGACCACAGTAACAACAAATACTAAAAATAAAATAAAGTTGAAAATTAAAGGGGGTTGTCATACAAGAAACGTGTTTCTTCAGCGTTTTAAAACATTGTACGGTGGTACGGAACCCTTCATGTACGAGTCCGACTCGCGCTTGCCCGTTTATTTTTAACGTTCTAGAGAGAACATTTTTGTGACATGCACGAGTGACAACGAATCATGGACGTACCTACCAACGAATACAAGAAGAATAGGACGGTCTGTTTGCTAACTTCAGACGCTTAAAAGTACTATTAACAAGATAATATCGATATCCCATGTGTACTATACCTCATTTATTTTCCCAAATATCGATTCAAAATTCGAAAGATGATGCCGAAATGAGTGGGATACGCTATTATACATTAATTATAAATACCTACTTAAAACAATTTCGAATTTTTATTTTAAACTAGCTGTGCCCGCGACTTCGTTCGCGTGGTTGTCGGAATGTTATATAGCCTAAAGCCTTCCTCTATAAATGGACTACCCAACAAAAAAAGAATTTTTTAAATCGGACCATTAGTTCCTGAGATTAGCGCGTTTAAACAAACAAACAAACAAACAAACTCTTCCGCTTTATAATATTAGTATAGATTGCCTTATTTTTTATGATACTAAAGAAAAGTTAGTTTTAGTTAGCCGTTAGTTGGACAGACAAGACGTCGCAAAATGGCGGCGTTCGATTCTATTATTATTGTAATCACATTGTATATCGAATCACTTTCAACTGATATGAGTTTCATTCAGAAAAATAACTTAGTACCTATAAGGTATTAATTATTTCCTGTCATTACGTTCCTACCTACCCACAACAAAAAGCATTCCAATCCAACGCCTAATAAGTAAGTGGTGAATAACATGCAAGACTCATTATTGGTCAAGTTATATTATTGCAGCTATTGCCAAATCATTACTTAATTACGAGTATGTGAGTGAAGAAATGTCCCTAACATCAATCGAAAGAGTATTTTGTAAGTTGTAAGCAAATCAGTTAGAAAGTTACTTACCTAACTTAACAAATCATGGTAAGTATATTTTTATTCAGCCAGTTGGTTCTTTTAAAACCGACTTCATTTTCGAATATTTTAATATCATTCGAGAATTCCTTTTTTTATATATTCCTAAACAAAAAAATTAAAATTCACTAGTAACGGTTAAGGAATAAGTATGTAAGTATACCTACCTATTTTTCCTTTATGCGCCGCACAATAATACATTCAAAATGAATTTGCAGAAATAAAATTTTAAAATAGCAATAATAAAATGTCTCACAAAAATAATAAAATTTACAATCTCTCTCATGTTAATTCACAATTTTTACAAGCTTTTATTTAGCTTGCCCTGTTTTTTGGGTCAAATCTTGCAAGTTACATCTATGCCACTTTTTTTTTAAATTTATGATTAAATTTTGTATTATATGCTAATGTAAGTCAGATGACCATGCAATATTACTATTATTATTTTTTTCTTTACCATATAAAGAATAACATTTTTTTTTACATAAATAACATACATAAACCACGCAGGTTTGTCCTTATGTTATTATTTATTTACATCGGTACTTAATAACCTAATAATAGTACCTACTTAGGAACCAGATAAACATCAGTTTTATAACAAGTAACAGTATTATAACAAGAAGCTGATCTAATGGAGCCGGAAGGTGGCTATAGGAACCCTGTAATAAAAAGACGGAACCCAACCGAGTTTGGACTTATTACATTTGTTTTAATAAGTAAGTACTTAGGCCTCACAATAAAAATATTGTATGAAAAAATTATTTCTTTAGAAAAACTTATTCAATAAACCAAAAAGATTCTGTTCTGAAGTTTATTCACATAAACGCAAGCAAACAGGAACCAGCTGTCTTATTTAAGGCTCCATACGTGCGTGACTCAAATGAATAGAGGTTTATTTTATGCGGACAGAATACATTCGGCCTTACAATCGAAGAATTCAAAAGACTACACAAAAAGGATTTTATCCATGCGGTTGTTATGATTAGTCTTTGACTGGCCATTTGTCTTGAGATAGTAAACAGAATGAGAGTATAGTCAATATACAATGGCGTCATACAAGTATGTTATTAAAATATTCGCAGACAATAGGAAGATTTTACACGTACGTTTGTCTGTTTCCCATCTTAGCGTGATCCCAGTTGTAATTTATAATTATAATCTCGTCAAATTTGCTTGCTAGAACAGGGTAGAAAAATTGACCAATTTTTCAGGTTTATGAAGATTCGTTCGTATCTCTTTTAAGGCCGTACCTAAATTTTCCGGGGTCCAGAGCTGCCCACATTTAAAATATTTATAGCTAGATAAAATATTTTAGCCTTAATAATTAAATACATAGAGACATGCCAAAACATGCATTATCATCTGGCACTATCCAATTCCATCCGGCGAGAAATCAGGGGACTACGCACGTTTGGAAATACGACCCATCGATTTCTTCTTAATACTCACGTTTAACTGTGATGTGACAGACTTTATTTATTATTAAATCTTTATTGGCCACAATATTACAAAAGGAGGACTTATATCTGATGCATTATCTACCAAAATTATTTATTTTTTATATATTACATTTATTTATTATACTAAAAATTATAATGTCGCTTTGGTGTTTGTCTGCCTGTTTGTCCGCTAACCACGTCAATATTCGTATGGTTTCTTTGTCCTTCTAAAGCATTGATCAGATTCTCATGCAGTTTCAAATATTTTGTATAGAATTTCTGCCAAAAGGTTTCATAATTTATGCCCGGCCGTAGCCAAGGTGGTGGGCCGCTAGCATTGTATAGAACCCAAGTACTATGAACTATGAGAGCAGTGAACAATACCCATTTATATACGAGTAAGTAAACATATATAAGTATATTAACGACCTTCACACATCAATCATTGTATGCATTACTGATATCGTCTCTACTATAATGAATGAGTAATGACTCATAACAGAAACATACTCGTAAATAAACATACAATACCCTACAACCTACGGATGTCCGGACAAACAGACAATGATGTGAAGAGTATACTTACAGTATTCATTACCTTGTTTTTTTTTTATTCGCAAAGAAGTACTTTCAACAGTTTGGTTGCTGTAAAAATAGACTACAAAAGTTTTAGTCAATTGAAACAGTAAAAATAAATAAAATTATACGTATTGATAGTTGTACCATGAACGAAAAATACAAGAGGTCTGAGAACCCCATACAAAAAAGCGTACTATGCTTGAAAGCCAAAATCCTGTATTATTTCTAGATGTTGCTATACTATCTCGCCCGCTAGCCATACCACAGAATAGATACTAATTTTAATACTCCGTACAGAACTCACTCAGCAAAGAAATTCAAAGAAATATCTACTCAATGTGGCTGGCGATATGGTTTAATTTAGCTCACGTCAGAACTCAGCGCCTATTCGTATAGATACCTAGACATCCATTGCAAGCCAATTTCATTCTTATTACTCTGGACAAACGATTCGTATAACTGAATTTACCACCCGGAGGGGCCGCCTGCGCACATAGTTATAATGTAGGTACATTTTCGATACCTAAACAGGGAGTGACACAGGCCTGGCCATACAAAATAATGCGCTGGGCTTTTAGGCTGACGGTATCCGCGAAAAAATAGAGATGGCCATTCAGATACCTTGCTCAGGTTGTCTCGTTGTAACTTGTAACCCTCCTAAATATACTATAAACCAAAAATAATGCAGAGACGTCACTGCCTAGCGAATAATAAATTAACGAATAATGCCTCATAATTAACTAGTTTTGTAACAAAAACAGATCATGCGATCATAATAGCTAGTTTGTTAAGCAATCAGTCATACTACCAGTTCGTTTATGCTGAGATTTATCAAGTATTTATGACTTAACTTCACTTGTAATTTATAGGTAATAAATCTCTGTGCTTGATACTTTGGAATATCGTTCGTACATATTTATATACTAGCTAAGTATTTACCTATTCCTTTTTCAGAAACTTTAGATTTCATACTAATGAAATTGCTTTGGCAAGTATATCTAACGCAAAAGTTGATTTAAAATAGTTCCCGAACTCTTATATAATTGTATTTTTCAATTCACTGCCTTATAGTCCCTTCCAATTTATTGAAAACGTGTTACGCATTTCTTCGCTCCTTCTTTACATATTCTCTTTCTATCACATATCATTTACTTTTATCTAATCCTAAAATACCACTTTTAAACGAAAAAGCTTTATGTTATTATTCAACTGTCTGGTGAGACGTCATCGGTCATCAAATGTCGTGATCTTGACTGACCGTCACGCTTTTATTTTTATTTGGCTAAAAGGTGACATAATACATACCTTTATGTGTATATAAATAAATAAAAATCAATGTTTGTATCACAGGTTTTTATGTTGGTCCTCTAAGCGTTCCTCAACCGTTGATAAGTTGTTATAAAATGTTAGTCGGGTCTTTTCGCAAGGTTCTTGTGGCATTACATTACAACGCAGGTTTAAATTTGATTTAAAAAAAATATATTGATGAATGAGAAAAGACAAAGAATAAGCTTTCGCTATTGACACCGAAACAAAACCGTTTAGTTGTAGGAAGCATAGTTAATTTGGCTTTGAATCTTAACACAATAATTTACTTTTGTACATAGATCTCGTTGCTTTTGGTACTAATAATTTTATTTCTTTCTGTTTCAGGTAAGTTTTGACATATTACGAGTACAGCTGTTGTATTATAATTTATAGGACAAAAGTAAGTGTTAGCCAATGAAATATTACTAACTTCTTTCTCTACACTCCGTTATATATCCTATTTTACCCAGAAAACTTCCAACACTATTTTCAGCCAGTTTTAGTAAACTAGCTAAGAATAATATACAAAACTAAGATGATTTCTGGAGTCTACAAAATCGGCCATCACGTATCACCTTGACTGACTGTTTCATAAATCATAATACCTCTACAACATTTGGGGTGTTTATTACACTACATTAGGGTTTACAGATGTTTTTTAACCGAAGGTAGGAAGTTTGACTACAAATCAATTTTAGTAGATAAATACTTGATCATATTATACAGATCGTAGAAGCCGATCGAGGGAATGGGTGAAAATGCAAATCGTGTTAATAGGCGACGCGGCTTGCAAGCAACCCATCACTACGTTGATTTCATATTTCACCTTCTCGCCCACCATCACGCTAAAAGTGGCCTTTGAGTCTTGTGGCGGTTTTGAATTTTTTTGAACCGCAAGACCCTAAATGCTCTGCCTGCTCCATTAGGGATAAAGACGTGTTAGTATGTGTGTATGTATGTAAAACTTGTTAATAAAAAAAAGCGGCCTAGTGCGAGTCGGACTCGCCCATGAAGGGTTCCATAGCAGCAAGTAACATAATATAAAAGTTCTAAAGGTAAATTGCGACGTATTAAAAAAAGCTACTTACTAGATCTCGTTCAAACCAATTTTCAATAGAAGTTTGCATGGTAATGTACATCATATATATATTTTTAGTTTTATTAATAATTAAATTTTTAACAAAAAAAACAACCGACTTAAATTTTTTTTTAGGAGTTTCTTCCATACCTCCAAAGTTCTTTATCATATCTTTACCAAATTAAAATGGTATTAAAGGCTTTCAAATAAAAAAAGAATTATCAAAATCGGTTCCCAATTGGCGAAGATATCGCGTAACAAACATACATAAAAATAAAAAATAAACATACAGTCGAATTGAAACCTCCTCCTTTTTTGAAGTCGGTTAAAAAAGGCTTCAGACTTCGGCGTCTCCGAATGAGATAATGGCTGATATTGACGTCATTGGTCATCGCGTACCGTGACCTTGACTACTGGTTACGCTCCGAAGGTCACACGTATTGTTTTTTATTTGTACCGTAATGTGATAGGTATACAGGATGATCTTCTTTTAAGGGCAGTTTGACATTTATAATCATCATCATCATCATTCGCAGCCTTGAACCTCCCACTGCTGGGAATAGGCCTCTCTCAATGAATGCCATTTACCGCTGTCCTGAGCTACCCTCATACACGTTCGACCTACGAACTTTCTGATGTCATCAACCCATCTTACTAATTATAATCACTGATAGCTAACATCGCTGTGTTAAATATTGTCAACAACTGAAGTAGTTAGGTACCTCATATGTTTCTGGGGGGTCTTATATACTCGTATTAAAGTTATGAGACATGGGATTCAATTGCAGTTGGGGGGGGGGAGCGCCGGGAACAAATCTCGCCCAGGGGCGCTGGTAGGGCTAAAACTGGCACGGCACGGGACGTTTCTTTTTTTTTTAAATTTAAGTGCATTAAAAAGCGCCATGGTATAACTGAGAATGATAAAGTCAGTAGGTTACCCATTAGTTAGAAATATGCAGGGTCTAACAGAATAAACTGAAACTATTCTAAGGGTGCATTCAGTCCATGATACTGAACAACTTTCCCCAAGGAACATATATCGAAATATGAACAATAATTTTTGGCCTCCCATACAAGTTGACCGATCCGAGTTTGTATGAAAAGTCAAAAATTTTTTTTCATATTTTGATATAAGTTCCTTCGGGAAAGTTGTTCAGTATCATGGATTGAAGTCACCCTTCAAATAGTTTCACTATATTTTGTTAGATGTTATATATTGTGTTCTAATAGTTATTTGATTCCAAGATTTCAATATACATAGCGGGACATCAACCCTCCTTTAGAATGCAGTTGTTGCGGTTGCGCGAGATATTTTTGCTAATTAGTCCTATAATCGCCTCTAACGACATCCAAATTTTATTTTATTTAGTTTAGCCAAGGAGAAAAATACTTTATTATGGGTAGAACAATAAGGTTGACTTTACTGTGATTGTTCTATGATATTCAAGCGGACAGAATTTTACTTTGATTTTGTAGGTAGCGTTGTACTTATTGTTGATCGAAGACTTCACTAAATTATACACTCCACTTATACACTCAGTAACCAGCTTTTCGATATCTTTAACTCTGACAAGTCCTCATAGCCGCAGGAACTTACATTGCCTAATAAAATCAACATTGCTTACTAATGCCTGCCAATTATCGCTATCTACATTTCGAAACAAGAACCAGCAAATATGGTGAACAATGGTACGATACGATAAACCGACTGGCATTTAGGTGTCTGCTCAAGCATGCCCTTCGAAATTTGCGTTGTGAAACTTTACCAACAGAGTACAGGTGCCGTTTACCTACCAAATTTTCTTTCTTCTTTTTCTACCAGCCTATATCAACCCACTGCTTGACATAAAACCTCTCCCAGAATCCCTTGGGATTTTTGAATAGCGTGATGAGACTGATGAGATAACCAACACTTTTGCATAGGTATTATAGTTACGAAACGGGAAGTTGTACAAACAGGAAGTAGCCATATACCTACATACTCACTGAGTTTTTCCTTATCACTACTCCAGTGATTTTTACTGGGTCTACAATTTTAGGTCTGCCTCTGCTTTGTGTTTTTCGTGCACGACCACCTAATGGGACAGAAAAAGCATTTTGGGTCTTGCGACTCTAAGCAGGCACACCCTAGAGCTAAAAATTATTCGCATTACACACGATCTACGCGGGAAGACAAGTACCTATAGTACATTTATATTTTTTTTCTTTTCTGGTTAGTACACTTAAAGTTTTTATATTCTTCTATCTTCATGGAAGAATGCGCACACTTATTATGCCATCGTAATCTATGTTATGCGTAATATGCCATTTTCGGACATGTTATTATTTTTAATTTTTTTTTTGGTTTAATATTTTGTTCTTATGTGACGTGACTGAAATATGTACTAATCAAGATACTTTCAATAAAGGTGTGTTGTTAGGCCTTGCGACTGATTTCGTAAATACAAGTATAACCATGTCAGCATTTTAAGTATAGCCTTCATGAACGGAAACCTACTATTAACACTCTATAATTCTATTAAATTAAATATAACGTTTACGGCAAGGTCAAAGAAAAAATATTGGTAACGTATAATCTACAAAAAGTTTATCTTTTAGCATAACAACAGTGACGCTAAATGATAAACGAACTCTTATAAAAATAAACACCTGAGTAAAAGTCAACAGGAAGGAAATACCATTTTAAATAAATGAACCTTTTGAAATAAAATATATGATTTTCGACACTCCTGTCTATAATCGTTTTATTATTCATTGTGCTAAAAACTTCAACGCATTTCCTGCAAAGGCTACATTACTAGTTTCCCTCTTCATAACTCATACATAACACAAAGGGTAATTATCGAATATCTTGTGTATAAATCACTCAATTTGAAGAGTTAATTAATTGAAAGGATACCCGCTTAGATTTCGCACCCGCTCAGCACTTGAAATTGAAACTCATATAATTAAAATATCGAGAAGAAAACAAAAGGGGAAACAGCAGGAGATGAAATGGAGAGATTTAAAATATTACGACAGCTCAAATAGGATGAAATTAATGTTTCAATAGGTATTTACATGACTTGGTAAATTTCGTGACTTCCTTGTTAGGGTCATGTTTTGTGGTGTAGTTGGTCTTCAGGAGATTTGAAAAGAGTGGCACCTATTAAAATGCATCTAAAAGATTACTTTTCATGTCAAATAGATCTCTCTACCTAAGGGCATCAGGTACCTGATGCTTATAATGTAGGTACGAATGTAATGTAATCACCGTAGGAATGTGTGTGATCAAAATGCCGTTGAATAACTAAGATAGTGGTCTGCTAGAAATTACAATTTACTTCTACTGTGCATTCTGTTTGTGTAGGACAGGCAGAACAGAAAGCGGTTTATCAGTGAGCCAACCGCTTATTATCACGGTAAAAAGAATAAGTAGGTACTGGTTGAAAAGTAAGAACAAATAAAATCTCGGACAGCTTACAACGGCCATATATCAGGAAGCCAAAGACAGAGCGAAATGAAAATCATAAAGTAAGCTAAGACCGACAAATACCACAATGGGTTGTAGTATAGCGCCGCAAGAAGTAAGTATGAAGTAGGTACATCAGAGTTTTTAATATTTAAGATGCAAATATCAAAGATGAGTAGGTGCAAACACTATCAGATCCGTTGTAATATGAGCAACGAAAATATTTTTACGTAAGCAATAGAAACTGGCTAATTACGCGATCCAAAGAATTTTTGTGTAACCACTGGTTAACGCTGCTGAGGAAATCATACTTTTATTTTCAATTTATGTAACTCCGAAATATCCACCTGTCTAAGCAAATATAGAAATAAGCGTAATGAACGATTACGTACAGAGATTTTTGTCGGTTTGCATGAATCTAGAATTAAAAAAATAAAGCAACACAGATTTAAAATGGTTTCCGACAAATTGGAATAGGACCACTCCAAGTTTTCCTTCGGATGTCGTAAAAGGCGAATTAGGAAATACAAGCAGAATAAACTTTATAAACATTAATTCGACCTCTCCAACCCATCTGGAGTGTAGGCCAAATTCTCTGGCTGCTCTGGCTAAGTATGACTCTTGTAGTGCAGATTTACGTTTTCATTATGAAATATTTCTTGACCGTAATGCGAATGAGGAGGATTCTGTATTTGTTACCAATGAAATTGGTAGAAAGTTAATAAAGACAATCAATCTATAACCTACAAGTGCATTGACTTACATACTTACCTACCTATTGACCTCCTTTGGGTACTCTGCCTTGATCAAACGAATTTGAAGAGTGATTTCATATTTAGTTTGTTTTCTTTTAATTTACTTTATTTTAGGTTTATTTGAATTTAGGTTATCTAAGTGTTTTATGGTAATTTCAATAGTATCTCTATTAGTTTTATCTCAGATACCATTTTTTTTATCCCTACACCCTTTTCTATAAATTAACACGTCGATCATTAGTTTCTGTGTCAATATCTCGGAGGATAAGTGTAATGTTTCCTTCGCATATTAATTGATAACCTTCTGTATAGGGGACGGCCTTACAACCACGGTAACTGGTGAATAGTAATGTATTTTAAATATATCATTACCCGTCAAGAATTAAATATAAGGCAGTGGGAACACTTATTTATTTTCATTTTAAAATTCTAATTTAAAGTAACTATTTCTGTTTCATAATGTAAATGTATGTAAGTATTGAGTACAAAATTTTTTACTGCTTTATCTGTTATTTAACGTTACATGAAGATAAGTCTGTTATACCAAAAAAAATTAACGATTATTTTCATCATATGAGCATGAGCTCATATGATGAAAATAATCGTTAATTTACGTCTTTTGCCATTTGTTCTTGCTTGTCAAGGGCGACATCAAATCACGACTGGAATATTTTCATTATAACAGTAGTTTCTATGTAATAATTTATACAGCATTGCAATATCTAAATTTAAAATATGAGATTAAAAATTTAGTCACGAGTGAGATTCGAACTCACGCCTCTCACATCTGTACTGTGAGTGCACTTCCATTTAATTATGTGGTACCGTGACTTCGAATCAGCCTAACGAATTTCATCATCTTTAGGCTTTCATTTAATTATTTATTGCAGTATTACAATGCTCGGAACAACAACGCTACGAGTAAGTCTGTGAGATTCGAACTCACCCCCCCCCCCCCCCCCTTACATACGTCACGTAGTTAGAGTTTCTATGTCTACCTGATGGTTTCATTTTGGAACCATATTGCTTATTTACTGCACGATGTTTTTAAACAGTATGTACTCGTATGCCAAAAAAGTGCACTGTATTATTTCCTTAAATACTTCCTGTACTATTCCTTAAATAATAATGCCTACTAATTGGTTTCTATTAATCTGTTAACAACAGCCTTCATCAACACAAATGCTAAGCTATTTGTTTGTAAACACCGAACATCGATACCTGACCTAGTTTAGCCCGGTCTGCTCTTCAGTCTAACTCAAAATATATCCACGCGATTCTGTAACTTACACAACTGTAATTGGTTCTCAATTCGCATGACAAGTTATTGTTTGTGCATATTTTATTGCCTACTGCCGCTGACATTTATTGGACACCATGTTATGACATGTCTTGCCCCTGGCTCGCTACAAGGCTTTGGAACTTGTTTCGGAAACTGCTTCGAGCGGTGAGAGTTCATAATAGAACAAGGTGATCAATGATTAAGAATACAATGCGTTTATTCAAAATATTTTTGCTACATTGCTCAGGCCGTCCCACTTTACGTTGGGTCGGGACAGCATGTGAGTCTTTTCCATTTTCGTCTATCTTTTGTCAATGCACTTATTACATTATTTTTATCCATATCGTCCTTAACGCACTCCAGAAAATAGGAACAGAGGAAGGCCTAAGAAAAGGTCCACCTTTTCTGTTCCTATTTTCTGTAACCTTCAAATTCAGCACCTTTCTGGTAACGTGGCTCTCCTCCCTCCTCATTACATGTCCATACCATCTTAATCTATTGCTTCTCAACTTTTCCATGATTTGTACTTCTTATTACTTACTCGTTTTAAATTCTATCCTTTCTTGCCATCAATCTTAACATTCTCTTCTTTCGTGTTTCATCCGTCACCTTGGTTACCAACATTAATAAACATACCTACTTATATTCGATTTTACCACCTGACTGTGTCGATTAATGTCGGCGTAAATAAGTGTGTAAGTAAATAAGTGTTTAACTTTTACTTTCAAGCAACCCTTACTTGCTTTAAAGTAAAAGTTAAAGGTTTCGTTCAAGAATGTAATGATAATAAAACGGAAATAATGAATTGTTCAATGTAAAGTATGTTATTTAATTAATTAGTAATAGCTGGAACAACTTGGCTATTTTTTTCTTGTACTGTGGCTCTGTCTTGTACAAACGATATGCGTTAATTTTTTTTAAAGCATCATTTACATCTTTTAAGTGAGTGATGCTTTCACAAAAACAAAACAGATTCACTAGTTTACAAAGTTTTTGCTCTTCGCATACTTGAAGCGGTTTCATAAAGAATTCAGTACAAAAAACAAATATCTGGTTATAAAAAAAAGTTAAAACGTCTAAGTTTTAAAATATCTCATGTCAAAAATTAAATTTTCGTAAATTTTGCCAATTTAAAAATTTTACTATAAATTCAATTACTTTTTTTGGAACTTTTTAATTTAAGTTTATTATAGTGCAAGCCATCCATTGTACAATTCATTTAGATCACAGCTCAATTCTTTTACGAATTTGAGTTATTCGCGTTTTAGTATAGGCAATATACCGGATATTGCCATACAATGCGCACGGTGCTCAAAGTATGAGAAATATCATGGCAACTTGAATTTCATATATCACATAAGAATGATATAAGAATAAATCAAATTTTATTTCGATTAAGAAGAGTGATCTTTTATTTTACAATATAAAAGTAAATTATACGCATAGTAGTTTATTTTCTAAAAAAAAATTAAAAAAGGTGAAATTGGTAAAATTTGGAATCTTGTTATAACAATACTTCCAATTCTGACGCCCTAGAAAAAAATCATAATCAGATCCGTAATTATCATACAAAAATCTAAAAGAAACAACAAGTTTCATATGGTGAGCACAAAAAATTAAAAATTTTGTAAACTAGTGTTATTTGTTATTTTATACAGGACGCTGGCATGATATTAGACTTTGTTCGCGGTGTTTGGTGTATTAAGAACAATATGACCCCTCAACCAATCATATATGAGGGATAAGGCCAGGAGCATAACCATGTTTTTGAAAATGTATATACAGAGCTAAAGTATGCTGATGGTCGGGTGGTTGCGCAAACGTTACAACAGAGATCGTTACAACACAAAATCAAACTCAGATATAATACGAGTATGTACAGTAGGTACTGAAGAAAATGCAATAGATATATGCAAATTTGTTTGAAATTAAAAAAAATTGCAAAAATCTAACATGTCGTTTCAAAATAAAAGCTAGACTACGTTAGAATAGGAAAGTCTGATTCTGTCTAGGGTATCTAAGGTAAGGGGATTCTTTAAGTTATTTTTAAATAAATAAAATAAAAATTTTATGTCTCCGCATTAAATAAGTATCTATTTTCTATAATTCCCATTTATTAGTTGCCTTTACTACGTCCATAGAACAAGCTTATAAAGGCGTATAGTATAACCTAAGGTGCGGATGTTTACGTCGAGTCAATGACAGCAGAGTTGACCAACAGGTTACCGACTGCTTACTTTCACCACACACTTATGACATAGGCACCTGTTACGTGCTTATAAAGTTTATGGAAAACATGGTATTGAAGGAAAATGTGACCGCTTTCCTTTGAGTAGACGATTTTATTACATCAACCTGTATTTACGTAAGAGAAGAACATGCCTCAATTTCCTAAAATTATACAAAATGATACTTATAAAATGTAAAAGTTTCCAAGAAAGCATTAGTGAATTTCATTCAGGCACGCCAAAACCAATAAAATATGGGTGGAACTTCAATTTTCAGTCAATAGGCCCCAATAAAAGGCTACACGACGATGTGCAGCAAGGAAGGCAATACTTGTTGAATGGCTTAAGGGTAGAAAGGTGTCACTGGACTTTAAACGACATCACTTGCTCCCTTATGTCCCATCAGGGCATCAGGTACGCCCAGTCGCCTACTCGCCACTGACGTTTCACATCCACCTCGCGACTCTACTAGAAGTAATTTCTTTAGAATTAAATTCTACCTGGTTTTGACGCGCAGCGTGCAGTATTAAACTAAGCCGGTTCAGAACCGGATATGGCCGACATAACCACCATCTCCACAAGAAGATTCCAAAATATCTCCAATGGCCAAACCTGACAACATATCGCTGAAGAAGTCCGCTGTACCGTTTCCGTGGAGGACTTAGCGAACTTCATAGTTTAACCCCGGCAGCCGTAGACTGGCTTAAAAACCTGCCATTAAGTATTTAGGATTCAAGCAGTAACATGCCATACGATATGATAATGAGAAATAAGTAGCATCGAAGTACATTTTTTTTTAATGTATTGTTTGTTAATTTTCAAGTGTCTTGAACGAATTAAATAAAAAATAAAAGTAATCATCCTACGAGCATATAGCTCTCGCGACTTCACTCTGGCCGGCCAATTAAAGCAAGACAAAGCTAGGGGTTTCTGTTACCTCATCGGTTTCGACTTTGCCTGACCAACAAAGGCAAGACGGAGACGAGAAACAGGGGCCTCCCCCAAGAGCTCTTAGGTCCGTGGGGTCGCAACTCTCCAACAGCTCGCCACAAGCTACCCTACGGGTTTAATTTTATTATTAGGTTTTCTTCTCAGTTTCTAGCAATTACGGTTCAAATAAATAGAAAAACATCATATGTTTGAACCGATGATGTGGCTATAAACCTACCTAGTTTTATTTATTTATTTATTAAACTTTATTGTACAAAGTAAAAATATACTTTTAACAAATGGCGGACTTAATGCTAAGAGCATTTTCTCCCAGTCAACCATAGGGATAAACAGAGAAAATTGTGGGGCGCAAAAGCTATAAATATACTTACATCAAAAATACTAAGTACTTTATACATACTATTATATATTATATATAAATATATCAGAGTAAATACCTACTTACACAATACATATACTAATAAATATAATAAAGAAATAGCTAATGAAAAGAAGAACTGAATGATGATGAATTTATAAAGAAAGGGAGTTTGAAAGGTGGGCGTGGACTTTCCTCTTAAAAGAGAATTTGGTAGAAATGTCTCTAATGTCAACGGGTAAAGCAGTCCAGAGTCGTGAAGCTTGAAGAGAAAATGAGTTTGACATGAAATTAGTCCGAAAAAGGGGGATAAAGAGCTGACGAGTCTCATTAGAACGAAGTTGTCGATCATGAGTGTCTGAAGGAGATGTTAATAATTAAAATCGACATAAGCATTCAGAGTTCATCCTCATGATTCTGTAAGAACTTTAACATTTAAAACCCAGTCTCGAGCATTAAATTAAAGGTGGCATATAACACTGACAGCTCTATAAATCTTCATTGGAATGTTAGGTTTTGAAATACAATCGTGCGTGCCGTAATTGGGTGGCATCGGTAAGCATCGCTGATCATCGGTAAGGATCGGTTGGCGCGGTGTACGCGACTGGCATGCCAATTGATTTCATGGGGGAAAAGTGTTGTCGACTATGTTGTAGGATGCTAGTTACTTATACTTACTTACTTACTGCAGCCTCTCTTGCTGACATCCTCTGCATTCCTGTTGCAACTGCTAGTTACTTATACTCTATAGTGAATCAAATGTTTGGTCATGTCACGACTGATGAAAGGTCCTCTTGTCACCCAGAGAATCTTTCACTATGCTGTGATGTGATGTAATGTGATGAAGTTATTGACGTCAGCAAAAGATGAGTACCATAATATAATTTATTGTACCCATTTAAGTTTCAACATACATACATGCATGTGTTCCTAGGAATTTTTATAAAAAAAATATATAAGTGCATTCTATCCGCAACTACTCGTATGTAACAAACGGAAGATTATTCATCTTCGGTTTATATTATGCATGAACTGTGTTGTTGAGGCTAATAGAAAATAATAAACAAGTATACTAACTTGTTTACCTCAAACGAATCACGCATGTATATTTTATAACACCATACCTACATCCATTACAAGCGGTGGTTGCCCAGCTGTTTAGTTAGACAATAGTCTAGGCGCGACTTGTGCCTCTAGATATTAAACCTATTTTCGGTCAGATTCATCTACTCCGGTAAAAAAAGCTTGTAAAAACAGTGGTACTCCTGGAATGCCAATACAAGTGAAAACTTGAGAGGTGTCGGTTACGGTAACAGTGTCGTGAGTACAATGGTTTTTCCTATTTAAAAAACACCAAACGCGCCTAAAAAAGTTTTCTCTTCATAAACATCGTCAGGTAACCTGTACACTCATGCGTGACTATTAAGTTTACTGGTAGGTGAAGGCAATGGAAAACTACTCCATAATCTCCACCAAAAACTGGTCATTGTGTGCGTCTCTCCATACAACGACACCGACACCGACAGACACACATAAACAAGTGAACATGATCTTTTCACCGCCGTAACAAGCGAGCGACCGCAGATTGTCCGCAAATGAGATTTCCTTGGAAAATGGGGCGGCGTCAAGTCCTTTACGGGAAATGAATGACGCTCTAAGAGATTACGGTCATCTGTTGCAAGTAAACTACGTGTAATAAGGAACAGATTGTGATCATAACAGTGTTAGCCCTTGCGTATAACAAGATTACGGGGATAAAAGGGTCACTACTCGACTACCCGTGCACCCTCCGAAAAGCCTCATACTTCGGAAAGTGTACAATGTAGGTAAAGGCCGTACCTAAATGCACTTGCGCCTAGGAAGCGGCGTAAACTTAGCTTTAAGTAACGATTTGACGTCAACATTTGTGCAAAACAAAACAAAGTGACTATTTTAAGAGATATTATAAATATCCTATGATAATAAAGATATTTTGAATTGAATTGAATTGAATTGAGAACGTTAAGCTTTACTACGCACATTTGCGAAAAACGGCCACTTTTAGCAAATGTGCGTAGTAATTATAAACTGTAAACAGTAGTTCATAAAATACTTTGAAGGGTTATCTAGGACTTGGTAGTAGCAATATTTTAAATGATGTCTCCGTTTTCTTTGAAATGATTTATTTTAAATGGGGGCAGCACTGGACCCCGGAAAATTCAGGTACGGCCTTTCTAAGTAGTAAAGCAAAATGGTCAGCCATGGCAGACAGAACTCCAGACTGGTACTTATTGCTGCAAATTTTTCTGTGAATAATATGCTTTATGTATCTGTCGCAGCCATGTAGTTAAATATACCAGCTAATTGGACGCCTGCCGTTTATTAAAATGGCTGAAGGACAACGTTTATCCAGATGGCTGAATGTTGTGTAGTTATTAAGTTAAATTGGTGATGTTTGTTAATCAATTATGTGCGACTACTTTTAATACCTACCACTAAATAACTAGTAATAGTAAAATATTTTTGAATCAATAAATGAGATTGTGAAAGTTTTGGGGACTACTACTAGCGTCTCAGTGGATAAAACTAAACTAAATTTGAATCACTTGGCTGAGTTTGTTAGTCAACTTTATTAAAGGGCTGACTTTCGATACGCCAAGTTGTTAAGCGTTGTGTAATTTTAGTTCAATTACCTATTGGCCTAGGCATCCGGTGTTTAATGAACCGCCTAGACGTGCAATTAGCTGGCTCATTTAACCAGATGGCTGCGACATATCTACTGTCAAACCTCTTATTTTGTTTGCCATTGGGAGCCTTATCTTTCTTTGTTCATTGTTTGGCCTGTATCTGGTATACTTATTTTCCGAGAAGACATATTTTTGGAAAGTAACATTTGTGACAAATGAGCTTACTAGTTGGCTTCCAATGAGGGCTTTTCCGAGAAAAAAAAAAGTTTTTTATGACGCCAATAGATGGCGCTACATTCTGAGCATATGTCAAACAAATAAGTCAGTTGGTTGTCAGTCTTTTTTTGGTCAGGAGTGCTATTTTTGACATCGGGAGTCACATAAAGAAAAGATTGTCGCGAGCGTTTCCAAACACGCGCGTTTTTAAATCGGTCGTACCGTACGCGAAGGATTTGAACGAGTGGTCTTGACTTGACCACACAAGAGCAAAAAAGGTACCTTTTTATAGAAAAAATGAGTTGAAAATTACAAGTTTTGTATTTCGCTGATTTCCTCGTTGAAAAATAGCACTCCTGTGCGATGTTTTGATAACCATAGACCACGGTTTTTTTTCAACATTGAGTGACATTGACATATGTATTATGTGCAGCGCCCTATATTAACAACATATGACAACTTGTTTTTTTTATTTTTTAACTGTCAAATTGAAAACCTCTCATTTAGTACATTCTGTTATTACGTCTTCAAGGGATAATAACCTTACCTACCTAACAAAATAAGAGTATGTATATCAGTTTGCTATACAAGCGAGCTTTATTTGCTATACAATATAATGCGGGTCTTGTCTGTTAACCATTACTTTGTCTGTCTTAATGACGCATGCACAGATTCTGATGCTGATTATAGTAATAACAGAACAAAGAAACAAAACCATAAGTACAACCTCTTGTTAATGCCATTTTGATTGCTTTACATATTTTAAAACTTGTAAGTAATATTTTACCTAAAAAAATAAGGAAATTGCTTTTAAATTTTCAGTTTCAATTGGGATACAAAATAGAGGATAATTGGCAATTAATATTTATACATAATCTAAATCACATCATCACACAAAATTATGTGTTTTAGAATAGGTAAGTATTGGCTCTGTAGAGCCAACCGATTTTGATGATTCTCTTAATGAATAGGGAATGAATGCGAAGAATCGATTCCATTGGTTAATATATATTTCGTGACTTATTCATCTATAGTAGGACTAAACCTATTCTTTATTGAATGTATTTTTATGATTGACCAACGAGTCACCAAAACGTATTTCTTTACACTTTGCTATTTTTTATATTATATTTTCCTAGAATTGTTCTTACATTATTTTACCACCCAAGGCAATTTTATTTACTCGTGTGTTTACTATGTTTTTGAATGGTTTTCGCCGCATAAGAGCTAGCAAGCTAGCGACTAAGCGAAGTTCATGAAGAGACTTACAATTGAACGGAACAAAACAGTGACATTTGGTGTCTTTCTAGTACTTTAGTACATAAAGCTCTTTGGTTTTATAATACGAATAACGATACGATACCCTCCCCGATTGTCGGTCGACACAATGCACAATAACCATGAAATCTCCAGTCAATGGCCCGAGAAACCTCTAAATTTTGGCACGGGCTCATTGTTTAGCATTCCACGATGGTATTATGGTGCAAGTGGCGACCTTCGTGTAATAACTGCTTGTGGTCTCACGGGGCTGTTAGGTGCCGGTAGAATTGCTAATGACGCGATACTAGCACCTGCCTTTTTTAAAGTCGGTTGGTTCTCGTACAGATTGTTTTGTAGCGTCATAATTAGTATACTTTAGCTGGGAGCGTTCATACATTCATAGCGGTTCAGAAACAGAGTAGTAATTTTATATAAATATAGAAGAGTAATTTTCTAGGCTAATGTGACCTTTACAGTATAATTATAGATCTTTGTTGGTGTAATTGAAACTATACTAATACTTCTATATAGCCAAATCTCTGAACAATCATTATATCTACTGAGCTCACCACATTTATCCGAAAAAATTATCTTCTTTCGACACGTACACTATACAAAGTGTAAGGGACATACCGTAATAAATCGAACCGCGGTCTATACTAGATTATTATAGTATAATGAAATTAAAATAACAGCCAAAAAAAATTGCATTTCCATACAAAAGTGTGCAGTCTCGGGCGAATTGTATGGGAATGTAAAAAAAAATTTAGGTTTTTTGACGGTTATTATAATTTCATTATACTTTAGTGATCTAGTATAGCCCGTGGTTTGATTTATTACGGGTATGTCCCTTCCACGTTGTATAACGTCCACATTAAAAGAACACGCCGATTTTTTTCCCACGCAGTCATTTCTTTTTCTATGGATCTATCCCTAAAATTTATAGATTCTTGGGATAGAGCATGATCTAAGGATAGAGCAAATGAAAAGTAGAGTATTCGCTCTAGGCACAAATGACACTGTCGAGAAAGGCAATTTTTATTCACAATGCCTATAACCAGGTCTGTCTATTCTCCACTGCAGGAGCACGACCCTCTCTGTACTACCAGGGCCATCTTGGCCAGAGTAGCCAGATTATTCGGCCTACACTCTCCACGCTCGCCAGACGGGTTAGAGAGGTCTCATTAAGTATTGTTTAGCTTGTGTTTCCTAAGTCGCCTTCTACGACATCCACGGGAAGACTTGGAGTGGTCCTATTCTACTCTGCTGGTAACCACACGGCTTTCTACTCGGCCAGGGCCCTTTACAAGCCCTCTATTCCAACTACAATTTAGCATATTAGCAGTTGCATTACAAAACACTCAAAAATTGATAATGATGCGTTGCGTGTTGTTCTTATTGCCTCAATTCGTGTTAACCGCGTCTTCGAGAGGTCAAAATGTTTACTTACTATGTTTGCGGACTAAATTGCTGTGGTATGTTGCATTGTCATTAGCCAATACGTTGGCAATGACATAATGAAAGGCTGAATAACGCTCGAATGTGGGATAGAAACATTAAAATAGTTTTAAATTTAAATTTAGTATGTACCAATGTACCTAAATTATGACAGGGTACATGTCAAGCGCCAAGCTCAAGCCAGACTTTTATTTCAGCTGCTCAACTTGTACGAGAGGTCAACAGTTATATATCATATTTCGATATATGTTCCTTAGGGAAAGTTGTTCAGTATCATGGATTGAATTCACCATTAAAATATTTTCAGTATGTTTTGTTAGACCCTAACCAAATAATTGTAGTTTAAAACCTTTCCAACTCATAGACTTGGATCAATTGGATGGTATACCGTTTAATGTACCCCTATGTGTACAAGGGGTTAAATGAATAAAGTATTATGTTGTACATATATGTTGCAATGAAATAAAATGATTTAAATTTAAAAATTTCAATAATAACTATTGCAAAACAACATAAATATTAGTATTAATGAAGATGTACAAAGTTCATTTGATAATGTCATACTAAACTTAGTTATTATTATCTTTCTAATTTGCATTTACATATCCAGCTTATCCGGTTGGCACTTCAACATTTTGGGATGATGCAACTCTGTGATGCAACTACTATTTTCATATTCACTCCATTTCTATTTTCAAATTAAAATTAATGCAACGGTTTTTAGTAGATAGATAAGTATTTAAGTAGTTGGGGCGATTCTAATGAATTATTCAGGCTACGTACGATAAAAACCAAAAATTTAGTTACCTATATCCAGTAGCGGCGTTAGGGTAGGGCGCGGTTGGGTGACCGCCCAGGGCGCGAGATACAAAGGGGCGCCTGGAGGGCGCTAGGGGGCACCCCTTTTTTACTGCCACTCATTAATGGAGACTTAGTAATTTAAGGAGACTTAAGTAATTGTGAATTCGCTAAGTTTTGAAATTTTTCGATAAGCCGGCGGTTCATAGAATTTTTTTTGTTAGCGGCACCTCCTAGACTCTTATTTGCAAGTCGTCGTCGTTCACAACAATGGTAGGCCCACATCACTCGCTCAAGGCCACGGGGAGGGGGGGGGGGGGGGGGGGAGCCGGGAAAAAATTCGCCCGGGGCGCTGGTGAGGCTAAAACCGGCACTGCCTATATCATAATCATAAATACATAAGTACAAACACTCTGAAGATTTTATTCTTATTGGGGCAGACAGAGCATTTTGGATCTTGTTTCTCTAAGAAGAAAGAGCCCACAGCCGCAAGACTCAAAGGCAATTTTAAGCGTGAGGATGGGCGAGGTTATTCCTTTTTTCGGCTTCTACGACCTACGCGGGAAGAGAAGCAGCTGGTAGGTACATTCTAAGTTTTTCTTTTCTCCCAGACTAGCATGGCCGAAAATCTTCCTCGAAATTTATTTTGATTTATAATTTGTTTGATAAAAAAATATTATAATACGACTAGCTTTCTATGTCATTGTTGTAAAGTATAGCCAATTGGATGGTGTAATGCAAAACGCAACCGTTGTAACTTGTAACGAAGCGGCACCCATCCATTTTGCATGGCTGACTGGATGCGACGATATTACTCATCAAAGTCTTTGAGGTAATGTATGATTTACAGCCTTCAATCAACAACACAGCTAGATATCGGGTCATCGCAAAAAATACAGCTTGTCAAATAAAGAGCGCACTTCCGGCGGTGAGCTCTTATTTTGTTTAGTTCAGTTAAGGAGAAAAACACTTTCTACGTAGTGTAATAAAGTTGGCTTAACAGTGAATGTTATTTGATATTTTGACGACCTCCGTGGCGTAATGGTTAACACGCTAGACCGCTAATCAGAAGGCTCTGGGTTCGATCCCCAGCCAGGGCAAGTTGGAAAATGGCTTTTTTCAAATTGTTCTGAGTCTTGGGTGTTTATCGATATATGTATTTAATTTATCATAAAATATAGTATCGTTGAGTTAGTATCCCATAACACAAGTTTATAACTTACTTTGGGGCTAGCTCAATCAGCATGATTTTTCCCTATATAAAAAAAAAATTAAGCGGACAGAAATTTGCTTTGATTTTGTAGGTTCTGTTATCTAGTTGTAGTTGATCGAAGTCTACAGCAAATCTTGCGTTTATTTACAGTATTAACTACCTACTAGTATTGTGCTAATGTCAGATTGAAACGAAATTTGTATATAATTCATCATTAGAAAATAATGCAACGGATTTTATATAAAAAAATGGTTTTCTTAAAAGGAACAAAGTGAGAAGGTACTAATTCTGGTTGAAAAAATAAAAAAAGCAAACTATTTAATTTTGCTCTAACTCTAGTTTTCATTAAATCTTTTCGATTTCATTAATCAGTTTTTTCCTTGATTGCCCGAAACTAATAATGAGACACCACCACGTTTTTAGTTTTCACGGATCCTACTACTGAGACTGCTGTCTGTCCGTCTGTCCGTCTGTCACAGGGCTCTATCTCTTGAACCGTAATAGCTAGATACTTATTGTGGCCGCTATAACAACAAATACTAAAAAAAAATATGGGGGTCGTCATACAATAAACGTGATTTTAGCGTTTTAAAACATTGTTCAGAGGTGCAGATGCTTTCTTTTATTATATAGCCGATTTAGGAACTAAGCGGCCTTCCAGTCAAATTGTCGAAAGCTTTAAAATGCTCAATAAAAAAATGGATTTAAGTACTAAGTGTTTCAGATACAAAAAACTCTATGTTCACTTCTGCAGACAAAACCAAATAAGCCAACTCTCGTTAACTACATTTGATATAATTACCCGCTCTAGCAATAAAAACCTGCAGTACCGAACACATGTCTGTTTGTACGACTGTATGTGTGTCAATGTTTGGAATGCTGGGAGCGGCCATCGACTAACAACCAACTAAGTGTTTGCTCACGAGTACAACTCACGACTGCCACACATTCGGTGTTTCAATGCACGCAATCTACACTGCTAGATGATAAAAGTTGCGTTATTTTAAAACAATAATTTAAGGAAAGATAATAAATAAGGAAAGGAAAAATCTAAAAAAGAGGAGCAGGAAAACCCAGAAGAAATTTTTTTGATCAAATAAAAGAAAATATAAATGTCAAAACATATACTTAGCGGACGAAAGAGAGACATGGAAAGCACCGACAAGAACGTGGTTCTTAAATTCTCGTACAAGAAGATGATACTTATCTCAAAAATATTTTTTTACTTATATAATTTTAACTAAAAAATCAAAAATAAAATAATAATTTACTTGTAATCTAAACATTCACAAATGAAAATTATTTATCTGAGATAGGACTTTTCGGCGTTAGACGCTAATCGACTATCTGTAACATAGCTATTTGAAGAAATATGTATTTACTTTTTTTATATGTTGAATGGCGGTGCAGTCACGTTTTAACGGTCTCTGTAATGTTTCAAGAGGAAATTACCACTCATTATGAACATCAGAATAGTAATTGGGGTCTGTGTATAGTAATTTGGATCTCGGACTCTTTACCATCGTATAAAGAGTATAGTATTTTGAAATTTTTAGGCTAGTTTTGTCTTTTATAACCCCAAAATGTCTTGTAAAGATACTCGTATAGACGGCGGTGCAGACACGTTTTAACGGTCTCTGTAATGTTTCAAGAGGAAATTACCACTCATTATGAACATCAGAATAGTAATTGGGGTCTGTGTATAGTAATTTGGATCTCGGACTCTTTACCATCGTATAAAGAGTATAGTATTTTGAAATTTTTAGGCTAGTTTTGTCTTTTATAACCCCAAAATGTCTTGTAAAGATACTCGTATAGACGGGGCGTGGAGGATTCTTCTTTTTAATTCTTACTATTCTAAACCTTCGAAAGAGTTAACTAAAATACGTGTAACTATAATATGTAATAAGCACCTGTAATATGTAACAAGAAATTGATAGAACTTTTCATATCATAAAATTAATAAACTGGCTCTTTACCAGCTGGAAGAGACCAACATCACACGGTAAAATTTTAGCCCAAATTTTAAAACATATGTTTTTGAAGTGAAAACTTTTTTAGCGGCGTTGTGCACTTTTTTGGTAAAAAATGTTAAACTCGCGTCAGGACACGTGTCCTGATCGAAAATTCGTAAGACGGATGGAGAGTAGACAGCCAGCTACCCATGCAATGAATATTTGACGTAGCGCCATCTAGTTATTCCTTTTAACATTAATGATAACATTACAAGCATTGAAAATTATTACAACGCCATCTATGAACGAGTAGCAAAACTATTTCGTTGAAGTGAAAACTTCTTTAGCGGCGTCCTGATCGAAAATTCGTAAGACGGATGGAGACTAGACAGCCGGCGCGGCGTAGGAGAGGAAGTATCCCCCTCTCTTTCTACGGCGCGGCGAAAATGTATGCCTGTGCCTACTGTTTCGTTTAGCTGAGAGATAAACTTTTTAATGTAATATAAATTGTCATGTTTGTGTACGATAGCGCAATAAATAAATATTGTATTCTACCACATAAATAATAGTACTTTTATACTGATAATTAAAGCAATTCGTGCAAAATTATTCCCTAACCATTCCAAAATATCAAAAATTCACAACGTTAATATACAAGTTTTCACTTCTGCCGGCACTCCCGGAGTGCAACCCGTCGTTTTTTTGCTAATCTAACACAGAGAGAGAGAATCAGATGACTTGAGGCAAGTAAACCTCATTGTGCCAGATAGCATTGACAATCTTCTCCTTGTCTAATACAACTCTAGCTACAATGTCTCTCACTTCAAGGAAAACTTGTTGGATTCCTCCCATTGCAAGACTTTGGAACAGTCTACATATAATTGACAGAGCGAGCGAAGCACCTCAATTTCGAGATTCGCAATAAGGTCAAACTTAAAATGCTGTTGCCTGTCTGTCTTGCCTACAGGTCGCATTTTTCAACCGATATTGTCGAAAATTTTTTTTTTTAATAGATCTCGATTTTTGCTTGGGGGAGAAATAAGGGGGAAACGTTGCTGTAGCGTTATTAATTAACGGATTGCAATTAAATTTAAGAGGCACACTAAGAACTTCATTCTACACAAGATGTTGCAAAAAAATCCAAAGGGACTCCCTCATGGAGGAAGGGGAACAGGGGAAAATTTGCAGTAGCGTTATAATATATGGATGGATTTTACTGAAATGGCTTTGCTAAGCTAGGGGAAAATATCAGTTCACGAGGTCTACACCTCGCAAACTGACCTTTATAATTTTTATTCAAATTTTTAATGCAAAGCCACACAAATGATGTCATATTCCTTATAGTACCACGCGTTCATCAGTTATAGTTAGAAACAAATCTGTGAGGTACGATGGAGTAATTTATTTCAAGACAATGTGGGATGGGACTCCGCCCCGTCTGGTAGGCGATCATAATGGAATTCCTCGCACGTAGCCATTCATTGAGGATGAGCATCGCCAGATGAATTGATGTAGGTACTCGTATGTAGGACAAGGACTTTGTTGTTTCACCGTAATTTGCAGACATCGATATACTCGTACAATACAATACAATTGAGTCTTTATCAGGTTTGAAAAAATCCTACTAATATTTTATGGATGTATGGTGGATGATTGTTTTAGCTTTCATGCTAAAAAAGCTCAACGGATAAGAATGAAATTTGGCATGTAGCGTGTGTGTAGGTAGCTTATTAACAAATAGGGACTTTTTATTCCAGGAAAATGTGAGTTTCTTTAATATTATTAATACGAAAGTTTTTAGGATGTTTATGTATGTATAAATTTGTTTCGCATTACACCAAATGTGCTAAATGGATCAGAAAGAAGTTTACCGTGAAGATAGCATATTACCTGAATTATATAGGACACTTTTCATCCCAAAAAATATTAGATAGGTTCTCGAGGGATTGGAGGGACCCTTTGACCACGCGGGCAATGCCGCAAGCAACAGCTCGTATTATATATGTTTATGTAAAATTTAACTCATTCGAAAACCGGGAAGTGATTTACAAGATTTATTTACAAACAAACAGATATAACGACAGGTAAAACTAATATCCAAAATAAATCAATAAGGGTACAAAAATACAACGAACGAAACTCTTCCAGAAAAGGTTGTGCCCTGCACTTCCGTTGTCTCGACTTGGCAGGGGCACTTCCGTGCTACTTTTAAGAACTTAATATTTTTACCTTCAGTGACAAAACACCTCGTTTCTTTTATATTATAAAATTACATTCACTTTCCTAGCCACCTACACGAATTCGAAAATTTATTCATGCCAATGAAACCGTTTTGACACATGGTAATTAATTGGCGCTCAAGCTTGGCAAATTATGTAAATACATAACATCATAGCACTTAATTGGGGTTGCGGAACAATTAACCCGTCTGTCGATTATAGTGGAGACCTAAGGACCCAGTGACATTTACAAAAAATGCAGATTTTTTACTTATTACTTAAGGTGACGTGGGTTCACAATTTGCAAAACAGTGCGTATTTTTGAAAAATCACTGTTGTTAAACTACTACAGTTTATTCCTCAAAAAATTTACATAAAAATCTTAAGGATTTTCTACAGACACCCACAATAGCCAAAACACGATTGAGCATTTTTGGCTCAATAGAAAAAAATCACAAACATACCTCTAAAATTGCCTAAATTTGCCTTTATAATACGTATTACTATTTTATACAATCACCTTTTTAAACGAAAATGATATATAACAATGTATTATCTAAATATCTATCCGTTTTGGCTACGTCGAGCACGGCTCCGGCCCTTCCTTCGCTCTCGACGAATATTTCACTGTGTTTTATTTATTATTTTTTCTGTAGCCAAAACGGATAGATATTTAGATAATACATTTTTTGGTATAATTTTCATATAAAAAGGTGATTGTATAAAATAGTAATACGTATTATAAAGGCAAATTTAGGCAAATTTAGAGGTATGTTTGTGATTTTTTTCTATGGAGCCAAAAATGCTCAATCGTGTTTTGGCTATTGTGGGTATCTGTAGAAAATCCTTAAGATTTTATGTAAATTTTTTGAGGAATAAACTGTAGTAGTTTAATAACAGTGATTTTTCAAAAACACGCACAGTATTGCAAATTGTGAACCCACGTCGTCGCCTTAATCTAATCGTAACTAATAGTACCTATACGGATAATTGTCGAAGTACTTCGTAAATAAGTATTTTAATTTCAGCTTACCTACGTATATTAGCAAAAGAATATTCCATCATCTTCTCTAAAATTAAAGATTCTGGCTCCTGTAGGTTAAATTTCCCATTGATGGGCCTACCCTATTTACCCAGGTGCTCATAGTTTTCACCTCAAATGAGGTCAAAAGAAACTCAATAATCAGTGCATATGTACCTATAATCGACATGTCTTTGTGAACGCTAATCGCACATTATGCGCACTTTCCAGTCTGTACCCCAGCTATAATTTCTACTTTATCATATGTTATTATATAGCTGACCGCACATAAGTGCGTTATTAATTTACTATTTCACCCCCTTTAACATGTCCGATAAGTGAAGCAGCATTGTTTTACGACTAATTAACATCTGATACATATTTATGATTGAGTAATTAATGAGAAGTACAAAATAAACAATTTTCCGTCATCGAGTTAATACTTATGTAAGTAATTCAACTTCTGCCGTACCAGACTTTTCATTTCACATAAAAAAAATAGTAAAAACACTAATACGTGTGTATTCTGTGTCGTGTAACGTTTTTGGTATATCCAAGAATGGGATTTGGCGGGAGCACCACATTACATCAACTTCTCCAAAGGACCTCTGCGTGTTGGATCTCTATCCCCACGCAAGCCTCCCAAACTTCTCAAAAGGCCGGGTAAAAAAACCGTGAATCCCATAAATTACCATTATAAATAAATAAATAAATATATAGGGACAAATTACACAGATTGAGCTAGCCCCAAAGTAAGTTCGAGACTTGTGTTATGGGATACTAACTCAACGATTCTATATTTTATAACAAATACATATATAGATAAATATCCATAAAGTATAACTACACTAAAGATAGATTTATTAACAAAAACTGCACCATAGACAAATAAACTTACAAACTATTACAAAATTAAACTATTCATATTAAAGTTGCGCTTAGTAAACTATCATTACCTACGACATTCGTTGTCACTTCCATTTCATTGTATTTTCATACAATCATTCAAAATAGCTTTCGTACTACTTCAATTTGCAATAAACCATCAAAAATAGATGATAGACCGTTGGAGCATTTCAATCATACTCTTAAATCAGCCAACCAGTTCTTTTTTTGTTAAGAGTACCAAAGAACCACGATTCCCCGCCGATGTGCCAACATAAATTGCTTGATTATATTTCAATTTCGCGTACTCGCCTCGAGTATAATAGTAGAATTGCTTTTCATTGTTTCGTCGACAAATAATGCGGCAGTTACCACGCAGTTACCGCAGCGCAGATGGCAGACAAGCTAGGCGTTTTTAACATAAAATGCGTGTATATTTGATAGCATTGTAATTCTATTCTGGAATGTAGGAAACAATATTTGTCACGTAAAGTAGGAAATATAAACAATATTATGTCACGTGAAGTAGGAAATATTACGAGATTAAGCTTGTTAATACATTTGTGTTTGAAAATAATATAAAAATTGATGTCCTAAAATTTTTTTTCTAGGCAATTGACAAGCTTGAATATAATTATCTTAAACGTCAAAAATTAATTTAATAATAGTTAATTACTTTAATTACCTAGTCAGAAGTAATAGTTAATTAGTAAGAATGACTTCTGACTAATAAACACAGAAGTATTTACAAACTCAATTTCGTAATATGTATTTCCTACTTTACGCGACAGAAGTAGTTTCCTACATTACAGAACGTGAATTACACTATTAAATAATTAAATCAGTAAATTGTTACAGTAACAGCTACATATTCCTCTGCAATTTGGACTGAACTGGACTGGACTGAAACTCTAATCTGAAATCCTACGAATTCCTTCCTTCTGCAATATTTTTCTAGAAAAAGTATTGTTGCATGAATCCTCTTTAGCATTCCTAAAAATATCTTTTAAGACTTTGGTCTCTGTAAGTCAAACAAAAAGCTACCGGTGGAGAAACAAGTGACACTGGAGCTAAATGGGCCGTTGAATAGTCAGAAAGCCGTCTGGCAAAAGACAAGGAGTAATGACTGTACAGAGTGTCTACATTAACTTATTACTCCTTTATCCCTAACTGGGTTGGCAGAGTCCCAGAGCCGTAAGACCTAAAGGCCACATTTAGCGTGATGGGCGTTAAGAAGAAAAAAGTGAAGAGTTGCTAGCCGTATCGCCTATTAAATTTAGATAATCGTCCATTCCCTCGATCGGCTAATACGATCTGCGCAAAAAGAAAAGCAGCTGGTACATTCTAAGTTTTTTTCTTTTCTCCCAAACCAGCATCGAAATGTATCTAATTATAGGTTCCCGGGTCAAAAATAAATTATCTAGTACTTGTCATTGATCACATCCATTTTTAAACTTGATTTTAGATTTCTTTATGCGAAAAAACGGATATTAAGAACGCTTTTCGACTCCAAAAAACTGTGACGTCACAGTCCGATATTTCATATAAATCTCATAGAAAATATTTGTTTTGACGTTTAAAAAAAAGTTGCTGATTTGACTTGTTGGAAACTAGCAAATTGATCCTCATATTTTATATCCGACTTACAATTCTCATATCACACAAATCGTACAAGATTATCTAAAATAATTCGGGATATGATTACAGTCATTACGGCTCTCGGGATCCATCTTAGATTATTTTGCCCACGGAGGACGCTTACCTCAGGTCAATGATCCGCACTCTCTACTACGAGGAAGGACGGCGTTTCGTTACAGCGAACACGCGCCGATGTCTCTTTTTTACTATCAGATGTCGACGATATCATTATTTTATTTGCAGAAAAATGGAACGTAACGGTCGGCTTTTGCTTCTTTTTATTTTCTTTCACACCTACTTTTTGAAGTGGTCAAATTAAATATTTGCGTAACTTTCATTCATTTACAACTTGCAGTTTGTTTTTAAAATTGACCTTCGTGTCGTATTATTAATTAAGTCCATTTTTGTACATGTAGGTACCTATATTAATATTCATTAATTTCATTTTATTATTTTTTCAACCTGTAGAAACGAACGATGAATATTAATTTCAAGGATTTAAATGTCAGCCTGTTTCCACCCATGCAATGCAACTAAGAATCTAAGCAATATGCAAATTCAGTCTGTTTACCAAGTTTGTAGCAATAATGTTCAGATTACGATGCAAGGGGTGCAGAAATCTTAATTTATGCTTTTGCTGTATCTTTTTAAAACTTTCTCGCCTAATACGTACCTACCTACTGTCTCCAAACGGTTTGGTGAAAGCACCATTGCGTCACCTGAATTCAATGATCGTCTTTTATTTTACTCAATTTTTTTTTTGCCTTTTCTACCTGCTTCCTGCATTGTTCGAGTCTTTTGTTTTAGTTGCTTTTTTATTATATAAAAACTTTGAAAATTATTAAGTTACTTCTAATTATACTGTTTACTATATGTACGATACGATGACTATCTTAAAGACAAAAAAGTCTGCGACCATGTGGCCGCAATCCAACATTTTTGCAAATATGCACTTCGGTTCTCCGACCACTGGATTTTATTTTAAAATTAAGTATAAAAATAGCAAAATACTACTAAATGAATATGAAAACTTAACGATTGTACTAATAAAAATCTTACTTGGGTATACAACATGAAATAACTAATGAAACTTACCATTTAAGCGTCGAGCGTCGTGCTATTTTTTTTTAACTTACTACTCAAATACACACCGCTGAATCATCACGCGATTTCATTAATTTTTCTTCGGTGCTAAGGTTAACCATTTATTTCAAAGTGTGTAAATTCATATTAAATAATCATTTGAGAAACGCGTAAGATTTTTTTTTTGAGTTATCTCTAGAAATCTTGATTTTAAGACACTGAGTCCGTCAAGTGGTCGCCAAACGAAGGTGATCGCTAACCGGCTATGCGACTCTACTAATTTACAAATTGCCATTATTTTAAATTTCGTGATTCTTATATTTTAATTATGACATAACAAACAATGTAATCTCAGCCCGTCCGTATAACTAATTTAAAATTTTAAGTTTGTTAGTTGACGTCTTTGGAGAAAACGTGCAGTGCAGTTTGTTGCCGCTTCTTCTGCACTTGGATCTAGGAAGCGGCATAAACTTAGCTGTAAGTACCGATTTGATGTCAATATTTGTGCAAAACAAAGCGACTATTATTAAGAGATATTATAAATATCCTATGATAATAAAGGTATTTTAAATTTTTGAATTTTGTACCTACTACCTACCCATTAACCATTAACACATTCTACGGTATTTTAGTCACGAATAATACCTACTTACCTACTTAACATTTTATTTTTTAGCTAAGCTTCATATGGCTAGAATAATAACAGATTATAATTAATAAAATAAGTACATACATTATGACGTCTTTATCCCTACCGGGGTAGACAAAGTTTAGGGCCATAAGACCCAGAGACCACTTTTAGAGGTGGGTGTGATGATGGAAAATGCCTCTGCTAGCCGCATCGCCCATTTGCTCGATCGGCTTTTACGATCTACACGGGAAGATAAGCGCCTTGTAAATATTACTTTTTTCCCAGACCAGCAGATCAGAAAGTATTTAAAAAAATACAACCCGATACCGAAAGCGTGACGCGATAGCATCCCTCTTTACAAAGGATCTTTATTGTTTATACCAATTACATTATAATTACATACGTATGATACAAGTAAACAATAGCAAAATATACAATGTTGTAGTTATGGCGATGTCGTAACATCGCATTGTGGCATTAGCCCGATAGGTGCGCCTGCGCAGAGAAAGTCGAAAGTGAAGGACCCACGCATTTCTATTAGATATTTGGTGCCATACGATGACATATGATTAGGTACGATACGATAACTGTACAGTTCGTTCATCGAAATAGATTGCAGAGCCGATAAAGGCTGCATCTTTGAAGGAGCCGGTGCCGCCTTTGCCGGTGCGTCCATATTCTGCAAACCTTTCAAACAGACGAACTTTAGTGATTTGACTAAAAAGGAGGTAGGTAATCATCAAAACCAGTTTCTTTACATAATGTGCTTTTACCTACATCTGCCATTGCGACAGATAATATGGCTTCTATTTATCTACTCACAGTTTGTATATTATATGTCACCGTACAATTGCGAACGCCGATACTTTTAAACTTGTTAACTAAATAAATCAAATAGGTTATAATTAAATGGGCTGAAAAGCTTATTCTTAACTGTAAGCTGTTTTTGATTGTGTGCAGAAAATGATCCCCTAAATTAACTTTTATTTGCTAGGCAAATTAAAAAAATCCCCGGCTGCCAAGAACGCCATCTAGTCAGACAGACATAAAGACAGATAGACATTAGCGTCAAACTTATAACACCCCTCTTTTTGTCGGGAGTTAAAAATTACCACTATCAATTATATAACGTCTAACAAAATATACTAAAACTATTTTAAGGGTATTCAGTCCATGATACTGAACAACTTTCCCCAAGAAACATATATCGAAATATGAAAAATATTTTTTGCTGTCCATACAAACTCGGATCAGGTGATCGGTCAACTTGTATGGAAGGCCAAAAAAAATTTTTATATTTCGACATATGTTTTTTGGGGAAAGTTATTCAGTATCATGGACTGAATTTACCCTTAAAATAGTTTCAGTATATTTTATTAGGCCCTGTATATTAATTCCTTACCGCAGCGGGGAGAATTTATTATTCATATTGAAGGCAGAAATATTAATATTTAATTAGCGATACAGTAATTACAATTACACAGTTTACGAACTGTGATTTCTCTTTACAAAATAAGGGTGGTCATTAATATAAAGTAGGTACTCAATTAAACCAAAACGATTGTAATGCGAAACTTTATTTGCGGTGGTCACGGTCAGTTACCGCCGAGCGTTGGTTCACACATTGGGTAATTGAATAATTAGTGCTCACTCCCCCACATATTTATTTCCACTGTCTAAAATGCTGCTGATATTATTTTTAAATTAATCTGTCGGTAGTGATCTGGGGTCAATTTTTAACCGATTTCAAAAAAGGAGGAGGTTATCAATTCGACTGTATGTTTTTTTTATGTATATTTGTTACGCGATATCTTCGCCAATTGTGAACCGATTTTAATGATTCTTTTTGTATTTGAAAGCCTTTACTTTCAATTTGACCCTATTTTAATTTGGTGAAGATATGATGAAGAATTTTGGAGATATGGGAGAAACTCCTAAAAAAATTTAAGTCGGTTGGTTTTTTTTTGTTAAAAATTTAATTAATACTTATGTAATATAATGTTTTCCTTTTATTTAGTTATAGTTTTAGTCTATAGTTTTTTTAATTAATTTAATTTGTATTTTAGGTTTTAGTTAAATTTATTTATTTGTAATATGTAATTACATATGTAATAATAAAACAATAATAAAAAATCTTTCGAGTCTGTAGTACAAAGTATTTAAACTTATACGTCGTAAGTTACACACATATATTATTCAACTTCTGGATTGAAGCCTGTTGATGAAATGCGAGAAAGCGTCGTTACGTATAGAACTAATTAAATTTTTAACAAAAAAAATAACCGACTTTAATTTTTTAAGGAGTTTCTTCCATATCTCCTAAGTTCTTCATCATATATTCACCAAATTAAAATGGGACCAACTTGGTAGTAAAGGCTTTCAAATAAAAAAAGAATCATTAAAATCGGTTAACAATTGGCGAAGATATCGCGTAACAAACATACATAAAAAAATAAAATAAAAAACATATTGTCGAATTGATAACCTCCTCCTTTTTTGAAGTTGGTTAAAAAGTGGGAAAATTTATATGAAATAACGTTAATAAATTAGACGTGTATTTTCTATAAACATTGCTACATTTTTTACAAATATAAAATATACACGCAACTGCGTATAGCTGCATTTGTTAGTTCAAAGAGCTACTTTCGTCCTGTTTAAACATCGAACATCCACCCATGTCGTCTAAACAAACTACTCCGATGAGACATGCAGCATTTTAGCTACCAGTGACTCAGTGGATGCACTCGTTTTTTTTTTTATTATTTACCAAAAGTGAAACGTCTATCTAAACAAACGAGAGTAGCGATTCACGCTCAAGATGCGCAGGCACACGTCAATGCAACTGTGTACGGTGTTAGGTAATTGTTTTTAGAATGGCAAAGTGATCGCACTTTTGTTAATCGTCCATATATCCGCATCTTACCTAACAGGATATAAACTCAATTTTGTATTGTAGTCAGAATTACATAGGTACTTAACTGACAGCAAATAAATTGTCTCTTGGCTGCAAACAATATGTCCGTTACTTGTTTTGAGTGATTTCGTTTCACCAATTCTCATATTAAATTTAAGTCACACCTACTCGTTCTCATCTACCCTCCTCAAGAATCCTTCGATAGATGCGAAACCAAATTTGACACGTATACTTACTTAGGTAAGTACTTACTTAGGTAAATACAGAAATACAAAAAACAACGACATTTTTGGAGAAGGAGCTATCGACTGCTTATCACAGCGAGATCTATGTACTTACGCTTGTCAGAATTTTTTCGAGGCTTCATTTTGACGACCTCCGTAATGGTCAACACGCTAGTCCGCCACTTCGAAGGTTCTGGGTTCGATCCCAAGCCAGAGTAAGTTGTAAAATGGTCTTTTTCAAATTGTCTTTGGTCTTGGGTGTTTATCTTCTATATACCTATGTATGTATCAATCATAAAATACAGTATCGTTGACTTACTATTTATTGACACAAGTTTAAACTTATTTTGGGGCTAGCTCAATCAGTGTAAACTGGCCTCATCTTTTTATTTATTTATCTTTTCAAACATCAATATTTTCATATAGTTGAGTTAATCTATAGCGTGAAAAAAAGTCACTTTTACAAATGATTTGACAGAATATTAAACATAACCCAACGTTTCATTTATCAAATCGATTTCAGTTCATAACAGTCGAATAATATCAGTCACAGTTAAGAAATGTAAATTGACATTAATTTATGTTCGAATATCACTGCTAATATGCTCGTAGTTAGCGTGGGTGGTCCACAATCACACCTCGTTGCATATCAATTGACTATCAAGCTGTGATGGATAGTTATTCTGCATATGATAGACAGCTTGAACTTTTACAGTGGCAGAGCAATTTTTCGGTCAGAGAAGTATGAGAAACGGTATGCAGAGAAAAATATTTTTTTTGTTGTAAAACCATTTTAGTAATTTTTTTTTTTTAAATAACTGATCTGCCTGAGTGGAATATGTTAATGCCCTATTCTGTGCCATATTAGTCGTACAAAAATGCAATTTTTACGACAGGCATAGGAAAAGAATTTACTGTTTTTTTTCTCAATTTTTTCTCTTTCTGTATATATTTATAAATAATCAATTTTACTTCAAAAAAGTAGAAAAAAAAATGTATACGAATGAAATTTGAAACTATAGAAGTAAAATATAATATTATACTTATGACCCTATTCAAAGTAAAATATAATATTATATTATATTTATGATTATGATCCTACTAGAAGAAGAAAAGATCTAAATCCAAACCGGAACCCTCTAACAACACTCATATTCAAATTAACAACTACAATTTAGAACAAATACAAACATTTAAGTATTTAGGAAGTTTAATAACACCCGATAGTGGTTCTACACAAGATATAGTTGCTAGAATTGCAATGGCAAAACATGTGTTCAAACAGAAAAAAACATCTTCTAACAGCAAAGATATCAAAATCGTCACGAAAACTAAAAACAAATATATATCTGGACTTCTACTCTGATTGCGTTATATGGCTGCATGGCATGGACTCTGACTCAAAAAGAAAAGAAACAAATAGAGCATTTGAAATGTATGTGGTGCTGGTGTAGAATGAAACGGATAAGCTAGGTTAAAAAAAATACAAATGAGGAGGTCCTTATAAGAGAGAAGAGAGAGTATATAGGAGAGAATTTATTTTGTTTATTTGTTTGTTTATTTATTTTACTGTGATAAAAATGATTTACACCAATTTACACCAAGAAAAGGTGCATTCAGGATATAATAGAGAATAGAAGAGGAAAGATGTTGAGTCATCTGCTACTGCATGAAGACTTCATAAATACTATCATAGAAGGAATGATAGAAGAAAAAAGAGGACCAGGAAGACCAAGGCATAGCTACATGAAACAGATAAAGGAGAAGGTGAACGTCGTGTCGTACAGCGAAGTAAAACAACTGGCAGATGAGAGAGACAAACGGGATAGAATTCATACTCCCTGACAAGAGCATAGCTCTTAATTACTTAGAGATAGATAGACCCCTTTCGGTGCCATATTGAATAATGACCTGTATGACGTAAAAATATCTAGCAAGTACAAAGTAACATTAATTTTGTAGTCAGTAACGTACGCCAGTACGCCTTTTGTCGTTCGTTCGTTAAACTATTCTATTCGAAAGTATACGCCTTTTGTAACACTTGCACAACTGCATATTTTTATTTTCGTGGTAATACTACGAATAATGATACTAAATAGAAAGATTCGTTCCAAAACAGGGGCCCGTCTTGTTGCATCACAGACAATGTACCTATTGACAATGATATAACGATGCTGTGCTGTACGCTACCAGCTTCACAAGAAATGTATGAATGAATACAGTCAGAGTTACAATAGTAAACATTGTCGGGGATAATGGTTAATTAAAAATAATGGCATAGCGACGCATTCCGCTGCAAGATGAAAACAAACAATCGTCTGCGTGAATGAGCCGTGACAAATAATAGGTGTACCTACTCGTAAGTGGGGTACTACAGTGATACCATAAAATAAATACTAGTACTCACGTAGTGATACAGTTCTAATCCCAAGGAATGACGTCAGACAGGCGGCAAGTCGTAAAACTATAGCCAAATCGTTTTAATTATTCCGGCTAATTCTTCTTGATTTCGCATGATCTCCTGGGCATCCTTGGGTGATTGTCATGCATATTCTATTTGGACAAGAAAAAGCGGGAAAGCACAAAAGATGAAGAAGATTTACGTAATTCCAATTAGATACACAGCAAGTGCGGAATTTTGAACACTTTCTAAGCTAAGACAAAAAATAAAATAAATATAAGAAATGGTTGACCGGGAGAGATTGCATGCCTTATTAGGTCCGCCAACTGTACTTTTATTTTAACTGCACAATTAAGTTTAAATAAATAAATGTAGTAACGATTTTCGAACGTACATAGTTGGAATTGTAACAACCGACTTACTTTGAGGTACATAAGTAACTTACCTAAGTAACTACATTAGTAGTAGTACATACATGTATGTACTTATTTTAAATTAGATAACTATTCCACAATGTTCGTTATTTTCGTAAAGAAATAAGGTACCTACAAGCTTTTCAAAGTGTCCAATGGCTTGTAGGTAAATGTAGCGTTTTATTACAAACCTAGTCAGAGAAGCTTGTATATGCTACGAGAAACCTAATTTACATAACAATTCGATTGAAATGAATCTTATTTAAACATCCATCGAGTTACGCAATGTTATGTTTTCCTTTTTGAGCTTGCATTTTGTGCTCTAGCCAACTCTCCTAGAGCTATAATTAGATGTTTAGTGTTCGAAATTAGGCTGGATACCATTGAAATAACGATATTGTCGCCACTGCGTACATGTTGACAAAGTACAGTTTTTTGTTCAACTTTCATGGAAAGCAACATTTTTTTACTATTTTCAGCGCATTCATATCTAGGGAAAAGATTTGGTTATCTATAACTGCTCGCCCGTCTCATCGATTTACGCTTACAAGCAAAATAGGTGTTTATTTTCATTACATAATTTTATTTTTCATCATTGCTTATTTGACTGCTTGTCAAAATACCGAATGGCCAGATCTGTTAACCAACTTGTACTTGCTCCTAAGTAATTCTTAACTTGTATAATATGGGATACTAACTTCTTCTTCGTCTAAGCGCGTTCCCAGTTGCATCCTCAGCTGTGAGGCTGCGCTTTCCCGCTTTTTCTTCTCCAAATATAGCATGCATGTCAATGGTCACCCAAGGATGCCAAAGTCCTTGCAGAATGGAGAAGAAATAGCCGGAACAGTTTAAATGATTTGGCTATAGTTTTACAACAGGCCGCCTGCCTGACGTCAACCCTCTTTGGGAATGTATTTGTGCAAAAAGTTTTACAACCGTCCGCCGCCCGACGTTAACCCTCCTTGGGAATGCAATTGTAGCACGAGATGTTTGTGCTTAGTCATTTAGTCGCCTCTTATCCACATAAAGAGCTGGAGTGGTCCTATTCCAACCCGGAACCACACGGGTACTATATCGTATATGGGATACTATCTGTACTATAATTTTAAATCATGTTAGGTAAACATCCAAGACCCAGATCAATTTGAAAAAGGCCATTTTCCAACTAGCCCTGACTATGGATCGAACCCAGAACCTCTGGATTGGTGAACTAGCGTGTTGACCAATACGCCACGGAGGTCGTCGAAATGAGTGATTTGAATTCGAAATATTAACTCAAAATCATCGTAAAAAATCCTAATCCATCTTGTAACAGTACGCTTATGAAATATTCCACATTACTTACTCAAGACTCAAGTCAGCAGTGAACGGCACATAATGTCTGCCATTTGATAGAATGGCTGTATATTTAAGTCGACGGATTTCCGTCAAGCCCCACGATTACTAATGCTTCGCTAAAATAATACGAGTACCAGCCAACGAACTCCACATGTTGCTTGCAAAAAAGATAAAAGGAAATGTGCTAATTTTAGGCCAGTGCAATTATACAGCTGTGAAGTCAGATCAGATAGATACATACCCTACCTACAGCTAGGATTTTAAATTCTTGTATACTTACTTACATTAGTGAGGAGTAAGCATGATGTGAATTGGACATTGTTTCCCTTTTAAATGGGAACATTATTTGTAGTACCAATACCAATATGCAGGCAGATTATCTTATTACATTGTGAATTATGACAATCTTGCTGCATATTGGTCCATTTAAATAAGTAAAACATATGAAAAAGACAAAAAAAATATGAAACTCACTTGTAAAAACCTACTCATTCTTTGTATACTTAAGTAACTTTGATTATCCATTCAGTTGTCAATCTTTACTTTTTCTGAGCTTTTGATTGGTTTTTACCTAATCCTATTTTGTCTTCTGTAATTAATGTGTACCTACTTGAACTTAGACCATTGTATTTTACTACTCCACAAGTTCCATAAGTACCATAGTACCTAATGTTAGTCTAATTCACAGATTTCGTGCCTCATACGACTATCGGGCACATTGGGAATGAATCTAAGGAGTTCAAAAAAATGTCGTTCTGACTTTTTTCAAAAAGGTTAGGCCACAGGGAAAATCCCATCGTCTTTGTTTTAGGCTTAAATTGTAGTTGACTAAATTGTCCAGAGGAATTTTTTTCAAATTTTTGATATCATTCTTCGTTTCCAAAATATCGAGCGCCGAAATCAAAAAATCGGCAAATCGTTTTTGACTTTCTTGAATAATTCTTTTTGAACCTTACAGCCTTTTTTGAATATCATATCTTCACAACTCTCCATTCGTGAAATCGGAGCGTACACTGGAGTGAACGAAAAGACATTTCCAATGTCAGAATCTGAATTTCATCTAAATTTTGTCTTGTTGTCCATATATTACATTTCAATTAATCTTAGCTTTTACAACTTGGCAACACTAAGGATGAGGTCATTATTCTAACACATCCTTCTGTACTCGCTTCATGCTAAAGTAAACCTTATATCCATATCAAAAGATGTTGTTTTAATTTACATGTAATCCTGTGAAGTAGGGTTTTACGAGCGTTCTAAACTGGGATAAAATGGAGCAAACGATAATGTGTGGTCTGTTTTATCTTAAATACCGGGTTCACTCCGTTCACTCGCTTAAGTTGTACAGTTTTATGGCCATTTTATTTAAATACAGCTTTTGATCCTAGGAGTTTGCATTACATTTTCCCATTATACAAGGCATAGAATCGTTAGAAGTAAAGCGGTACAACGGCCATTTTTTTCTTTCTGTATGCGAATAGGCTTATTTTAAGGCTTATTTACACCGAATTCTGTGCTTGTTGACAAATTATTGTATAACA